>OX359291.1:37554457-38154457 GCA_947179395.2 Pulicaria dysenterica
GAAGATCCATCAGACTCCATTGCAATATGGTGATTGAAAAACACAATTAAACTTTAGAAAAACTTTAAATAATGAACCACAGCAGATTGGTGCAAAAACCTTCAACTGGTGATCAATGGAACCTTAATGATAAGGCTCTGATACCACTTGTCAGGATCGGATATTGCTTAATACCAAATAACAAGAATTATCTTTTAAATTAAAGTTGTTAAAAAGACAATCTATAGTTTTGATCACAATCAATTAAGAAGTTGCGGAATCACACTTACTTGATTATAAAGGTTTTCAACACAAAAACAATTCAATCAATAAACACAAAATACTGCCAAACAAATATGTTTATTAATAATCAATAACGATTACAATATTCATCTACACCTCCAATCTAACTTCTTATGTTAGACGAAGAACACAATTTGTTCTTAGGTTTCAAAAGAAACTTAGAGGCTAAAACACTTTCTAAAAGTAAATAACAATACGAATTAATGCAAATCAATACGAACAAGAGATCTATATGTTTAGTAACAATATTCTAATCGAGTATTTATAGACTCTTGATCCTCCTTGATAAGTTGACAGTTAGGTAATCTTCTATCTTCTGAGATAATCTTGATAATCTTCGACTTTGATAAAGATATACTTCAAATCCACAAAGATAGCATTTTCCATGAATAGCTCAACTGAAACTGTTTGTTGAATGAAACAGTTCTGGTCTTCTTCTAACAGTCTTCTCTTCAAGGTCTTCTAACAGTTGTAAACACTTGAACTAACAGTTCTGAATCTGAATCTGAAGCTGACAGTGTATCCAAAACTGAACAAAATAAATCTACAAGGTTAATGATTGAAATACTCGAACAAGAAGAAGCTGATGAGCTTGGAATATTTATTGATGAGCTGAAAAAGAGAAAAGAAAAGGAGGCAAGGGACCAAGAAAGAGAAAAAGAAAGAAAAGCTTTAGCTCAAGCTGAAGCTGACTACTCTGGTCAAAGACCTGATCCAATTCCATATACAGACGCAGACATCCAGGAATGCAACTTCAAAAGAAGCACCAGCAAGGAAATCAAGAGCATGACTATGAGCAGAATAAATGGAACCATCATTCTCGCCTTCCAATTTGACGATAAGTCAACAATAGGAATGGACCTGAGGTATGTTCACAGTATGGGCTACATTGAGTGGAAAAGAATAATAATGATGCTCAAGAAATTTAAAAGGAGTCAAATCAAGCAAGAGATTACAACTGAAGTCTCTAAGCTGATTTCTAGAGCTGAGGAGCTGAGATGTGTTCCGGTTCCTGATCTGCAATGGGAAATCTTAATCAAATTACCTGAAGCTGTGACATTCAAAGAAAATCAAGTTACAGAGACACCAGTTCAGGGATTCATGTTTAAGGATCAGGCAGGCAATCCTAGCTTTATTAAGCTATCTGAGATATGTTATCTGAAAGCTAAGGATGCCTTAAGAATAAGTAGTTGATGTAGTGATGAAAGTGCAAATCACTTTGTAAGATACAAGCTGACCAAGATCATTCGCATGCAACAAAAGGAACTCAGGGGAGATACAGAAGCTGAAATGTTATTAGAAAAAATCAACAGAGAAATTATACTTTGGGAAGTTATGCATCCAGAGTTCAAGAGATAACTTTTGTAATAGATTAGTTCTATTTTGTAACGATTAGATTAGTTCTAATAATTATTAAGCACTAAGTGTGCATGATCTAAGTGATCAAAATTTTGTATTCTGATATGTTCAACTAAATTAATATAAGTATTATTTTGATATGTTCTAACGTTTAGGATATGTTCATATTTGTTAGTGTTATGAGTTCAGCTCGAATGAACAATTTGATTAGTTCGTGTTCATTAACATGATTGGTTGGTATGTTCAACTTATAATTGATAAGTTTAATTAAAATTGATAAGTTCAATTAATATTTGATTAGTTCAAAAATAAAATATTAGTAAGTTTAAGATTTGAAACATAATTCTATTCAACAAACTTTAAAACTGTTTGATGGTTTTGTCATCATCAAATAGGGGGAGTTGGTTGGTCAACCGATCTTATCAGTTAAGATTTGATTAGACAAAGTTAAGTTTGCAAGATATGTTCTAAATACAACTTAAACAGAATTATGAAGTTTGATCAGACTGAGCACTTATAGTGTTTCAGACTGAGCATAAGCTGAGCAATAGTTGATCAGCTTAGACTATATCTTAGTTAGATTATCAATATGTTTGATAAGCTATGTATGTCAGCTAAGGTATAGGTTGAGTATTCAGCTTGATGCGTTTCAAGCTAAGTGACTCAATCTGTAGACTAAGTCAGCTCAACAGAGTTGCTAAGAAAGTTCTAGCTAACTCTTATGACTTCTAAGGATGAGTTAGTCATTATACATGTTAGTACATGTTTGATTTCGAATTTGTTCTCGAAGAACTCAGCTTGATGAGTTTCAAGCTGAATAAGTCAGTCTGACAAAAGAAGTCAGTTTAAGAGAATTTAAATATGTTTTAAATTCTGTAACTCTCTATATCTACGGTATGGATAAGAAAATTCCAGAATCAAGATTGAAGACTCAAGATAGAAGATTCAAGATTCAAGATTCTGGGTTATCCGGTAGTTTGTTAGCAGATTAGGATAAGTTCTAGTTTGTTAGGATCCGTAGGAACAGGATTATAAATACTTATCTTCTGATAAGTTTAGGGGGACAACTCAACCTAACCTCACCATCGTATGTGTTACGAGTCTTGATACATTGTTTGTGTGTTCAACGTGATCAAGAAATTCATAGATTGCCAACATAGTTCGTGTGTTCGATCTTCACGTCTGTTGTGTATTTGGTAAATATTCAATCTGTGAATATATCCTGTTTAGAGAGTTAGTTTGTATCTACAATCATAAGTTGGTTATAGATAGCAAGTTTGAGAGATTGAGAGATTTGATATATATTAGGTGTTTACATATCAAGTGTTGCTTACTTGATAGTCACTGTAATCATCTTCTTATTAATGAAAGCATTCTATTGATTTTTACCGATCTTAACACTTCTACACATTACTTGTTTCTTGATACTCTAACCAAGGGACCAACACCTATATTAGGCTTTCTTGATTTATACATTTCATATACAGTTTTGAAATGTCTTTTGACTATGATTGATCTATATTGGGTGTAACATGCTGTACCAACAGCTTCATCCCAAAAATAGAGTTTCAATCCTGCCTCACACAGCATTGGTCTAGCAGCCTCAATTAAGGTTCTGTTTCTTCTTTCAGCAACCCCATTTTGTTGAGGAGTTCTAAATGAAGAGAAATTTTTTATTATTCCTTTTTGTTCACAAAAGCCTTCTAGGGTTGAGTTTCTAAACTCAGTCCCATGATCAATTCTGAGTAGCTTAACAGACTTACCTTTTTGCAACTCTTCCTGTGTGATAAAACTTATTATCTCCAGGGCAGCTTCACTTTTGGCTTTAAGGAATATTACCCATGTGAATCTAGAGAACTCATCAACTATTACCAGGGTGTACTTCTTGCCACTTACGCTTGGAGTACTAATGGGTCCAAACAGATTCATATGCAACATATGCAATGGGTCTGTTATTGAAAAGTTTTGCTTTGACTTAAATGACCCTTTATGATGTTTCCCTTGTTCATAAGCTGAGCACAGTTTGTCTTTGACAAATGTGATCTTTCACAATCCAGAGACTAACTCTTTGTTGGATAACATATTTATATATTTGAAATTCAAATGTGACAATCTTTTATGCCACAGCCAACTCAGCTTAGGAACAAATTGAGAATATAAGCAGGTTTCAATATATGGATTTGCATATTTGAGATCAAATAGATACACATCTCTTTCTCTCTTTGATATTAGCACTGGCTTACCCTTTGCATTGTAGATTGTTTCTGCTTTCTTATTAAAAGTAATAACATTGTCTTCATCTCACAATTGACTGATACTTATCAGATTATGTTTAAGACCTTTACCATATGCAACCTTCTGGAAAGAAACCTTGCGAGCATGCATCCTTCCATATCCTTTACTTCTTCCTTGGGAATTATCACCAAATGTTACTTTAGGACCTTCATCTTCCAGGAATTCACTTAGAAGTCCTTTCCACCCTGTCATGTGCCTGGAGCATCCACTATCCAAGCACCATTTACTTAAAACCTGCACATGACAAACTAAACATATTAGTTTTGTTTAGGAACCCCCTCTAAAACGGGTTCAGATGATGAGCACTTAGCCGATTCATCCTATGGGGCTGACTGGTCAGCTTGAGCAGGTGTTGAGTCACGCATAGGCTGATCAACATGTTCCTTTTCAGCCCTTAGAATTTCACTATCACAGTCTTTGGCCTCATGTCCCCTACCTCCATATTTGTAGAACTTTCTTCTACTAGTAACTACAGGGGGTACGTTATTCAATAATCGTTTTGAGAATCTCCTCTCAGTTTTAGGATTATATGTTGTGGATAATTTTTCAACTTTCTTTGCAAGTTGATTCACCTGATCTTCATTGACTTTGAACTTACCTTTGTCATATCTAGGCTTATTATCCTTTTGATGAGAAGTTTGATTAACAAACCTCTTTCCATCTCTTTCTTTGAGTTTGGACTTACCTTTGTCATTTTCTCTGGACTTACCAGTTTCAACAACTTTGGACATACCATTATGTAACACCCGGCCGGCGCCTACCGAACTCTTATCTGCGCTACCAACTCTGGCGTGTCAGGTCTGCAGCCCAATACACCCCAACCCTTCCCTTCCCTCTGATCATTATCCAGAGTAGGTTGTTGGTGAGACTTGAACCCAAGACCTCACCCTTTAATACCACTCCTTCCAGAGTGATATCACCACTTGAGCTCTTTTTTGTAACACCCGGCCAGCGCCTACCGAACTCTTATGGGCGCTACCAACTCCGGCGTGTCAGGTCAGCAGCCTAATACACCCCAACCCTTCCCTATGATCATTATCCAGAGTAGGTTGTTGGTGAGACTTGAACCCAAGACCTCGCCCTTTAATACCACTCCTTCCAGAGTGATATAACCAATTAAGCTGCAGCTCAATTGGTGATATCACTCTGGAAGGAGTAGTATTAAAGGGTGAGGTCTTGGGTTCAAGTCTCACCAACAACCTACTATGGATAATGATCAGAGGGAAGGGTTGGGGTGTATTGGGCTGCAGACCTGACACACCGTGACTGGAATAACCCAAATGACACATGAAACCGTACGTGTGTGTGTATGAAACTATATAGATCATTAGTAAGAACCTAACCCTTTTAGGGTTTAGGGGGTTGTGTTCATTCTGTTTCTGCTTTAGGATTGAACCGGTAGAATCAAACCCATGGATTGACCAGTTTGTGTCTTAGGGTGGTTTGCTCAGATCAAAACCCTTCACCTTTAATATATTAAAATATTCTCTTATCCAACTAACTTCTCTCTTTATTGATGTATCACAATTTGAAAATATGGGTGAGAAAATTCAGTAAGGATGTAATCAAATAAAAAAATTTAAGGGGGAGCACACTCTTATCAAATCAAAGGATAACACTTATACAACCTACAAAAAGGGGAGAAGAAATCCATACAAAGCCAAAGGGAAGATGCCAAAACGGGGTACACACCTTTTTGATAATTCCAAAGGGGGAGAAGAAATCCAAGATATGCACAGAAACAAGGGGATAAAAATAAAACGACTAAGTCAACAAAAGTCAACAATGAAGTTTGAAGAATAAAGAATGATTCAAAATGACGTCATCAACTATCCACAAAACACTCAAGTGCGTCATGAATGGTCAATTTCTTGAATCACAAATTTTATTTTTTCATAACATACTATGAAACTATTAACTTGGATTATATTAAAATTTTCATCATCAAAAAGGGTGAGATTATTGGTGCAATAATGATTAGATAACTTATATATTGTTTGGATGACGTAATTCTACTATTTATTTAAAAAGAAAATATTATTAAAAAAATCCTAGTTAATATAAAAATAATAATTTTAGCAAAATAAGACTTTAAATATAAGGTTTCATTGATCACAACAATGATAAATCATGAGGATTAAAGTTGCAAATTTTATAAAAAGTCAAACGTGTGAAAAATGAATAACGTCAAAATGACTATTAGACGTCAATGACAAAGTATTAAAAAATTGATTTTTACCGAAAAATATTTTCATTTATAAAAACATTTCATTTGAACTTAAAAGATATTTATTTCTGGAATAAAGTTTTTATAAATTAATTTGCCAACTATTATCAAACGAGAATATTTTATATTGACAAATATGAAAATACGTATTTTGGAATACAAGTTAAATACCCTTAAGAGTTATTATTATAATGTGTATTAATGACACTTGAATGAAATCTTGTCTATCATTTGGTGACATGAAAAGGACATTAGGTGTCACCACCATATTCACTCATTTTGGATGAAATCTTAGATTGATTCTAAAGCTAGTCTAAAAACACACTATAACGGTATTTAATTCAAGATAATTAACAGCCAAAATACAGGTTTAAAAGTGAAAGCCAAAACATAACGAATATATTTTAAATCGGCTCGAAAACTGTGCAAGTGTGCGAGGTTGCAAGCCACGATCGACCATGGGGTGCTACTGTCAGGCTACTTGACAGCACATCATTCTCTCTCTTCAAACTCTATAAATACACAACCATTTCTTCACAACTCCTCACCCCTTTTACAACTGAAATTCTCTCGAGATTATTATCACACGGACACTTGTGTTCTTTCACTTTTATATTTGATGTGATACTTGAAGTTGTAATATTCTTTGATTTATTTAAAGCAATAAAACATAAGATTTGACAAGATGAATCGAGAAAAGAGAGAGAGTGTGTTTTTCATTTTCATCTTCATATATTTACCTCTCATTGTTTGTGACTGATTGTGATATACACCATTGTTGGTGATTTTTAAGATTTGTGAGTTTGTTCTTGTGGGAAAAACAACATTTGTTGTTGGTGGGTTTGACAATTCCCCACTCGTATTTCTTTTTCAAGTTCTTGGGGAAGAACTTGTTCATATCTTTGTGTTGAAGAAGATCGGTGTTCTTGGTGAAGAACATTTTTTAGCTCTTGGACTAAAGCTTGGTGTGGTTGTCACCTACCATACAAATGTGATTGTATTCGATGATCACTTCCGGTCTAAGAGAACTTTTGCAGGTTGTGCTACTGAAATACAAGACAGACGTCAAGGAGTGGATGTAGGTTGGAGTTCAACCGAGCCACAATAAATCTCGGTATCATCTATCTAACCCATAAACTTTTTCAAACATGCATTTACATTCTTGCACTTATATTATTGCTTTAATATTCTTGCTTTTACATTTCAAGTTCTTACTTTCTTGTCTTTATATTCTTGCACATTTATTTATTTCTTTACATTCAAGTCATTTATGTTAGATTTATAAAGTGAGGGTGCAATATATAATTATTTTAAACTTAGGCAAAGCCTATTTAAGGCTTTGCCTCTTCCAATGAAGTCAAGCTTTGCACCACATTTGTATTTACACCTTTATGTGTATGTTCTTCATGCTCTTGGCTCTCTCTCTAAACCAAACTAAAATACACATATTCACACGCTAGCATTGCTTCATCCGTATACATACGGGACCATCAATTGGTATCAAATCCAAACTCGTGCTTTGGCTCTTGATTGTTCGAAAAATCAAGGTTCAAGGTTGAAGAACAAGATCTTGAGTAATGTTTTATTGAAGAACAACCGGGTTTCTTCAATAAGAAGGTGATTCTAAGTAGTTGTCAAAGTAACAGCCATCAATACTCAAGTGTAGAACACATTAAAGGTATAATAATCCTCTATTCTACCATATTTTTGAGTTATTTAAGGCTTAGCTACTGTTACATTGGTTTTACTTGAAGAAGTGTACAACCGAGGGGTACTCCATCATCAAAAGCCTATCGATTCAAGTTTTATACATTTTCGGGTTTTATAAATTCTGGATTTTTCGCTATTAATGGAGTTTTGAGTTCTTGAAAGTTCAGTCTTGAAATTGCTAAGGCCATATTCCAGCAGGTTTATATCTTTAAAAATTATAATCTTCAAAGATTAAGTGTTTTTCAAGGCAAATCAAGTACACTTTAACCACTTGTGGTACAAGTTTGTAGTTACTAATCAGGGAAAGTCATCAAATTTGACTTTTAGTGTCAGAAACTAATCCTACCGACCGCACTACTCAAATCTGTGTGATAGGAAGAGTTTCTAGTCACACTATCGGTAGAAACAAGTTCTCAAACAGCTATCGCACGGATCCTATCGACCACGTTTTTTTAAACAGCTATCGCATGGATTGGTTTTTAATTTACTAAGTGTTGGGTTGAAAGATATCGACCGCATTGGATTCTTCTGTGCGATACAAGGATTACTGGTTACTTGGGTTTCAACAGGGTTCTATCACATACTTTTGGTTACTAATACTCTCAAACCAAGTTGTTACTTTGTCCAATTTTCTACAGGTTAATCTCTCTATCGCACAAGTTAGCACAAATTCAACAAAGAATTTGCAAGGGTTGTGATGTATAGAAGTTGTTCAAGGAACTCTATTGCACAAGTGATTAACCTACTAAACTTGTGACCTGTTTCACACATTGGACCAATTGAACACATTGAACCTATCGAACAAGAGGAATTTGGACTTTAAACTTTAAAATCCATCTATTCAAAGTTGAATTTAATCTAAAACAGATCTAATTCAAAGTTGATTTAAATTGACTTAATTCCTCTAAACATCTTCTCATAACTTAAACAAACCTTGAAAGAACCTTGTCAACTTTGATAACCAAGGGGTCTCGAACAATCAATTTTCAAACGAGTAAACGATCATTAAACAAAATTCAACATGTCGAGTTCAAATGAAATGATGTCTATTGGTACTGATACAAAACCACCAGTTTTGTTCAGAGGTGAGTACCATGTTTGGAAAGGAAGGTTCATAGACTTCCGTGAGCATAATGAATTATATGGGGAAGATATGATTGATTGCATCTTCAAGGGTAACAAATCATATATCAAGGTCGTTGAAGTTGATCCTTACAGCAATCCTCCTATTCCTCGTCCATAGAGGGAAAAGACCACTGATGAACTTACCGCAGCTGAGAAGGAAAGAAAGAAAGCTAAATGTCTTGCAAAGTATTATCTCAAACAAGGACTTTCATCTGAGACATATACTAAAATAGACAGCTTGGCTACAGCTAAGGAAATCTGGGATGAAATAAAGAAACAACTCCAGGGCACTGAACAAGGGGAGTACATCGAACATAACAACTGCTGAACAGCCTTCATGACTTTGGTGCTCATGAAAATGAACTTCTCTCGGAAACTTATGGACTTTTTGCAAACTGCAAAAAGAGTTGAAGTCTAACAAGATCATCAGGACTGATCTAAACCTAAATCGTTTATTCCTGAAGTCCCTTGGTCAGGAATGGAAGGAACATGCAAGGCTGTACAAACACATCAACAAAGATCTAACCACAGTCACCTTCCGTAACATCTTTAAAGACCTCAATCAGTATCAAGATGAAGTTTCTAAGACTCTACCCAGACAATCAGCAGCTGCTGACCCTCTAGCTCTTGTTGCCAATGAACGACCTTCAAGAGAATCATCATCAAGAATGAAGTACAAGCAGGTGGTACTAACTGAATCTGAACCTGATGAAGATGCAGTTGAAGCAGCCATTCATGCTCTTTCCGTTGTTGGTAAAACCTTCCGAAACCGTTTTTCCAACACAAACAATAAGCAACGGTAACTAAATTAGAACGTAAGGCAACTAAATTAACAAGTAAAAATCAAGTTATAAAAGTGGTCCTTCATACACAAGAAAAAGAAGCACATAGTACAATTGAACAGTTAGAAAATGACATTAACGACTCTAAGGTTCAATTACCACTCAAAGAATCTGAATTTCTTGATTTAACTGATAAAACCAATGTCATCATACACGATCTCAAAGCAGAACGTGTAAGTGCTGAAAAGGATTCTGAAATTCTTAGAAATGAACAACGTGCTCGTTATACTAAAATCAAAGAACTTGAAGACCTAGTAATTAAACGTGGGCAAAGCGAACAAACCATATTTTTATATAAAGAAAAGGAACGTGAATTTCAAGATGGACTTCGAAGGCCTTGATTTCAAAAATCTGAGTGTCTTGAGCAAAGTTACAGCCAAACAATTTTACAATGCAAACCTATTTGGCGAGGGCCTTACTCAACGAATGGTCTTCGTGGTTCAAGAAGAGGAAAAGCTTGAAGAGGACGTCAAAAGAAATCTACACCTCAAATAGAAATCCCCTTCAACTATTCTGACCTAAACAGCACATACTTTGCTCAACTACCCACCAAACCACAAACAAAAGCCATCTCTCCTGTCTAGACAGATGACGAACTATACGCACCTGATGTTCCAAAACCTCAATTTCAATACATTCCTTACAAGGAATTACAATGCAGATTCCATACAATGCAAGAGTTTTGCTACACCACTCAAGTCATGAGAGATTTGTGACTAACCTTTCAACCTGTCACTACCCCCGTTCAGGTTTCAGTCACATCATCTGATCTTGCACAATTCCAACTTGACAATGCAGAGCTAATTCAAAGAATAAAGAACATCTGGCTCAATGATGGAAAGATCATCGACTCGCTATGCATTGAAAATAATGAGCTGGATGTCAAACTCAACACACTGCAAAGACAGATGCAAGATGTTACTCCAAGCACTTCTCTTCAGATTGAAGAAAGAATTTCTAGCTCTCAGCACGTTTTAACTTGCTATCAATTACTTCAAAATTTTAAACAATCTGTTAATATGACTGATTTGGTAAATCTTGAATTTAAACAGATTCCCAAGCCGAAACATGCATCCACAATCAATCATAACTCTTGCCCACAACCTGATATTCCTGAAATTTCCAAAGCTGGTGCAAGTTGTCCAAGATTGACTACTAACACTTTCTCTTCTACTGCAGATGTGAAGAAGAACGTGTTAGAAGAGAGTAAAATAAAAGCAACATGGCAGAGAGTCATTCCTAAGTCTTCAACGAAATGTTCTAATTTGAAAATCTCATGTGAAAATATTTTGATGTTTAATCGAGTCTGTAATCCCTCAAGTTCACATGATAAAATAGCCTCTGAAATGTTTTGCATAAGTGATGGTTGTCTTCATGGTCACTGTGAGTTTAATTGCACATATGATACCTTAAGAAATCAATCGGCATTAAACCATGTGAGCATTGGACAGATTTGTACGATAACCAAATCTGTGTTTCATTCATTAACTCAAAAGGACTCATTATTCATCAATGGATCACTACTCGTCAGTCATACGCACTTAAACGTCTAAACAAGTCACGGCGTCTACTGACAATCAAAGTACTGGAGGTCTACAGACGGTACGGTTATGATGGTTTCAAACAAGCATGGATCGCTCAGGAGAAGCAATTACATTCCAAAAGTCGATCACACAAATCTACTCCCAAGCAAACCAAGCCAGCATCTAAACCCATACCATCGTCCAACAAAAAGGGTGTTAAACCTACAATCCGTAAGACTCTAGTTTCACAAAAGCAGGTTCATGTACAAAGGTCTCACTTGGATCGTAATCCTTCTTCTAAACCATGGATTCATAAATATAACACTTCCGCAACTCTACCGAATCCTAGACCTCACCCTAAATCAACCATTCAAACGTCTGTGGCTCCGAAACTACCGTCAAAGCAAACTCCTTCACCGCATCTTTCTTCTCGCAAACAAATAACCCCAACGTGGTTACCTAAGAATAGATCACTAGGAGTTTCACCATTGCCATAACAAACAAGACTCAATCCACAAGAACTAACAAACAAGGACCCATTAATACATGGGGACCTGAACTTGCATTGTTCTTATTTTGCAGGCACCTAACCTCCGGTACCTGGACTCCGGTTGCACCAAATATATGAGAGGCAATAGGAGTCTTCTCAATAACTATGTTCCTAACCTCTGGGGTATAGAGATATAGTGCAAAAGAATATCAGAATAAAGAAAGTTTCCTATGTTAAAGGTTTGGGTCATAATATCTTCACTATCGGACAATTTTGTGATAAAGACCTAAGTGTTTTGTTCAAAAAAAATACTTGTTTAGTATTGACTGAGAATGGAGATGAGCTACTATCTGGATCAAGGAAATCCAATCTCTACTCAATGGATCAAGGATGAAGTTGCTTCCACAGTCATTTTCTTCTTAAAGCAGCAGTATAACAAGCACAATCAAAGTGTTGTCTCCATCCGAACTGACAAAGGCACTGAATTCAAGAATAGAACTTTGAAAAACTTCTTTGACCTAGTGGGGATCATCCATAAGTTCTATGCAGCATACACACCACAACAGAATGGTATAGTGGGAAGGTGCAACAGAACTCTGGTTGAATCTGCCCGAACCATGCCATCCTACTCCGGGCTCCCACCTTCCTACTGGGCTGAAGCCATCAGCACTGCTTGCTATACGCAAAATCGTTCTTTTATTCATAAATGTTTTAATAAAACTTCTTATGAAGTAGCTAATGACATAGTACCTAATATCAAATACTTCCATGTCTTTGGTAATAGGTGCATCATGCTTACTAACAAATATAACTTGGGAAAATTTTCTCCTAAATCTGATGAAGCTATTTTCCTTGGTTACTCTTAAGAGTCTAAAGCATATAGAGTTTTAAACAAAAGAAAAAAGTTCATAATAGAGAGTATAAATGTAACATTCGATGACACATTGAATGTTACACTTTTTCCACCACAACAATCAACAATTGCTTCTGCACAAACTTGTTCAGGACTAGCTCTTCAAACTAAAGAAACAAACAATGCCTCCAGTTCTAATACTAATCTTGATTTCTTGTTTGATTTATTTCCATTTGAATCTACTCATGTGTTATCTGAAAACATGATAAACGTAGAGGTTCAAGAAAGTGTAACAATTACACCTCCTCCTGTGATAGAGATGAATCCTTTTGCTGATCTTTACACTGAGAATTCTACTTCAGATTTTGTTAATCGCCTCCCTCAGGTGTCCCAAATTCCCAAACCTGAGAGTCCACCTGTTTTTTATTCAGATCCAAACTTCATACACGAAGATGAAGAGGCGGCACGACAACTAGACAATCTTATTCCCAGACGTCTGCCTCTCCTCAAACAAAATGGATCAGACATCACTCCGACTCTGATATTATAGGATACCCTTCAGTTGGCGTTCAAACTCGTTCTGCAAGAGCTAACAAATGCCAATTTCAAGTTTCCTAAGCATTCTCGAACCCACCAAAGTCTCTGAGGGACTTGGGTGATTGTTATGCAATAAGAGCTACATTAGTTTGATCGCCTAAAGGTTTGGAGATTAGTTCCTCTCCCATATGGAAAATCTGTTGTGGGGACAAAGTGGGTCTTTAAGAACAAATGGGATTCTGATGGAGTGATCGTGCGTAACAAGGCAAGACTAGTTGCTAAGGGTTACAGTCAATAAGAGGGCATTGACTATGATGAAACTTTTACCCCTGTCGAATTGAATCTATCCGGCTCTTTCTAGCTTATACAGCCTCACGTAGCTTTTGTGTCTTTCAAATGGATGTGTAGACAGCTTTTCTAAATGGTGCTCTCAAAGAAGAAGTGTATGTCTCACAACCTGAGGGTTTTATCAAATCTAGACTTCCAAATCATGTCTATATTCTTGATAAGGCATTGTACGGGTTGAAACAAGCTCCACGTGCATGGTATGATGTCCTTTCTGAGTATCTGATTGAGGAAGGCTACACAAAAGGAAAGATCGACATGACTTTATTCACCAAGACAAAGGGGAGAGACAAAATCTTAGTCCAAATCTATCTTGACAACATCATCTTTGGTTCTACCAATCAGATTTACAGTTACGAGTTTGCAAAGACAATGGCAAATAGGTTTCAGATGAGTATGATGGGGGAAATGTCATTTTTCCTCAGACTCCAAGTGAAATAATTGAATAACGGCAGCTTTCTTTGCCAGTCTAAATATATCAAAGATCTTCTCACGAAGTATGATATGATCAACTGTACCCCAATATCCACTCTCATGGCTGCTAAGACAAAACTATCTGCTGATCTTGATGGATCACCTGTAGATTTAAAGACCTATCGTGGGATGATTGGATCATTTCTGTATTTGACTACAAGTCGTCCTGACATCATGTTCTCCACCTGTCTCTGTGCCAGATTCCAGGCAAATCCCAAGGAGTCACATCTACAAGCAGTAAAGCGGATTTTCAGATATCTCAAAGAATCTATCGATCTTGGTCTATGGTATCCTAGAGATTCCAACTTGGAACTTTATTCTTACTCTGATACTGATTATGCTGATTTCATGCTTGATTGGAAAAGTACCTCTGGCAGTGCTCATTTTATAGGAGATCGCTTAGTATGCTGGGCCTCAAAGAAACAGAATTGTGTGTCCACCTCCACAGCTGAAGCTGAGTACGTTGCTGCTGCAATGTGCTGTTCTCAAAGCTTGTGGATCCGTACAAAACTATCAGACTTTGGCCTACAATATGACAAGATTCCATTGCTATACGACTCTCAATCTACCATTTCCATTTCCTGCAATCCGGTACACCACTAAATAACAAAACACATTGATATCAGGTATCACTTTATTAAAGATAATGTGGAGAAAGGCTTAATTGAACTTCATTATGTCCACACTAATAATCAGCTGGCTGACTTGTTTACCAAACCATTGGACGAAAGTCGCTTTAATGAGTTGGTCTCCAAGTTAGGCATGCTCAACTTAAGAATCTAAGTTGTGGCTGTTCAATCTCCATTCTTATTTCTTTCTTTTTGAGCGGGTTTTACACTGTTTGTTCAAATTGTGCAGTTACAGGATGCAAACTTCAACGGAGAGAGTCTATCGGGTTATACACATACTGAATATGTGTAGGGGGAGAATATCATCTGTCTCTACAAAACAGAAAACTTTGAAAATCTATGCAAAAGTGCAGGGGGAGTGTATTTAACAATAGTCAACTCATCCACAAACATGTTTTCTTGAAAATAAAATTACAGATGTTTAAAATAT
This sequence comes from Pulicaria dysenterica, assembly GCA_947179395.2. Taxonomy (NCBI): domain Eukaryota; kingdom Viridiplantae; phylum Streptophyta; class Magnoliopsida; order Asterales; family Asteraceae; genus Pulicaria; species Pulicaria dysenterica. The sequence continues at coordinate 37,569,579 of OX359291.1, forward strand.
ATAACCTATCGGCCCTATATAAAGAATGTACTTTGAAATTTACCAAGGGTGGGTAAGGATTCTTGACCTAATCGATTTCAAGATCTCAATCTTGATAGGTCAAATGATGCCTAAGAAAAACACCAAGTGTTTGATTCGATAGTTTGATAGAAGGCTTGCTTTGGACCCATCGAACCAAATTTTCATGAAAAATACCTAAGGGTCAGAGTACGAATGGGTCTATCGTACGAAGGCTATCGAACCAAATTTTGTTCAAGTCATGATCACACTGGTCTATCGATCGGATTCTATCGCACGAATTCTATCGAATCAATCTGTACTAACAGTTCAAGGGTTAGTGAGATTTGGTTGTCTATCACATGGATCCTATCGCACGGATCCTATCGCACAGTGTCTATCGCACCATTTCTTGTAAGTTTACCATCTGATGTGTGTGAAAAGCACCCTATCGCATGGATCTAGCCTTATCGTATGGATCTATCGACCGCGTTTTTTACATACAATAGGCTCTATCGTCCGCATCCTTTTACCATGGTTGGTCCAATGGAAACTCGACACGTGTCATACCCCATCAGATCAGTTACCTTGTTCAAAAATTCAAAAACCATTCACACACTCTATCGATTTTGGTTATTTACAAACATGAATCCTCTCGTTACTCTGCCAAAATTTGTAATTTTTACATTTAAATCGTTGGTAATCACTAAGGTAACAACTTGTAGGGATTACATTGTTCAAAAATCGAGTAAACTGATGAATTTTGGACTGAAAAGGGTCGAACTCTATGGGGTTTTCGCGACTTAGAATGGATTTTTGATCATCAAAATGAACTTGTTTGGACGATCCATGTCTGCGATGGTGCTTAGGATAACTTAATGAACACTTTCATCTAAATATATTTTAAAAATCTCACAAAGTGTTCTTCGTGTTCTTGGGATTTATGAACTAACACCTTTAATTCATATTTTGGTCCATAAAGAGGTGTTAGGATGATTTCTTGACAACACTCAAGTATTAAAAATTTGTTTGCTTACCTCTAATTGATATGTTGCAAGTGTCAAAACAACTTTTATACATGTAAAATCATCGTGTACACAATGAGCTTTTCAGTGTTATGGATTTTTGAACTTAAACTTCAACCTTTTCAAAGTTGGTAGTTTGGTCAAACCTGCTTAACTTAGACTGATCTCTACTGTTTGATCTAATTTTGACCACAATTCAAAAGATTTTCAATGTGTGTGAGGGTCTTATTGCTTATCTCTGTATCTTAGACTTAACATTATGTACTTAAATGTGTAGATAAGATGGCCCAGGTTGAACAAAACCCTGATGACATAATGCCAAGGACTGAATTTCTCTCAGTCAAAACCCATGAAAACAATCAATACATTGACCTTACCACCTTTAAAAATCTCTCTTTCCCAATAGTCACTGAAATCCTCAAAATACACCCCCTGAACCATCTTTTGACATACAACCCTGCAACTACTGGTACACATGTCCCTGAACTGTACGCCCAGAAATTCCGGAAAACCTGTGAAGTTCAAACCAACTCAAGGGGGCAACCCATTATTCATGTAGAGATTGATGAATACACTGTTGAAATCCCTATCAGGAGACTCAGAACCATCCTCAGACTTCTAACAGCTGACAACAGACCTCCTGCCACTGACTTTGATGACAATCCTGATGACGATTCTTGCTTGGTTGCTATCCGAGTAATGGGTTATAATGGGCCACTCGTTAAGAAAGCCCAATTCAAACGTACCAACTTGCACCCAAAGTATAACATTCTGATGACGGTGCTCCAGAAATGCCTGACTCCTAAGCACACTAGATACGAATTTATGACGGAGCATCAGATGAAAATCCTTGTGGCGTCTGCCAACCAGTTACATGTAGACTATGCATACCTGATCTTCCATGATATGAAGGCAACAATTCTGAAGAAGAACACTTAAAGGAAGAAGGATGCTCACTTTCTTCCGTACAACCGGTTCATCCCAATGATCATCCAGTATCTGCTGGATCAGAGTCCTGACATTCCTCGTCGAGCAGGTCTACCTTCTATTTCTCCTAAACTCTTCAATTATATCAAACCTGCTAACCCGGCCAATCTACCTGTACCTCAACCCCTTCCTATATCGCTCTTAAATCTTTGGGAGCAAAATGAAATTGTGGTGAGTTATAGGACGAGTGTAGGTTTACCTCCCATGGTTATGCCAGCTCCGGCCATACCTACCCAGGGTGGAGTAGTACCAGGTGAGGATGTAGATATTAGGACTCAGCCATCTGCGGGAGACGCTGAGAGGGCAGTGTAGAGAGAAAATGTTGACGAGAGGGGTGGTAAAGATGGTGAAAGTGGAGATATTAGATAGGGAGGGGATGCATATGATCCCACCACCGTTCAATCAGTCATAAAATCACATTCTCAAACCACAAAAACTAAAGCCGGTCTTGAAGAACTTGGTCTTGACGATTCTGAGTCAACCTGTTCCAAGTCAACCAGTGTTGAGTCTGCCTCTCAACCAGGTGGTGACCCTTCATTTGAACCTGTCCAATCACCTCTGGGTACCCCTCAAATGCAAATTGAACAACCAGCTGACAGCACTCCATCATCATGAAACTCACTGACCCCCACACTTCATCTCCTGACTTGGCCCACACTGCTCAAACTACTCCTGTCATTCCTCAACCGAGTGGCCTTGTCATTGTTCTAAACCAACCTACCCAACTTGCTGTAGTCCCAGCAGTTGCTCAAGCAATCGTTGCACCAGATCATGATATATCTTTTAAGACTACCTCTGGCACCCCTGATTCTTTATTGTCACCAATCAATATGCGGGGTTTGGTCAAGGTAGTGGTAAAGAAGGAGATAGTTTTGTACTTAGGAGTGATAGTGAGTATGAGGAGGTCAGAAAAGACCATACGAGTGTTAAGGGACCTGTTGGTCAAATGATCTTATTAGTTAAGATTTGATGAGACATAGTTAAGTTTGTATGATATGTTCTAAATACAACTTAAACAGAATTATGAAGTTTGGTCAGACTAAGTACTTATAGTGTTTCAGACTGAGCATAAGCTGAGTATAAGTTGAGCATTATAGTTGATCAGCTTAGAATATATCCTAGTCAGTTTATCTATATGTTTGATAAGTTGTGTGTTACCTAAGGTATAGGTTAAATATTCAGCTTGATGTGTTTCAAGCTGAGTGACTCTGCCTTTAGGCTGAGTCTGCTCAACAGAGTTGCTAAGTTAGTTCTAGCTAACTCTTATGACTTCTAAGGATGAGTTAGTCATTATACATGTTAGTACTTGTTTGATATCGAGTTAGTTCTCGATGAACTTAGCTTGATGAGTTTGAAGCTAAGTAACTCAGACTGACGAAAGAAGTCAGATTAATAAAATTTAAATTTGTTTTAAATTACATATAGCAATTTTGATCAATTAGTTTGAGAGATTGAGAGAGTTGAATTGTATTCAGTGTTTATACATCAAGTGTTTCATACTTGATAGTTATAGTAATCATGTTCTTATTAATAAAAGCATTAAGTTTCATTCAAGTTGATTTGTGTAACGCTTTCTATTGATTTGTTCAATTTTCCGCAGAAAGTATATTCAACCCCCCTTCTACACAATACTTGCTTGTTGTTTATCTCACCAAGGGACCAACAACTGGTATTAGAGCAGTCTGAAATCTTTCATAAGTTGAAGATCAAGATCCTTAGTTAGAGTAAGATGTCGACAAGCAACAATTCATCAAACTTTCCTCATATGGCTACTAAAGGATGTCCCATATTTGATGGACGTGATTATCCTTTGTGGAAATTCAGAGCCATGCTTTTACTCAAGTCCATTGACACCAGAGTGTATGATGTCATTACTAATGGACCAATTATCCCCAAGATTCCTGCTGTTGTTAGTGATAAGTCTCCTAGAAAAACTGATAAGGAAGTCAACAAGCCATTGGCATCTTGCACTCAGAGGATTGGAAGTTATATTCTCTTGACGACAAAGCAAAAAGTGTTCTGGAAAATTCCCTGACCAATGAGATTTTGCATACTGTGACTGGGTGTCAATCTGCAAAAGAAATCTGGGATACTCTAAGTATCACATATGAGGGTACAGATCTGGTCAAGCAGCATAGGAAGAATCATCTTAACAGCTCTTATGAAGACTTCTTTTCTAAGAAGAATGAAACCTTATCTGATGTGTTCACAAGCTTTCACTGCTTGATTAATGACCTGCTAAGTGTAGGCATTAAAAAGGATGAAGCTGACCTAGTTCTAAAATTTCTAAATGTGTTACCTTAGAAATTCAATAAAGTGACCATAGCACTAAGAGCTGGAGGTACCTTACATATGTATAACCTACAGTCCATATACGGGTTTCTGCTTAATCATGAACAGATAACAGAACACAAGGAAACTTCTCAACAAGAGATGAAGGACTCCCTTTACAAGAATGAAACTGCATTAGTTGCAGATAAGAAGAAAAAGAGTTCCAAAGCCTTCATTGTTGAATCTGAGACTGAGTCAGATTCTCAAGCTGACTACTCAGACTCAGACTCAAGCGATACAGATGATGTTCAAACCATCACTGAGCAAATAGCCATGCTTGCCACAAGGTTGAGAAGAGCACAAAGGGGAAGAGGAAGATCTGACAGAGGCAACGGAAAGAGTTCATTTGACCCTAAGAAAGCTGTGTGCTTCAACTGTCAGAAGAAGGGACACATTCCTGCTAAGTGCAGGGTAAAGAAGGATGAAACAGCTTCAGTAGCTAACAAGAATTCTTACAGAGTTGATAAGTACAAGAAGAAATATACTCAGCTCATGAAAGAAAAGCCTGAAGATAAGTCCAGTGTTAAAGGACTTTATGATGAAAATTGGGATACAAAATCATCTACCTCTGATGATGATGACAAGTGTCTGATGGCAAGATATGTTCTAAATACAACTTAAACAGAATTATGAAGTTTGATCAGACTGAGCACTTATAGTGTTTCAGACTGAGCATAAGCTGAGCATATAGTTGATCAGCCTAGACTATATCTTAGTTAGATTATCAATATGTTTGATAATCTATGTATGTCAGCTAAGGTATAGGTTGAGTATTCAGCATGATGCGTTTCGAGCTGAGTGACTCAGCTTTTAGACCGAGTCAGCTCAACAGAGTTGCTAAGTTAGTTCTAGCTAACTCTTTTGACTTCTAAGGATGAGTTAGTTCTTATACATGTTAGTACATGTTTGATTTCGAGTTTGTTCTCGAAGAACTCAGCTTGATGAGTTTCAAGCTGAGTAACTCAGCCTGAAAAAATAAGTCAGTTTAAGAGAATTTAAATATGTTTTAAATTCTGTAATTCTCTATATCTACGGTATGGATAAGAAGATGACAGAATCAAGATTGAAGATTGATGACTCGAGATAGAAGATTCAAGATTCAAGATTCAAGATTCAAGATTCAAGATTCCGGGTTATCCATTAGTTTGTTAGCAGATTAGGATAAGTTCTAGTTTGTTAGGATCCATAGGAACAGGATTATAAATACTTATCTCTTGATAAGTTCAAAACTAACACCTCAACCTAACCTCACCATCGTATGTGTTACGAATCTTGATACATTGTTTGTGTGTTCAACGTGATCAAGAAATTCACAGATTGCCAGTATAGATCTTTTGTTCGATCTTCACGTCTGTTGTGAAGTTGGTAAATATTCAATCTATGAATAAACCCTGTTTAGAGAGTTAGTTTGTATCTATAATCATTAGTTGATTATAGATCGCAAGTTTGAATAATTAGTTTGAGAGATTGAGAGATTTGATTTACATTAGGTGTTTACATATCAACTGTTGCTTACTTGAAAGTCATTGTATTCATCTTCTTATTAATGAAAGCATTCGATTTCATGTGGTTTGATTTGTGTAACACTTTTTATTGATTTGTTCAATTTTCCGCAGAAAGTATATTCAACCCATCTTCTACACATTACTTTCTTGTTGTTAATCTCACCAAGGGACCAACAACTGGTATCAGAACTGGTTGAACTATTCATAAGTTGAAGTTCAAGATTCTGAGAAAGTATAATATGTCGACAAGCAACAACTCATCAAACTTTCCTCATATGGCTGCTAAAGGATGTCCCATATTTGATGGATCTGATTATCCTATGTGGAAATTCAGAGCCATGCTTTTCCTGTAGTCCATTGACATCATAATGTACGATGTCATAACTCGTGGACCAATTATTCCCAAGATTCCTGTTGCTGTTAGTGATAAGTCTTGTGACAAGACTGAAAAGGAAGTCAAGAAGCCTTTGGCATCCTGGACAGAAGAGGATTCGAAATTACATTCTCTGGATGACAAAGCAAAGAGTGTTCTTGCAAATGCCCTGACCAATGAGATCTTGCATACTGTGACTGGCTGTCAATCTGCAAAAGAGGTCTGGGATACTCTAAGCATCACATATGAGGGTACAGATCTGGTCAAGTAGCAAAAGAAGAATCATCTGAACAGATCTTATGAAAACTTCTTTTCTAAGAAGAATGAAACCTTTTCTAATGTGTTTACAAGGTTTCACTGCTTGATTAATGACCTGCTAAGTGTAGACATTAAAAAGGATGAAGCTGACCTAGTGCTAAAATTTCAGGATGTGTTACCGAAGAAATTTAATGAGGTGACCATAGCACTAAGGGCTAGAGGTACATTACACATGTATAACCTACAGTCCATATATGGGTTATTGCTTAATCATGAACAGATCACGGAACACAAGAAATCATCTCAACAACAGATGAAGGACTCTTTTGATAAAAATGAAATTGCATTAGTTGCAGAAAATAAGAAAAAGAATTTAAAGTCCTTCGTAGCTGTTGAAACTGGTAAGTCCACAAAACATGACAATGGTAAGGTCTAAAGTTAATGAGTATCAGGTGAATCAGCTTGCAAAGAAAGTTGAGAAATTATCCACAACCTATAATCCTAAAACTGAATGCAAATTCTCAAAAGGATTATTGGATAACCTACCTCCTTTAGTCATTGGTAGAAGGAAGTGCTACAAGTGTGGAGGTAGAGGACATGAGGCCAAGGACTGTGATAGTGAAATTTTAAGGCCTGAAAAGGAACAAGCTGGTCAGCCTACGCAGGACTCAACACCTACTCAAGCTGACTAGTCAGCTCAACAAGATGAAACGGCTCAATGCTCATCATCTGAACCTACTACAAAGTGGATTCCTAAACAAAACTAATATGTTTAGTTTTTCATGTGCAGGGTTCAAGTAAATGGTACTTGGACAGTGGATGCTCAAGGCACATGACATGGTGCAAAGGACTTCTAAGTGAATTCCTGGAAGATAAAGGTGCTAAAGTAACATTTGGTGATAATTCCCATGGAAGAACTAAAGGATATGGGAAAATGCATACTGGCAAGGTTACTTTCCAGAAGGTTGCATATGTTAAAGGTCTTAAACACAACTGATAAGTATCAGTCAATTGTGTGATGATGATAATGTTGTTACTTTTAGGAAGAAAGCAGGAACAATATACAATGCAAAGGGTAAGCAAGTGCTAATAGCAAAGAGATAAAGAGATGTGTGTCTACTTAATTTAAATTCTGCTGATCCCAATACTGAAACCTGCTTATATTCACAATCTGTTCCTAAGCTGAGTTGGCTGTGGCATAAAAGGTTATCCAATTTAAATTTTAAGAATATAAATATGCTATCCAACAAAGTGTTAGTCTCTGGATTGCCAAAGATCACATTTATCAAAGACAAATTGTACTCAGCTTGTGAACAAGGTAAACATCACAAAGGGTCATTTAAATCAAAGCAAAACTTTTCAATAACAGACCCATTGCATATATTGCACATGGATCTGTTTGGACCCATAAGTACTCCAAGCCTAAGTGGCAAGAAGTACACCCTGGTGATAGTTGATGAGTTCTCTAGATTCACCTGGGTTATATTCCTTAAAGCCAAAAGTTAAACTGCCCTGGAGATAATAAGTTTTATCAAACAGGAAGAGTTGCAAAAAGGTAAGTCTGTTAAGAAACTCAGAATTCATCATGGGACTGAGTTCAGAAACTCAACCCTAGAAGGCTTTTGTGAACAAAAAGGAATACTAAAAAATTTATCTTCAGTTAGAACTCCTCAAGAAAATGGAACCTTAATTGATGCTGCTAGAACAATGTTGTGTGAGGCAGGATTGAAACTCTATTTTTGGGATGAAGCTATCAGTACAGCATGCTATACTCAAAATAGGTCAATCATACAAAAGACATGGCAAAACTACATATGAAATGTATATCAAGAAATCCTAATATAGGTTACTTCCATGTCTTTGGTTCAAAATGCTATGTGCTGAATCAAAGAGATCAGCTCCATAAGTTGGAACCTAAAGCTGATCCTGGAATTTTTGTTGGTTATTCCTCAATCTCCAAGTAATACAGAGTGTATAACTCAAGGTGAAAGGCTATAGAAGAATCAATTCATCTCTCCTTTGATGAAGACAGTATTGATCAAGCTGACAAAGGTCATGCTGACTCAATCAGTCTGAGTGAGCTTGAAAAGCCTGAGGAAACCAAGATGTCAAATCCTATGTATGTCATAGATGATGTTAGTGATGATGATGTATGTACATCTAAGAGATCATCACAAGCTCCAAAGGACTCTTAAGCTGAGAGAGATGATGAGTTCATTAATCCCTTTGGAGAGTATATTACTTAGACTGAAGATCTTAGTGATCAACAGTTTGATGCTGCAATTAAGACTGAGGATGTAAGTTCACCTCAGAGTCCTCAATCACTCAAGTCCAGAACCACAGTCTCCTACTACAACATTTCTGTTCCTCAAAGATCAACCTCATGATCAAGTAATTCGTAACATTCAAGGAGGAGTGACCACCAGATCAAAGGTAACTACGAATTATGCTACTTATTTTGGATTCCTATCTCAAATGGAACCAAAGAAGACTGAAGAAGCCTTAGAGGATGAGGACTGGATTGAAGATATTCAAGAGGAATTAACTGAGTTTGAGAGACACAATGTATGAAGTCTTGTTCCAGCCCTAAAAGATGGACAAGGATGGAGTGATTGTTAGGAACAAAGCCAGGCTAGTAGCACAAGGGTATAGAGAAGAAGAAGGAATAGATTATGATGAGATTTGCCTCTGTTGCTAGAATTGAAGCCATTAGGCTGTTCTTAGCTTATACAGCATATAAAGACTTCAAAGTCTATCAAATGGATGTGAAAAGTGCTTTCCTAAATGGAAAACTTTAGGAGGAATTCTATGTGAAACAACCTCCTGGCTTTGTAAGTTCAAAGTATCCACATCATGTCTGTAAGTTAGACAAGGCTTTGTATGGTCTAAAACAAGCTCCAAGAGCTTGGTATGATACACTGTCCAAATATCTACTATCAATGAACTTTACCAGAGGTAGTATTGATAAAACACTCTTCATTAAAAAGAGTAGAGGACAGGTGATTCTTGTACAGATCTATGTGGATGACATTATCTTTGGCTCTACAAATGAATCTCTATGTGAATGGTTCTCCAAAGCTATGTCTAAAAGGTACAAGATGAGCATGATGGGTGAAATGACATAATTCCTAGGCTTACAGATTCAACAAAAGTCTGATGGGATATTCATAAACCAAAGCGAGTATGTTCTTGATTAGATTGCTAAAATCAAGTTGAGTGCTGGACTCACACTGAGTGATAAGTTTACTCAGCTTGGTATGTCCAAACCATGGTTTAATTACTATGTGTTATTAAATCATGAAACATAATGTTTGAGTCAGTCTCAAATTACGTTATATACCGATTATATATTGGTGTAATACAACAGTGTAAATAATAATTTTTGTCAGTCAAGAATGTTATTTTACAAACTTATCCGTTGGGATATGATATGTTTCATCTCGATAACTATTATATCTATATGTAAGTTAGTTATTGTAACGGATAAAAAGGGATTTCCAACGGTAACTTTTCTCTCTCCTCACTAAGGTATATATATCGATTGTAACCGAAATTAGGAAGTTTACCCTTACTTATTCTCATCTCTAAACTTCTGCTATACTCAATATACCTTCTACAAACACCTCTTTGCTAAGTGCAATCCACCGTTCAATCGAACTTTAAACCCTAATCACTCAGTGCGAATTCTGTATTTACTCAGTGTGAATCGAAATTATTCTACGATGGACGGGATCATTCTAAATCTCAGTAATAGAATGGTAAGAGGTGTCGTGTTCAAGAACAACGGAGTGCCGTTGATTCGAATCAACAATCACGTGCCTACCTCGCTATTCCTGAGCGAAAATGGGGCAGAGGTTATGAAGCATGGTTGGACTACATCCGAAAATGCCCCTTGGCATTCACCTTCAACGGGGCACCAATTCACGTTGTTCCTCAGCACCTACTGGAGATCTGGTATACATGTGTCTGTGACCAGAATAGGGGAGAAATCAGAGGCACCGTGCTGAATGGGGAGAGAACAGTGGTCATCACAGTTCAGAGGCTATGAGAAATTCTACACCTCCCTGCAAATGATGTGTTCTAGCCTTCCATGACAAGACAGGTGGCAAGGTCAGTTCTACCCAGGATGGGTCACCCACAAACTGAGGGTGTAATCAAGAAGGCCACCTTCCTAACACGTTGGGGATATATGGTTTCCACAGTGATCCGTTCACTCGGAACCAAGGTTGGAGGTTTGGATCAGGTGAATGATTTCGAAATGCAACTTCTATATAACATCTACTTTGCAAGAAATATGGATTTTGCACTGCTTATCTTCAACGAACTCAAGATCTAAGTGATGAATACGCCAAGGGATCTGCATGTACCATTCATAATGTACTTGTCTTTGGTAATTGAAGCTGAGCTGGGGACTGCACTTTATGAAGCCGGTCTGGATGTGTTCCTCACAACAGCACTCAACTCAAAGATGTTCAATAATGACATCTTTCCACAGCAAGAGGGCCTCAATGAGCCTATGCAATGGATTGCTGAAACAGCTTCATCAGAAAGTGAAGCTGAGCTTTCTGATCAAGCTGAGCCAGCAAATATTGAAGTTGCGCCAGGTATGACTTCTCCACTTTCTTCTTATTCTTACTTTTCTCCATCTTCATTTGGAGATAAGACTGTGGTAAGACCAACCCAGTCTAACCCATCTCCTCTACCTTCATTCCATCAAATTCTCCAATATGAAGCCAACCTTGGTGTGCCCACTGCTAACAAGGAAAATATCCAAACCTATATTCGCAAGACTGCCAAAGGTGGTGCCACATCTAAAGGTACCACTGGAGCTGAAATCACACTAATTCTTCCAGAGGCAGGAGTTGAGGGGGAGACACCTAATCTTCAGGTGCCAACCTCAAGGCTCATTAAAACCCTTAAGCCAAGCCAGGGTGTGGTGTCTACTCAGCCCACACTTGCTCGAGCCATGGGAGAGCCTGTTACTGTGCCTGAGCAGACACACTGTTGGTCCCAACAGGGATGAAGCAGTGCAAATTTGAGAGAGAAAACACACACACACACCTTGAGAGTTGTGTCAAAATGGTTGCAAAGCTTACTATTCAAATCGTGAGAAGGCCTTTTATAGCCTTGTACAATTTACAAACTACACCCTCACTTTTTGGGTTCTAACAATCTCCCCCTAAGTGAGGAGTGTTCCTATTACAAGCAGTTGGACTACAAAAAGATAAAACAATTAAGGTACACTATTGCGTAATCCAAAATAGCTTTGCCATTTTCTGATGATCCTCCTGCTCTCTAGTGTTTTCTTGAATTTCTCAATGTAAAGCGCAATACGTTGTCTCTCTTGCTCTGTGATAGATGTTCTAGCATTTGCGTTTTTCATCTCAAGACTGTTGTATAAAATCCTCAGCGTGCCATCTGAATAAGCCAAAACATCGCACAAACGGACGAATGTTTTCTCTTTCTTTAAATTTCGGAATATGACACCTGGTTCACCATTGAAGAACTTGTGGTCAGCATCTACTATTGTTAATAAATCCATTTGATCCAAGTTAGGATGATTCTGTTGAGGTTTCTGAACATTAACTTTTTCGTGATTGTTCTCAGCTGCAAGTTGCATGTCATGCTCTTCCATGAACTCTATTAACTTTCTCAAATACTTCATCATTGTAGTATGGCCAAACACCTCATTTAGTTTCTTTCCTTGTTTTTCTGACAGGTACAAATAGATGAAGTTAATGTCGTAAAGTTGAATGTATCTAAGATCTGCTTCATTGAATGTAAACTTCTGACCATTTGACCTTTCCACTTCAAACCAAACAACTGTATGGCCAAATCCATCATCACTGTAAATATTGAGAAGTTTGGTTATTGGATATTCAGAGATGATCTATTCTTTGGGAGTTCTGAACCTTTCCAATATATGCTGATATCTTATTACTTGACTTTCATTCAAATGTCTCAACTCTGGAGGTGTCCTAGTTTCATGTTCATCCACATAAATCTCTTGAATTCTATCTTCTAGATATGGACCGTTCATAGAGTAATCCCTCCAGATTGGATTTAGTCTTGCTTGTCTAGTAATCATGTTGCTTCTATCAAGAGACGGAGTACCTGTATACACTAAAGTAGCAGGGGGCACAATTACATTCGGAGGTACTGGCCATTCAGTATTTCTTACAAACTCTCTGGCTGCTTCCTCTTGTTGTTCTTGTCTTAGCAAATCCGCAGCAGATGTCTGAAACTAACCTGTTGGGGGTGGAAAAACAAAATGAACTTCAAAGTTTACCTCACTTAGAACTCTTGAAACATCAAAAGTTTTCTTTGTAGCTTTAGTCTTAAATCTACCAACTTTTTCTTTTCCTTTTCTTCTCTTTTCTATCTCCGCCAGTTCCAAGTCATCCTCAAATCTTCTTACAACTTGAGTATAGAGAGCTTCAGGATTTGTTATTGAAGTTACATACTCATCAATTTCTTTGTTAATCTCATCAGAACTTTCATCAGATTCCATTTCAAACCCAACATCACCGAATATATTGTTACTTTTGTATCTGATTCATCTATGTTTGCTTCCTCAGTCTGTTTACTATTCAGATCAATCTCCCCCTCTTCATTTACACCCGGCCTCTGTTCAAAGATAACCATCTGTTTTTGTTTAAGAACATCATCAGCCTGAGAATCACCACCTTGATCTTGATCTCTACTAGAACCTTCACCTGGTAAATTTTGACAAGCGGAGTAAATGGTACTACAGCGCTGGAACGCATATACAGTCTTCTACGTTTCTCCCCCTCGGGGCGATCATCAGGATCATGATCGTCACGCCTTCGAGTTCGAGTACCAGCTTGAACCTTGCAGGTAACATCTATAACATTCAACTGGTCAGAAATCTCAACAAACTTATCATTAATAGTAGAGAACCATCGGTCAAGTTTGGACTCAATATGATCAAGTTTAGATTGCAAGGGAGTCACAGCATGTTGAATTGCATCATGAAGCTCAGACTGTGTAACAAACCGGGTATCACTAGAGACACCCGTTAAGGTTCCTGCCACAGAGGCTGGACCACCTAAAGGAGCTGCTGTGGGGTTGACCCTAGTAGGATTTCCATCCAATCCTCGAATAATACCCTCAGGAGTATTACCTATGGATGTTCCGGGTACACTTTTGATTAGTGACACCAGTGCATTGATAGTGTCTTTGTGTTTTTCAAGAAAAGCAGAAATCGGTGGATAATCAATGTGCTCTGAAGGAATGGGCGAGGATGAGGGAGGCAGTCCTCTTGTTTCAATACGTCCAGTCTCCGAGGGAGAAGGTCATAGACTATGTGTAATGGCCCTGTGCAATAAAGTAGAAGATCTTTGAGGATCTCCTAAGTAGCTTGGTGGGGTTTGAATGTGCACGGGAGGGATAACCGTGTCTTTTTCAATATCAGACCTAACAGTGTCAGGTCCAATAGCAGATGTGGTTGCCCGGCTTTCTTGGTTTGGGGGAATCTCAACCCTCACATTTTCTTTTCTCACACAACTATTACTCACATCATATTCATCTACATTAACATAACCAACATATTGATTTGGAGACAACTGTGAGGTATCATTGGAAACGGATTCAATCTCGAAAGATGGTTCATGAACATAATCAGGAGCTATTTGAACATTAGGAACAAACTGAGGAATGATGACTTGGTTTGGAATTGGATTCAGAATGATGGTAAGACCTGCCTGACTGACGGGAGGTTGGACAATAGGAGTCAAGTCAGCAGTTGAAATAACAGGAGTACTAACCACTGGATAATGTTCATTAGGATCAGTTAGTTTCATGGGGTACTTTCAGGAGTATGAATAATCGGGGCATCTGGAGTACTCACAGGAGATAAACTGATACGCACAGGTGGAGTAGTCACAGTGTTTGACACAGAAGCAGAACTACTAGAATCTGAATTGGAAAGATTTATTTGCTTAGTAGACGCATCAGACTGAACATCGGTATTCACAGCTAAAGATTCAACTATTTCAAGAACAGTTGCTGGTTCAAAAGTATCTGCTCCCTCTCTATGTTTTTCATCCTCACCTGCTTCACCACCCCTCTCAGAATTTTCTCTCAGCTCTCCCCTCTCAGCATCTCCCACAGATGACTGAGGCCTATCCACTATAACCTCACTTGGTGCTACTCCCCTTTGGGTAGGTATGACCGGCTCTGGTCTAACCATAGGAGGTATTCCTACGCCCTATAATTGACTATCATTTCTGATTGCTCACATAGATCCAATAAAGATACAGGGAAAGGTTGAGGAATAGAAAGTGGATCAGGAATAGCAGGTTTAATAACATTAAAGACTTTTGAAGTTAAGAAGGTGAACCTACTCTTCGGGGAATGGTTGGATTATGATCCATTGCATGCTGAATGATCATTGGTATGAACCACATGTAAGGTGGAAATTTTGCTCCAGACTTTTTCTGACTGTTTTCTGTCCCATTGTTGCTTCGAAGTCGTTGAATAACAATTGTGCATAATCTACATGTAGGTGGTTTCCAGCAGCAACAAAAATCTTCATTTGAGTTTCAGTGAGGAACTCATACCCAGTATGTTTGGCTGTTAAGCACCTCTGAAGTATAGTCATGAGAAGATTATATTGTTCCGCTTAAATTGTTTCTTCCTGTCCAATGGACCAGAGTAACCAAAGGATTGAAGTGCAGCCAGACAGACTTTCTCATCTGGAATATCATCAAAGGTGACTGCTGGTTGCGACTTTCAGTAGTAGGAAGTTGAAAAATCTCTTTAAGTCTATCCACTGTGACTGAAATGGTGAACTCATCAATCTCTGCACAAATAGAAACAGTGCCAGTGCGACTGGTATGAATATAACAAGTTTTCCAAAACTGTTGAGAATAAACTTCAGGAACATGGGTACTAGTGGCAGCAGGGTTGTATTTAAGTAGGTGATTTAGTGGATGAACACGAAGGATTTCTGTAAGCTCGGGGTAGTATGGGTTTTTCAAAGTGGCTAGGTCAATGAATTGATTGTTGTCGTGAGTGGTGACAGATAAGTATTATGCCCTAGGCATAAAGAGCTCGTCTGGTTTAGGGTTTTGGGCTGGCTGACTTAGAGCCACAGAAGGAACAAGTGATGTGGGGTCACCTTCCATATTAGCCATTTATCTGCATCAAACAGTAAATCGGGTTAAATCTATAATACAAAGATAAGTAGTAAACTAACGCACTCATGAAAAATGATCAAACGTAGATCAAACTCGTCCTTTTGATACTAAGTTGACTTATTTTGACCAAAACACTTAACGTGAAAAATGTGAAATTTTTATCAAAAACCTTAACACTGAAATGTCCATTGTGTACAAGATGGTTAAACTAGTGAAAAATGAATTTTGATCTTCAGTATACAATGATTTCATGTATATGAACAATTTTCGTACGCTGAGGTATAGGCAAAAATTGACCCTAACACCTTGTAAGAGATCAAAATTCAAATTTTTAGTGTAAACTCATAACCACGAAGAACATGAAGAACACATTTTAAAATTTTGTAAAAATTTTTATAGATCCATGTTCCTCATGAAAAACTAAGTAAAATTGTTCAAAGCAACAGTAGCAATCGAGTGCAAATGAGGGGTCTAAAGTTGAAAATTCAGTCCGAGAAAACCTCAAAAACGCAAACTGTTTTGCGTGAAAATCCATATCAGAACTCAGTTATTTAAAAATTCCACGGTAGATAATACTCACATTAATTGTGCGGTCAAAATGATATAAAAATTTAAAATTTTGGCAGAGTTTCGTGGAGGTTGATCGAGAGAGTAACAATGGTGATCAGTTGAGAGAGAGAGTAACAATGAGGAAGAAGACGATCTGAATAGGTAAAAGCAAAAAGTTTATGAAAGGACTGTACACGTGGCAGCTATTGATTGGATTGTTTAAAAAAGTAACTTTTGAATTATCGGATAACGTGAAGAGAAGATCGCATGCAATCAGAAGGGAATATGAGAGAAGATCGCATGTGATCGTGTGAGTCGTTGAACCGAGATGTACCACAAATAGATCACATGCGATGTGGAAGTAGTGAAGATCGCATGCGAACAAAACATGATTTGAATTGAGCCAGTTCAGCTTGATTGCATGCGATCAAAACAGAATGAAAACTTCACTCATATGACAGTTGCATGCGATCCATGAAGTATTCACCAACTCAAGGATTAATCGTACGCGATCAATACACGATTTGGATTAAACCAGTTAAACTGATCGATTGAGAATTGCATGCGATCAAAAGGGAATGCAATTTTATCAACACTTAAGACTGGATTGCATGCGATCCTACATCTGTAATATCCAAAGTTTTGCAGAATTTGACAACTTTTTCATTCTTTTGAAATTTCAATTTTATTTTTTATTTTTTATTTATTTTTTATTTATTATATTTTTTTAATTTTCTACTTTCTTCTTTTCTTTTATTTTAATAGCAAAAACTCCCCCTCAATCTGTGCATCAGATTTAAAAAAAATTAGATTGAGAGAAGCAGAAAAAGGTATGTATTTTTTTAAAAATGTCTATACTTCTCCCCCTACACATATGCAGTATTTGTAAAGAGATAGACACTCCCCCTTATTTTCTGGAATAAAACCTGCAAAACAAACAAACTGCATAATACCTATTCAAAACCAAAAAAATAATAAAGAAAAAGGAAAATTAGTAGGTCATACATGCATGTTAAGCATGCCAAGCTTTGAAACTAAATCATTAAACCGAGATTCGTCCAATGGTTTTGTTAATAAGTCAGCCAATTGATTATCAGTATGAACATACCTCAGTTCAATTAAACCTTTTTCCACATTAACTTTTATAAAATGATACCTGATGTTAATGTGTTTGGTTTTAGAATGGTGTACCGGATTGCATGAAATGGCAATGGCAGACTGCGAGTCACAAAATAAAGGGATCTTGTCATACTGTAGACCGAAGTCTGATAACTGTGTCCGGATCCACAAGCTCTGTGAGCAACACATTGCAGCCGCAACATATTCAGCCTCAGCAGTTGATGTAGATACACAGTTCTGTTTCTTAGAAGCCCAACAGACTAATCTATTTCCAAAGAAATGTACCCTGCGAGAGGTACTCTTTCTGTCTATCATGCAACCGGCATAGTCTGAATCAGAGTATGCATACAAGTCAAGATTTGAATCACGAGGATACCACAAACCTAAGTCCATAGTTCCTTTGAGATACCGAAATATCTGTTTGACTGCTTCTAGATGCGACTCTTTGGGATTGGCCTGGAAGAGAGCACACAGACAAGTTGAAAACATGATGTCTGGTCTGCTTGCCGTCAAGTACAGTAAGGAACCAATCATACCCCTATAGGTCGTCAGATCAGCAGATGGACCAGCTAGATTAGCAGACAACTTTGTTTTGGCAGCCATAGGAGTTGATATTGCGGAGCAAGTAAGCATGTCATACTTTTTGAGTAAGTCCTTGATGTACTTTGACTGACTGATAAAAATACCAGTGCTCAGTTGTTTCACTTGTAGACCAAGGAAAAAGGACATTTCTCCCATCATACTCATTTGAAACCGATTGGCCATAGTCTTAGTAAATTCATCATTGTACTTGGGATTTGTTAAGCCAAAGATAATATCGTCAACGTATATTTGCACCAAAATTTGATCATTGCCTCTGGCCTTGATGAACAATGTAGTGTCATATGTTCTTTTAGTGTAACCCTCATTAAGAAGATATTCAGATAAGACATCATACCATGCATGAGGCGCTTGTTTTAGACCATATAATACCTTATCAAGAATATAAACATGATTTGGATGTTGAGAGTTAACAAATCCTTCAGATTGTGAAACATAAACCTCTTCCTTAAGAATACCATTTAGAAATGCCGTTTTCACATCCATCTGAAAGACCTTAAAGCTTCGACTTGCAGCATATGCTAGAAAAAGACGAATAGCTTCAATTCTGGCCACAGGAGCAAAAGTTTCATCATAATCAATGTCTTCCTGTTGATTGTAACTTTTTCCCACAAGCCGAGCTTTATTGCGAACAACTACACCATCAGAATCCCTTTTATTTTTGAAGATCCACTTTGTCCCTACCATAGACTTCCCATGCGGAAGTGGCACTAATCTCCAGACTGCTAATCGATCAAACTGATTAAGCTCATCTTGCATTGCAACAACCCAATCTGGATCACTTAGTGCGTTAGTGACTTTTGTGGGTTCAATGATACTCAAAAAATTTGAATATAAGCATTCGTTTTCCGTTGCAGATCTGGTACGAACACCAACATTGGGATTGCCAATGATTTAATTTTCAGGATGATGTCTCGTCCATTTAGTTTCGTGGGGAGTTTAAACTGAAGGAAAGAGGGTTTCCCAAGATAGTAATTGTTCCTCAGCTTCAGTAGGCAGAGTTGGATCTGAATCGAAGATAGGCGGACTCTCAAATTCTGCTTCTGGAGTAGCCTCTGCAGGACGTGTAACAGAACCATATGGTGCATCTTCAAGAGGACAATCAAGAAACGGATTTGATGTTGTTACTGTTGGAGGAGTAAGAGTAACACTTTCTTGAAGAACAGGTTCAGAAACATGAGTAACAGGATTAGATTCAGAGTGGAAGATATCAAACATAAAATTTAAATCATTATCATTAGAACTGGATTCAATGTTTGTATCTATAATTTGAAGACCCGGTTCTGAAAGGACATGTTCAGAAGCGTTTGTAGAATGTACTGGTGTAACTGAAGTAACATTTAATGAATCATCAAATGTAACGTTTATGATTTCTTGTACATTTTGTGTTCTTTTATTGAAAAATCTATATGCTTTTGACTCTTGTGAATAACCAAGGAAAATTGTTTCATCTGCTTTTGTTGCAAATTTTCCTAAGTTAGCTTTTTCATTAATCACATAGCACCTATTACCAAATATGTGAAAATACTTGATATTAGGCACAATTCCATTTGCCAGTTCATAAGGAGTTTTGTTTAAACGTTTATGTATGAAAGAACGATTCTACGTATAGCAGGCAGTGCTGATTGCTTCAGCCCAGAAGGAAGGTGGGAGTCCAGAATAGGACAGCATGGTACGAGCAGCCTCAACCAGAGTTCGGTTGCGTCATTCCACCACACCATTTTGTTGAGGTGTGTATGCGGCAGAGAATTGATGTGTGATTCCCACAAGGTCAAAGTAGCTTTTCAGAGTGTTATTCTTAAATTCTATTCCATTGTCAGATCGAATGGCACCAACACTTTGATTGTGCTTGTTCTGCTACTGCTTGAGAAAAGTAATGATGATGGAAGCAGCTTCATCCTTTGAACGCAAGAAATAGACCTAAGTATATCTGGAATAGTCATCCACCATGACTAAGATATACTTCTTCCCATTCCTAGACTGAACTTTCATCGGACCACACAAATCCATATGTAGCAGTTGAAGTGGCTGAGTTGTTATCTCCTGTTTACTGAAATGGGATGACTTCTGCATTTTGTATTTAGCACAGTCTGCACACAGATGTTTCTTTTTGAAACTTAACTTTGGCAGGCAGGCCTCTAACCAAATCATTTGTGATCAATTTGTTGATACTTTTGAAATTCAGATGAGACAGCTTTCTGTGCCATTGCCCAGATAAGTTTGAAGATGCTTCGGACAGTAAACAGATAGAAGTGGGTGTGTACCCATGTACGAATGGGTCCTGATTTGTCAGTTAGTGATGAATGAGTCTCTATATCTGGGTGTGAATGTGATTGAACAGTATTCACATCGCTAGATGATTTCTTTGGAACCCATTTGGAATTTAACTTCTTTTCTGGGTTAACTTGTTTGTGTTTGCGTTGCAAGGTCATAGTGCTACGATGAGATGAGGTCGATGGAGGTTTAGAAGTTGTACGAGTTGCACATGTTGCGGAAGCGATTGACTTTGATATCCACTTAGAGACATAGCGCTTAGAAGCAGATATGGACCTCTTGACCTCAAGGGGATGTTGTTTTTCGGAAACAACTGGAATAGAGTTCTTAACCACCCATTTTTGGGACTTGGATGTAACATATAAAGTGTGAATGAATTTGGATGATGAATTACATTTGGAACGTGCTTTGTGCTTGAGTTCCTGCTCACGTGCAAGTCATTCATTGTAAAGTGCTTGGTAACCATGATTCTGATAGGCTTGCAATTCACGTACTGTTAGCAACCTGCGAGACTTGTTCAACTGTTTAAACACATATGTCTGTCGTGTGGTTATATAGATATGTAGGACATATCCTTTGGAATTGAGAAATGGAAACACAACTTGATTGTCATAAAAATCTAACCAATGTGCACATGGTTTAATTCCAAAAGATTTTCTAAGTTGATCATATTCACACTTAAATTCAAAGTGACCATGCAAACATCCATCACTCATGCAAAACATATTCATGGCAACATTTTCTCTTTCATTAAAACCTAAACATGTTTGTTCAAACATAAGTATGTTTTGAGAAATAGAAGAAAATGTAGTACATATCCTATTAGATTTAGGTATGACTCTTTTCCATTCAGCTTTTATTTACTTCTTCACATCTGCTTTCTTCACAACTATATGCAAATCAAACAAATTAGACTTCAATTTTGGACGACGTGCAGCTGCTGCTGAAGTTTCTAGTTTCTCATGTGAAAGAGATGAAGAGTGACAACTTGCATGAACAACCTGTTTTAATTTATTTTGAAAAATCGAGTTTGAAACAGATGTCAATGGAGTGATCGTTTTGGTAACTGATGAAATTGATGTCACAGTATTGGATGTGGTACAATATGTCAAAGATGAATTCTGATAAAAGAAATCTTTGGCATCATAATCGTTGTTTGCGCGTGAAGTTGAGCTCAGCTTCTTGATTTGACTTTCAAGTTCAAATTTTTCAACACACAATCTGTTAATGATTCCTTCATTGTGTTTCAGAATATGGGATAACTCTGAACGAAGAACTCATTTGCTAAATTCAATTCATCGACTTGACTGGTAAGAATGAAAAGCTTAACATGAAGAGATGAATCTGAAGTAGAGGATTCATCATGTTTGAAACAAAGAGTATTTGAGCGTGACTCATGAGAAAGAAGCAAAGAATTGAGGTCATTCAAAATCTGAGAAGTGAAACAATATTCCTGAAGAGTATAGAATCGCTTCAATAGCTCAATAGAAGGAATATACTACAATAGAGGTTTAGGAACAGAAGGGGCATACAACTCTTCATCTGTATAAACAGAAGAAGTGTGTTTGGAAATCGAAGCCTTTGGAAAGTCAGTATTGTATGATTCATTCAGTTTAGAGTAATCAAAAGATATTTTTGTATATTGTTAAAGACTTCTCTTCATTTCCTCTTCAATTTGTTCCTCTTCTTGTCCAACAAACCGCATTCTTACTGTAAGACCCATATTGAACAGATCCACATTGAACAATTGTTTGCAAGTGACTTTATTTAACACATGAGGATTTTTAAATCCTAAGCCTTCAAAGGTTCAACGACTGTAAGGTCTTTCTTTTTGTTTGTTCAAGTAAATTGTTTGCTCACTTTGATTTCTTTTGATTATAAAATCTTCAAGCTGTTTAATCTTAGTGGACAATTCACAATTTCTAGTTTGAAAATCTCAGAATCTTTCTCAGGACTCAAACGTTCAGCTTTGAGATCATGAATAATGGTTTGTGTTTCAGTTGTCAAGTCTGAGAGTTTGGAACATGTTTCATTTAATTGATCTTTTGAGAATTGCAAATCTTTTTTAAGTTGATCAATTATTCCTTGTGCTTCTTAATCTTGACTTTGAATTACTTGTTTTTAATTTTCAGATTACTAACACTTGATTCTTGGCTTTTCATTTTTTAAGAATTGTGATGATGTGAAAATTATTAAAACTTGCAAGCAAATCAATGTTAGTATCTACCTGTGTAGTGTCTACCTTGTCGGATTCTGAGTCTGACTTGTCAAAGGTAGGGGTTGCTCTCCTCATCTGATTCTTCGTGCTTTCCCATGAAACAAAGTTGAGCTTGATCATCAGCTTCAAGATCATTGTCAGTATCAGTATCAGATAAGAATTGATCCTCTTCAACATCAAAACTTTCCCAGCCTTCTTCTGTTTGGACAGGCGGTACTTTTGTTTGTAGTATTCAGCATCCTT
Source organism: Pulicaria dysenterica (assembly GCA_947179395.2). Lineage (NCBI taxonomy): Eukaryota > Viridiplantae > Streptophyta > Magnoliopsida > Asterales > Asteraceae > Pulicaria > Pulicaria dysenterica. The sequence continues at coordinate 37,592,219 of OX359291.1, forward strand.
GGTTTTCTTTTGAGGACAATTTTTGATGAGATGACCCGATCCTCCACAATTGCAACACTTCATTTCACTTCTTTTATCCACCTTCTTCTCTTCTCTTTGAAACCTGGGTTTTTCAGTAGACCGATAGTTTTCAGGACGTCTGGATCCAGAAGTGAACCTCTGCTTGTTGTTGGTCTTGTTAAACCGATTTTTGAAGGTTTGAGTTACAAAAGATAAGCCTGAATAGCTGCTTCCACAGAATCTGCATCTGAATCTTCAGGATCTGAATCTTCAGGATCTGAATCACTAAAGACAACCTGTTTGTATTTGGTAGATCTTGTGAATTCTCTGGAATGTTTGTCAGCAGCCACTAGATCTAGAGGATCAGCTGGAGAAACCTTAGACGAGGACTTTGAGACTTCTGATCGATACTGATTCAGATCTTCAAAGATTTTATGAAAGGTTACTTGTGTCAAGTCTTTGTTAACATGTTTGTATAGCTTCACATGTTCGCTCCATTCACTCCCTAAAGACTTTAGAAAGACACAGTTCTGATCAAGATCTGATCGAGGTATCTTGTTTGACCTAAGCTCATTCAACAGTCTGCAAAACTGGCTATACGTTTCATTAAGTAATTCATTTTCCCGAGCAGAGAAGTCATGAAAACTGTTCACCAATTGTGTCTTTTTTATGTACTCACCCTGTTCAGTACCTTGTAGTTGCCTTTTCAGCTCATCCCAGATTTGTTTTGCTGTCTCAAGACTATCCACCTTTGTATATATCTCTGATGATAAACCTTGTTTGAGATAATACTTAGCCATTCTTTCAGCCTTTTTCACTTCTTTCTCTTGAGTAGTGAGCTCATCAAAAGATTTCTCTCTATTCTCGGCAGGGATTTCTGGATTATTGTCAGGAACTGCAGGAATGACTTTAAAGAATTGTTTGTTACACTGTTTAATGCAATCTCTCATTGCTTGACCATATTTGTCATTATGTTCTAGAAAATCCATAAATCTTCCCTTCCAAACATGATAATCATTTCTAAACAAAACCGGGGGTTTCGTATCAGTGCCAATAGCAAGCATCTCATTTGAGTTTGACATTTTGTTGATCAGTTTTCCTTTGAAATTGTAATCCTTGTTCAAATTCACTTAAAAGGTTAACTCAATTCAATCTGAATTGAATCGAATTTTATCAGTATCAATTGAATGCATTCAAACTTCTACTCACCAATCGAATGCAATCAAAGCAATCGCATGCGATTAAGGCAATCGAATGCGATTCTGTTTTGTTCTCCAACTCTGACCAATCGAATGCAATCACAGGAATTGGATGCAATCAAAACTATCGGATGTGTTCAAAGTAATTGAATGCGATCAGAAGTGTCTGATGTGATCGGATGCAATCAAACCTATTGGATGTGATCAAAGTGATTGGATGTAATCAAAACAATAGTATGCGATCAAAGTCATCGTATGCGATTATAACTGTCTGATGTGATCAAAGTAATCGGATGCAAACAAAACAATCGTATGTGATTCTCTTTTGTTTTTCCCACTTAAGTCAACTGAATGATCTCTTCTGATCGAATGCAATCCAAGTAATCAAAATGAGTATTTTGAATCAACCAAGTCAAGTCAAACAAAGTAAACCAATTGCATGTGATCTTCTATTGCTAATTCGATGCTATTCTTGTCAAGTTGAACAGATAACTTCAATTGGATGCAATCCACACTAGAACTTATAACTAGTTTGAATTGGAGTCAACGTAAAGTCAATGCGATCCAATAGAAAGTAATACTTAGGGAATCGAATGCAATCTGATGTAGTATCAATTGCATGCAATCACTGTAAGACTTGATTGAACTTGTCTGTTTCACCTACCCTATTCGATCAATAACAAACTTTCCAATCCCAACAAACTTTCACCTACAAACACCTTTCAGTAGGTGTTTTTCAATTAAACGGATTGAAATCTCAGATCTGAATTGTTCTCAGTGTTCTTGAGCTCAAAATCCAAAGTTTCAGAAACCAATGATTATCCAATCATTCTTTTCAAAACAACTTGCAAAGTACAATTCCATGATTGGTGACCACGATTTACTCAATTTGAATTCAAAAACAATTCTCAAAATGATAACTCGTAAATTCAGAATTCACGTCAACCTGAATCTTCCATGTTTAAACCTTCACTTTTCTCAAGAACAGTTGATGTGACAATTGATGTGTGACAAAAAGTACAGCAGATAATGATTGCTAATCAACTTTAATCATCATTCCAATGATTAAAGAAGAAGTACGTTGAATTCTATAGAGAAATTTCAAACCTTCATGAAGAACAGTAAGCAGAGACGAACAATTGAAGATGAAGAACTTTCCAACAATGATTAATCAATGATTGAGACACCTATGATTTCCCAATGATTACTCAATGATTAACCAATGATTGATCCATGAATCTCCAATCAATCAGCACAGAATAAATCGAGAAACAGAGATCGTTTCCAGTAGAAATTAAAGAAGAATCACCATCACTTTGGACACATAAATCGATGCAGAATGCTTACCATTTGTAGTTGATTTGATTGAGAAAATGATTGCAAATGATTGGCACGAGAATCAAGAACCAATTTCAAAGGAAAAATTGGCTCTGATACCACTTGTTGGTCCCAACAGGGATGAAGCAGTGCAAATTTGAGAGAGAAAACACACACGCACACCTTGAGAGTTGTGTCAAAATGGTTGCAAAGCTTACTATTCAAATCGTGAGAAGGCCTTTTATAGCCTTGTACAATTTACAAAATACACCCTCACTTTTTGGGTTCTAACACACACTCAGGTAACATTTAAGATCTGACCAATCCCTAGGGTCAACTACCCCTTACTCACAAAATAAGCCAACCACCAACCCATTCTTATCACATTTTGAGCCCAACTCATTCTCTTTATTTCTCACACTCTATTGCACGACCTGCCAATGATTCCCTTAAATACCAAGGTGAGTTACAGGGTCTAACATCTGGTGCAAATGAATTTGAGGGTATACACCAACCCTTCGATGATGCACCTAAATCCCAACCTTCTCAAGCTGCTTTGGATGATTTATTGCTGTTCATTAAAAGTCAGTTTGAAACACTACACCTCAAGAGGAAAAAGACCAAGCATCATTTGTTGTTGAAACCGGATTCGTTAGATGAAGAGGTGCTTAAACTGAAATGTGCAGTAGCTGCTCTAAAACAAACATAGACTTCAAACCCTATTGATGATGACAAAAAGGGGGAGAAGATTCAAGAGGCTGAAGCTGAGTCAGTTCAAGCTGAGGCTCTGTTACTTCTAGCCAAAGGAGTAGAGAAGCCATATCAGATTGAGGGGGAGAAAGAGAAGGAAATATAACCTGATGCTGAGCTTACTGAAAAAGCTAAAGGAAAACGACCTCAAGTAGTCACCTCAGGAGATTCAGAAGCCCTAAAGTAAAAAAAAAGAAAAATTATTCTTGGTGAATCAGATTCAGATGAAGACTCTGCAGATGGCATGACTTTGAAAGAAAGAGCTTCTCTGATAGCAATTAAAAGAATAGAGCAACAAGAAGCTGATCAGCTTGGGATATCTGTTGATGAACTAAGGCGAAGAAAAATGAGTATACAAGCTGAGTTAGCAAATATTCAAAGTAAGAATGTAACAAGGGAGCAGGCTTGGGCTGAACAGATAAGAAAGCAGAATGAGGAGTTAGTCAAACTCAGACTGCCTATAGAGCCAAAGGAAGAAGAAGTAGAGCTTCCAGTTGAAACTCAACCAGAGGAAGAAGACATTACTCAGTGTTATGTCAAGCATATTTCTCCTCTCGGATTAAATAACTCAAGCTGAGCACAGTCCAAGGAATTGTAATTCTAGAGTTAGTCTTAGAAAATGGTGAAACACCTTCCTTGGATCTGAATCAACTTCATAAACTGGGATATGCTGAATGGAAACAAGTAGCCATACTCATCAAGCAGATGGAAAAGTCATCTGCTGGAAATCAAGTAAAGGATGAGATCTTAAGGCTGCTAGCAAAAGCTGATGCAATGGAAATCATACCCAGATTTGAGATCAGAACCCTACTTACATCCTTTCACAAAATTCGAAAGAAAAAGTTGTCAAAGCCAGCTGGATTAGCAAAATAGAACAAGTACGATCTTGATCTTCCTGAAGGCATGGAGTTTAAAGAGAATACTTATGTTGAAAAGCCTCATAAAGGATTTATGTACTTGGATAGTAATGGTGATCAATGCTTCCAAGCGGATGCAGCACTTTATATATGTGGGGTAGCTCAAGTGTTAGCTCTGAGATTACTAGTAGAGAAAACTGAACAAAATGCCTGGTTCAGATATAGACTAAACAAAGCGATCAGATCACAAAAGGATGAACTTCAACACTCACCAAATCTGAAAGAACTTCTTGAAGACATTAACAAGGAAATCAAAGAGTTTGAAGAGTTGCATCCTGATCATATGTAATAGATTAGTTCTATTGTAATTATTATATTAGTTCTAATAATTTCTAAGCACTAAGTGTGCATGATCTAAGTGATCAAATTTTGTATTCTGATATGTTCAACTAAATGAATACAAGCATAATTTTGATATGTTCAAATGTTTATGATATGTTCATATTTATTAGTTTGATGAGTTCAGCTTGAATGAAGAATTTGATTAGTTCCTGTTCATTAATATGATTGGTTGGTATGTTTAACTTATAATTGATAAGTTCAATTAATATTTTATTAGTTAAAATATAAAATCTTAGTAAGTTTAAGATTTGAAACATAATTCTATTCAACAAACTTAAAAACTATTTGATGTTTTTGTCATCATCAAATAAGGGGAGTTTGTTGGTCAAAAGATCTTATCAGTTGAGATTTGATGAGAGAAAGTTAAGTTTGTTAGATATGTTCTAAATACAACTAAACAGAATTATGAAGCTTGATCAGACTGAGCATAAGTTGAGCATATAGTTGATCAGCTTAGACTATATCTTAGTTAGTTTATCAATATGTTTGATAAGCTATGTGTGTCACCTAAGGTGTAGGTTGAGTATTCATCTTGATGCGTTTCGAGCTGAGTGACTCAGCTTCTAGACTGAGTCAGCTCAATAGATTTGCTAAGTAAGTTCTAGCTAACTCTTATGACTTCTAAGGATGAGTTAGTTCTTATACATGCTGTTAGTACATGTTTGATTTCGAGTTTGTTCTCGAAGAACTCAGCTTGATGAGTTTCAAGCTGATTAACTCAGCCTAACAAAAGAAGTCTGTTTAAGAGAATTTAAATATGTTTTAAATTCTGTAATTCACTATATCTACGGTATGGATAAGAAGATTCTAGAATCAAGATTGAAGATTGAAGACTCAAGATAGAAGATTCAAGATTCAAGATTCCTGGTTATTCGTTAGTTTGTTAGCGGATTAGGATAAGTTCTAGTTTGTTAGGATCCGTAGAAACATGATTATAAATACTTATCTCTTGATAAGTTCAGAGGTAACACCTCAACCTAACCTCACCATCATATGTGTTACGAATCTTAATACATTGTTTATGTGTTCAACGAGATCAAGAAATTCACAAATTGCCAACATAGTTCATGTGTTCGATCTTCGCGTCTGTTGTGAAGTTGGTAAGTATTTAATCTGTGAATAAATTATGTTTAGAGAGTTAGTTTGTATCTATAATCATTAGTTGATTATAGATAGCAAGTTTGATCAATTAGTTTGAGAGATTAAGAGATTTGATTTACATTAGGTGTTTACATATCAAGTGTTGCTTACTTGATAGTCATTGTAATCATCTTCTTATTAATGAGAGCATTCGATTTCATGTGGTTTGATTTGTGTAACATTTTTTATTGATTTGTTCAATTTTCCGCAGAAAATGTATTCAACCCCCCTTCTACACATTACTTGCTTGTTGTTCATCTCACCAAGGGACCAACAGTTAGTAATTTCAACTCTTACACTGATGAAGAAAAAGGTCTTATGTTTGATTATCTGTTAAATGACTTTAAGACCATCCTTAATACTCAAGCTGACCTCAAAACTGAAATAACTAAGATTAAAAATGAGATTAAGGAAAATCAAACTCTCATTGCTGCTGGAAAGAAAGCACAGTGTGATATTGAATGTCAAAGACACATTAACAAACTTCTAAGTGAATAAATTCAGGAAGCTAGGGATAAAGCTGACCAACTTCAAAAGGTCACTAAATCTTGGTGTAAGTCATCAAAGCTTGTTGAAAAGTGCATCAACCAGCAGATTCCTAAACAGGTGAAAGTTGTACTTGGAGGTGACTATCAATCCGCAGCTTATGCAGCTGATGATGATGAGATAGCATGTACAGATTCTGAGGAAGATAGACAACTGATTAAGTCTCAGAAGTCAGCCTCAGAAAAGAAACATGATCAAGGTCTTAAATACAATAATTTTGTAAAGGCAAAGGATCATGGAAATGAGTGTTTAACTTCAAGACAAACATAGTAACTCTGTGCATGATAGACTAGGCACTCACCCTATTCAAAGAAAACCTGTTATTGAAAGGTTAAATCCAAATCCTTTCAAAAGACAGCATTCTCTGTCCAGTTCAGAGAGAAGTTTCAAGAATAGGAAGACAACTATAAGTCAAAGGTCATATCACAATAATAATGTGTAACACCCGGCCGGTGCCTACCGAACTCTTATCGGCGCTACCAACTCCGGCGTGTCAAGTCTGCAGCCCAATACACCTCAACCCTTCCCTCGGATCTGTTGGAGAATGCCCACTGACTCACGTACGCCAATTGATTGCTACCGATGAAGTATAGGCCTATCGGGTCACACACCAGGGGCTGACCTTGACAACTACCTAAAAGATGAGGGTGAGAAAGGATAAATAATGATACGTAGTTTCCAACAGGGGTTAGCGGCGCTAACCCTGGCGTTTCTATCTCAGCCGCGTTAGCGGCGCTAGCCTTGGGCGGCTAGCGGCGCTAACTGTGGGCGGCTAGCGGCGCTAACCCTGCCTGACAGAAACAACTTTATTCTTTTCACCTCTTAAATCCACCAATGCATGTTAAATCTAATCATGAGCTTTTGGGGCCGACTGGGGAGACCTGGAGTCATGAGTTAGGTTATATATACATGCATAAAACTCTCATTCTCTCTTCTTAACCATTTATTGAGACAAAAATACACTTAGAACTTTTGTGAGAGTTGCTAAGTCAAAACAAGAGAGAAAGAGAGCTAGATTCTCTGGTGGTTTCGTGGTTTGTTGTTCCAGTAGCTTCTTCATCTTGTGGATTAAGCTAAGGGGTGCTAGTACACCAAGGTTTCCAATTGTCTCGGTGTGGACTTAGATAGCCGAAGAAGGAGTTCAAGGAGAGATCAAGGCTTGGAGCTCAGCATCAACAATAATCCAGAGGCATCTAGGGTATAAATCTCTTCTCTCCTTTCTGTTTTAGTTGCATAACTTGGTTGTAGAGTTAGATCCATTGATGGGGTTCACCATGTGGTCTTGTATTTGCTTGAAAATTTCGATTTTGGTCTTGCATGCTTCCGTTGCCATGTACCACGAACCCCAACAGTGGTATCAGAGCCAGCTCTACACTGGTTTTGCACTAGATGGCCAAGAAAATCCGAAAAATGTGATTGTTGGTTCTGTCCAGTGTTTAGCGGCGCTAACTTTTCCATGTTAGCGGCACTAAACCTTAGTTAACGGCGCTAAAGTCGAAGTCAACAGTCGTGTTTGCTAATCTGACTTGGTAAACTGTCGTTTCGCGATAGCGGCGCTAAACTGTGTTAGCGGCGCTAACTCGTTATAGTTAGCGGTGCTAACCCCTTACTGGCAGAATGCATGGTTTTTGCCTTAAATCAATTTTGTTGGATTTTGGACTATTTGTCCTTGCTGGATTTGTTCCACATCAGTGTTGTGATCATGTTTAAGTTGCCTTATGTCTTGGTTGGTGTATTTATATGTGGATTAACATTATGGCATGAAAATGGTTAATTGCATATACTTACATTGTGTATATATGACTATGGAATTTTGACTTGTTTAAGGTTCCTAATGCATATATACATAGGATTATTAGTGCCTTGAGTGATTAGATAATCTTAACCAAGACATATAAGATTTACATGGTTTTGTGTGGCACACCATGTGTAGTTTTAAATTTCTTGTATGTGGTTGTGATATTAGAATCCGGTAACAATATGAGACATAAGACCTATGTGATGTGTTTGGTTGTTTAAATTAATGTATTCATTCATTTGGTGGTTTGTACCACAATGGTTTGTAATAATTAATTTATTTATTCGGTTTGTATATTTAACGGCTTGCATGCCGAATTTCTATTCTTTGTAATTTGTAGTATTAGCTTAGAATAGTAAATTGTGGCTTGCATGCCATTTCCTTTTAAATTTGTAAATTGTAAAAGGAGAACCGAAGCAACCAACAAGGACCATGGAGGATGTCTTGGCGTACTTGGATCCGGAGGTCGGTGGGAGACGCAATGGATCAAGTGGGAGATGCACACATCGGGTCATTCGGTCTAGTCCTTAGATGACTTAGTATTGCCCGTTGGCTCACGGGCAAGACGCATAGGATTGGCTCGTTACCGGATATATATATTACATGCGTGGTTGATTTTATTTTGTTTATTTTCTTGCATGGATGTTTAGGATCTTCGCATGCTAGAAAAATTTTCAAAATAATAAAATCAAAGAGTTTTTAAATTGGTTTACAAACTCCGCGCGCCACATAGACAATAATTGGTTAAAAGTGTTTTAACCGGAAAAACAAAAAAAAACCCGTTTTTCAAAAGTAAATCTCACACCACCCGTAAGATGACACCGCCCAAATCTAGTGAAACAATATTGGTCGTCGAGCTCTAGCCGAGATCGATTTTGCGTAACTGTGTGGAAGGCGCATGTGGCAACTCGCAAGTTCGGTTGTCAAGCTCTAGCCGAGCCGGCCATTGGGCTAGAGTACCACCGTGTATCTTGATGGACGATTTACAAATTCCAAGACTTAAACGCAATGGTAGTTTTCGAGCTTTAGCCGAGCTATCAAAGTGGATTAATGAGGAATTGGTGTGGAGGGATCAAACATGCCAAATGGGTGCTATGAGTACCTAGGATCCCGCAAGTGTCTAAGAGTTGTGATCACGGATTACAATTGGTAAAGTGTTTACCGGCCTAAAATAGCTCTATGAAGTGATCCGCGGAAAACCCGTCATGGATTAGGGTATTTTGAGGTTCTTAGCCCTTGTTACTATAATTTTTTTATAACAAGTGGGTAATTATTTTAACAAGGATTTAATACGTCATAACTAACCAAATTTCGTACTTTGCTTGTAGATGACATCTACTAGCAACACCAACACCACCAACATGTCACTCCGTCCATTTTTGGAAAAGGAGAAACTCACCGGGCCGAACTTCATTGATTGGCATAGGACTTTGAGAATTGTCCTACGTCAAAAGATGAAGCTAGAGGTCCTTGAGTCACCTCTTCCGGAACCACCGGCAATCAACACGCCAAGGGCCGTAAAGGATGCGTATGAAAAGCGTGTCCGTGACACTAATGATTTCACTTGCCTAATGCTAACGACCATGAGTCCCGAATTGCAAAAGCAATTGGAGAAAGTGAGTGCGTTTGAGATTATTTCTCAGCTTAAGGACATGTTCCAATTGCAAGCAAGGCAAGAGCTTTATGAGTGTGTCAAGGCCTTTGTCGGTTGCAAGATGCCGGAGGGCGGTAATGTTAGCTCCCACGTACTAAAGATGAAAGGGTATGTGGACCAACTTGAGGAGTTGGGCTTTCCCATGGGGAAAGAGTTGGCGGTTGAAATAATCCCCCAATCTTTGCCTCCGTCATATGGATCGTTCATTATGAACTTCCATATGCATAGTATGGATAAAACCATTATGGAATTGCACGGCATGCTCAAGACTACTGAGTCCGAGCTTGCCAAGGCAAAGCCCTCCACCTCTACTGCTATCCTCACCATTAACGAAGGTGGGCACAATCGGAAGCAACCCGCTTCGAGCTCCAATGGGAAGGGAAAGAAGAAGGCCAAGGCCCAAGGGCCAAAGCCCAAACCTAACCCAACCCCGGAGACGAAGGGGAAGCAAGTGGCTCCCGCTGCCACCTCTCCGGAAGAGGCAACCTGCTACTTTTGCAGGGAGAAGGGTCACTACCGGCGTAGTTGCCCCAAGTATACAGAAGAGCTGAAGAAGCTTCGTGCTAAAGGTTCCGCTGCCTCCGGTACGTACATAATTGAACTCCATAACACTTCTACTTCTAACACCTGGGTTTTAGACACCGGGCGTGGTACTCACGTTTGCAATAATGTGCAGGTACTAAGAAGAAGTAGGGACCTGGTTGATGGAGAGCTGGATCTCATCATGGGAAACAAGGCGGTTGTCCCGGTTGAGAAGATTGGGAGTGTGGAGCTCGCCTTTCCTTCCGGCTTATCTATTGTTTTAGAAAATGTTTGTTATTCTCCCTGCGTGGCAAGAAACATTTTATCACTTTATGCTTTATATGACATTGGATTTGACTATAAATTTGAGAATGGTAGCATTTTATGTTACAAAGATCATGTCTTATATTTTAAAGCTTTTCCATGTCATGGCATTTATGAGGCAAGTGTAAACTTGCAAAAGAATAGACCAATCATGAATGTTGATTCGGGATCCAAAAGTGTTTTCGATAAGTTATCTCTATGGCATGGTCGGTTAGGCCACATAAACAAGAAACGCATCGCCAAGCTTCAAGCGGATGGGATCTTGGAATCATTTGAGCACGGTTCAAATGAAGTATGTGAATCCTGTTTATTGGGCAAGATGACCAAAGCACCCTTCACCGGTGTTTGTGAGAGGGCGCAAGACTTGTTGGATATCGTTCACACGGATGTGTGTGGTCCGTTCAAGCATGCCACAAGAGATCATTCCCGCTACTTCGTTACCTTTATTGATGATTATAGTCGATACGGGTATGTCTACTTGGTGAGACAAAAGTCGGATACCTTTGAGGTGTTCAAGACTTATCAAAACGAGGTGGAAAATCAACTAGGGAAAAGAATTAAGATGCTACGATCTAATAGAGGCGGTGAGTATCTTAGTTCTGAGTTCCGCGAACATCTAAAGAGTTGTGGGATTGTCTCGCAACTAACACCTCCTAGGACGCCACAACTAAATGGTGTTGCCGAGAGGAGGAACCGAACATTATTAGATATGGTTCGGTCTATGATGGTTCGTACGGACGTTCCCGTTACGTTTTGGGGATATGCGATTGAAACGGCTGGTAGGATCCTTAACCTCGTACCAACAAAGAAGGTTAAGAAAACACCGTATGAAATGTGGCACGGAAAGGTTCCATCCATTTCATATTTAAAGGTCTGGGTTGTCCTGCTTACGTGAGACGTGAGCCTGAGGACAAATTGGAACCCAGGGCCGAAATGTGTTTTTTCATTGGTTATCCCGCCGGGTCTATGGGATATTTGTTTTACAAACCTTCGGAGAACAAGGTATTTGTTGCTCGAAGGGCAGTGTTCCTTGAGAGGGAACTGCTATCCAAAGACGCTAGTGGGAGAAAGGTTGATCTTGAAGAAATTCAAGAGCCTGCCAATGTAGAACCTGATGTTGGGACTAGCTCACAACCTGTAAAGGTTGATTCTCAGCATGATGATGCAGGAGATAATGTAAACCCATTGCCTATTAGAAGATCTGGTAGAAGTCGGCATGAGCCAGAGAGATATGGTTTTAACATATCTGAGGGCACCGACATGGTAGTGGTCTCTGATGAGCCTACCAAATACCGGGACGCTGTGGTGGGCCCTGAGTCCGCCAAGTGGCTAGAAGCAATGGAATCCGAGATTCAATCCATGTCGGATAATCAAGTCTGGGACTTGGTTGATCCCGTGCCAGGGTGTAGACCAGTAGGGTGCAAACGGGTCTTCAAGAAGAAGATCCGCATGGATGGCGAGGTAGACACCTTCAAGGCCCGATTGGTGGCTAAGGGTTTCACTCAAACTACTCAAACTCATGGTGTAGACTATGAGGAAACCTTTTCCCCGGTGGCTATGATGAAGTCTATTCGGATACTTTTGGCCATTGCCGCATTTCATGATTATGAGATTTGGCAAATGGACGTCAAAACCGCGTTCCTGAATGGAACAATTTCAGAGGATGTGTATATGACACAGCCTGAGGGTTTTGTACATCCAGAATTTCCGGATAAAGTCTGCAAGCTTAAGAAGTCCATTTATGGGCTTAAGCAAGCCTCTCGGAGCTGGAACCTGTGCTTCGACGAGAAGGTCAAAGAGTTTGGCTTCTATAAAAGCAAGGATGAGCCATGCGTTTACATTAGAGCTAGTGGGAGCGTAGTTGTATTCCTAGTTCTTTATGTAGATGATATTCTACTAATTGCGAACGACGTCCCAACTTTGCAAGGGGTAAAAGCCTGGCTAGGGAGTTGTTTCTCAATGAAAGATCTTGGGGATGTGGCTTAGCAACTGGGGATCAAAATCTATAGTAGATCCCGCAGGTTGATTGGATTGAGCCAGAGTACGTACATTGACAAGGTCCTAAAGAGATTTAGGATGGAGGACTCCAACAAGGGGTTCATACCTATGTCACATGGTTAAGTGTTGAGCAAAGCTCAAAGCCCGAGTTCCCCTGAGGAACGGGAAGTAATGAGGTGAGTCCCATACGCTTCGGCTATAGGCTCGATCATGTACGCCATGTTATGTACTAGGCCTGATATATCTTGTGCATTGAGTATGACAAGTAGATATCAAGCCAATCCTAGCGAGGCGCATTAGACGGCAGTAAAGAACATTCTCAAGTATCTTCGGAGGACAAAGGAGATGTTCTTGGTGTATGGAGGTGCGGAAGAGCTACGGGTAACTGGTTACTCTGATGCTAGCTTCCAAACTGATCGGGACGACTGCCGATCTCAATCGGGGTTCATGTTCCTGCTCAATGGTGGTGCTATTTCCTGGAGAAACTCCAAGCAAGACACTGTGGCCGATTCTAATACCGAGTCGGAGTATATTGCGGCCAGTGAAGCTGTGAAGGAGGCTGTATGGATGAAGAAATTCATCCAAGATCTGGGAGTGGTTCCTAGCATTGCCGACCCTGTTGAGGTGTTTTGTGACAACGAGGGTGCGGTTGCTCTTGCAAAGGAACCAAGGTCTCACCGACGCACGAGACATATTCCGCGGAAGTATCATTACATCCGGGACGTGGTAGATAGTGGAGACATTTTCATTAGCAGAGTACACACGGATAGCAATGTGGCGGATCCGTTCACCAAACCTTTATCGCAAGCAAAGCATGATGCTCATACACGTGCAATTGGGATTAGATTTGCTAGTGATTTGGTTTGATTATGTATTTGGATAGTATATTTGATGTATTTACCATTTTGGGAACATGAAGCAGTATTGTATTTATTGTATTTATCGATTATTAAATAAGATTTAGTAATACGCAAGTTGCGGGTATTTCTTTAAATCTTTATTGTGTTCCAACTTTACATGTTTTACTCTTCCCTGAATGCGTAAGCATTCTAAATGTCCACAGTCAGTCATTCTTCTACGGAAGGAAGTCTGAACTAAGACTGAGGGAAGTGATTGGTCATGTGTTCAACAGGGATTGAAACACCGGGACGCAATACTTCGCCTGTACTTGAATTGTTCAAGTGACTGGACGACCCACACCTGAGTCCACTTTGTGGTACTAGTCATGAGTGGATCAGGATGATAATATCATTTCATCCTTAGACTGGAGATGCATGTGTCTGCATCACTTTGGTTTGCTTTGTTCTAATTGTTTTCAAACGCAGTCCGTAACTGGCTGTTATAAAGGGAGCAGTTGGGCAAGGTATGATCAATGTGGTGGGCAGTGTAGTCAAAAAGGATTTGTTCCTCTGTTTAGAGAGATATCCCTGGGCCCCTCGATGATTGGTCGCTGACACCAAAATGCATGGTCATGCTCAAAGATTGCAATAATTTATGAATGATTGCAACTTGTATATTTTGGTCACCACCAATTTAGATCGAGAAACATAATCGTGAACGAACGGAGAATGACTTAGTACCATGTCTCGTGTTCACTTGGATATCGTGAACAAAAGGAGGTTTGATCACTTATCTATAGGACCATTTCACACGGGGTTGCAGTTTGGTTTTTGTGCTGAAGACAAAACCCATACTGACTTGGGGGCAGAGATGTCTTACTAGAGGCCGCACTCTGTCTGCGATGCATTGGGTACGGTGAATCATGTGCAAGAGGGAGTTTGTTGAAGAATGCCCACTGACTCACGTACGCCAATTGATTGCTACCGATGATGTATAGGCCTATCGGGTCACACACCGGGGGCTGACCTTGACAACTACATAAAAGATGAGGGTGAGAAAGGATAAATAATGATAGTTGGTTTCCAGCAGGGGTTAGCGGCGCTAACCCTGGCGTCGCTATCTCAGCCGCGTTAGCGGCGCTAGCCTTGGGCGGCTAGCGGTGCTAACTATGGGCGGCTAGCGGTGCTAACCCTGCCTGACAGAAACAACTTTATTCTTTTCACCTCTTAAATCCACCAATGCATGTTAAATCTAATCATGAGCTTTTGGGGCCGACTGGGGAGACCTGGAGTCATGAGTTAGGTTATATATACATGCATAAAACTCTCATTCTCTCCTCTTGACCATTTGTTGAGACAAAAATACAATTAGAACTTTTGTGAGAGTTGCTAAGTCAAAACAAGAGAGAAAGAGAGCTAGATTCTCTGGTGGTTTCGTGGGTTATTGTTCCAGTAGCTTCTTCATCTTGTGGATTAAGCTAAGGGGTGCTAGTACACCAAGGTTGCCAAGTGTCTCGGTGTGGACTTAGATAGCCGAAGAAGGAGTTCAAGGAGAGATCAAGGCTTGGAGCTCAGCATCAACAATAATCCAGAGGCATCTAGGGTATAAATCTCTTCTCTCCTTTCTGTTTTAGTTGCATAACTTGGTTGTAGAGTTAGATCCATTGATGGGGTTCACCATGTGGTCTTGTCTTTGCTTGAAAATTTCGATTTTGGGCTTGCATGCTTCCGTTGCCGTGTACCACGAACCCCAACAGGATCATTATCCAGAGTAGGTTGTTGTTGAGACTTGAACCCAAGACCTCACCCTTTAATACCACTCCTTCCAGAGTGATATCACCAAATATGCTGCAGCTCAATTGGTGATATCACTCTGGTAGGAGTGGTATTAAAGGGTGAGGTCTTGGGTTGAAGTCTCACCAACAACCTACTCTAGATAATGATCAGAGGGAAGGGTTGGGGTGTATTGGGCTACAGACCTGACACGCCGGAGTTGGTAGCGCTGATAAGAGTTCGGTAGGCGCCGGCCGGGTGTTACAAAAAAGTGCACTTTTTTTGTAATACCTGGCCGGCGCCTACCGAACTCTTATCGGCGCTACCAACTCCGGCGTTTCATGAACTTATCCTTCTCTAGGATATAGCGAAGTGAGAGGTTGTTAGTGTTGGTAACCTTGGTTTCCATCTACAAATTAAAACTCGGTTTAATTAGTAATTGCAAACAAATTTTCTAACATATATTAATAAACCCTTAAATAATATATATCAGACCTAGGACCCATATTTCACATACTTGACGCAAGGTTTGGGCACTTCCCGCCAACTCATGTTATTTCTGGTAGGTAATTTCCTTTACAAATCGTACCTATCTGATACGACTCCTAGAACCTCGTAGAGCACTTAGATAAAATCTAGTATGCTTAACTCTACTCTAGTGCATTTTGGGTCAGGGCTCCCGATTATCACCAAAATAGATCGCACCACCTAAGACAGTATGAATTCTGGCCGGGACTCCCAATTATCGCAGAATCTTTCATACTCTTTGCCGCAATGGTTTGAACCCGGATGCCCAAGGTTTGGGCACTTCCAACACCCGAGTACCGGTTAACAGCAAAGGTGTACCATTAGATGGGTAGCACACTGATCTAAGATTTTTCTTGGGTTTTATAATTAAGTTTAAAAGAAAAACTTAATTTTCCAGTTTTTGAAAAACCATTTTTGAAAACGTCTGATTTTAAAAAATACAATTTATATGCGTACCTATACTAGGTGCACAAAACGGCCTTATAAGTTTCAAAACTTATAATCTTGACAAAACTTTAAATTTATAAAAATTTAACTAATACGACTAACAAACTGAATTCGCACTCTAGTTTGTCATAAATCGTGGTTTTTCTCTGTTTAATAATTGCCTATTATTAAACCTCTTTATTTAGCATCACACACACACACACACACACACACACATATATATATATATATATATATATATATATATATATATGAGTAAGCAATAAATAAAAGAACACAATCACGCACATAAAAACCTATATTTTTTCCAACTAATCCTAAAGTCAATCCTAAGGATAGAACGAACTTGGATTCACCTTCATGATGCATTACTCCCACTCGCCTCGACACCTCTTCCAGCAGTGTGCAAACCATCTTGAATATCTTCTTGAACTACGTTTTGATCATCGGACAAAACTACAACTACTACTATTACAATTACAATAATAGAAGGGGTTGTAAATGGCACGTAGGCCTCCCCGAACCAGTACAGTATTACAATTGAAAAATGGGATTGTAATTAGCACGCAGGCCTTCCCAAAACCAAAGAAAAGAAGAAAATAAAAGTGAATCCTAAGTTGGCAAAACTATAGCTACGTATCACAACCACGCAATTATATATAAACGAAAATAAAAGCTATAAACACAATATCTGATTCATTTAACTATTCTCATATATCCTTTTGACTAATAACTATTAATCAAAAATGAGAAATATAATCATCTAAGGTATTTAAATTAACTTGACCAAAATAGTTTTTCAATGGACTTTGAAAAAACTAACTTATTCAAGACTTGAATAATAACTATGTCGAGTTTCTGACTAGTTTTTACGAAAAAACAAAACACGACAAAATTTGACCACTATTTAAATAACAATACCTTGTTTCATTTCTCTTTATATAAACTTACTTTTGGAGTTTATATATAACGTCTCAACTAGCCGTAATTAATAAACATCCAAAACTGTATATTTCAACTAAACTAGTTAAAATATATATAAATTACTAGTTTATATAATACACTTATTAATTTTAAAACTTAAAATTAATAGCTTTGTATTTAACCAAAAAACCTATTTGGGCTGATATCCTTTGGGCCGGGGACCCTTCTGGGCCGAAACATCCCTTTGGGCCGATCACCCACCTGGGCCGATCACCAACTTGGGCCGATCACCCACGTGGGCTCATCACCCACTTGGGCCGATTACCCTCGTGGGCCGAATACGCAGCCAGGCCGGTTAGGCCGTGGTTCCTGGGCTCAAGCCACACCATGCCACCGCCGCCTGCCATGCTGCCGACCACCTTCCCACACCTCCGACCACCGCCGCACCTAGGCTGCCGTCGACTTGCGGCCGCCGTCGTCGCCACCGGTGGCAGTGGTGGTCTTGGTTTTTTTCCGACCAAAACAAAATAAATTTTTTTAAATCCTACTCATTTTAACCTATTAAAAACAAACATGTTTTTAATGATCTGATAAAAACTGGATTTAATCAAAAACCAAAAACTTTAATTATTAATGTGACAAAAAATTTTGTTCCACTAATAATTAATAACCTTAAAACTAGATTTTAACCATTTAAACAAAAACTTGTTTAAATCCTTGGTCATAATCAAGTTTTAATAAAAAGATTATATTTTTAATCGTTTAAATAGAAACTTGTTTAAACTTATCTGATTAAAAATTAGAACCCTTTTTAATACTAGATGAAAAACAAAAAAATGTTTGTTCATCATCATGGTTTTCGATTTTTTAAAGAAAACAAGATGAAGTAGAAGATAATATAATTAAATGAATCAACTAACAGGTTTAACTAGGTCTTTATCAACTAAACAAACTGTTTAATTTTTCTTGATTGAAACTTGTTTCACTAAAAGTTGTAATCCTTTAAACGTTCAAACTGACTGTTTAAACTTTTTGATTGATAGGATTAAAAATTTTAATAAGTGGATCTTACCACCCTAAACCCTAAAAGGGTTAGGATGTTAATAATGATATATACAGTTTCATATCAACAATCAAGATAAAAGGTTAGAAACAAAAAATATCTTTGATCTTGGGATTGCTAAAGTTAGTCCACCACTACTGCACCACCACGAACTAGCTGCTAGACCGCGACTGGAATAACCCGAATGACACACGAAACCGTGCGTGTGTGTGTATGATTGACGCAAAAACCTAAACCCCCTTGGGATGCTTTTCAAAGTCGACGCAGGGAGGGATGGAGAAGGAGGCTAGGGTTTTTCCTTGTCGCAAATTCAATCTCTCTTATATTGATAAAATAAGCTTTTTCTAGGTTTAAATATTTTAAACCTTATCCAAGCCCAAGCCCGTTCAATTAAAGCGCATGTCTTTAATTAAACTTAGTTTCCTTGCACTTTGACCCCCTGTACTTTACTAGTTAATCAATTAACCATTAATTAACTGGTTCGTTAAATATTAAAACTTAATATTTAATTTCCTTTTAAATAATAAATAACTATTTATTATTTATTTCACTTTAAATAATCAATTCAACTGATTAATTATTTTCACACAAATACTGGTAAATTCCAAATTGTTCTAATTGGGTGTGTAGCAGTGTGACCTTTTAGTCTCTTATAACATTGGACACAATATACCCATTAATTATTTCCACACAATCCCATTTCCGTTTTTCGTTGTGCTAGCCTCGTTGTAACTTTGGTTGTAGTTTTGTTGAATACTCCCCCTTAATATATAAACATTTCTTTAATTTACTTAGCTCCCCCTCAAATAATTAACTTTTTAAGTAATGTTGCCTTCCACGTAAAAATATTCATTAAATGTGCTCCCATTTACTCTATAAGTTTGTTACACTTTATATATCCTCCCCCTTAATATTTGATTCCCTTCAAGATATGCTCACCTTTGTAGTTGTAACCTATTAAGTAAAGAAATCTCCAATCTATTGTAGATTGGGTTAGTTGACAATATAAACTAACCCAATCTACAATGTTTTTTTATATATTATGCTTATAACCATTATTAGTTATGCCAATTGAATATCCAATACTTAGTGTAGGAATAGAGGGATATATAGCATATATGTGACCTTGATAATTTTTATCCATCCAAGTGTGTACCCTATGTTTAAATAATGAGCATTTATGCATATAAGGTTAGATCATAATTTTAAATGTTTTAGTTTAGAGACATACAACAAGTAATTAGCAAATAGGCATAAAAATCAGTTTAAATTGCAAAAACTGAAATTTCTGAAAATTTGGCAATCCATGTGTCAACCGCGGTCGCGCCGAGCAGGTTTATCAAAATTTCACGGTTCTACCATTTGCGACTGTGGTTGACCATCGATGACCTTTTTGTTGCATTTTTTATGTTTTGCTAAGAATTTCGAGATATAAACCATATATGAAGTAAACCAAACGTATTTATCACATTAATGTTGGGGTTCGTGGTTGAGCACAACGGAAGCAAACATGAACAAAATCGAATTTTAAAACATGAACAAGACCACATGGTGAACCCTAAATGAAGTACCAAGTATATTTTGCAACAAAAACAGAAAGGAGAGAGTAGAAGTATACCCCTGATGTCTCTGGTTGTTGATGAAAGCAAGATCACCGAGAAAACACTCCCTTTTAGGCTATCTAAGTCCACCCCGAGAAACACGTGATCTTCTTGTACTAGCAAGCCTTGAATATCAATCAACGCTTGAAGATATTCACCGGAACAACCAACCAAGACCTCCAGAAGTTGCACTCTTGAACTCTCTCTTTTTAACACTTAAGAACACTCACAAAGTTTCTATGTGTTTTGGTTTTGCACTTGCCAAAGAGCTAAGAGGAAAAGCAAATGAGTCTCTTTTATAAACCACAATGTGCCCTTTCCTTGCCCCAAAGCCGGCCAAGAGAGTCATGATAACAAAGACATGCATTGATGGAGAGAGGAGGTGAAAATAATAAAGTTGCAATCAGTCAGCAGGGTTAGCGCCGCTACCCGCCCAAGGATAGCGCCGCTAACCGCCCAAAGTTAGCGCCGCTATCGCGGCTAAGTTAGCGACGGTTGAGATAGTGTCGCTAACTTAGTCCAGATTACCAACTATCATTATTTATTCTTTCTCACCATCATCTTTTAGGTAGTTGTCAAGATCAACCCCCCGTGTGTGACCCGATAGGCCCATACGTCATCGGCAGTGATCATTTGGTGTGCGTGCGTCAGTGGGCATACTCCAACAGACTCCCACTTGCACATGACTCGCCGTACCCAATGCATCACACACAAAGAGCGGCCTCTAGTAAGACATATTTTCCCCCAAGTCAGTATGGGTTTTGTCTTCAGCACAAAAACCAAACTGCAACCCGTGTGAAATGGTCCTATAGATAAGGGATCAAACATCCTTTTGTTCGCGATATCCGTGTGAACAGGAGACATGGTACTTAGTCATTCTCCATTCGTTTGCGATTATGTTTCTCGATCTAGATTGGTGGTGACCAAAACATACAAGTTGCAATCAGATACCATAATCATTGCACACTTGAGCACGGCCATGCATTTTGGTGTCAGCGACCAAACATCGAGGGGCCCAGGGATATCTCTCTAAACAGAGGAACAAATTTCTTTGACTACATTGCCCACCACAGAGATCATACTCTTCCCAATTACTCCCTTTATAATAGCCAGTTACGGAGTGCGTTTGAAAGCAACTTGAACAAAGCAAACCAAAATGATGCAGACACATGCATCTCCAGTATAAGGATGAATTGATATTATCATCCTGATTTACTCATGACATGTACCATGAAGTGAAATCAGGTGTGGGTCGTCCAGTCACTTGAACAATTCAAGTACAGGCGAAGTATTGCGTCCCGGAGTTTCAATCCCTATTGAACACATGACCAATCACTTACCTCAATCTTAGTTCAAACTTCCTTCCCTAGAAGAATGACCGATTGTGGACATTTAGAATGTTAACAAATTCAGGGAATAATAAAACATGTTAAGTTGGAACACAGTAAAGATTTAAATAAATACCCGCAACTTGCGTATTACTAAATCTCCATTTAATAATCGATAAATACAATAAATACAATACTGCTTAATGTTCCCAAAAGGTAAATACATCAAATATACTAACCAAATACAAATACATGATCAAACCAAATTGCTAGCAAATCTAATCCCAATAGCACGTGTGTGAGGATCGTGCTTCCCTTGCGGCAATGGTTTGGTGAACGGATCCGCCACGTTGCTATCCGTGTGTACTCTGCTGATGACAATGTCTCCACTATTGACCACATCCTGGATGTAATGATACTTCCGCGGAATATGCCTCATGCGTCGGTGGGACCTCGGTTCCTTCGCTAGAGCGACCGCACCCTCGTTGTCACAAAATACCTTAACAAGGTCGGCAATACTATGAACCACTCCCAGATCTTGGATGAACTTTCTCTTCCACACAACCTCCTTCGCAGCTTCACTGGCCGCAATATACTCCGACTCGGTAGTAGAATCGGCCACAGTGTCTTGCTTGGAGCTTTTCCAGGATATAGCACCACCATTTAGTAGGAACACGAACCACGATTAAGAGTCATCCCTATCAGTTTGGAAGTTGGCGTCAGAGTAACGAGTTACCCAAAGCTCTTCCGCACCTCCATACACTAAGAACATCTCCGTAGTCCTCCGAAGATACTTGAGAATGTTCTTCACTGCCGTCCAATGTGCCTCACTAGGATTGGCTTGATATCTACTTGTCATACTTAATGCACAAGATATATCAGGCCTAGTACATAGCATGGCGTACATGATCGAGCCTATAGCCGAAGCATAAGGAACTCGCCTTATTACTTCCCATTCCTCAGGGGAACTCAGGCTTTGAGTCTTGCTCAACACTAAACCATGTGACATAGGTATGAAACCCTTCTTTGAGTCCTCCATCCTAAATCTTTTTAGGACCTTGTCAATGTACACGCCTTGGCTTAATCCAATCAACCTGCGGGATCTATCTCTATAGATCTTAATCACAAGGATGTAAGCCGCATCCCCAAGATCTTTCATTGAGAAACAACTCCCTAGCCAGGTTTTTATACCTTGCAAAGTTGGTACGTCGTTCCCAATTAGTAGAATATCATCTACATAAAGAACTAGGAATACAACTACACTTCCACTAGCTCTAATGTAAACGCATGGCTCATCCTTGCTCTTAGAGAAGCCAAACTCTTTGACCTTTTCGTCGAAGCACAGGTTCCAGCTCCGAGAAGCTTGCTCAAGCCCATAAATTGACTTCTTAAGCTTGCAGACTCTATCCGGAAACTATGGATGTACAAAACCCTCAGGTTGTATCATATACACCTCCTCTGAAAGTGTTCCATTAAGAAACACGGTTTTGACATCCATCTGCCAGATTTCATAATCATAAAATGCGGTAATGGCCATGAGTATCCGGATAGACTTCAACATAGCCACCGGGGAAAAGGTTTCCTCATAGTCTACACCATGAGTTTGAGTGAAACCCTTAGCCACCAGTCGGTCCTTGAAGGTGTCTACCTCGCCATGTACGCCGATCTTCTTCTTGAAGACCCATTTGCACCTGACGAGTTTGCACCCAGGCACAGGATCAACCAATTCCCATACTTGATTATCCGACATGGATTGTATCTCGGATTCCATTGCTTCTTTCTACTTGGCGGACTCAGGGCCCACCACAGCGTCCTGGTATTTGGTAGGCTCATCAGAGACCACTACCATGTCGGTGCCCTCAGACATGAGAAAACCATATATTTCTGGCTTATGCCGACTTCTACCAGATCTTCTAAGAGGCAATGGGTTTACATCATCTCCAGCATCATGCTGAGAATCAGCCCTTGTAGGTTGTGAGCTAGTGCCAACATCAGGTTCTATATTGGCAGGTTCTTGAATCTCTTCAAGATCAACCCTCCTCCCACTAGCGTCTTTGGATAGCAGTTCCCTCTCAAGGAACACTGCCCTTCGAGCGACAAATACCTTGTTCTCCGAAGGTTTGTAAAACAAGTATCCCATAGACCCAGCAGGATAACCAATGAAAAAGCACCTTTCGGCCCTAGGCTCCAATTTGTCCTCGACCTTACGCCTCACGTAGGCAGGACAACCCCAGACCTTTAAATACGAAATGGATGGAACCTTTCCATTCCACATCTCATACGGTGTTTTCTTAACCTTCTTTGTTGGTACGAGGTTAAGGATTCTACCGGCCGTTTCAATCGCGTATCCCCAAAACGTAACGGGAACATCCGTACGAACCATCATTGACCGAACCATATCTAATAATGTCCAGTTCCTCCTCTCGACGACACCATTTAATTGTGGCGTCCTAGGAGGGGTTAATTGCGAGACAATCCCACAATCCCTTACATGGTTACGGAACTCAGAACTAAAATACTCACCGCCTCTATCAGATCGTAGTGTCTTAATTCTTTTCCCTAGTTGATTTTCTACCTCGTTTTGATAAGTCTTGAATACCTCAAAGGTATCCGACTTTTGTCTCACCAAGTAGACATACCCGTATTGACTATAATCATCAATAAAGGTAACGAAGTAGCGGGAATGATCTCTTGTGACATGCTTGAACGGACCACACACATCAGTGTGAACGATATCCAACAAGTCTTGCGCCCTCTCACATACACCGGTGAAGGGTGCTTTGGTCATCTTGCCCGATAAACAAGACTCGCATACTTCATTAGACCCGTGGTCAAATGATTCCAAGATGCCATCCGCTTGGAGCTTGGCGATGCGTTTCTTGTTTATATGTCCTAACCGACCATCACTACAAGAAAAACGGCTTTTTGGGACGAACATTTTTGGAACAGCCGAAAAACAGTGCCAAATACATGTATTTGGCACGTGTTTAACAACCGTGCCAAATATCCATGTTTTTGGAACCACGAGAAAATAACCATGCCAAATAACCATGTTTTTGGAACGGTTATGTAAAAGCGTGACAAATAACCGTGTATTTGGAACGGTTCTGTTAAAGCGTGCCAAATAATCGTGTATTTGGAACGGTTTTTAAAAGCCGTTCCAAATAACTGTGTATTTAGAGCGATTCTAAAAACTGTACCAAATACTTGTATTTGGTACGACTAAAAAACCGTGCCAAATACCAAATACTTATATTTGGCACAGTTTCGCACACCGTCTAAAAGAACTATGTTTTTTAAATGATGATTAGAAAACCACCAAAATAACTGCGCGTTTTGAACGTTTTTATATTAAAAGGCCATGCCAAATAAGGAGGTAGATATTAAGCGGCTAATAAATCATTCTCAAATAACCATATATTTCCAAAAAAAATTAAAACTTGTGGCGAATAACTATCTTGAATGTGATAAACAAATTTCAACCAAGCACGAGTGTGAATCATCATTTTGATAATAAAAAAAAGGACTATTGTTGACCGTGATTGACATATTTATAAGAAACTATGATCAACAATATGGTTGATGAGGAAATCAATGGATCGAGGAGATGAGCTAGCTAGGAAAGAGAGTTAGTGGATTCCACATGTCATCTTGTGATGATCCATTATGAGAATGATGGAGGAACAAATTGTTACAAGGATACATCGTTTTTCTAATTATTTACTACTTTAAGTATTTGACTATTCTAAATGCACATATCAAATTTCGGAGTAAATGGTTTTGACTATGTTGACTATCAAAATTATATGTATGAATGTTGGTACTTAATTTGTATGAGCAAATTGTCGATAAAAAGGTAACTTAATATTGTATTTTAGTCAATATAAATAATGTGAATAACTTTTAACCAAGATCGGATGGTAAATTTCAGTATGTGATAGACTGATTAACATCAATCGCTTAGAGACCCATTATCACAAACCACTAGAAGCATTCAACGCAAACTCTCACTTAATTTATTGACGATAAATGTTCACTTGAATAAAATAGAAGAACAAAATATTTAGTAAGATCCAACTTGAATACTAGAATTATTTTTGTTTTCCGAATTCAAAAGAGAACATTTAAATACTAACAATTTGCAAGTACTTTAATATATTATATGTCTTCGGTTTGGCTTCTTAACCACTTTGGCTTTGTTGATCTGCTGGTAAACGCTGCTTTTTTTGCATAACAAATTCAGAGTTCGACTCCTACAGATTAAGTTACCTTTTTTAAAGTTGCTACCGTCAACTGTGTATAAACTGTAGACCCCATTTTATGTTGCTTTTCCCTAACCTGCCACATTAATGCCTGTGTCCCTCCCTCCTACCCATACCCATACGTACCACTCTCATCTCTTTCATCTAACACGTCTCCTTCAGCTCATTCTCAGACATAGAATCAAACTCCTCTTCCTTTCGGACATCACCAGCTTCGTATCACCCTTCTTCTTATTTTGCAGCCTTCGATTCATCTCACAACTGTCGAGAGACACGGCGATTAGGTCAGTTCATCTTCAGTCGGTTGTCATTGTAGTTTAGTTTTTGATTTATCCTCATCTCAGACTATCAACTTCGCAGGTCGATTCTTATCAGGCCAGACTCAAAATCGAACTTCTCTTCATTTGGGGAAAACATCAACAGGTTCGTATCACCCTTTCCTATTTCTCTACAGCCTTCGATTCATCTCACAGGCCTGTATATGTCACAGAGTCGGCAATTAGGTGAGTTCAGCTTCATTGGGTTGTGGTTGTAGTTTAGTTTCTGATTTGTCCTCCTTCGATCACCACAGCTCTATTAGTTGAGACGCTGCCACAGACATCTTCATTGAGGTATGGCTTCTACCAAAGCTTTTCTATTTCTGTTATGAATCTTGATTACTTTTATACAATTAATATGCTACAGATACATACGGTGTAACCTTGCATCATATTTATAAACACAATTTATTTGCTTATCAGGAAATTGTGGTTTACAATGTTCTTATTAGTAGTTGTTTACATGAGTTCAGTACAACTTCCATTCATGCATGCCAGGTGTTCGAAAAATGTCACAATAAACTTAAAAGCATTTTCTTAAAGTAACTTCTGTATTATAAGATTTGATTTACCTGTGATTTTGGTTTATGGGTTATAGAGTGTCTCCATTTGTATCTCATTTGACCCAATTCAACACATGGAATTCAATGTAAATCGTGTGTTCTTGGATTTATATTTTGTTCTCTTGGTTTATGGGTTATAGAGTGTCTCCATTTGTATCTCATTTGACCCAATTCAACACATGGAATTCAATGTAAGTCGTGTGTTCTTGGATTTATATTTTCTTCTCTTTTATAGGTACCATTGGTGTTTTTAACTTTTGACTTGAAGATAGGGTTGGATCTACAAATAGATGTTTCGAGGCCAGGTAATTGTCATGTTCTAACTTATATTTCATTGTAGTATTATATCATTCTCATTTATTAAATCCGTTTGAAGCTCATATAACATGTAAATGTCAACTCTATTTACGGTAAAAGTAGTAGAAAACAAAACTACAATAAGACTTAAGGTAGCGTGTTTACATCAGTTCTTATTATGTTTACAATGTTCATGCCAGCGGTTGTAATTTTAGTTATCTAAATAATGTCTGGAAGTATTTGAATGTTAACTAATTTGAATTGGCCAAAATAAGTTGTTCTTTCATCTAATATTTTTACATTTACAAACATGAATGCTCAATTTCTCAGACCGGAGACGTACAGCTTGATTGACGGAGAAATGGCCTGAATATGAGGAGGTAATCAATTCAACCACCAAAGGAGATGGCTTTGTACCTTTACCTAAAACTACACGCTAAGCAAAATGATGGAGGTATACTGTATACCCTTTATTCAGAAAAGGAGACCAGGAAAAGAAAAATTAATTTGGATATCCTTGGTTTCTGACAGTTGCTATTTCTCATTCCTATGGCTAATTGTTAGGTTCAAACACTTGTTATTTCTTGACAATTTTAGTCCTAATGTGGTGGTAGGTGGGAGCAATGTTAATCTTGGATGAAGGATAGGTTTGTTACTCCGTTGTTTATAAGACGGAAATATGTAAATTTTTGGTTAAATTCTTCTACTTCTATTAACAAGGCAAGAAGATGACTTATAGTATTAAAGTGTTTCTAATTTAAAACCATAACCACAGTTAGAGGTTTAAGCATTTGAAGATTGTTATCAAGTCATAAAATTTGATTTCAACTTAATCTTTGGCATAGTTGGAGACTAGGAGATGAAAACCATAAACACAATCAGAGCTGTAGAATTGGTGATTCTAAATATTTTCGTTAGTTGTCTTAAATTGTCTTCCAAATTCCTGATGTTATGTCAACAGAGAAGGCTTTTAACTATCTTTTTGAGTTGAATACAAGAAGTATAGATACCTATCTTTTTTTATGTTTTACTATTTAACTTTGCATTCCGAGTAAGTTGTCACTTTCTATATTTTGCCTATTCTACGATCCATTATATTGTTTACCACATCTGATTCTTTTAATGTCTCTTATTTGGCCAAAATTGTGACATGGATATCAAGGTAAATGTGTATTTTTGCATACATTACCATTGGTACTGTATTTGACCTGTTTAATGAGTTTGGCCTTAAAATCAATGACCAAGTGTTCTCTTTGTGGCATTGTGCAGGTGATTGATATTTATTTCACTTTGTCAGTAACCTCAACATTTGTTTTCTTGGGTATACATATCTTTATATACGAAAATATTTAGATTCAAACGTGGCTTTGAAGACTGTTTATGTAAAATTTGCTTTCACCTTAATTTTCAGCAGAGTTTTATATGTATCTCAAGAAGTTCTTTCCATATGATTCTTTAATTATAATTGTATTTCCATCCAGAATAATTAGGAAAAATGTATTCATGACCAATGTTTTTTGAAAATCCCATAAGATTATAGCAAAATTAATCATTTTGACTGCACATCCCTTATCTTATATTTGTTGATTACAAATCAATTGTGTTAAGAGCTGTTTTATATGTCCATTGACAATGATGAATTATTGTGTCAAATTGACAATTTCAGCCTTCTAAATTGATAATGTTGGTTTGTATCCCATGAAATAAAAATATTGAATAGAAGGATACACAGTATTATAACTTGAATAAATTTGCTATTATCTAAAATGAGTGGTTTGTATCGTTAAATTTTTTTTTCTATTGAATAGAGGAGTGTCATGAGTGTTACGACTTAGATCATGATTTTGAATCCTTAAATTAGAGTTCTAAACATTAATATTTAGGAAGTCAATTTCTTCAAGTTTGGTATAATTTTAAATTTTGTATGAGTTCTTGATGGGTTCCTCAATTTGACTGCTGCTGATTTGTTGTTATGTAATCTTCTTTATGATTAAGTATGATTTGATTTAAGCATATTTGGTATAATCATGTACGTTTCTCGATGCTGATTAATTGATTATTTGACAGCATACTGATATTTAGGAAACCAATTTCTTCAAGTTGAGTGTATCTACTGATTCATCAATTACCATTTGTATTCTTAATATTTTAGTTGATGGTATCTAATATTAAGCTTTTTTTTGTTTGTTTGTACAGGTAGTTGATTTTTTGGGAGTGGAACACTAGGTACATACTTCTCATTACCTTAATCATAAGATACATACTCCTTTTTTGTCTTAAATATGCGTATAACTTACTCTTATTATCTAGAAATTGCATATTCTATATGCATTACCTGAATTTGTTTAAATTGACAAGTTTACATGTACAATGTAACACATATAAACTTTCAATATGACTCTTTTAGTTGGAAATATGTTTCTTGGAAACTATTTACGTTTGAAACTATGTTGCTTGGAAATTGCATATTCTATATTTCATGTATTTGTTTCGTTATAATTAGAAAAAACTGACATCCTGCCGCAACGCGCGGGCACCAAAAACTTATTTGAATTATTTTCAAATCATAAGTGGCAGGATGTTGCAAACATACATGATGGCATTGAAAGGTATATATGATACTCGTGATCCTTTCATGTAGCCTATTGGGGATGCATATTACCAAAGAATAATATAGAGAGATGTGCGTGTAGCATATTTTACTTACTATAAATATCGGTTTTGTGTTTATATGTCTTTGTATTAGACATTCATAACTAAACGAAACCAAAATTAAAAAATCAATAAATAAAACTTATGTGTATTTTCTTAATTTTTATATAAGTTCACAATATAATTAATTATTTAATTATATGAACTAATTAGACATACAAAAAAAAATTTAGTACATAAATTTCAAACTAATGATCGAGTTTAAATCGGATGTTATAAGATCGAATTTAAAATATGCTTACAATTTATGTTATATCATCAATGTTTATAGCTAAGGTTTAGCTCTCACGCGGTTTAACAGCTTAACACACGCTACTCGACTAATAGAACGCTTCAACATTGACGAGTTTTCTCTAACTTTTTATTTGTATGCACGAACCAGTTGATTTTCCAGTTGAACGAGTATAATTCAACCCACTAATAAACTACTGAGTTTTTTCAATTTAGTAGGCTCTACACATACATAAAAAATGTCTAAGCCCCAAAATTGTTAAACTATAGTACACGAGTCAACCAAATAATAGTTTTATTTATTTAGATTCCGTTACTAAAGAAATAAAAGAAGAAAATAGTGTTTTAAAAAGTTCATACATATGACTTTTTTCACTAACCTATTGGTTTTTATATATTCCCACTAAAATAATTAGGTTTTCCCTCCAAAATATAAAAGATAATTAGAAAGTACCTTTAAAATTAAAATCTCCTTAAATTTCTCCAGATTTGTTTTTCAAAAAATTAGGATAGCATATCCTTTCACGTTAAGCACATACCCTAAGCCGATTCTTCATCCTTTACTCACCTGCGCCAAAATTTCTACGCATCTGCACCCTCGACAAATAGGTATCACCTCTGATCCATTATTTTTTGTGAATATCAAGTTCCCAGTTTCGATAATTTCTTTCATCTTGTTCAACAATGGCTAATCTCCTTTGTAGTTGGCAATTTTCTGTTTATTCGCTTCAGTCTAACCTAGTAGCTTCAATCGATTGTCTTAGATTGGCTATACTCGAACAAGAATATCAATGCTGGAATTAATTTTTGGAATCTATTGTTATTGACCTAGTAGCTTCAATCAGTTGCATCAGATTAGTCATATTTGAACAAGAACATTAACTATGGAATTCATTTTCAAGTTAGCTGTTGGTATCAAATCAACTGTTATTGCATCAGATTAGCCATTTGATTTTGAACTTATCATTTTGATTAATTCTGTTTTGGCTTCATGTATTGACCTAGTATCATCAAAGCAAGTAAGCAACAATTGGCCTTTCAAAAAAAAATAAAAAAAATAAAAAAATAAAAAGTAAGCAACAATCAAATAAGCATGAAATAAGCATTTTCTATGAAGTGTAACGTATACCTTGACTTATTGCTGGTGGTTATTTGGGTCAAATGCATCAGTCATGCACCACTCGTAAGTCTTTTGTCCATCTGTAATTTCCCTTGAATTTTTGATGTTATATTAATTCCAAAATAACATTACTCATAATCAGCATATTCTCGTGAATAGAAGCTCAAAAACACTTGTAAATTTCCACTTTTCAGGCCCAACTACCAATATTGCCAACAACACCTTCCAATCCTCAATTGCATTGTAATCACCCAGAAATTCCCATATTTATATGCTTCAGTTGCATTTCAATCCACTCTCTATTATAACATTCAAGTTCGCAATTATTGTTCAATGAAATCTGCTTGAACAATGACTCAACATATTGACCCGTAAACAGCACCACTTAAATGTAACAGTGTTTAAACCCAACCAGTATCCATAAACACTAATCCCAAACCAATTGCAAAATACAACATTTTGAAACCCCAATCCAAGACTACCAGTTCTTCGTGAACATTAAAATGGGCTGAATTATTTGATGAATCAATAGCAATAGTAGACCCATAATCTTACTAATATTTGAAAATCGGATTTTAATCCATCAAGGCTTGCTTCCCATGAACAATAAACACACTCACTCTTCCTTGTGATTTCAGCATTCCCATTTCATACATACATCTAATCCTACGTGAAATGTAAACATTTTGTAGTAGTTCAATATAATTTTAATATTTTTTAGATATTTGAGGATTAAGTTTCTTTGCAGTTGTACCATGGCTGGAAGAAAGAGACAACACAGCTATAGTTTCATGTCCCAAGTTCCAAGGACTACAGTTGAAGCAGAAAATCAAACACAAGAGATCAACACCGGACACTTTAGCGAGTCTCCGGTACAATCAATCACGCCAGAAACTCATCTACAAGGAACTCAACCAATGGAAGGACAAACTGAAGGAACAACAGGTACCAATCCTTTAACATCGAACACATCACGTAAATTTATATTCTTATACCTTACACTTACAATAACTATGTTACAACTTTACGAGATTCTTGTAATTTTAAAATCACATAGATATATTGCTACTCATTACTTATCTCATCATTAACTCTTAATAGATCCTATCATGAGTGATACTACTAGCAAAAAAGGTCGATGACCAACAAAAGGTTATCAAGAAAAAGAGAAAATCAAAATTATCTTCAATAAATATATGCAGCCTATTGGGGATACAAGTACTAATGTTGCTAATCAGAGACCACTACCATGTCGGTGCCCTCAGACATGAGAAAACCATATATTTCTGGCTTATGCCGACTTCTACCAGATCTTCTAAGAGGCAATGGGTTTACATCATCTCCAGCATCATGCTGAGAATCAACCCTTGTAGGTTAAGTAAATTAAAGAAATGTTGGCCAGGTAGATACATATCTTATAAATTCCCTTGTGTGCTTGTCTAGTATTCCATATATATTATATATATATATATATATATATGTGTGTGTGTGTGTGTGTGTGTGTATTTATAAGATCTATATCTTATAAATTCCATTGTGATCTTTAGTATAGTTTTCGTTGATTATATTTTCAGATTCTGAAACATATACGTAATAAGCCAGTTAAGGACGTGACTTTAAAATCCAAAACATAGTATAATTCATATAGTTGTTCTTTAAATTGATCAGTTAGAGGACATAACTTAAGCTTTGTCTTCTTTAATTTTGAATGAGAGCTAATGTGTTTCACTCGTAAATTTATAAGGTTTTTAAGTTTTGAAGTTTTGCCCATTATCTCTATTTCTATCTCTGTTTTTTTAACATGAATTAATATTTTGCATAAATTTTGCAGTTTAATTTTTAGTCAATTACAATGCAAATCTTGTAATGCAAATCTTATATGCTTGTATGTTATGGGTTCGAACTTCTTCGAATGAAAGTTGAGCGCTAAAAGTTTATATGAAGCAACTCAGGCATTGGAAAATGTAAGTATCTGGTCTTTATTTAGTATATATTTACAATTATGACATGAATTGTTACATGCATATATCTAATGAATGAATTTTTCTCTTACGTAGGGTATGAAGACAACAGGTCATGGGCTAAAATTTTAGTTTGCATTATTTAGATTCAACATGCTACTTTTATCACTTTATGAAATTTAGATTAATGAACTTGTTGGATGG
The DNA here is from genome assembly GCA_947179395.2 of Pulicaria dysenterica. Taxonomy (NCBI): domain Eukaryota; kingdom Viridiplantae; phylum Streptophyta; class Magnoliopsida; order Asterales; family Asteraceae; genus Pulicaria; species Pulicaria dysenterica. Next base: position 37,624,896 of record OX359291.1, read on the forward strand.
TTTTTTATTTGGTCGTACAAATGTATTAAATCGAGGTATTGATTGGTTTATGAATTTTAATAGCCATGTTTTATTTATCATGATCCGGATATACGATCAACTCTAATTTGAGATATATTTATGCACATTATATATGATAATGTAATGGTACGAAACATATATGGAATACACAAAAATGGGCGAGCAGCATAATTGGAACTACAATATAGCCGTTCCAAATATTTTTAAAATGAAAATACATTTCCAAATTCTTTTGGTACGGGAAAACATTGATCCAAATATTTAGTTGGCACCGGAGAAACATAGATCCAAATAATTAGTTGGCATAGGGAAAAAAGTAGTTCCAAATGCTTATTTGGCATAAGGTAATCGTAGTTTCAAATGTTCATTTGGCACGATAAAAAAAGTAGTGCCAAATTCGCATTTGGCACGGTAAAAAAGTAGTGCCAAATTCGCATTTGGCACGGTTTCACAGTCCGTGTCAAATGCATTTTGGCACTGTTTCCACTCCGTGCTAAATGAGCATTTGGCACGGAGTGCAAAACAGTACCAAATGCGCATTTGGCACCGTTTATTGCAAACCGTGCTAAGTACCGTGCCAAAACGGTCCCTAATACACTTTGGCACGGTTTTCTCCCGTCCCAAATGTATTTGGCACCCTTGTAATTAGGATGGAGCAAAACCGTGCCAAAACCGTGCCAAATAGTATTTGGCATGGTTTTTTGAGTATTTGGCACATTTTTGTCCTCTCCCAAATACCCCTTTTATTTTAAAGCATGCCATAGAGATAATTTATCCAAAACATTTTTGGATCCTGAATCAATATTCATGATTGCTCTATTGTTTTATAAGCTTACGCTTGTCTCATATATGCCATGACATGGAAATACTTTAAAATAAAAGACATGATCTGTGTAACATAAAATGCTACCATTCTCAAATTTAAAATCAAAACCAATGTCATACGGGGCATATAAAGATAAAATGTTTCTTGCCACGCAGGGGGAATAAGATACATTATCTAAAACAATAGACATGCCGGATGGAAAGGCGAGCTCCACACTCCCAATCTTCTCAACCGGGACAACCGCCTTGTTTCCCATGATGAGATCCAGCTCTCCTTCAACCAAATCCCTACTTCTTCTGAGTACCTGCACATTATTACAAACGTGTGTACCACACCCGCTGTCTAAAACTCAGGCGTTAGAAGTAGAAGTGTTATGGAGTTCAATAATGCCCGGAGGCAGCGATACCTTTTGCACGCATCTTCTTGAGCTTCTCCAAGTACTTGGGGAAACTACGCCTGTAGTGTCCCTTCTCCTCGTAGAAGAAGCAGGTTGCCTCTTCCGGTGTGGTGGTGGAAGCCACTTGTTTCCCCTTCTGCTCCGCGGTAGGGTTTGGTTTAGGCTTCGACGACTTCGCCTTAGCCTTTCCCTTTCCATTTCCCTTCGAGCCGGAAGCGGGCTGCTTCCTTTTCCTACCACCTTCGTTGATAGCTAGGACGCAGTGGAGGTGGAGGGCTTTGCTTTGGCAAGCTCGGACTCGGTAGTCTTGAGCATGCCATGCAATTCTATAATCGTTTTATCCATACTATGCATATAGAAGTTCACAATGAATGGCCGATATGACGGAGGCAAAGATTGCAGGATTATTTCAACCCCCAACTCTTTCCCCATGGGAAAGCCCAACTCCTCGAGCTGGTCCACGTACCCTTTCATCTTAAGGACATGGGAGCTGACATTGCCGCCCTCCGGCATTTTGCAACCGACAAAAGCCTTGACACACTCATAAAGCTTTTGTCTTGCTTGCTGTTGGAACATGTCCTTCAGCTGAGAAATCATCTTGTACGCACTCACTTTCTCGAATTGCCTTTGCAATTCGGGACTCATGGAAGTAAGCATTAGGCAAGTGACATCATTTGTGTCTTTGACACGCTTTTCATGCGCGTCTTTCAAGGCCCTTGGTGCGTTGGCTGCCGGAGCCTCCGGAAGAGGTGACTCAAGGACCTCTAATTTCATTTCGTGACGTAGGACGATTTTCAAGGTCCTATGCCAATCCATGAAATTCGGTCCGGTGAGTTTCTTGTTCTCCAAAAACGGACGGAGTGACATGTTTGTGGTGTTGGTGTTGCTAGTAGATGCCATCTACAAGCACAGTATGAATTTGGTTAGTTATGACGTATTAAATCCTTGTTATATAATTACCTACTTGTTTATGAAACAAATTATATTAATAAGGGCCAAGAACCTCAAAATACCCTAATCCATGACGGGTTACGGCGGATCACTTCATAGAGCTATTTTAGGCCGATAAACACTTTACCAATTGCAATCCGCGATTACAACTCTTAGGCACTTGCGGGATCCTAGGTACTCATAGCACCCATTTGGCATGTTTGATCCCTTCACACCAATTCCTCATTAATCCACTTTGGTAGCTCGGCTAGAGCTCGACAACTACCAAGGTGTTTTAAGTCTTGGAATTGTAAATCGTCCGTCAAGATACACGGTGGTACTCTAGCCCAATGGCCGGCTCGGCTAAAGCTCAACAACCGACCTTGCGAGTTGCCACACGCACTTTCAACACAGTTACGCAAAACCGACCTCGGTTAGAGCTCGACGACCAATCTTGTTTCACTAGATTCGGGTGGTGTCATCTTACGGGTGGTGTGAGATTTACTTTTGAAAGACGTGATTTTGTTTTTCAGGTTAAAACGTTTTTAACCATTTCTTGTCTATGTGGCGCGCGGAGTTTGTAAACCAATTTAAAACTCTTTGGTTTTATTATTTTGAAAAATTTTCTTGCATGCGAAGATCCTAAACAGCCATGCAAGAAATAAATAAAATAAAACCAACCACGCATGCAATATGAGTCCGGTAACGAGCCATAAAACCCTATGCATCTTGCCCATGAGCCAATGGGCAAGAAAAAATCTACTAAGGACAAAAATCCAAGACTTTGACGTGTGCTCTCCCACTTGATCCATTGCGTCTCCCACCGACGTCCGGATCCATGTCCGCCAAGACACCCTCCATGGTCTTTGTTGGTTGCTTCGGTCTTCCTTTTACAATTTACAAATTTTAAAAGGAAATGGCATGTAAGCCACAATTTTCTATTCTAAGCTAATACTACTAATTACAAAGAATAGAAATCGGCATGCAAGCCGTTAAATAATTACAAACTGAATAAATAAATTAATTATTACAAACCAATGTGGTATAAATCACCAAATGAATGAATAAATTAATTTAAAGAACCAAACACATCACATACAGACAAAAGGCTCAAAATGTTACCGGAACAAATATTACAACCGCATACAATAATTACAAATTCTAAGGCATGGTGTGCCACACAAGACCATGCATATCTTACATGTCTTGGTTAAGATTATCTAAACACTCAAGGCACTAATAATCCTATGTACATATGCATTAGGAACCTTAAACAAGTCAAAATTCCATATTCATATATACACAATGTAAGTATATGCAATTAACCATTTTCATGCCAAAATGTTAATCCACATATAAATACACCAACCAAGACATAAGGAAACTTTATCATATCAAAACCCAAGTTCTAGAAAAAATTCCAGAAAGTACGAACGAGCCAAAAATCCGAACAAAATTGATTTTAAGCAAAACATGCATTCTGCCAGAAGAGGTTGGCGCCGCTAACTATAAAGAGTTAGCGCCGCTATCCTTAACAGAATTTCGCCGCTAATTATAACCGAGTTAACGCCGCTATCCAGACTGTCATTAGCGCCGCTAACCTCAAAGAGTTAGCGCCGCTAACTACTGGACAGAACCAGAACACATTTTTCCGGATTTTCAGCCACCAAGTGCAAAACAAGTGTAGAGGTGGCTCTGATACCACTGTTGGGGTTCGTGGTTGAGCACAACGGAAGCAAACATGAACAAAATTGAATTTTAAAACATGAACAAGACCAGATGGTGAACCCTAAATGAAGTACCAAGCTCTATAACTATATTTTGCAACAAAAACAAAAAGGAGAGAATAGAAGTATACCCCTGATGTCTCTGGTTGTTGATGAAAGCAAGGTCACCGAGAAAACACTCCCTTTTGGGCTATCCAAGTCCACCCCGAGAAAAACGTGATCTTCTTGTACTAGCAAGCCTTGAATATCAATCAACACTTGAAGATATTCACCGGAACAACCAACCAAGACCTCCAGATGTTGCACTCTTGAACTCTCTCTTTTGAACACTTAAGAACACTCACAAAGTTTCTATGTGTTTTGGTTTTGCACTAGCCAAAGAGCTAAGAGGAAAGGCAAATGAGTCTCTTTTATAAACCAAAATGTGCCCTTTCCTTGCCCCAAAGCCGGCCAAGAGAGTCACGATAACAAAGACATGCATTGGTAGAGAGAGGAGGTGAAAAGAATAAAGTTTCAATCTATCAGCAGGGTTAGCGCCACTACCTGCCCAGGGATAGCGCCGCTAACCGCCCAAAGTTAGCGCCGCTATCGCGGCTGAGTTAGCGACGGTTGAGATAGCGTCGCTAACTTAGTCCAGATTACCAACTATCATTATTTATTCTTTCTCACCCTCATCTTTTAGGTTGTTATCAAGATCAACCCCCGGCGTGTAACCCGATAGGCCCATACGTCATCGACAGTGATCATTTGGCGTACGTGCATCAGTGGGCATACTCCAACAATTAAATCCTAATTAACTAAAGCAAAAAAATTGTTTCGGGGTCTAACACGAAACCCTACAAATCAAATGATTTAAAGAACAAACCGGGCATACCATAATCAAAGCAATAAAGTTTGTAATTGTTAATGGAATGATGATAGATGATGATTAAATTGATCTTGTTTGACGAGCAACCTTGGTAGGTGAGGAACCACCACACCCGGAACGGTCTTGAAGGAAATTGAACATTTTGTTCAATAGTGAAGTATTTTCCTTCACTACGTTGGTTTTCTCCGTCGTCAACTCTTTCATTTCTTCAAGGTCCTACCTAGAAGCGTAGCTCCTTCTACTCCCCGATGTCCCAATGTTGGTTGTGGCCTCCTCTTCTCCCTCAAATTCTTCCTCATCATCCATCCTTTGTCTATTTGACTTTAACCCTTTCATTGTTCCCAAGTGGCCCATTTTGATTATGGTTTGAGTGTTAATGGGTTGTTTAGTATTGGGAGTTGTTTCCATGGATGGGAGATCGAGGTATTGTAAGAGATGGGAAAGTAAGGTCTAATAAGGAAGAGATATCTTGTTGTGAGAGATGAGACCAGTCATCCTCTTAGCAACAAGATAGGACGTGTTGAAAGGTTGGTTGACCTTCATACAATACATGAAGAGAGCAACAACCGCCGGATGTCATGGTTACATGCCTTTATGTAAATGTTGTGGCTAATGATTTTACCACACTTGACACTCGGGTCTTAAGTGAGAAACTAGAAGCTTTGGGGTGTCCCTAGGAACACTAGGTAGGCGAATAGTTTCAATCACTCTTTTGGGAGTGATTTGATCATCATTAAGGTTCAAGAAATAGTTGAGATAGTGGCAGTTAGAGTAGAAGATAAGTCCACTAGAGGGAAGTTGAAGATAATTTCCAAAATCTTCAAGTGACCAAGTTCATTGATTGTAATACATATTAAATTGAATTTTCAACTTGGACTCATCGAAATAGAAACCGGCATAGAACTCTCTAACATGATCGGGGTGAACAATAATGTCATGGTTTAAAAAGACAAGCCAATTTAGGTTGTTAAAAGCTAGTCCAACCTCTTGCTTTTCAAAGTCACCAATACTTACGGTTCTACCACACGTGATGGGATGGTGTGTAGCTAAAGGGCGATTCTTAATAAGAATCCTAGGAATTTTTTTGAGAGTATTTGAGGGGGGGTGGTTTCATCATTATCACTTTTGGACATGACATTTGGTCTTGACCAAGGGGTTTCTTCTAGCTTAAGTAGAGGGACATGCAATGAATTGTCCTTTAGATCTTCCCATTATCTAGTAAAGAAAAAATAATTCTAAGTGTGATATTCTATGTTCTTAACACATAGGTTGCATGTAAATGTTCTTTTTATAAAAAATTCCAATAATGATCTTTAATAATGATTATTAGGTTTTGATTTTTAAATCATGACTTTTAAGAAAAATACATGCAAACATGGTGTTAAAATTTGTTTACGGTTGACCGTGATATGGTGGTAGTTAATATATTATAAGACTTGAATTTTGACTTAAATCTAAGAATTTTGAGAATAAAAGATGAAGATTTCTACCTTGTAGTGATGATTTTGAAAGAGATGAATAACAAGATTAGTTTTAAAGAAGAAACCATTCGCCGGAATCTTTAAAGGTTGCCGGAATTCTTGTCGGGGATGTGAGAAATATGAAGATTGGAAGAGAAGATGCAAATCTGAATTCCTTTGATTTGTGTGTGTGTGTGTGTTGGTGATGATTGAATCATTTGATTCCTTTGTGGGGGTGATCATATCATTTTCTTTATTTGTTTTTCATTTGATCTAGTCAATTGAAGCTCAATATTTTCTTGTTCTTTAAGATCATCATCAATAAGAGGTATTGTTTTAATTAAAGGAGTTTCATCAAATGTAACATTTAATGACTCTTCTATTACCATAGTGTTTTTGTTGAGAACTCTACAAGCTTTGTTGGTGGATGAATATCCTAGAAACACACTCTCATAATTTTTTTATCCAAGGTGACTTAAATTTTCTTTATTGTTTGAGATAAAACATTTGCTACCAAAGACTTTAAAATGTCTAAGTGTTGGCTTTCTTCCCTTGTATAGTTCATAAAGGGTTTTATTTAGAAAAGATCTAATTAGAACTCTATTAAGGATATATGTGGAGGTTGCCACAACATCACATCAAAAATTTTGAGGAATTGATTGTTCGTTTAGCATGGTACGACACATTTCTTGTAGTGTTCGGTTTTTCCTTTCCACTACTCTATTTGATTGAGGAGTACTAGGAGATGAAAAGTTATGAGTGATACCATGTTTGTCACAAAATATTCCGAAATTGAAAATCATTATCGAATTCTCTTCCATGATCCATACGGATAGATAGAATTGAATGACCTTGTTGACTTTGAACTTGACTTCTTAAAACTTTGAATTTTTCAAAAGCTTCATTTTTTATTATTAGAAATAGGGTCCATGTGTATCTTGGGTAATCATCAACAACAACTAGGGTATATAAGTTCCCACCATAACTTTGAATTGGTGATGGACCAAATAAGTCCATGTGCAATAGTTCACGTGTTCTTTTTTTTTTAAATTATACTTTTAGATTTGTGTGATGCATGAACTTGTTATCCTAATTTTCATGCATCAAAAAAGTGTTTGTCAAATCTTAATTTTGGTAAATCATTTACAAGTTCTTGATTACTGATCTTTAGAATGAGTCTCATGTTAGCATGTCCTAATCTTCTATGCCACAAAGTGTAATCATCATTTAAACTAGTAATACACACTTGGATAGATGGATTATCATTTAGTATACATGTATATAATCCACTTCTTCTTTTTCCTTGATTAGATTCTTGTCACCTTTAGTGACCACACATTGATGTTTAGTAAAAACGTGGTCAACGTTTTTTAAAGTTATTTGATCAAGAGAAATTGTACCTCTAGTGATGATTTTTCCTTTTAGGTTGCTTCCAAGTACCACATGACCTCCATCATATTCTTTGTAGATTGAGAATAGGTCTTTGTCGCCCGTCATGTGTTTTGAACATCCACTATCGAGTATCCATTCATAACAGTGTAGATGTCCATTCAAAATTCCCTAACAATTTAAACATTTGATAAATTCGGTACCCAATATCTCACGGGTCTGGGATTGTTAGCATAAAATAACCCTATTTTGTTCCATCTATATGATGTGTAATTTGGTCTATAATAATAAGTTCTAGGTTGTGAGTGATAGAACCTATAGTTATTCCATTCTTTCCTAGGATAGGAATTTATCCTATCTTGGGGATAATGATTAATCTTTCTTTGATAATAGTGATTGACCCTACTTTGATTAAGGTGGTTAATTCTACTTTGATTAATGTGAATGATGCTGATTTTGTTGGTTCTAACATTATAATTCCACATATATTGATTATTGGTTGTCCTAATTGGATGGTTTTGATGTGAAGTGGATGTCATGTTAGGTCTTGTGTATCCTATACCATTTCTTGTAAGTTCATAAAATTGACTCATTTGCTGAGGTGTAGCTAAAGGAATGGAGTTGTGAGTGTGAGTTTTAACATAAGAGGGAGTACTAGGCTGAAAATTATTTTTAGAGAATTTGCTTCCAATGTCCATCCTCATGGTCGGCCGCGGTCGCAACAAGGGACCTTGATGGTTTTCCCCATGGTTATGGTCACAATGGTAGCAGTCGGTGATGAAGTGTTTTCATATGAGGTGACCCTAATCCCGACTTATCATTGGCTGACTTTTGAGCACTCAACATTACATTCAACATGAAGCTACTTTTCTCAAACTTTAATTTGTTTCATCTACATCCTCTTTGCAATTATGCATTTTTAATTTTTCATTTTCTTCCACGAGGATAGAGTTTTGATTTTTCAAATCCATAATCAAATCTTTAAGTAAATAATTTTCACATGTTATGGTGTTTTTTTAAGTGAGATTTTTTAGTTAATCTCATTTAAATATTCAATTTTATTGGTTGCTTTTATAAGCAACTTTTCACACTTGTAGTATTACTTTTCTAAATCATTGTCAAACGATATATCACTATTAAAGGATTAATCAAAATGTACCTCTTTTGTTTCTTTAGCCATGAGACAGATTTCTTCACTTTCCTTGGATGGCTCCTCTTTACTTTCACTCCAAGCCTCACTTACGGATGCTATATGATTTTCTTCCCTCTTTATGTTCTTTGGGCTTCTTTTCTCCTTTAGGTTTTTCTTTTCTCTTATCACAAGGTCTTCCATTATTTGAATCTCTTTTTGGATACCGAACAAATTTACCTTTACTTTTGAAGAATCTACTAAGATTTCGGACTGTCATAGCAAATTCATCATCATCATCCTTTACATTTGAGGGTAACTTTTTTTACTTCATCATAGTCATCATCACTTGAGCTCTCCTTGGTATGTTTGGCTTTTAGTGACAAATACTTTACCTTTTCACCTTTTCCCTTGGTTATTTCAATATCTTTTTCAATAACCATTCACAGACTTTTAAGTTGCCTATGAGTTCATCGAGCTTAAAGACATTTAAGTCTTTTGATTCTTCTATGACTGTGACATTGGGTCTCCATTTCGGATGCAAAGCCCTAAGAAAATTTCTTACATAATGCTTGCTAGTATATTTAACTCCAAGGGATTTTAAATTTGTAACAATATTATTAAACTGAGTGTATCCTTCCTCAATGGTTACCAAAAAGTCAATTTTACAATCCATAACTTGTGGATTTCCTTGGTAGGTTGTGATAAGATTTTTCCAAATTTCATTTGATGTCTTGCACATAACCACTCTTTCAAATTATGTTCGTGGAAGAGCATTGTACAAGATTAATTTAGCTTCAAAATTTTTCTTTAGTTGAAGTTTATCTTCGGGAGTTATTTTAGTGTTATCTTCGGGTTTGAAATCACCTTTCTCAATAATATCCGATAGGTCATAGTCTTTTGCTTTGACATAAATTTTAAAGCGTTGTTTTCAATAACAAAAACCGTCAGTTTCAAGTAGTGGTGGTCTAGACATAGAGAAACCCTCACCATAGTTTCCTTGAGCTATGGATCAACTCAATATTTGAAAAGTTTAGTTTTATAATATTTATAAAACTAGAGCAAATTGAGAACAACTTGCTGTCATACCAATTATAGAAACTAGAAGGGGGGTTGAATACTTTCTATGTCCACTTATCAAACTTTTAATAATAGCTTGCATAATAATAAATAAATATCGAATAATAATGTGCAGAATATATAAATGCAAGAATATATAAATATATATATATATATATATATATATATATATATATATATATATATATATATATATATATATATATATGTATATATATAAGTATTGATAGTATATATTAATGTGTATAGATATATGTGTATATATATAACCAATTTCAAATAAAAAGAGAATTAGGGTACAAAAAGTAGGAAGAATTCTGGGCCTGACACGTGACAAATTTGTTAAAACTGTTAAAAGGGTAAAATAGGAAAATTAAAAAACCCACCCCCAAGTTTTTTCTCTAGACAAACCCACGTCTCCTTATAAACGTACGTTAACTCTCTCTCTCTCTCTCTCTCTCTCTCTCTCTCTCTCTATCTACGCTTTCTCTCGTACGAATCCTAGATTTTAAACCCCTACCGTCGCCCTCCTTTCCGCTGTATCATCATCATCCGCCCATGAGACGCCGCCATCCACTGTTTTGCGTCACCGCCGCCGCCGTTTCGCTGTTTATGCCACCATCGCCGCTGCTTGCGTTAATGTTGCGGGAAATCTTTCCGTCGGTGGGGACTCAATGTAATGGGTGAGAGTCATCGGCAACAAGAACTAGCTGAACTATTTGTATCAGATCTTGTAGCTGACAAACTCCTGTGACGGGAACTTTTGACTTTGGGTTTCATCATGGGAATCGAGTTTGGATCTCTCATACGGCAGTGCTGCGACGGAAGGATTTGTATCTGTTTGAATCTGGGTTTCATCACGGGAATCGAGTTTCATCACGGGTTTCTTTAATAAGTTAATCAATTTTTTGTTTATTAATTTTGTTGTTAAATTATTGTCGTGATTTATCAATTTTGATAAATCTGGTTCTTGTTCATCAAGTATTTTTGGATTGTATATATTGGATTTGTGTTTGAATGTGTGCATCAGTTGTTTTTTTTATTGTGTTTTTGATTGATTTATGTATGAATTGTGTTCATCATTTGTTTTGATGTATGAATTATGTTCATCAATTGTTTTTTTGAATATAAATGTTTGGTTGTGAATCAAGTTTTGGGTTGTCTGTTAGATATTCTTCATCATTGTATTTTTCCTGTTTTATAAATTGTTCATCAGATGTTAATTTTCTTTGTGAATCTGTTCATGCACAATATTCTGAATGTTCGATGCTTCAGTTTTCTTGGGGGAACGAATTTTTAAATCTGTTCCTAAATATCAGGGAGCTGATTTTTTGAGTGGACGATTATGCCCTTTAGTGAATTTTTTATAATTAATTAAAAACAAAAAAGCCATTTTTTAGGGACATATGGAGGGCTGAGATCTCTCCTTACTTTTTGTAGAATAAAACTCCTTGTAGTATATCCCCTCCCTATATATATATATATAAGTATATTCTTGACAATAAAGTAAATGACTTGAATGTAAATAATAAAAATACAAGAATATAAAGAGAAGTAAGAACTAGAAATGTAAAAGCAAGAATATTAAAGCAATAATATAAGTGCAAGAATGTAAATGAAAGTATGAAAAAGTTTAAGGGTTAGAGAGATGACACCGAGATTTATAGTGGTTCGATTAAACTCATACCTACATCCACTCCTTGACCTCCATCAAGTATTTTCACTAGCACAACATGGAAAGGTTCTCTTAAATCGGAAGATCGCCGAATACAATCACCTTTGTATGGTAGGTGACAACCATACCAAGCTCTAGTCCAAGAGGCCAAAAATGTTTTTTCACCAAGAACACCAATTTTCTTTAAAACGAAGATATGAACAAGTTCTTCCCCAAGAACTTGAACAAGAAAATACAAGTGGGGAATAGTTAAACCCACCAACAAATAATGGTGTTCTTCCCACAAGAACAAACTCACAAATCTTACAAATCAACAAAAATGGTGTATATCACAATCACTAACAAAAAATGAGAGGAAAATATATGAAGATGAAAATGAAGAACACTCTCTCTTTTCTTGACTCCTCTTGTCAAATCTTGAGTTGTTGTTTGAATAAATCAAAGAATATAACAACTTCAAGAATTACACATAAAATATAAAAAGTGAAAGATCACAAGTGTACATGTGATAATAATATCCAGAGAACTTCAGTTGTAAAAGGGGTGCGGAGTTGTGAAGAAATGGTTGTGTATTTATAGAGTTTGAAGAGAGATAATGATGTGTTGTCAAGTGGCCGGACGGTCGCAGCCCACGGTCGACCGTGGCTTGCGACCATGGCACACTTGCACAGCTTTTTGAGACGATTTAAAATATATTTGTTATGTTTCAGCTTTCTGTTTTAAACCTATATTGTGGCTTATAATTATCCCGAATTAAATAGCGTTATATTGTGTACTTAGATTGGCTTTAGAATTAATGCAAGATTTCATCAAAAATGAGTGGATATGGTGGTGACACCTAATGTCCTTTTCATGTCACCAAATCCAATACAAGATTTCATTCCCCCAATCATTAATACACAATATAATAATAAAAGGAGTGTGTGCAAGGATAGTATACACATGTCATCACATCCATGGACACTATGAGTCACTAAATGGTCACACAGCTGCACACCCAACTCATGAACCATGAATAAATCAATGTGTATAAAATAGGTAATTAACAGTTGATTAATTATAAGGAAAGAGGGAATTAATAACTGGATATTTATTAATAAAGAGAAAGGATAATTAAATATTAGTTAAATATTTAATAAATAAAGTTTAGTTGGAAAATTATTAATTAACAGTTGTTTAATTAATAATAACTGAACTTGGAGGGCTTATACTATAATAGAATTAAAGTTATAGATTATGGACCAGGCTTTAAGGTCCAAGGGCTTAGGCCCAGAAAATATCTATAAAAGGGGTTTAAACCTAATTCAAACTAATAAAAATTATCTAATCATAAACAAACAAAAGCCTCCTCCTCCTTTCTCTCTCTCTGCGATCGGCCGAACACCACCCGAAGGTGGTTTCGGGTATTCTCCGAGGCCGGTTTTTTTCTGGTATTATTTATACACCTGTGACATTAAGATTTGGTGGTCTAGCAGTCAGTTCAAGGGTGTAGTAGCTGTGTATTCCCCTTCAGCAGTTTTGAGGGTATAATTTCTATCTTTTAGAAATAACTGTTTTAAACCTGTGTATGTTGCATGATATATCTGATTTATGATTCTGGTATTGTTTCCCTACCTGAACTAGTTGGGATCATGGGAACGGGATTTACAAGTTTTATATATTCCACTGAGCATGTTTGTACCATGTAAATCCCTACAGTGGTATCAGAGCCTTCTTCTAGGCTCGATGGGGAACAAGTTAATCATATATATATATATATATATATATATATATATATATATGCTTTACAAATATATATATATATATGTATATATGCTTTACAAAAATTAGTATTGTAGTTAGGATCAAGTTTCTGATGATTAATTTTCCAGTTCTGCTGATTAAATATATTGTTTATATATTTGTGTGAAACTTTGGTTTTGGTTTAAGGATCATGTTCTAATCTTTTTACCATTAAAGTTTCCAGTTTGCTGTTTATATATTATTTATATATATTAACTGCGTGAAACTTTGTTTTTGGTCAAAGGTCAAGGTTTATGACTTTTAACCAATTAAAGTTTCCAGATTATATGTTTTTATTATTTATACATTTATTATATGAGAAACTTTGGTTTATGATAAAAGGTCAAAGTTTTGACTTTTAACCGTATAAAGTTTCCAATTTACATGCTTTATATATTTGTATAAATTGTATGTGAAACTTGTGGTAATTAAAAGATTCAAAGTTCTTGAATTTTTTAAAATCAAGTTTCTAGCTTTATTATTATTTATTTAATAATAATTGACGTTTAACCTTGTGATATTTTTTGTTTTTTATCCAGTTTGTGATATTTAATAAAAGGCCCAATTTCAGGCCCAGTTTGAGGTCCAGGTTAAATGTTGGTGATATTTAACTTGTAAAATAATTATGTGTGTTGGCTAATTACTGTTATTATTTATTGCATGGTTGTGATTTAATTATTTAATTATATAGTGCATGCACGTCATTATAAACCATATAAATATATAAAAGATATTTTTAAGCTGAAAAGTTTTTCACTTAAAAAAGGTTATAAGTTTACAAGTTTTGTAAAACGGTTAAAACTGGCAAAATGTAATTGAAACAAATTAACCCTTTCAAAATCTTAGTACAGTAGTGCTACCCATCTAATGGTACACCTTTCTTGCTCCCAGTACTTTGGTGTGTTGTCGTGCCCAAACCGTGCACACCGGGGTTTAAACTGATGTGGGGAGGGTGTGAAAGACTTTGCAATTATCTGATGTGACGGGCCAGAGTTCACCCCGTCCTAAATGGTGAGGTCTATTTTGGTGATTCCCTGATGTGACGGGCCCAAAGTTCACTTAGGAGGACTAAATATGTACGAATTATTGTTTCATTCGATGTCCCAAGGATATAGGAGTCGTGTTTTGGTTTAAACACGATCAGTATGGTTTATACCCACCATAAATAACACGGGATCGGTGTTGTCGTGCCCAAACCATGCACCGGCACGTGTGAAATATAGATCTTATTCTAAAATATATTTATTTAAAGGGTTATAAATTATTTTAGAGGAATTAAATTACTGAAATGTTTATTTCTTGCTTTTTCTGTAGATGTCATTATTATCTGTTATGCCATTTTATACACCCGAGGAGTCTCTTCGCCACATCATGAGTAAATGGAAGCTTTGAGGTCCAAACGAAATTGCACTTTAGGAGTATCCTAAGGGCACATGGAAGGCTGTACACAGTAGACAAACCTCCTCCAGCACGACTTGACTATTCTGCTCAAGATGGAGAGTATGATACATATTATAAGTATTTGTCTAATGAATCTGACGTCATGTCAATTCTGATACTCTCCACAGAGTTTGAGTATTAGTATGAACTCAAGAATAAGTCGACTTTTAAGGTCATGCAGGGCTTAGAGGAGCGTTTCAAGGATAGTGAGCGATGTGGATGCTTTGTGCTCATGAAGGATATTCTTTCACAGGGGATGAAAGAAGACAAGTTATTGAGCGATCATCTCATTAATATGAGAAGGCTGTTTAATTGCTTAATGATTCTGGGATCACAAGTCACTGAGCATGAACTTGGGATGCTCTTAATCGGTACCCTAACTGACCGCTATCAGGCAGAGGTAGTGGATAAGTTTGTTGGTCCCTTGGTGAGAGTATCAACAAGCAAGTAATATGTAGAAGGGGGGTTGAATACACTTTCTGCGGAAAATTGAACAAATCAATAAAAAGTGTTACACAAATCAAACCATATGAAATCGAATGCTCTCATTAATAAGAAGATGATTACAGTGACTATCAAGTAAGCAACACTTGATATGTAAACACCTAATATATATCAAATCTCTCAATCTCTCAAACTTGCTATCTATAATCAACTCATAGATACAAACTAACTCTCTAAACAGGATTTATTCACAGATTGAATACTTACCAATTTCACAACAGACGTGAAGATCGAACACACGAACTATGCTGACAATCTGTGAATTTATTGATCACGTTGAACACACAAACAATGTATCAAGACTCGTAACACATACGATGGTGAGGTTATGTTGAGGTGTCCCCATAAACTTATCAGAAGATAAGTATTTATAATTCTGTTCCTACGGATACTCACAAACTAGAACTTATCCTAATCTGCTAACAAACTAACGGATAACCCAGAATCTTGAATCTTGAATCTTCTATCTTGAGTCTTCAATCTTCAATCTTGATTCTGGAATCTTCTTATCCATACCGTAGATATAGAGAGTTACAAAATTAAAACATATTTAAATTCTCTTAAACTGACTTCTTTTGTCAAACTGAGTTACTCAGCTTGAAACTCATCAAGCTGAGTCCTTCGAGAACAAACTCAAAATCAAACATGTACTAACATGTATAATGACTAACTCATCCTTAGAAGTCATAAGAGTTAGCTAGAACTTACTTAGCAACTCTGTTGAGCTTACTCATTCTACAGACTGAGTCACTCAGCTTGAAACGGATCAAGCTGAATACTCAACCTATACCTTAGGTGACATACACAACTTATCAAACATATTGATAATCTAACTAAGATATAGTCTAAGCTGATCAACTATATGCTCAGCTTATACTCAGCTTATGCTCAGTCTGAAACACTATAAGTGCTTAGTCTGATTAAGCTTCATATTTCTGTTTAAGTTATATTTAGAACATATCTTGCAAACTTAACTTTGTCTCATCAAATCTTAACTGAGAAGATCATTTGACCAACAAACTCCCCCTATTTGATGATGACAAAACCATCAAACAGTTTTTAAGTTTGTTGAACATAATTATGTTTCAAATCTTAAACTTGCTAAGATTTTATTTTTGAACGAATCAAATATTAATTGAACTTATCAATTAACATTTGAACATATCAAAATAATACTTGTATTCATTTAGTTGAACATATCATAATACAAAATTTTGATCACTTAGATCATGCACACTTAGTGCTTACAAATTATTAGAACTAATCTATTACAAAAGTTATCTCTTGAACTCTGGATGCAGAACTTCCCAAAGTATAATTTCTCTGTTGATTTCCGCTAATAACATTTCAGCTTCTGCATCTCCCCTGAGCTCCTTTTGTTGCATGCGAATGATCTTGTTCAGCTTGTATCTTACAAAGTGATTTGCACTTTCATCACCACAGCAACTCCTTATTCTTAAGGCATCCTTAGCCTTCAGATAACATATCTCATAAAGCTTAATGAAGCTAGGATTGTGTGTCTCATCCTTAAACATGAATCCCTGAACTGGTGTCTCTGTAACTTGATTTTATTTGAATGTCACAGCTTCAGGTACTTTGATTAAGCTTTCCCATTGCAGACCAGGAACGGGAACACATCTCAGCTCCTCAACTCTAGAAATCAGCTTAGAGACTTCAGTTGTAATCTCTTGCTTGATTTGACTCCTTTTAAATTTCTTGAGCATCATTATGATTCTTTTCCACTCAATGTAGCCCATCCTGTGAACATACCTCAGGTCCATTCCCACTGTTGACTTATCGTCAAATTGGAAGGTGAGAATGATGGCTCCATTTATTTTTCTCAGAGTCATGCTCTTGATTTCCTTGTCGGTGCTTCTTCTGAAGTAGCATTCCTAGATGTCTGCGTCTGTATATGGAATTGGATCAGGTCTTACACCAGAGTAGTCAGCTTCAGCTTGAGATAAAGCTTTTCTTTCTTTTTCTCTTTCTTGGTCCCTTACCTCCTTCTCTTTTCTCCTTTTCAGCTCATCAATAGATGTCCCAAGCTCATCAGCTTCTTCTTGTTCGAGCATTTCAATCATTAACCTTGTAGCTTTCTCTTCTTCAGTTTCGGATACACTGTCAGCTTCAGATTTAAATTCTGCCACTTTTCTTCTTTTAGCTGCAGATTCCTCTTTCATTAACTCTAACTCCCCCTCAACCGGAGCTTGCCTCTCTGCTCCTTTGGCTAGCACTAGCAATGCCTCAGCCTCAGCTTGAACTAATTCAGCTCCAGCGTCAGCTTGAACCTTCTCCCCCTTTTTATCATCATGAACAGGGTTTGAAGTCAGTGTTTGTTTTAGAGCAGCAACTGCGGATGTAAGCTCTTTGACATCATTTGTCAGCTTGTCAATCCTATGATAGATTTTCGTTTGTTCTTCTTTTTCTTGAGGTGGAATAACCCAAACTGAACTGCAATGTATGTCTTTAACTCTTGAATGCCTGAGGAGGTAGTTTCATCCTGGGGAGACTGACTCCGGCCCTTGAACTCAAAGTTTTGTTCCTTTGAAGTGTAAGAATCAAGGTCCTTAGGAAAGTGTTTGGGTGCATCATCGAAGGGTTAGTGATACCCTCAAATTCATTTGCACCAGAGGTTGGACCCTGTAACTCACCTTGGTATTTAGGTGAATCATTGACAGGTCGTGCAGAAGAGTGTGAGAAATGAAGAGAATGAGTGGGGCTCAAAATGTGATGAGAATGGGTTGGTGGTCGGCTTATTTGGTAACTGGGGGGTAGTTGACCTTGGGGATTGGTCAGATCTTCAATGATACCTGAGTGTGTCTGCTCAAGCATAGTAACAGGCTTTCGCATGGCTCTAGCAAGTGTGGGCTGAGAAGACACCACACCCTGGTTTGACTTAAGGGTTTGAATGAGCCTTGAGGTTGACACCCGAAGAGTAGGTGTCTCCCCCTCAACTCCTGCCTTTGGAGGTATCAATGTGATATCAGCTCCAGTGGTACCTTTAGGTGTGGCACCACCTTTGGCAGTCTTTCGATTATAGGTTTGGATATTTTCCTTGGTAGCAATGGGCATACCAAGGTTGGCTTCAGAATGAAGAATTTGATGAAAAGAAGGTGGAGGAGATGGGTTATACTGGGTTGGGCTTACCACGGTCTTATCTCCAAATGAAGATACAGAAAAGTAAGAAGAAGAAGAAAGTGGAGAAGGCATACCTGGCGCAGCCCCAAGATTGGCTGGCTTAGCTTGAGTAGAGTGCTCAGCTTGAACCTGTTGATCAGCTTGAGCTGCTCCCCCTTGATCCGACTCCTCAACTCCACTTTCTGATGAAGCTCTCTCAGCAATCCATTGCATAGGCTCACTGAGGCCCTCTTGCTCTAGAAAGATGTCATTGTTGAACATCTTTGAGCTGAGTACTGGTGTGAGGAACACATGTTTGATTATAAATATTGTATAGAATAGAAGATAACATTTTAGTTGAAGTTTGTATTAAATATACAAACTTAGGGACAATATTGTAAATACCCTTAGGGGTATATATACTAATGACTAATTAGTCATTAGTAAGGTCTTTGGCATAATTACAATATTAAGTGTGTGCTTATCATGGTGTTTAAGATTCTCTCTCAACATTTCTTGATTATGTTACATTGATCTTCATGTTATGATTGAAACCTGAATCACTTGGTACAAACAAGTGGTATCAAAGTTGGATTAGGATTGATTTGGAATGATTTTTGATCAAATTTTTGAAGAAATTTTGAAAATTTTCGAGATAAAGTGGGCTGGAAAATTCAAAAATTCGTGAAAAATTCATACGAGCTCCGATTGTTCTAATTTTTGGATATGTTGTTCTCCATGATGAAAGGAACGTTGTGTAAAAATTTCATGTCAAATCTTCATACGGTTTAAGAGATATTCAAATTTTCGTTTCTGGGTTTTTCTTGATGTTCTTGACGAATTTTGCCCAAATTCGGAAATTTTGATACTTGTTTTCAAGATTAGAGTGCATTAAAAATGTTTGTGTTAGTGGAGAAGCATAGATCTGAAGAGAAAAATCAATTTTGATGAGATTTTAAAATTCGTGTTCTTCATGTTCTTGGTGTTCTTGAGTGATGTGTTGAGGAAGAAGATGAAGTTGGGGTTGTTTGATCCCAAAAGGTGGAGTTAGTGTGTTAAAAAGGTGTTTGTGTGTGTTTTTTATGAAGAATCCGGATAAGAAGGTTCGGATTTGAAATATTCGGATTTGAAAAATATTTGGAATTTTGAAAATATTCGGATTTGAAAATATTCGGATTTGGAAACATTCGGAATTTGAAATATTCGGAATTCGAGAATTGTTCGGATTTTTTTTAATCCATATATTCGGATTTGGTGTGTTCGCATTTGGTGTATTCGGATTTTGAGAATACCCAACAGATATTGAGTTTATCCGGATTTGATAGTTTGTTTGGATTTTGAGAATACCCAAAGGTTTTAAGCTGTATTCGGATTTTGACCAAAGGTTTTTGAGGTTATTCGAATATTGACCAACGGTTAATAGAAGGGAGATGATTTGCACACAACAAATATTTGCCATACACAACAAAATATATGTAATTGGACACTAATACCCTTAAACATGTGGATGATAAAAAAAAATCACAACTTTATAAGAGCAAAAATGTCATGATTGTTGTGTATGACAAATGTTTGTTGTGTGCAAATCATCTCCCTTAATAGAAATACTCGGATTTCTTGGGTGTTCGGATTTCTTGTGTTTTGACCGAGACTTTTGTTGTTGTTCAGAAAACGACACTAGCTGTCATTTTGTATTTTTTTTAAAATTGTTCTAGGCACGTGAACAGCTCTATCCGGATTTTACATTTAATTGCATCCATAATTGCTGCCATCTCTTTTATTGATTGACTGCCTTTGACTTTAATAGGGGTATTTCTATATGGACCACCTGAATAATCTATTTGGCCCCCCAAATTTGACATATGTGAGTTTAAAAGTTGCATTGAAAATTGTAATTGAGTGATGTGACATAACCTAAGTGTGAGAGAGAGGGAGTCCAAATAGTATCACCCCTTTAATAGTGTGTGAGGCAGATTCCATCACATAAATCGAGAATTACAGCTAACATCTTTTTCCGAGATCAGCATTCATTTCATTTCTGAAAAGCAGCCCAGTACTCGAGACAACCAGCTATCATCATCAATTTTTTAACTCTGTCCACACTTATTGAATGGGTCCTCCTATTGGTACCCCTTCAAATCTGGTTGTACCCCTTAATGATGATTAATTAGGTAAAGAGAATTTTGATAGGTCTAAACTAACCAATTAGCTTTTTAGTGTCAGCTTTTATTGAGATAATACACATGCATCAACAGGTCCAATCCTGACATAGTCGAATCTCGTTTTCTGAGAAAAATTAAACACTAACCACATTTACAGTTCAATTAATTACATTTTTACAACCATATTATTAAATTTAATTACTGTTATATAAGAAAATCATCTAAACTAATTTGTACAATATCCGGCAACATAACCAACATCCGGCCAAAAACCAAATTCCGGCAAAAAAAACGAGTTCCGGCCAAAAACCCTCTTCCAACCAAAAACCCACCTCCGGCCACCGGACAACAGAACACGACCTCCAACCACCAAAAAACCCACCTCCCGCAAAAAACCCACCTCCGACCACCAAAAAACGACCAACAGAAAAAATAGAAACCCGTCCTTCATCTACCGGCAACCAATACTCAAGTAAGCATAATTCTTTCTCATCTTCTTAATGTTATACAGGACAAGAGCAAGAGAGAGAGAGAAACCGTGGCCGGAAATGGAGAGAGATGGAGAGAGGGAGAGCGTGAAACCTTGGAGCTTGGGGAGATCTACACACAGATCTACTGCCCTGGTCGGAGACGTGGTCGGATCTACACACAGATCTACCGCCGTCGGAGCTTGGGGAGACGTGGTGGGAGACGTGTTCGGAGAAGGGGGAGATCTATACACAGATCTACCGCCGGTGGAGCGTAGATGCGATGCGTCGGAGCAGTGGAGAGAGATGACTGACTGGAGCAGAGAAAAAAGAGAGAGAGGGAGAAGGGTGAACGTGGAGAGAAAAAGAGAGAGAGAGGAAGAATGGAGCGGTGGAGAGAAAAAGAGAGAGGGAGTGGGTGTGTGTTTGGGAGTTGTGACATGGGGAAGTGAAGCTATATATAGCTAGTTTTAAAAAAAATATATTTTATTTTTATTAAATAATAATTAACTTATTAAATTTATTATTAAACAAATTAAGTTATTAAAGCTTATTTATACTTTTTAATATTATTGTTTTCTACTTAAATATATTCGTAATTTATATTTATATAATATTTTAATTATTTATTTGTTATGGTGTTTGTATACAGGTATGTCTATTGAAGATGAAGAATTTTCTTTTAAAACACTGGATTTTGTCACCGACCAGGTTATAAGATTATACTATATAATTATATACTAGTTTGTGATATATTGAAGTAATTATAATATATAATTATATTTTAGATGTTTAAATCTCGTGAGGAGTTGTTCGAGTGGACAAAAAATAGAGCACGTTCTCTAGGTTTTGTCGTTGTCACTAAAAGATCAAAAGCACATGTTAACGGCTTCGTGTATAAAATCATGCTTACATGCGATCGTGGTGGAGAGTATATACCTAAAGACACAAGTAGAGCATCTGGGAGCAAAAAGACTAACTGCAAATTTCCACTTGAAGGAAAGTATTTAAAACAATACGATCAATGGATGCCCAGGGTAATATGTGATGAACATAATCATCAACCTTCACAGTATATGGAGGGTCATCCATATTTAAGACGGTTAACTGCTGACGAGGGTCGTTTGGTGGTGACCCTCCATATTTATTGGTCGCATATCGACTCATATAATCAACTTATGTCTCGTAGTTTTGTAGCACCTTTGATACATGTGAGGGAATAAATTTGAATTTTAAAGTCTTTTATTATTTGTTGCATCGTAATTATATATATATATTTGTATAAATAAAAAATATTCTTTTTAGAAGTATTATAAAAAAATGTTTCGATTTTAATTAAAATGTATAATAATTAAAGTGTTATTAATTAAGTTGTAAAAGAAAAAGAAATTGAATGATTTAATTATGAATATAGAATAATTAAGTGTAAATGAAAAAGAATTGAAATGATTATGTAATAATAGTTTTATCATTGAGTTATTTTAAAAAATAAAGATGTAATCATTATGGAGTTTATTAAGATAGTGGAGGAGGTCCAAAGGCCCACGCTATCGAATTTAATATTACAGCTATGAGCTGCATTGAGAATTGAGAATTGAGAATCATTTAATCCTGACCAACATCTTAAAAAGGCCATCGAGAACTGATTTTTAATATTGAATTAATTGTTTGTTCATCAATATTTGTGCACAAAAATTAATTCCTATATTGAAAATTTTAGTTACACTTCACGAATAATATTCTAGACTTAAGTGTTGGATATTAATTGTTGTTTTGAATATTAGTTTTTCATATTCAAAAAGTGTGCTCCATTAATTTCTGCTCCATCGAGTTTTCAACTGAGAATTAATTTCATCCAATTTTGTCGTGGTGTAGAATTAAACAAACAGATCATCCAACAAGTTTTGTTGCTTTTAATCAACTTGCACTAAATTGATTTTAAATATCATTTTAGTTGATTAAATTTTTAATTAAATCAAATCATTCTTAAACGATTTTTTTTTCAGGTATCATAATGGATTATTCAATGACACATTTTTCAAAAGCAACTATTGAGGAAGAAATTAAGAAATGGTGGAAGTCAAGATATTATTTTACAAAATAGGAGACTTTTCTCCACGAATTGTTTGAACGTATGTTTTCATTGCATGATAGAGCTTGTGCTGGCGCTTACACTTGAAAATTCTGATTTGTCTACAAAACTTCAAAAGTTTGAACAAAATTCTGAACGATTACATTCTGAGAGACAGAGAGCAGATAATCTGTCCACAGCCAATGAAAAACTCACAAAGCAGGTGTCTACAATGTCTGAGGAAATACAACTTCTGAAAAAGGAAAATCATCGGTATGATTTAAGGATTGAGCATATATTACAAGCTGGGCAGTTAAATTCGGTGGGATACAGGTGGGATAGTGGATAGCGGTCTTGGGATAAATAGCGGTTTCAAATAGCGGTCGGGAATCGCGGAGGCGCTATTAGCGCCGCTATTTCCGATATCCCGGCGTTATTCGAATAGCGGTTTAGCGGAAATCAGCCGAGAATAGCGGCTATAGCGATTGCGATGGTTTTTTTACCTCTCCGGCGACAACTCTCTTCTCCGGCGACTGTACAGGCTCCGCCACTCCACTCTCTGCTCTCCTCAGTTTCTAACTTGCTGAATTTCATCAGCCCTTCTTCTTCTATTTCTTGCTCGGATTTCAAGTGCATACCTATGTAGTCCATCGGAGATGGAAAAGTGAAGATAAGAGGAGGCAAGGAGCAAGAAAGAGAAAGAGAGGTTGTACCCTATGCTTTAAATCTCGTACATAACACATACCCTAGAATTTTGTTCAGTAATTTGTTTTGAGATATGGGCTGATTTATTGGTAGCTATTGGGCCTTATTTAGTGGTCATACTTACAAAGTTACAAAGTAATATATATTAGTGTATTTGATAAGTTTTATACTATGCTTTTAATTAATGTTTTGTGATTATATATATATATATATATATATATATATATATTATATTTCTACGTAATATTATAAACCGCTATCCCACCGTGAAAACCGATATCCCAAATCAGGGACCTCGACTGCTATTTGATTTCCCACCGCGATAACTGCATAGATTACAAGATATGAGCAAAAAGGAGAAGCAGAAAGAAGTGGATGTTCAGATAGAACAGACAAAGTCACAAACTTTGAGGGAAGAAAACTCAATACTCAAAGAACAAATTGAGATTGACAAGACACGAACAAGTGAATTACAAGAACAAACTGCAAAGTTGAAAGCTGATTTACAAAACAAGATCACAAATCTTGACCAACAGCTACTTAGTAAAAAAGCTGAGTTGTATGACAAGATTGAGAGACTCGAACAAAAGCTACATGTGTCAATTCAATCATATGTTCCTCGTTCAATCTTGGAGAGGAAAATATATGAACTGCAAACAACACTGGACACTGAGAGAGTGCAGTTTGAGAAAGAGAAGAAAGAGTTAATGGTTAAAATTCTGAACGCTGAGCTTAGCGCTGCAAAACTTGCTGAATCAATCAAGACTTCTGCTGACAATATTAATTTTGATTCAGTTTCACATTGTAGTAGCCAATCTGATTCTTATTTCTCTGTTGCAGGTTCTGATCTTTCAGATAAAGATTTCACCAACTCATCAACTGGTGTGAAGCATCCTAAGACCGCTGAATCTGTTGGATCTTCTTATCAAGTGAAATCACATACAGTCGCAACGAGTCAATTTCTGAAACAAAACTCTAAACAAAAACAAGCAGCTTTAAGTTATAAACATAATACTTGTGGTTCAAGTAATTCTAATTCTGCTTATTCTGTGATTACAGATAATACTTTGCCAAAACCAAAACAAACATGGATTTCAAAGTAAAATCTAGCTGCAACATTTGCAAAGTTGTCATCAATCTGTAATTCATCAGTTTCAAAGCCGACAAAATCATCTTGGATTGAAAAGAATAAACCTTTTGAATCCGCACCAAGTGCATCAGAATCCAAAGTAAAGAAGGTTATAAATGATGATTTCTCGTCAAATACAACAACGAGGATTCCAAAGAAAGAGAATAGAGCTGCTAAGCCAAATCCTATCTCTCATAACAACAACAGATGCCGATCTTTCTCAAAATTAAAATCAATAGGGGAGTTTGTGCTTAAGACAGATGTCATGTATCCTTTTGTGGTTTACTCAGCAAAGCACTTAATCCGCCTTTCCAAAGAGAAGATTTGTAAGACGTACAGAATAAGACAAGAGTTTGTTGTAAAGAACGGAATTCCTCAATGGCATT
Organism: Pulicaria dysenterica; assembly: GCA_947179395.2. Classification (NCBI taxonomy): domain Eukaryota; kingdom Viridiplantae; phylum Streptophyta; class Magnoliopsida; order Asterales; family Asteraceae; genus Pulicaria; species Pulicaria dysenterica. The sequence continues at coordinate 37,650,161 of OX359291.1, forward strand.
CAGAACCATTGAACAAAAAGGTCCATAAACCCGTTATTACTGCAAATACACAAAAATGGATGCCTAAACCTACGACTAACAAATCTGGACCCACAGGAGAATGGGTACCAATTTTTGTTAATCCGTTTTGCAGGTAAACAGAGAGAGACATTGTTGGAGCACAATGCAGATCATTCAGCCTGCAATGAAGATCATTGTGTTCAGTGTGCTGAATTGGTTTTAAATCTCATATCTTTCACAGATAATAGAGTCTCCCTTCATTTCCATTCAAATTCATTTTGTTCAGCATTAGCCCGAGTCTAATGCCTAAGATGCTTATTTCGTGCAGTTTTATCATTTCAAGATATAACTTGCTTAAAACTGGATTATTTTTTGCAGGGGGAGCAAAATTCTATCTTCGCCTTATTGATGTCAAACGATTTTCATGCATCAATTTAGGGGGAGTTTGTTTTTAATGCTTTATATCTTTTTAGAAATGCCAAAAACATTCAAATATTGAAAAGCCAAAAACATTATAAAATTTTAAAATTAAAATTTTTTTAGCTTTTCATTTGTTGTTATCTGTTCAAGAAGGTATTCACTCATTGCTTCATTTTGATAACTTTCTTGATTCTCTCATTTGTTGATCTTTTGAAAGATCGCCTCTCATTTCCGCGTTTCCATCCAAAATCATTCCTTCCTTCTATGCTAATTGTTTCAATTCATTTCTGGAACCGTTCATTCATGTGTTATTATTCAAGTGATCGAACGCATCATGAGTGAGGGAGTGTAGGCAATTTATACTCCTATGGTCTATCCAGAACCGGAAGGACCTGCCCCAAGAGCTCACCATAATCTAGAAAGAGATAGTAAGGGTTACTTACTAGGTCATCTAGGTGAGCAAAATCAGTTATCACGGGATACTGATTGGTGTGCACAGGTAAAATTAAAACAGAGAGGGGTGGAACAGAAGATGGGGTGCATATGATCAAGATATTATCTTGAGCTTACTGTTAAATTCGTTTGCGACATCATTTGTCTATTCCCTATTTGTTCATATTCTCTGATTGTTCAAATCATCCTTGACAATCCTTCTCAACATACTGAATTTCATGAAAAATCATTCTTGTTGTAAATCACATGATTTCTCATCCGGTTACGAATTATCACAAGTATCCATATGTATCCAACAAACAGAGATAGATACATAAATTCGGAAAAAGAGTTTGAATCCTTCTCAACATACTGAATTTCATGAAAAATCATTCTTGTTGTAAATCACATGATTTCTCATCCGGTTACGAATTATCACAAGTATCCATATGTATCCAACAAACAGAGATAGATACATAAATTCGGAAAGAGAGTTTGAGGGAGAAGTTGAAAAATAGTTAGTGAGCTGTGGGTGAGACAGGATTAAAAGAACAGAAAGATCCTTACCAAATAGTATACATTTGGGTAGCCACATCTGCTACTGGATCTCATTCGTTGAGATTTGGGGACCCAGTCATGCAATGCACTAACCACACCCCAGCTACTCAATTATCTCTTAAAAGATAATTGTTTCAACTTCACACGGAGAATTAGCACATTTCTATTGACATCTCACTTGGAGATTGTTGATATTGAAACAAGGAGGACAGCTACTCCCGTCCCTGACATCTTTCATGCACTTATAGAGTCTAGAGCTTATTTTAATATATATTTCATTTCTTAGGACACATGTTGGAACTTTAATGCATATCTAGTTTTCGTAACTACCGGAACATCTTGGAGTGATATCTTTTGTGATATTCATGACGATTAGATGGAAATCCTTCCACAATCAACGTTATGCCAGTTCTAAACGTAGGTCACACAGTTTATTTAAACTGTTGTGTTAACGAGAATCTATGTGATATCGGTGTTTTCCACGGGAACTTTGAGACGGTGCCCTTAAGACTGTCTCTGATACTTTCATTGCCATATTATTGCGGTGACACCATCATTCAACTGAATCTCCTGATGAGGTTTCTAAGCTTCAAGTGATTATCTTTTCATGACAAAATTAAATACATGATGTTCATGAAGAATACTGATCATCATGAGGGGGAGAAATATGAGTTGAATTTGAGGGGAGAAATATCAGTTGATTCTGAGGGGGAGAAAATTTTGATACTCATTCAGTTGATTTTGAGCTTATCGATCAAGAAATGATTCATGTGTTGAGGGGGAGACGAAGAAAACGAAAATAAAATCTATACATGTCAAGTCAAGGGGGAGCAAAGAAAAGAAGAAAAGAGAAAATATATCAAGTTCATAATAGTAAAAGTGTTTAACTGAAAATTCAAGAAGTTTTGAAGAATTAAACAAGATCTAGAGCTACATTCAAGGGGGAGAGAACAAATATTCTTCCTAAATCATACTGTTTAAATGCTGAAGATCGCGAATGTTGAAAACCACTTCAAGCTAAAACGTTTATACAACCAAAGGTTGCATAACCTTAGGTTACTGGTGCGAATCCAAAAATCAGAAGAAAAAGGATGTTCTCGTGTACTTTCTAGAATCAAGTTCTCATCAAGAATTTTAAAGTGAAGACTATTCTTAAAATTGAAGAGTCCATTTTGCAAAATGAGAAGACATTCTGAAGACATCCAACCAAAGATTGAAGATTTAAAAAGAAATCATTCAAGTCTTGTCTCCTAAAGCGTTAAAGAATGCAGTAAGAAATCTGTATATTTGTTAGAGGAGATTGTTAGAGTTCGTATGAAGTTGAAAAGACAAACATCTTCTATTTCTATACAAAGGGGGAGATTGTTAGGTTATAAATATTGTATAAAATAGAAGATAACATTTTAGTTGAAGTTTGTATTAAATATACAAACTTAGGGACAATATTGTAAATACCCTTAGGGGTATATATACTAATGACTAATTAGTCATTAGTAAGGTCTTTGGCATAATCACAATATTTAGTGTGTGCTTATCATGGTGTTTAAGATTCTCTCTCCACATTTCTTGATTATGTAACATTGATCTTCATGTTATGATTGATACCTGAATCACTTGGAACAAACAACACATCCTGACCAGCTTCATACAGTTCAGTCCCCAGCTCAGCTTCAATCACCAAGGACAAGTACCTTATGAATGACACATGTAGATCACTTGGTATCTTCATCACTTGGACCTTGAGTTCGTTGAAGATAAGCAGTGCAAAATCCAGATTTCGTGCAAAGTAGATGTTGTATAGCAGCTGCATCTCGAACTCGTTGACCTGGTCCAGTCCTCCAACTTTGGTCCCGAGTGAACGGATCACTGTGGAAACCATGAATCCCCAACCTGTTGGGAAAGTGGCCATCTTAATTACACCCTCAGTTTGTGGGTGACACATCTTGGGTAGAACTGACATTGCCACCTGTCTGGACATGGTGGGCTCGAACACATCGTTTGCAGGGAGGTGTAGAATCTCCCTTAGCCTCTGAACCGTGATTGTTACTTGCCTCTCTGCATTAAGAACCATCACGCGAATTTCTTCTCTATCCTGGTCATACACAAATGTGAACCAGAACTCCAATTAATGTTGAGGAACGACGTGGATGGATGCTCCAGTAAAAACGAATGCCAACGGGCATATTTTGATGTAATCCATCCATGCTTCGTAACCTCTGCCCCGTTTCCGCTCAGGAATAGCGAGGCAGGCTCGTTGATTGTTGATCTTAATCAACGGCAATCCATTATTGTTGAACGCAACACCTCTTATCATCCTATCATTGAGATTTAGAGCAATTAGGTTTAACTTCTATTCACACAGAGGAAAATAGTATATCGCACTGAGCGAGGATTTCAAGTTTGGACGAAGAGTTGGTTGCACTTAGCAATGAGGTGTTTGTAGAAGGTATAGTGAGAATAGCAGAAGTTTAGAGATGGTAGAAAGTAAGCGTAAACTTCTGAATTTCGTTACAGACGATATATATACCTTTTTGAGGAGAGAGAAAAGTTACCGTTGGAAATCCCTATTTATCCGTTACTCTAACTAACTTACAGATAAATATAACAGTAATCGAGATGAAACACATCATATCCCAATGGATAAGTTTGTAAAATAACATTCTTGACTTACACGAATATTATTTACACTGTTGTATTACACCAATACATAATCAGTATAAAACGTAATTTGAGACTGACTCAAACATAATGTCTCATGAATTAATAACACATAGTAATTAAAACATGGTTTGGATATACCAAGCTGAGTAAACTTATCACTCAGCGTGAGGCAAGCACTCAGCGTGAGGCAAGCACTCAGCTTGATTTTAGCACTCAGCTTGAGATTAACACTCAGCTTGAGTGGAGCGCACAACTCTGAATCAATTACACTTAGTCATTTTTATTTGAGACTAACGTAAATGGATATTTTAACCACACTTAGCAGTTAAAAAATGTTTGGAACAGACCAAACGTGTGAACTTATCACTCAGCTTGACCAAGTGACTAGTTTATGAAAACATATCTACAAACTTTACGCTCATCTTAAGACACATAGTCTTTGACAAGCTGAAACTCAGTTTTAGAAACTTATCTAAGGGTTGAGCATACCCAATTTACTTAGCAGATTGGAAAACCTTTTCTTATCAAGAAGTTTTGTAAATATATCTGCTAATTGATCATCTGTGGAGATAAAATTTATGTCAACTTTACCTTTTTCCACGATGTCTCTTATGAAGTGATGTCTAATTTCTATATGCTTTGTTCTTGAGTGGAAGACTGGATTATAGGTGATGATTATTGCACTTTGGTTATCACAGAAAATAGGAGTTTTCTTGAAATTAAAACCAAAGTCTTGAAGCTGATGCTGCATCCACAGGATTTGAGAACAACAGCTTCCTGCAGCAACATACTCAACTTCAGCAGTTGAAGTAGCCAATGAATTTTGTTTCTTACTTGTCCAGCTTACTAACTTCCCTCCAAGCATTTGACATCCTCCAGTTGTTGATTTTCTATCTAACTTGCACCCAGCATAATCAGCATCTGAAAATCCAACTAACTCAAATCTAGAGTCCTTTGGATACCAAAGACCTAGATTTGGTGTACCTTTAAGGTACCTAAAGATCCTTTTCATAGCTTGAAGATGTGATTCCTTAGGATCTGCCTTATATCTTTCACAAACACATGTAGCAAACATTATATGAGGTCTACGAGATATCAAATAGAGTAATGAACCTATCATTCCTCTATAGGTAGACTGATACAGACTTTCCATCTGAGTCCTTGCTCAGCTTGACAGCTGGTGACATGGGTGTTTTCATGGTTGAACTAGAATCAAAACCATATTTCTTTATCAAATCAAGAACATACTTGCTTTGATTTATGAATAATCTATCAGGCTTTTGTTGAATCTGCAAGCCTAGGAAATATGTCATTTCACCGATCATACTCATCTTGTACCTTTTTGACATAACTTTGGAGAACCATTCACATAGAGATTCATTTGTAGAACCAAAGATAATGACATCCACATAGATTTGTACAAGAATCACCTGTCCTCTACTCTTTTTAATGAAGAGTGTTTTATCAATACTACCTCTGGTAAAGTCCATTGATAGTATATATTTGGACAGTGTATCATACCAAGCTCTTGGAGCTTGTTTTAGACCATACAAAGCCTTATCTAACTTATAGACATGATGTGGATACTTTGAACTTACAAAGCCAGGAGGTTGTTTCACATAAACTTCCTCCTGAATTTTTCCATTTAGGAAAGCACTTTTCCCATCCATTTGATAGACTTTGAAGTCTTTATCTGCTACATAAGCTAAGAACATCCTAATGGCTTCAATTCTAGCGACAGGGGCAAATGTCTCATCATAATCTATTCCTTCTTCTTGTCTATACCCTTGTGCTACGAGCCTAGATTTGTTCCTAACAATCACTCCATCCTTGTCCATCTTGTTTCTATAGACCCACTTAGTGCCTATAATTGTATGGTCTTTGGGGGCTGGGACAAGACTCCGTACCTTGTTTCTATCGAATTCATTTAATTCCTCTTGCATAGGTTCAATCCAGTCCTCATTTTCTATGGCCTCTTCAGTCTTCTTTGGTTCCATTTGAGATAGGAAACCAAAGTAAGCAGCATAATTTGCAGTTTCCTTTGATCTGGTGGTCACTCCTCCTTGAATGTTACCAATTACTTGATCATGAGGATGGTGTTTAAGGAACTTAAATGTAGTAGTAGAAGATTGTGGTTCTGGACTTGAGTGATATTGAGGACTTTTAGGTGAACTTACTGTTGGTCAAATGATCTCATCAGTTGAAATTTGATGAGACAAAGTTAAGTTTGAATGATGTGTTCTAAATATAACTTAAACAGAATTACGAGGCTTGATCAGACTGAGCACAAGCTGAATGTAAGCTGAGCGTATAGTAGATCAGCTTAGACTATATCTTGGTAAGGTTATCAATGTGTTTGATAAGCTGTGTATGTCACCTAAGATGTATGTTGAGTATTCAGCTTGATGTGGTTCGAGCTGAGTGACTCAGCGTATAGACTGGGTCAGCTCGACAGAGTTGCTAAATAAGTTCTAGCTAACTCTTATGACTTCCAAGAATGATTTAATCATTATACGTGTTAGTACATGTTTATTTTCGGGTTTGTTCTCGATGAACTCAGCTTGATTAGTTTCAAGCTGAGTAACTTAGTCCGACTAAAGAAGTCAGTTTAAGAGAATTTAAATATGTTTTAAATTCCTTTTATCTCTCTATATCTACGGCAAGGATAAGAAGATTCTAGAATCAAGATTGAAGATTGAAGACTCAAGATAGAAGATTCAAGATTCAAGATTTCGGGTTATCCGTTATTTTATTAGCAGATTAGGATAAGTTCTAGTTTGTTAGGATCCGTAGGAACAGGATTATAAATACTTATCTTCTGATAAGTTTTAGAGGTATGACTATTCAACGAGTTGCAGAGCCAAACTCAGTTTCACCTCAACCCATTGATCGTATGTGTTACGAATCTTGACTCACTGTTTGTATGTTTAACGTGATCAAGAAACTAACAGATTGCCAATTGTTCGTGTGTTCAAATCTTCACATCTGTTGTGAAGTTGGTAAGTATTCAATCTGTGATTAAATCCTGTTTAGAGAGTCGTCCTGTATCTATAATTATAAGTTGATTATAGATAGCAAAGTTTGAGAGATTGAGAGATTTGATTTACATTAGGTGTTTACATATCAAGTGTTGCTTACTTGATTGTTTATGTAATCATCTTCTTATTAATGAAAAGGTAAGCATTCGATTGTTTGTGGTTTGATGTGTGTTAACACTTTTTATTGATTTGTTCAATTTTCCGCAGAAAGTGTATTCAACCCCCCTCTTACACATTACTTGATTGTTGATACTCTCACCAAGGGACCAACAACTGGTATTAGAGCAGGCTGAACAATTTCATAAGTTGAAAGTTCAAGATTCTGAGAAAGTATAATATGTCGACAAACAACAATTCATCAAACTTTCCTTAGATGTCTACTAAGGGTTGTCCCAGATTCGATAGATCTGACTATCCTATGTGGAAATTCAGAGCCATGCTTTTCCTCAAGTCCATTGACAATAGTATGTACGATGTCATCACTAAAGGACCAATCATCCCAAAGATTCCTGCAGTTGTCAGTGATACGTCTACTGACAAAACTGAAAAGGAAGTAAAGAAGCCTGTTGCACACTGATGACAAGGCAAAGAGTGTTCTGGCTAATGCCCTGACCAATGAGATCTTGCACACTGTGACTGCATGTCAATCTGCAAAAGAGATATGGGATACTCTGAGTATTACATATGAGGGCACAGATCTGGTCAAGCAGCAGAAGAAGAATCATCTGAACAGATCCTATGAAAACTTCTTCTCTAAGAAGAATGAAACCTTGGCAGATGTGTTTACCAGGTTTCACTGCTTGATTAATGACCTGCTAGGTGTAGGCATTAAAAAGAATGAAGCTGACCTAGTGCTAAAATTTCTGGATGTGTTACCAAAAAAGTTCAATGAAGTAACTACAGCACTAAGGGCTGGAATAACATTACACATGTATAACCTACAGTCCATCTTGGGTTCTTGCTCAATCATGAACAGATCACAGAGCACAAGAGAACTTCTCAATAACAACTGAAGGATTCTATTGATAAAAATGATGTTGCATTAGTTGCATAGAAAAAGAAGAAAAGTTCAAAAGCCTTGGTTGTTGAATCTAAGACTGAGTCAGACTCTCAAGCTGACCACTCAGACTCAGACTCAAGTGATGCTGATGATGTTCAGACTATCACTGAGCAAATGGCCATGCTAGCCAGACGTTTGAGAAGAGCTCAAAGGGGAAGAGGAAGATCTGAAAGGGGCAAAGGAAAGAGTTCTTTTGATCCCAACAAAGCTGTGTGCTTCAATTGTCAGAGGAAGGGACACATTGCTACTGAGTGCAGATCAAAGAAGGATGAATCAGCTTTAGTAGCTGATAAGAATGCTTACAGAGCTGATAAGTACAAGAAGAAATATACTCAACTCAAGAAAGGAAAGCCTGAAGACAAGTCCAATGCAAAAGGAATCTATGCTGAAACTTGGGATACAAAATCTTCTACCTCGGATGATGATGACAAGTGTCTGATGGCTCAAGAAGATGAAGAGTTTGAAATAGATGAGGTTGATTATGGGTTATCTGAATCAACTTTTCAAGCTGACATGAAGGAAGCTGAGAAAAAGAGCAAACTTGGTGACTGGGATCCTTCCTCCATGCACAAGGTTAGTAATTTCAACTCTTACACCGATGAAGAAAGAGGTCTTGCTTTCGATTATCTGTTAAATGATTTTAAGACTAGCCTTAAGTCTCAAAAAGACCTCAAATCTGAGATAGCTAAACTGAAATATGACATTAAGGAAAATCAATCTATCATTGATGTTGGTAAGAAGGCACAATGTGATCTTGAATGTCAAAGAAAAATAAATAAACTTCTAAGTGAAGAACTTCAGGAAGCCAAAGATAAAGCTGACCAACTTCAAAAGGTCACTGAATCATGGTGTAAGTCATCAAGGCTTGCTGAAAAGTGCATCAACAAACAAATTCCTAAACAGGTACAAGTTGTACTTGGAGGTGACTATCAATCCGCAGCTTATGCAGCTGATGATGATGAGATAGCGAGTACAGATTCTGATGAAGATAGACAATTGATTGAGTCTCTGAAGTCACCCTCAGAAAAGAAACATAATCCAAGCCTAAAATACAATATGTTTGTAAAGGCAAAAGATCATGGAAATGAGTGTTCAATATCTAAACAGCATAGTAAGTCTGTGCTGGACAGATTAGGCACTCAGCCTATTGAAAGAACTTCGGTCATAGAAAGGCTTAACCCAAATCCTTTCAAAAGACAACACTCTCTATCTGGCTCAGAGAGAAGTTACAAGAATAGGAAGACCACTGTAAGTCAGAGGTCACATCACAACAATGGTAAGTTCAAAGTTGTTGACATTGGTAAGTCCAAAGAGCTTAACAGTGGTAAGTCCAAGACTGTTGAAACTGGTAAGTGCAGAAAACATGATAATGGTAAGTCCAAAGTCATCGAAAAGAAGTTTGTTGATCAAGCTTCTAATCAAAAGGATAAAAACCAAGATCTGAAAAAGGTAAGTCCAAACTAAATGAAGATCAGGTGAATCAACTTGCTAAGAAAATTGAGAAGTTATCCACCAATTATCCTAAAGCTGAGGATAAGTTCCGTAAAGGATTATCGAATGATCTATCTCCTCTACACATTAGTAGAAGAAGATGCTACAAGTGTAGAGGTAGAGGACATGAGGCCAAGGACTGTGAAATTGAAATCTTAAGGCCTAAAAAGGAACAAGCTGATCAGCCTACACAGGACTCAGCACCTGCTCAAGCTGACCATTCAGTTGCACAAGATGAAGCTGCTAAGTGCTCATCATCTGAACCCACTATGAAGTGGGTTCCCAAACAAAACTAATGTGTTTAGTTTTCTTATCATGTGCAGGGTTCAAGTAAATGGTACTTGGATAGTGGATGTTCAAGGCATATGACTGGGTGGAAAGGACTTTTTAGTGATTTCCAGGAAGATGAAGGTCCTAAAGTAATATTTGGTGATAACTCCCATGGAAGAACTAAAGGTTATGGGAAGATGCATGCTGGCAAGGTGACTTTCCAGAAGGTTGCATATGTCAAGGGTCTTAAACACAATCTGATAAGTATCAGCCAGTTGTGTGATGAAGACAATATTGTTACTTTTAGGAAGAAATCATGAACTATATATTATGCTAAGGGTAAGCTTGTATTAATAGCAAAAAGAGAAAGAGATGTGTATCTACTTGATCTTAATTTTGCTGAGCCCTATACTGAAACCTGCTTGTATTCACATTAAATTTCAAGAATATTAATATGCTATCCAATAAAGAGTTAGTCTCTAGATTACCAAAGATCACATTTGTCAAGGACAAATTGTGTTCAGCTTGTGAACAAGGGAAACATCATAAAGGGTCCTTCAAATCAAAGAAATTTTTTTCAATAACAGACCCACCGCATATGTTGCATATGGATCTGTTTGGACCCATAAGTATTCCAAGTCTAAGTGGCAAGAAGTACACTCTGGTGATAGTAGATGAGTTCTCACGATTCACCTAGGTAATATTCCTTAAAGCCAAAAGTGAAGCTGCCCTGAAGATAATAAGTTTTATCAAATAGGAATAGTTGCAAAAAGGTAAGTCTGTAAAGCAACTCAGAAGTGATCATGAGACTGAGTTCAGAAATTCAACCCTAGAAGGCTTTTGTGAACAAAAAGGAATATTACAAAATTTCTCCTCAATTAGAACTCCTCAACAAAATGGAGTTGCTGAAAGGAGAAACAGAACCTTAATTGAGGCTGCTAAAACAATGCTATGTGAGGCAGGATTGAAACTCTATTTCTGGGATGAAGCTGTAAGTACAGCATGCTATGCCCAAAATAGGTCAATTATTGTCAAAATACATGGCAAAACATCATATGAGATGTATAAATCAAGAAAGCCCAATATAGGTTACTTCCATGTCTTTGGTTCAAAATGCTATGTGCTGAATCAAAGAGATCAGCTCCTATGTGCTGAATCAAAGAGATCAGCTCCATAAGTTGAAACCTAAAGCTGATCCTGGAATCTCTATTGGTTATTCCTCAATCTCAAAGTCTTAAAGAGTGTATAACACCAGGAGAAAGGCTATAGAAGAATCAATTCATGTCTCATTTGATGAAGATAGTTTTGATCAAGCTGATAAAAGACAAGCTGACTTGGTCAGTCTGAGTGAGCTTGAAAAGCCTGAGAAAACCAGAATGTCAAATCCAATGTATGTCATGGATGATGACAGTGATGATGATGTGTGTCTATCTAAGAAATCATCACAAGCTCCAAGGGAATCTCAAGCTGAAAAAGATGATGAGTTCATCAATCCCTTTGGAGCTGACGTTACTCAGACTGAAGGTTTTAGTGATCAACAGTTTGATAGCAATGCTGCAATTGAGACTGAGGATGTAAGTTCACCTCAGAGCCATCAATATCATTCAGATCCAGAACCACAATCTCCTACTACAACATTTAAATTCCTCAAAGACCATCCTCAAGATCAAATAATTGGTAATGTTCAAGAGAGAGTCATGACCAGATCGAAGGCAACAACAAACTATGCTGCTTACTTTGGTTTCCTATCTCAAATGAAACCAAAGAAGACTGAAGAAGCCTTAGAGTATGAGGACTGGATTGAAGCTATGCAAGAGGAATTAAATAAGTTTGAGAGAAACAAGGTCTGGAGTCTTGTCCCAGCCCCCAAAGATCATACAATTATAGGCACTAAATGGGTCTATAGAAACAAAATGGACAAGGATGGAGTGATAGTTAGGAACAAAGGCAGGCTGGTAGCAAAAGGGTATAAACAAGAAAAAGGAATCGATTATGATGAGACCTTTGCCCCTGTTGCTAGAATTGAAGCCATCAGGTTGTTCCTAGCCTATGCAACATATAAAGACTTCAAAGTCTATCAAATGGATGTGAGAGTGCTTTCCTAAATGGAAAAATTCAGGAGGAAGTCTATGTGAAACAACCTCCTGCATGTTTAACCACTTCCCAGAATGTTTATACATTCTAAATTTCCACAGTCAGTCATTCTTCAAGGGAAGGAAGTTTGAAATAAGGCTGAGGTTAGGTGTTGGTTATGCATTAATCAAGGATTGAATGCATGAAACGCAACAGTAACCTGTGCTTGAAAGGAGTTTCAAGTGACTGGAAGACCCACACCCAAGTATACTTCATGGATTATAGTCACGAGTAACTTGGGATGATAAAATCTTACATCCTCAGACCCGAGATGTATGAATCGCTATATCATAGTTCTTACTTGCTTGAGCCATTTTCAAAAGCAGTTCGTAAATGGCTGTGATAAAGGGAATAACTAGGTAAGTCAAGAGGTATGGTATGGGATTATGCAGTCAAAGGGATTTGTTCCTCCTGTATGAGAGATATCCCTGGGCCCCTCGATGATTGGGAGCTGACGCCAAAATATTGCATGGCCATGCACAAGGACTATTGATTGAGAATCAGATATGTCCTTACCTTTTGGTCACCACCAATCAAGATCGAGAAACATAATCGTGAACGATCTGGAGATTGACATTTATTAATCCATGTCTCGTGTTCACAAGGATATCGCGAACAAAAGGATGTCTAAGATCACTTATCTAGGACCACTACTTTGAGTATGATGGTTTTCTGCAGGCATTCAGAACTCATACAGACTTGGGGGCATTGATGCTTTGCTAGAGGCCGCTCTTTGTCTGTGCTTGCCTGGGTACAGTATATTATGTGCAAGTGGGAGTTTGTTAGAATCTGCCCGATAATATATGTACGCCTTAAAGCACTGCTGATGATGTATGAGCCTATAAGGGTCACACACCGGGGTCTAACATGACAGCAAATAAAGTTGAGGGATCAAAGATGGCAAAAGTGGAAGTTGGCAATGCAGGCCACGTTAGCGCCGCTAACTATAATGAGTTAGCGTCGCTAACTGTTAGAGGTTAGCGCCGCTAAGGCTGCATGTGCTTTACGTCTAATCGAAGTCAGGCCGCGTTAGCGCCGCTACGGGTTAAGGTTTAGCGCCGCTAACTCTTGGTTAGCGCCGCTAAACCTGCATGGACTTTATGTACAAGTCACCTCCACTTGAAGCCAATGGGTGAGAGTTCTAGAACCGACTTGGCCGGTTAAAGGGGATATAGAGGGTCGGTTTTGAGTCTATAAAAGACTCAATAGCTGGACTTTATCTACTCTTGGTGAATCTCTCTCTAGCAACATCTCTCTCTCACACACACTATTTGATACTTAGTTAGTTGATCAAGTGGGTGTTATCTTGGGTTCCAGAAGCAGAAGTTTGCTGTTCTTGAGGTTAATTTCCAGTAAAAGATTACCTCAAGCTTGCTAGCACTTGGTGTTAGACTTGTACCCGGGGTGTGATTTCGAGAAGGTCAAGAACAAGAGGAAGAAGAAGGAGATCCTTGCTTCAATCACTATCTTTCAGCCACCATCACGAGATTTCTGGAGCTTAGGAGCTGGTATAATACTCTAACTCCCTTGTTTTGTTGCTATTTTGTACATAGAGTAGATCCATGCTTGGGATTTCATAGTTTTTAACACTTGCATGCATGTTTTATGTTGTTATCGCTTCCGTTGCGTGTTCTTGAAATCCCAACAGTGGTATCAGAGCCACCTCTATGTTAGAATAGCACTTGGTGGCTTGAAAAACCCGAAATCAAAGTGTTTGTATTCTGCCGTTAGGGTTAGCGGCGCTATCCTAGAGTTAGCGACGCTAAGTCTCTAGGGTTAGCGGCGCTAACGCCACTGGAAATTTATGTTGTTATCGCTTCCGTTGCGTGTTCTTGAAATCCCAACATAGATAAGACACTCTTTATTAAAAAAAGTAAAGGACAGGTGATTCTTGTACAAATCAATGTGGATGACATTATTTTTGGTTCTACAAATGAATCTCTGTGTGAATGGTTCTCCAAAATTATGTCAAAAAGGTACAAGATGAGTATGATGGGTGAAATGACATATTTCCTAGGCTTACAAATTTAACAAAAGCCTGATGGAATATTCATTAATCAAAGCAAGTATGTTCTTGATTTGATAAAGAAATATGGTTTTGATTCTAATTCAACCATGAAAACACCGATGTCACCAGCTGTCAAGCTGAGTAAGGACTCAGATGGTAAGTCTGTATGTCAGTCTACCTATAGAGGAATGATTGGTTCACTACTCTATTTGACAGCCAGTAGACCTGATATCATGTTTGCTACATGTGTTTGTTCAAGATATCAGGCAGATCCTAAGGAATCACATCTTCAAGCTGTGAAAAGGATCTTTAGGTACCTTAAAGGTACACTAAATCTAGGACTTTGGTATCCAAAGGACTCGGGATTTGAGTTAGTTGATTTTTTAGATGCTGACTATGCTAGGTGCAAGTTAGATAGAAAATCAACAACAGGAGGATGTCAAATGCTTGGAGGGAAGTTAGTAAGCTGGACTAGTAAGAAACAGAACTCAGTGGCTACTTCAACTACTGAGGCTGAGTATGTTGCAGCAGGAAGCTGTTGTGCTCAAATCCTGGATGCAACATCAGCTTCAAGACATTGGTATGAATTTTAGGAAAACTCCTATCTTCTGTGATAACCAATGTGCTATAGCCATCACTTACAATCCAATCTTCCACTCAAGAACCAAGCATATTGAAATTAGACATCACTTCATCAGGGACATTGTGGAAAAAGGTAAAGTTGACATCAAATTTATCTCCATTGATGACCAATTGGCAGATATTTTTACAAAACCACTTGATGAAAAGAGGTTTATGTATCTGCTAAGTGAATTGGGTTTGCTCAACCCCTAGCTAAGTGTCTAGAATTTGAGTCTCAGTTTGACAAAGACTAAGTGTCTTAAGCTGAGTGCACAGTTTATAAATAAGTTTTCATAAACTGATCATCTTGTTAAGCTGAATAATGAGTTCACACATTTGGTAAGTCACAAACATGTTTTAACTACTTAGTGTAGTTAAAATATAAGTTTGAGTCAGTCTCAAACATAAATGACTATGTGTCATTGATTCTGAGTTGTGTGCTCTACTCAAGCTGAGTATCAATCTCAAGTTGAGTGCTCAAATCAAGCTGAGTGCTCAAATCAAGCTAAGTGATATGGTTACTTAACTTGGTGTGTCCAAACTGTGATTTAATTACTATATGTTATTAGTTCATGAGTCATTATATATTTGATTCGGTCTCAAATCACGTTTTATACCGATTGCGTATTGGTGTAATACAACAGTGTAAATAATATTGTTGTAAGTCAATAATATTATTTGACAAAATCAACCATTGGGAGATGGTAAGTTTCATCTCAATTACTGTTACCTTGCGCCGTAAATTTGTTATGCGTGACGGATAAAAAGGGAATTCCAACAGTAACTTTTCTCTCTCCTCGGAAAGGTATATATAACCACCATAACCGATATTCAGAAGTTTACGCTTACATTTCTCATTCTTCAACTTCTACTATACAAAATACCTTCCACAAAAACCTCTCCTTGCTTAGTGCAATCAATCGTTCAGATTAGAAAACCTAAATCGCTTGGTGCGAATTCTAAATTGCTTAGTGCGAATTCAAAATTTACTTAGTGTGAATTAACGTAATCAACGATGGACGGAACCATTCTCATTCTCAGTGATAGAATGGTAAGAGGTGCTCAGATGAAGAACAATGATGTATCGTTGATTCGAATCAACAATCAACGTGCCTGTCTCACAATTCCAGAGAGGAAACGAGGTAGAGGATACGAAATATGGGTAGACTACATTCTAAAATGCCCCTTGGCATTCGCTTTTTCAGGAGCAGCACTCCATATCGTTCCACAACATCTGTTGGAGTTCTGGTATACTTGTACTTACGACCAGAACAGGGGAGAGATAACTGGCAGTGTTCTAAATGGGGATAGAACAGTTGTCATTACTTTGCAGCGGCTAAGGGAAGTTCTTCAACTCCCTGCAAATGATGCGTTCGAAGCTGCTGTTACAAGACAAGTGGCAAGGTTTGTCCTACCCAACATGGGTCACCCACAAACAGAGGGTGTGATAAAAAGCCACTTTTTCCAACTGGATGGGGCTTCATGGTGTCCACTGTGATACGTTCACTTGGCACTAAGATTAGAGGCTTGGATCAAGTCAACGAGTTCGAGATGCAGCTACTCTACAACATGTATAATGCCAGAATTCTGGATTATGCACTGCTCATCTTCAACGAGCTCAAAGCCCAAGTTGTGAAGACACCAAGGGATCTCCATGTACCATTTATAAGGTACTTATCCTTGGTGGGGGAACAACATTATGAAGATGGACAAGATGTGTTCCGTGCTCCAGTTTTCAGCTCAAAGATGTTCAACAATGACATCTTTCCAGAGCAATAAGGTCTGAGTGACCCAATGCGATGGATAGCTGAGAGAGCTTCATCTGCAACTGAAGCTGAGGAGTCGGATCAAGGGGGAACATCTTGAGTTGAACCAGATCATCGAGCTGAGCATACAGCTCAAGCTGAGGCTTCCTCTCCCTCTGGTTCTAAGTTATCTTCAGAGTCTGCATTTGTTGCCAGACCCAGACAAGGTATCACTCCTCCTCTCTCAACTTCTTCTCACTTTCCTTTGGAGATAAGACTGTGGTAGACCCAACCCCGTCTAACCCATATCCTCCACCTTCTTTTCAACTCCACTCTGAAGCCACCCCTAGTATGCCCACTTCTACTAGGGAGAATATCCAAACCTATACACGTAAAACTGCCAAAGGTGGTGCCACTTCTAAAGGCATCACTGGAGCTGACATCACATTGATCCCTCCCCAGGCAGGAGTTGAAGGGGAGATTCCTATTCTTAAGGTTTCAACCTCGAGGCTGATTTCAATCCTACAGCCTTATCTGGGTGTGGTGTCTACTCAGCCCACACTCTCCAGAGCCATGGGAGAGCCCACTGCTGTGCCTGAGCAGACACACTCAGGTTACATTGAAAAAATGACCAATCCCCAAGGTCAATCACCCCCTCCAACCCACTAAGCCAACCACCTACCCATACACTTCACGTCTCGAGCCCAATTACTTCTCTTCACTTCTCACACCCACAAGCACCACCTGTCAATGTTTCATCTACATATCAAGATGAATCACAGGGATGGTACACATGATTTTGAGGGTATACACCAACCCTTGGATGATGCACCCAAACACTTACCACTTAATGTACTTGGCTCTTTCAATTCACAGGATAAACATTTTGAGTTTAAGGACAGGAGTCAGGCTCCTCCAGATGAATCTGCCTCCTCAGGCATTCAACAGGTGAAACAATACATCGCAGCTCAGTTTGGTTTGTTCAATCTCAAGCAGAAGAAACACAAATGTCAAATCTATCAGAGGCTTGAGAAGCTGACTAATGATGTTAAAGAGATTGCCTCTGCAGTTGCTGCCCTTTAACAACACAAGACTTCGACCCCTGTTGATGATGAAAAAAAGGGGGAGAAGGTTCCAGCTGAAGCTGACGCTGAGTTAGTTCAAGCTGAAGCTCTACTGGTACTAGCAAAAGGAGTAGAGAGGCAAGCTCACAGTTTGAGGGGGAGCTGGAGTTAGAAAAAGAGGAACCTGCAGCTAAGAAACAAAAAGTGATAGAATCTGAACTTGATGCTGACAGTGTTTCTGAGACTGAGGAAGAAAAAGCCACAAGGCTTATGATTGAAATGCGCAAACAAGAGGAAGCCACTAAGTTAGGCATTTCACTTGATGAGCTGAGAAAAAGGAAAGAGAAGGAGGCAAAGGAATAAGAAAAATAAAAAGAAAGAAAAGCTTTGGCTCAAGCTGAAGCTGATTACACTGGTCCAAAACCTGATCCTATTCCATATACAGACACAGACATTCAAGAGTGCTATTTCAGAAGGAGCATAAGCGAAGAGATCAGAGGCATGACTTTGAGCAGAGTAAAGGGAGCCATCGTTCTCAACTTAGAATTTGATGATAAATCTACAATGGGAATGGACCAGAGATTTTTTCACAGGATAGGCTACATAGAATGGAAAAGAATAATAATGATGCTCAAGAAGTTCAAAAGAAGTCAAATCAAGCAAGAGATCTTCGCTGAAGTTTCTAAACTGATCAATAGAGCTGAGGAGCTGAGATATGTTCTAGTTCTTGGTCTGCAATGGGAGAAACTATTTGAGGTACCTGAAGTTGTGGAGTTCAAAGAGAATCAAGGTATTGATGCACCTGTTAAGGGGTTTATGTTTAAGGATCAGGCATGAAAACCTAGCTTTATCAAGCTGAATGAGATATGCTATCTAAAAGCTAGGGAGGCCTTACACATTCGAAGTTGATGTGGTGATGATAGCTCAAATCACTTTGTGAGATACAAGCTGAATTGAATCATCAGAGTGCAGCAGAAGGAATTCAGAGGTAATGTAGAAGCTGAGAGGTTGCTAGATGGAATCAACAAAGAAATCATTAATTGGGAACTTCTACATCCTGAGTTCATAAGATAAATTTTATAATAGATTAGTTCTATTGTACATATGAGATTAGTTCTAATTTTTGTAAGCACTAAGTGTGCATGATCTAAGTGATCAAAACTTTTGTATTCTGATATGTTCAATAAATACAAGTATTAGTTTGATATGATCAACTGTGGTATGAAATGTTCATAATTATTAGTCTGATTAGTTCAGCTTGAATGAACAAAATGATAAGTTCGTGTTCATTTAAATGTTTGGTTGGTTTGTTCAACTTAAAATTGATAAGTTCAATTGATGATTGATAAGTTCAATTAATATTTGATTAGTTCAAATATAAAATCTTAATAAGTTTAAGATTTAAAACATAATTCTGTTAAACAAACTTAAGAACTGTTTGATGGTTTTGTCATCAAATAGAGGGAGTTTTTTGATCAAATGATCTCATCAGTTGAAATTTGATGAGACAAAGTTAAGTTTGTAAGATGTGTTCTAAATATAACTTAAACAGAATTATGAGGGTTGATCAGACTGAGCACTTATAGTCTTTCAGACTGAGCACAAGCTGAATGTAAGCTGAGCGTATAGTAGATCAGCTTAGACTATATCTTAGTAAGATTACCTATGTGTTTCATAAGCTGTGTATGTCACCTAAGATATATGTTGAGTATTCAGCTTTATGTGGTTCGAGCTGTGTGACTCATCGTATAGACTGGGTCAGTTCAACAGAGTTGCTAAATAAGTTCTAGCTAACTCTTATGACTTACAAGGATGAGTTAATCATTATACGTGTTAGTACATGTTTGTTTTCGGGTTTGTTCTCGAAGAACTCAGCTTGATGAGTTTCAAGCTGAGTAACTCAGTCCGACTAAAGAAGTCAGTTTAAGATAATTTTAATATGTTTTAAATTCTGTAACTCTCTATATCTACGGTATAGATAAGAAGATTCCAGAATCAAGATTGAAGATTGAATACTCAAGATAGAAGATTCAAGATTCAAGATTCCGGGTTATCCGTTAGTTTGTTAGCAGATTAGGATAAGTTCTAGTTTGTTAGGATCCGTAGGAACATGATTATAAATACTTATCTTTTGATAAGTTTTAGAGGTACGACTATTCAACGAGTTACAGAGCAAAACTCAGTTTCACCTCAACCCATTGATCGTATGTGTTACGAATCTTGACTCACTGTTTGTAAGTTCAACGTGATCAAGAAACTCACAGATTGCCAATTGTTCATGTGTTCGAATCTTCACATCTGTTGTGAAGTTGGTAAGTATTCAATCTGTGATTAAATCTTGTTTACAGAGTCGTCCTATATCTATAATCATAAGTTGATTATAGATAGCAAAGTTTGAGAGATTGAGAGATTTGATTTACATTAGGTGTTTACATATCAAGTGTTGCTTACTTGATTGTTTCTGTAATCATCTTCTTATTAATGAAAAGCAAAGTATTCGATTGTTTGTGGTTTGATGTGTGGTAACAGTTTTTATTGATTTGTTCAATTTTCTGCAGAAAGTGTATTCAACCTCCCTTCTACATATTACTTGCTTGTTGATACTCTCACCGAGGGACCAACACTTACATCCTCAGTCTCAGTTGCAGCATCAAAGTGTTGATCACTAAGATCTTCAGTCTGAGTAATATCCTCTCCAAAGGGATTAATGAACTCATCATCTTTCTCAGCTTGAGAGTCCTTTGGAGCTTGTGATGATCTATTAGATGTACATACATCATCAACACTGTCATCATCTATGACATACATAAGATTTGACATCTTGGTTTCCTCAGGCTTTTCAAGCTCACTACGACTGACTGAGTCAGCTTGACCCTTGTTAGCTTGATCAATATTCTCTTCATCAAAAGAGACATGAATTTTATTCTTCTATAGCCTTTCTCCTTGAGTTATACACTCTGTAAGACTTGGAGATTGAGGAATAACCAGCAAAAACTCCAGGATCAGATTTAGGTTCCAACTTATGGAGCTGATCTCTTTGATTCAGCACATAGCATTTTGAACCAAAGACATGGAAATAACCTATATTGGGCTTTCTTGATTTATACATTTCATATGCAGTTTTTCCATGTCTTTTGACTATGATTAATCTATTTTAAGTATAACATGTTGTACTAACAGCTTCATCCCAAAAATAGAGTTTCAATCCTGCCTCACACAGCATTATTCTAGCAGCCTCAATAAAGGTTCTATTTCTCCTTCCAGCAACTCTATTTTGTTGAGGAGTTCTTAATGAGGAGAAATTTTGTAATATTTCTTTTTGTTCACAAAAGCCTTCTAGGGTTGAGTTTCTAAACTCAGTCCCATGATCAATTCTGAGTTGCTTAATAGACTTACCTTTTTGCAACTCTTCCTGTTTGATAAAATTTATTATCTCCAGGGATGCTTCACTTTTGTCTTTAAGGAAGATTACCCACGTGAATCTAGAGAACTTATCAACTTTCACCAGGGTGTACTTCTTGCCACTTAGGCTTGGAGTACTTATGGGTCCAAACTGATCCATGTGCAACATATGCAAAGGGTCTGTTATTGAAAAGTTTTGTTTCGATTTGAATGACCCTTTGTCATGTTTACCTTGTTCACAAGCTGAGCACAATTTTTCTTTGACAAATGTGATCTTTGGAAATCCAGAGACTAACTCTTTGTTGGATAGTATATTTATATTCTTCAAATTTAAATGTGACAGCCTTTTATGCCACAACCAACTCAGCTTAGGAACAGATTGGGAATATAAGCAGGTTTCAGTATTGGGATCAGCAGAATTTAGATCATGTAGATACACATCTCTTTCTCTTTCTGCTATTAGTACTGGCTTACCCTTTGCATTGTATATTGTTCCTGCTTTCTTCCTAAAAGTAACAATATTGTCTTTATCATACAATTGACTGATACTTATCAGATTGTGTTTAAGACCTTTAACATATGCAACCTTCTTGAAAGTAACCTTGCTAGCATGCATTTTCCCATATCCTTTAGTTTCGTCCATGGGAATTATCACCAAATGTTACTTTAGGACCTTCATCTTCCTGTCATTCACTTAGAAGTCCTTTCCACCCTGTCATGTGCCTTGAGCATCCACTGTCCAAGTACCATTTACTTGAACCCTGCACATGAAAAACTAAATAAATTAGTTTTGTTTAGGAACCCACTTTGTAGTAGGTTCAGATGATGAGCACTTAGCCGTTTCATCTTGTGGAGCTGACTGGTCAGCTTGAGCAGTTGTTGAGTCCTGCATAGGCTGATCATCTTCTTCCTTTTCAGGCCTTAAAATTTCACTATCACAGTCTTTGGCCTCATGTCCTCTACCTCCACAGTTGTAGAACTTCCTTCTACCAATGACTACAGGAGGTAGGTTATCCAATAATCCTTTTGAGAATTTGCTCTCTATTTTAGGATTATAGGTTGTGGATAATTTCTCAACTTTCTTTGCAAGCTGATTCACCTGATGCTCATTGAATTTGGACATACCTTTGTCATAGGTAGGTTTATTATCCTTGTGATCAGAAGTTTGACCTACAAACTTCTTTTTATTGACTTTGGACTTACCATTGTCAGTTTTTCTTGACTTACCAGTTTCAACAACTTTGGACTTACCATTGTTGTGATCTCTGGACTTACCAGTTTCAACAATTTTGGACTTACCATTGTTGTGATATGACCTCTGACTTACAATTGTCTTCCTATTCTTGAAACTTCTCTCTGAACTGGACAGAGAATGCCGTCTTTTGAAAGAATTTGGATTCAATCTTTCAATAACAGATGTTCTTTGAATAGGCTGAGTGCCTAGTCTAGTATGCACAGACTTACTATGCTGTCTAGAAGTTGAACACTCATTCCCATGATCCTTTCCCCTTACAAACTTATTGTATTTAAGGCTTTGATCATGTCTCTTTTCTGAGGCTGACTTCTGAGACTCAATCAGTTGTCTATCTTCCTCAGAATCTGTACTTGCTATCTCATAGTCACCTCCAAGTATAGCTTTTACCTATTTAGGAATCAACTGGTTGACGCACTTTTTACCAAGCTTTGATGACTTACACCAAGATTCAGTGACCTTTTGAAGTTGGTCAGCCTTATCCTTAGCTTCCTGAATTTCTTCACTTAGAAGTTTGTTAATGTGTCTTTGAAATTCAAGATCACATTGTGCTTTCTTTCCAGCAGTAACGAGAGTTTGATTTTCCTTAATCTCATTCTTGAGCTTAGTTATTTCCGCTTTGAGGTCGGTTTGAGTCTTAAGGCTGGTCTTAAAGTCGTTTAACAAATAACAAAATGTAAGACCTTTTTCTTCATCGGTGTAAGAGTTGAAATTACTAACCTTGTACATGGAAGAAGGATCTCAGTCACTCAGTTTGCTGTTTTCCTCAGCTCTTCATGTCAACTTTATAAGTTGATTCAGACAAACCATAATCAACTTCATCTATTTCAAACTCTTCATCTTCTTGAGCCATCAGACACTTTTCATCTTCATCTGAGGTAGATGATTATGTATCCCAAGTTTCAACATAAAGTCCTTTAGTATTGGACTTGTCTTCAGGCTTTACTTTATTGAGCTGAGTATATTTCTTCTTGTACTTATCAGCTCTGTAAGCATTCTTGTCAGCTACTAAAGCTGTTTCACCCTTCTTCACTCTGCACTCAGCAACAATGTGTCCCTTCTTCTGACAGTTGTAGTACACAGCTTTCTTTGGGTCAAAAGAACTCTTTCCTTTGCCTCTGTCAGATCTTCCTACTCTCCTTTATACTCTTCTCAACTTTCTGGCAAGCATAGCCATTTGTTCAGTGATAGTCTGAACATCATCAGTATCACTTGAGTCTGAGTCTGAGTGGTCATCTTGAGAATATGACTCAGTCTCAGATTCAGCTATGAAGGCCTTTGAATTCTTTTTCTTCTTCTCTACAACTAATACAATTTTATTTTTATCAAAGGAGTCCTTCATCTGTTGTTGAGAAGATTTCTTGTGTTTTGTGATCTGTTCATGATTAAGCAAAAACCCATATATGGACTGTAGGTTATACATATGTAATGTACCTCCAGCCCTTAGTGCTATGGTCATCTCATTAAATTTCTCTGGTAACACATCCAGAAATTTCAGCACTAGGTCAGCTTCATCCTTTTTAATGCCTACACTTAGCAGGTCATTAATCAAGCAGTGAAACCTTGTAAACACTTCAGACAAGGTTTCATTCTTCTTAGAAAAGAAGTTTTCATAAGATCTGTTTAGATGATTCTTCTTTTGCTGCTTGACCAGATCTATACCCTCATATGTGATACTTAGAGTATCCCACATTTCTTTTGCAGATTGACACCCAGTCACAGTATGCAAGATCTCATTGGTCAGGGCATTTGCCAGAACACTCTTTGCTTTGTCATCTAGAGAATGTAATTTCCAATCCTCTTCAGTCCAGGATGCCGAAGGCTTTTTGACTTCCTTTTCAGATTTGTTAGGAGACTTATCACTGACAGCAGCAGGAATCTTGGGGATAATTGTTCCACGAGTTACGACATCGTACATTCTGATGTCAATGGACTTTAGAAAGAGCATGGCTCTGAATTTCCACATAGGATAATCAGATCTATCAAATATGGGACATCCTTTAGCAGCCATCTGAGGAAAGTTTGATGAATTCTTGCTTGTCGACATATTATACTTTTTTAGAATCTTAAACTTCAACTTATGAATAGTTCAGCCTGCTCTGATACCAGTTGTTGGTCCCTTGGTGAGAGTATCAACAAGCAAGTAATGTGTAGAAGGGGGTTGAATACATTTTCTGCAGAAAATTGAACAAATCAATAAATATTGTTACAGAAATCAAACCACATGAAATCGAATGCTTGCATTAATAAGAAGATAATTACAGTGACTATCAAGTAAGCAACACTTGCTATGTAAACACCTAATATATATCAAATCTCTCAATCTCTCAAACTTGCTATCTATAATCAACTTATGATTATATATACAAACTAACTCTCTAAACAAGATTTATTCACAGATTGAATATTTACTAACTTCACAATAGACGTGAAGATCGAACACACGAACTAAGTTGGCAATCTGTGAATTTCTTGATCATGTTGAACACACAAACAATGTATCAAGACTCGTAACACATACGATGGTGAGGTTAGGTTGAGGTGTCCCCATAAACTTATCAGAAGATAAGTATTTATAATCATGTTCCAACGGATCCTAACAAACTAGAACTTATCCTATTATGCTAACAAACTAACGGATAACCCGGAATCTTGAATCTTGAATCTTCTATCTTGAGTATTCAATCTTCAATCTTGATTCTGGAATCTTCTTATCTATACCGTAGATATAGAGAGTTACAGAATTTAAAACATATTAAAATTATCTTAAACTGACTTCTTTTGTCAGACTGAGTTACTCAGCTTGAAACTCATCAAGCTGAGTCCTTCGAGAACAAACTCGAAATCAAACATGTACTAACATGTATAATGACTAACTCATCCTTATAAGTCATAAGAGTTAGCTAGAACTTACTTAGCAACTCTGTTGAGCTGACTCAGTCTACAGACTGAGTCACTCAGCTTGAAACGCATCAAACTGAATACTCAACCTATACCTTGTTGGATTATGTGCAGAGATAATTAATGGGCATATTGTATCCAATGTTATAAGAGACTAAAGGGTCACACTGCTACACACCCAAATCAGAACAGTTGGATTACACCATAAATCTGTGTGGAAATAATTAATCAGGTTGGATTAATTATTAAAGAGAAAAGTAAATAATTAATCAGTAGTATAAATTATTGAAAAGAGAGAAATAAATAATTAATCAGTTTGTATTAATTATTAGAAAGGAAATAAATAATAAATAGTTATTTATTATTTAAAGATAATTAAATATTAAGTTTTAATATTTAACGGACCATTTAATTAATAGTTAATTAATTAACTAGTGAAGTCCAAGGGGTCAAAGTGAGATGATTGAAAGTTTAATTAAAACTAGTGGGCTTTTAATTAAACGGGCTTAGGTCCATTTAATCCTTATATATATCCTTAAGCCTTAAGGATTAAGATATATGAAAGATAAAAAGGATTAAGTGAGATTAACCCTAGCCACCAAAAACTCTCCTTCTCTCTCTCTCGATCACGCACACTCTTTCTCGGCTCTCTCTTTCTCGACGATCGCAAACCACAAGAACACGAGGTGTTCTCGTTTTTGCCTTGTGTCGATTCACGCATATACACACACAATCAAGGCATCGATTGTTGAAGCTTTGGTAATCCAGGAGCGGTCTAGCAGCCAGTTCTAAGGAGGTGCAGTAGTGGTGGACTTACTTTAGCAATCCTATTGTTTCTGATCAGGTATATTTTCTTGTAACCTTTTCTGAGGATTGTTTGTTTGTTGGAAGCTATGTTGATCATTAGTTTAAAGATCCTAACCCTTTTGGGGTTTAGAGGGTTGTGTTCAATCCAGTTCCGCTTTTAGGATTGAACCAGTAGAATCAAACCCATTTTTGACCTGTTTGTGTCATTAGGTGGTTTGGTCAGGTTCAACACCCTTCATACCTTAGGTGACATACACAGCTTATCAAACATATTGATAA
Organism: Pulicaria dysenterica; assembly: GCA_947179395.2. Lineage (NCBI taxonomy): Eukaryota > Viridiplantae > Streptophyta > Magnoliopsida > Asterales > Asteraceae > Pulicaria > Pulicaria dysenterica. The sequence continues at coordinate 37,676,303 of OX359291.1, forward strand.
TCTAAGTAAGATATAGTCTAAGCTGATCAAGCTTAGACTAAACTCAGCTTATGCTCAGTCTGAAACACTATAAGTGCTCAGTCTGATCAAACTTCATAATTCTGTTTAAGTTGTATTTAGAACATATCTTGCAAACTTAACTTTGTCTCATCAAATCTTAACTTATAAGATTATTTGACCAACAAAGTTTGGTGAACCAGATACAACAGTTGTTGGTATGCACGAGTTCTTAATGTGCATAGATGACCAGGTGCACCCGGACCCCTTTGATGCAGCAGTAGTTGAGTCAATGAAGGAAGACACCTGGATTGATGAGCTACTAGACGTTTGTTGCCCACTTTGCGGTAGCAAGGATATTTGTGAGCACTCACTCGACATTGATCAGCTGGACGTCGGTTCTACCGACGAGTCAGGTATCTTTATGATAGATTGCTTAGTTACTTCATTCGAATCATGGGTACTCCATACCGGATGTGGTCATCACATTTGCAATCATTTGTAGGGATTCAAGAGAAGTAGGAAACTAAAGAAGGGGGACATGGACCTACAGGTAGGCGAAGGCTCCATCATTGGTGCTGAAGCTGTAGGAACCTATTGTCTCAGACTACCTTCAAGATTAATCATAGAACTAGAGAATTTTTTTTTATGTTCCTAGATTGATTAAAAATGTAATCTCGTACGATTTATTAATAGACAGTGGTTTTAACTATCAGTCGGTTGGTAAAACAATTTTGTGCTTTAAAGATGATTTATTCTATTTTAAAGCAAGTTCACAAAATGGTCTATATATGATAAATCTAGAAGATGACAAGGAAATCTATCATATAAGTAAGAGGTCAAAGGATACTTTGAACCAGACTTACCTTTGGCATTGTCGGCTCGGACACATAAATAAGAAACGTATAGAGCAACTTCATAGTGACAGAGTTCTAGGGTCATTTGATCTTGAATCAATTGACCATTGCGAATCTTGTTTGTCCGGCAAGATGACAAAGAAACCTTTAGACAGTTTGAATGAAAGGTCAAAGGAACTGCTAGGAATTATACACACAGATATGTGTGGTCCTTTCAGTCAGGAAGCCAGGGGAGGATACCGGTACTTCATTACCTTTACTGACGACTTCAGTAGGTATGGTTATGTGTATCTAATGAGACACAAGTCTGAAAGTTTTGATTTCTTCAAAGAATTTCAAAGTGAAGTAAAGAATCAGCTTGACAAGAAGATAAAGCTGCTTCGGTCTGACCGGGGTGGTTAATATCTGAGTGAGGAGTTTGACGATCATCTAAAGGAATGTGGGATTGTTTCACAACTCACACCTCCGTGTACGCCACAGTGGAATGGTGTATCAGAAAGGAGGAATAGGACCTTACTTGCCATGGTTCGGTCTATGATGAGTCAAACTAGTTTACCAATGTCATTCTGGGGTCATGCACTCGAAACGGCTTCTTATATGCTGAACCAAGTTCCAACTAAGTTTGTGGAAAAGGGAAAGACACCGTTCGAGTTATGGAAGGGGAAAAAGCCCAAACTGTCTTTCATAAAGATTTGGGGTTGTGAGGCGTTCGTTAAATGACCATTCTCGGATAAACTCAAACCCAAATCAGATAAGTGTATCTTCGTGGGTTATCCTAAGAAAACCTTAGGGTACTATTTCTACAATCCCGATGAGAACAAAGTTTTTGTCGCTCGGTCAGGGACATTTCTAGAGGATAAGTTTCTAAGTTCAGAAACTTCAAGAAAATAAATAGATCTTCAAGAAATTGAATAGGATGAAAGTATGCCTCCTCCTCTAGTGGAACCCGTAAGTCAGCAAAGAGTTGTTGAATCCCAACCCGAGTCGGTGGTTGAGGAAGAAGTGGAAACACAAGACCCTCGCAGGTCCAGTAGGATTCAGACTGAGCCGGATAGATATCTAGGATTTCTAATCGCTCAGGAAGAAAGGGATCTTTATGAGCCCACATCCTATGGGGATGCTATGTGTAACACCGGGTTTCACGAGCTTAAAATTAGCGCTACTTTAAACTTTTTAAGTATAATTATCAAAAGATCGCAGCAGAAACAAACCACTGATTACAAAATATTAGTATTGATACCGGACTTGATGAGAAACATATCAAAATACATCAAGTCCCAAGACTGCCAATGTTACCAACTAGACACCGACCACCGAAACAAAAAAAACTAAATACAAGTGTTCCCAAAAGATATGTACAGAATTACCCACAAGTGTACCCAGCTCACCAGGCCCACAATCACTAACCTGCAAAAAGGGAAATTTATACACCGGTTAGCTACACTAGCTAGTGAGTACAGATTTCACTTAAATATCAATAAGCATGGTTTCACATTTCAGGCACGGCACACAAGCTAGTCTACCACATAGCGGTGCGCCGACAAGTCAGTAGGGTCATGTCTCGCGGGGGAGCCAACCCAGCTCAATGACCCAAACTGGGGAATCAGCCACAACCAACCGTACGAGTGGGGGAGCGAACAACAGTCCACCCGGCACGTTAAAGAGCCACGTGGATCCTAGCCATAGGCCAAGACCCTCAGAACTCATGTCAAGAACCTCAATCCTTAACTTACCACATTTCCCACACTTACCGCAATTTCCAAACTTACCACAATTTCCACACTTACCACAATTTCCACACTTACCACAATTTCCACACATATCACATCTTAGACATGTAAAACAACATAGATAACACATAGCCGTAACTACAGTTAGTCATACTTACTGATCTTTATGGGAAACCGGTACTCACCTTAAGCTCACAATAAGTTAACACAATGATCAGCGTCTTCCGGTTTCTCTCGAGCACCTAACACAATAGGTTCATACTTGATTACTAACTAATGACAACTAACACAACTTAAATCATAATTCTGCACAAACTGTCACACTGGACCACCCCCCCCCCCCCCGCTTGCGATCGCAAGCAGTAACTATGCGGTCGCAAGACCATCACAAATTCCACCCTTACGGTCGCAAGTGATTCCCATGCGGTCGTAAGGGTCCCCTCCTAACCCACCGAATCTTACGATCGCAACGGACTCACCATACGATCGCAAGAATGGTTCTTAGGGTGTTTACGATCGCAAGTTATGTACCTGCGCTCGTAAACCTCATTTCCTTCGCCCATAGGCGGTAAACATCATAAAACAGACCTATGCGATCGCATAGACCTACCATGTGATCGCAAATCATAAACACAAGACTTACGATCAAAAGACTAACACTTGCGATCAATATCCAACTTTACGCGGCGCAACCCCATATATTTACGCGGCGCGGAAATCACAAACACCCCATACGGTCGCAAGCACTTTTGCTTACGATCGCATGAACTTTGCACACCCTATGCGATCGCATGCCATCACCATGCGATCGCATGACCGCCCGATACAGAACCCTTTCGACTCTGTTTTACGACAGCACCAGTTCTTCGAGTTTTCGCATTACAAATCGACACAAACACAACTTTAATCGTTCATACAGTTACTTTAACACCCCTAGATGTGTTCTAACATATCTTTACACACACACACCCACATCAAAACACCATTTACACCTTCAAATTGATGTTCCATACACATAAACCCAAACTAGGTTTTTCAATGAAATCACTTACAAAACAATGGAATAACAGCAGATGGATCACGAATTTGACTCCAGAATCACAAACAACTTCCTTCTTTTGATCTTCTCTTCCAAAATCTCCAAAGGCTTGAGGTGTATGCGTATAAACGAGAGTTTATGTGTGTGTTGTGTGTGTTTTGTGTCTCCAGGGGATAACAACAAGGAGAGACCGACTTTGTGGTCTATTAATTAGATCACGGGTATTTTTGTTCCCCTTTTCAACTTACAACACAACTTAGGTTTATCCGTTTCATCTAACGGAGATATTTTTGGAACCATTATCTAAAACCGTTTAATAATCTACCCACTTGGTCCACTTATAACACTTTTCAAATAACCATATTTTATCTGCCATAAACTCCAATGTACAACCCCACACTACTAGGCCCATTTTTAGGATGTTACACTATGTCGGATAGTGAGTCTGACAAATGGCTGGATGCCATGAAGGCAGAGATGCAATCCATGTATTACAACCAAGTTTGGGAGTTAGTAGACTTGCCACAACACAGTAGAGCTGTTGGATGCAAGTGGGTCTTCAAGAAGAACACCGATATGGAAGGAAATATGCATACTTTTAAGGCTAGGCATGTTGCAAAAGGTTATAATCAAACTCATGGTATTCATTATGATGAAACCTTTTCGCGAGTGGCCATGCTTAAGCCAATTAGGATTCTTATGACCATATCTGCATACATCAAGTATGAGATATGGCAAATTGTGACATCCGTCACCAAATCCGGTTAGTCAATTAACCGCATCTGTTGAATCCTAATCTATGCTCGTATGCACTTTACATAAAATTCTAATATTTATAGAATATTATAATAGTCTTAGGATATTAAGAAAAACCTAGGTTTAACTTTGGTTGCATTTTGTGCTTAGTTAGGTAATTTTAGAATTTTGCCCTAGAATGCCACATTTTATCAGTTTATAATGTTTTTATTAAAATAAAAATAAAAATATATATGATATATATATATATATATATATATATATATATGTGTGTGTGTGCGGTATTTATAAAATTAGAATAGGCTTTTTATTTAAATTAAGATTTGATCCTTATACTTATCCCTAATTTAAAACTAACACAATCCTTACCCTATTTAAACTTAAACCCAAAACCCTAGCCCCCATTTGCTTCATTTGGTCGATCCCCTCTCCCTCCTCTCCCTCTTTGCTGTCGACTTTAAGTCCTCCCCCATCCTCTTTATCGATTGTTTTCAAGAACACACGATCAAGGCTTCAAGAACTAGGGTTTGTGATCATTGGCATCAAGGTAAGCCTCCAATCTTTAACATCTTATGATCATCTCTATGTATTCTCATCTCTTATTCATCTCATTCTTGAGTCCATAGAAACATGTTTAACATCATCAAATATAAAACGTTTTTCTTAAGTGTCTAAGAGTTTTTACAATCAGAAACTAGGTTTTCATTCCTCACAAGACAATAGATATGAAACTGGTTTTCTGGACCGAAAGTAGGGTCGTGTTCGGAAAGGCATAACAGGGTCCATTTGTGGAGTTTTTCTTTGATTATTGAGTCTAGAATGTGTTGTTTTGAGTATAGTTTTACCACAACTAGGGTTTGAAGTTTTGAAGGTCATTTGGTCGGTCAAAAGGTTTTTACCGTAGAAGTCCGCAAAGCTTCTAGTGTGTCCAGCAAATTTAAGGATAAAGTTTTGGTTTAGAAACCCATTCAAAGCTTAGTATTTTCAAATAATATTTTTACAGTAGCATTTTCATAGAGTCTAGGGTATTCTGTAAAAATTTCGTCAATTTTAGATGTCATTGACTATTTTTACAAAATACGAACATTCTGTTGCGCATGTGCAGATGATTTTTCTGTCAGTAATAACTTTCGTTAATTTTTTATAAATAGCTATCTAAGTTGGTTTACTCTGGAAAAATTACACGATATAGTAGAGACATTGAACCTACTTTAACAAAAATTTGAGGATCAAACTCGGACGTTTAGTATATTTTAAAAATTCTGAAAATCAGCTTATCAAAATCAAAAAATTGGTGCTGTGGCATTAGGTTTTATATAACACTCCCACACGCCTTTGGGCTATACTAGGAGTTTCAAACACCTGCATACGTGACTTATGTGCACTTATACTATTTGTAGATCTCGCGCCTGTTCCTTTGTAAGATTATAATTCGTTGAGAAGCTAAGGTGAGTACTCGTGGCCCCTTTTTCGTGCATAACTTTTGGGTGAAAATGACACTCAACATGTTTCTTATACCGTGTTCTAAATTTTTAAACCTTTTAATTAAAATTGTGTGTTGCATGCTTATGTTCTTGTATGATCTTGTATTGATTTATGCCTATGAGATGACTATACTTCTTGAGCCAACTTACGTTCCCGGCCGGCTAAAGTTTGTTGGAAGACTAATCACTCATGAACCGTTGTGGTTCGGTTATATGCTATATGGATGACTAATTTCTTATGAAATGTTATGGTTCAGTTATTGCTATTCTCTAAAAGCAAGTACCTTACGATCATGCGACAATTGTCAAATCTATATGCTATACACGGTAAACTTGTTTATTTTAAACCAACGAGCTCACCAACCTTTGTGTTGACATTTTTAGAGTGTTCATTTTCAAGGTAATGCTAACATCAACATCTAAGGATGATTAGAAGGGTAATTGGACTTTTAGAAAGACTCAGCTAGAGCAAGACTATCTTTAGACTTCGAACATGTTTTATTTAATATTTATCTTAGGCTTGGATTGCTCCGTTTTTGGGCTTGCATGCCCCGTATACCTGTCCCGGGTTGTGGGATTTATTTCTTGTGTACTTAACACTTTCATTTGCCTATGATGCCGTGAATATCGACTTATCGCGGCACAAGTCCCCTCTTGTGTCGGAGAAATGTCGTGGCACGTTGGTCATTTGCATTTAGTGATAGTCTTGTGTCGGAAAAATCATATCAATGTGTTATGATGATCCTCTCCGTCACACTTTGCATTTCCGCCTTGGCGACGTGTGACAGATTGGTATCAGAGCCCTTGGTTATAGAGAATTAGGTGGATTGGCCTAGAGTATAACCTAAGCACCACATGTAGTTGCGTAATAGGAACTATGTGTGCATTTATATTAATATAATTTTTCGGGGTTTTGACTACGATACGACCAACATCTCAAGCATGTCGAACAAAGGAAACTCACCATACGTCATCCCTCCACGCCCCGGAGCAATAACAAAACCTCGCCGTGTAGAAGGCAAGGGACCCCTTACTAGGGCAATGGCTGGTAAGAGAGTCGCACCGGGCCAAAGGATCACTTTCACGATTCCTCAAAAGATATCAAAGAAATCATCGGAGCAAGAGTCTTCCAAAGAGACACAAGAATAGGATCCTTCCGAAGAACCATTCGGGGTGGAATCCCCCAAAGGATTATGTGAGGAAGAACCGATAGAAATATCGAGTGACGACTCAAGCGAAGAAGAGATCGACTCAGATCTCGAATCCGACGCACGGAGCTGATTTAGAATCTAGATGCGCTGATCACCTATCCTAGCACCACTATTAGGATTTCTATTTTTCAATTATGATGTCTTATTTCTATTGTCACTATAAAAACAAAAATCTATGAATAAAGTGGTGTTTTATTTGAGTATATCCTTCTATTTTAGTGCAATATTCAAGTTGAAAACTCGTATGCTCAATGAAATGTCTAAATTCCATGAAACTTTGTGTACGCCAATTATACTTCTTTACGGATGAACCTTAGAAACTATCGCTCGTTCTATAAGACACCTTATCATGACATGCTATTATACGTTAAACCTTTATGTGACTACTTGATTTTATTGATCCATGTTGTAGAAGTAATATTAGGAAAGGGAAAGGGCTGAGTGAATACTCCAATAACTATGCATGAGAAATAAATATATAGACTCAGAATTCTTGATCCAGCTTTATTGCATGTTCTTGTTTGATTGTTGCCTTAGAGTAACATTAATTATTCGAAGGACTATGTATTTTTTTAGCATCATGCACACTAGAGTATTCATGAAAGCCTTGACCAATAGGTTACTGTAGCGTCTCATTCAAGTGGAGCAACATGTTTAGTACTACCTTATGAGAAGCTGTGATAAGCATGGATGCATAGCGTCTGGCCAACGCCATGCACACACGCCTATCACAAGGACCTGTATGGTAGTACGAGGCATTATATGAAACGAGCTACGGACTAGGATACGGGAATCACATGGGATAACAATATTGCTATGACCCCACCAAGCTTGACATGCCCGTACTGCGAGTAAAGTTAGCCAACACATAATATTTATCTAGCCCATCAAATCTATCTTTCATATAGAATATGCCTCTGAGAAGATCAAATAGTTTGAATGGTCGCGGGCGTGGCCGTGGTATTGGTGCGGGGGAGGGGGGACAAAGTAGCGAACCCCGACGTTGCCGAAATGATAGCTCAGCAACTACAAGCGCTTATCCCAAACCTTGTGACCCAAATCAGCAATAATCTTACTCAGCAAAACAACAATAACAACGATGGAGGCGGAAACAACAACAACGGAGGAGGTGGTAATGGAGATGAGTATGATGATGAGGTAAGTAACAACAGAGGTCCTGGTTGTTCATACAAGGAGAGTCTGGTTGTTCATACAAGGAGAGTATTCGGGTACGGCACCAAAATGCACTACTTGCAACTATCATCACTACCAAAACATACCGTGTCGACACTGCACAACATGTAATTGATTGGGACACTACGCAAAAGACTGTAGGACTGGGTGAAGGATGGTGGCTCCGATAAACACTGTGAACCCAACGGGTGATCGAGGTACATTTTATGAATGTGAAAGTACTGACCATTACAAAAACGCATGTCGAAGACTTAATCGAACACCTGAATCGGGAGGAAATAGACCAAACCCACCCTTAGCTATAGAAGGAAACCGAAATCCAAAGGGATCATGGCAATCAAGCTCGTGGAGGAGCATTTGTCATGGGAGCAAACGAAGCTTGCCAAGACCCCAACATCGTTACTGGAACTTTCTCTTTAAATAGCTTCTATGCTACAATACTATTTGATTCTGGCGCCGATTATAGTTTCGTTTCTACCGACTTCGTAACCTTAACGGGTATGAAGTCTAGCAATCTAGACACTATTTACTTGATAGAGATAGCTGATGGGAAGAAAGTAGAGATTAGTAAGGTCATCCGTGAGCGCACCCTAGAACTAGAGGGCGTTACTTTTAGTATAGACTTGATACCTTTCGGGCATAGGAGTTTTGACGTGATTGTGGGGATGGATTGGGTGTCGAATCTCAAGGCTGAGATTGTTTGTCACGAAAAAGTAGTGCGGATCCCTTTACAGTGTGGCAAGATACTTCTAGTTCATGGAGATCGACCAGAAGGAGACACGAGACACTCGTGAGCGCTAAATCTAAAGAGAAGAAAGACGGATCGTTCCGTATGTGTATCGACTACCGCGAGTTGATTAAGTTAACCATCAAGAACCGTTATCCTCTCCCAAGAATAGACGATCTGTTCGATCAACTGAAAGGCTCGCGACATTTTTCCAAGATAGATCTTTGATCTAGTTACCATCAATTGAGTGTGCGTGAAGAAGATATACCGAAAACCACGTTCAGGACCTGTGGGGGCACTTCGAATTCACGGTTATGCCTTTTGGGGTGACCAACGCACCTGTAGTGTTCATGGATCTTATGAACCGGGTGTGCAAACCATTTATGGATAAGTTGTAATCGTCTTCATCGATGACATACTAATCTATTCCAAGTCCAAGGAGGAACATGAAGAACATCTGAGGTTGATCCTAGAATTGCCAAAAAAAAAAAACTTTACGCCAAATCCTCAAAATGTGAGTTTTGGCTGAAGGAAGTACATTTCCTCTGCCATGTGGTCAACGACAAGGGAATTCATGTGGACCCCAACAAGATCGAGGCCATTAGTAAATGGAAAACCTCTACTACGCCATCGGAGATCCTTATTTCTGGGCTTGGCTGGATATTACCGAAGGTTCATCGAGAATTTCTCAAAGATCGCCAAGCCACTCACTCTGTTGACACAGAAAGAAAAGAAATTCGACTGGAATGAGGAACAAGAAGAAGCATTCCAGAATTTAAAGGATAGACTGTGTAATGCCCGGACCAGATGATTTTGTGGTGTATTGCGATGCTTCTCACCAAGGTCTAGGTTGTATGCTCATACAGAGGGTAAGGTGATTGCATACGCGTCCCGAAAAATGAAGACACACGAAAAGAACTACACCACTCACGATCTGGAATTGGGTGTTGTGTTCTTTGCACTCAAAAGCTGGAGACACTACTTATATGGTACGAAGAGTATAATTTATACTGATCATAAAAGCCTACAGCATATCTTTGATAAGAAGTAGTTAAACATGAGACAGAGGCGCTGGGTTGAACTTTTCAGTAACTATGATTGTGAGATTCGTTATCACCCTGGGAAGGCGAATGTGGTAGCGGATGCGCTCAGTAGGAAGGAAAGAATTAAGCCAAAACGTGTGCGAGTCATGAGCATGACAATCCAATCGGGTATCAAAGGAAGGATACTCGAAGCACAACTAGAGGCATCTATCGACATGAATGCTCCAAACGAGATGTTGCGGGGTTTGGATAAACAACTAGAGAAAAAGGACAACGGTGGATTGTATTTTGTGGAACAAATTTGGGTTCCGCAAACAGGAAATCTAAGGACACTAATTCTGGATGGGGCTCATAAGACAAAATACTCTGTGCATCCCAGTGCAGATAAAATGTATCACGATCTTAGAGATGTGTATTGGTGGCCAGGGATGAAGAAGGATATAGCTACCTATGTAAGCAAATGTCTGACTTGCTCGAGGGTAAAATCCGAACACCAAAGGCCTTTGGGACTACTACAGCAGCGAAAGATCCCTAAATGGAAATGGGAGAACATAACCATGGATATCATCACGAAACTACCAAGGACTAGTAGTGGTCACGATTCTATGTGGGTCATTGTGGATAGGATGACAAAGACAGCCCACTTCCTAGCAATCGTGAGGACTACAAGATGGAAAAGCTAGCAAGGGTGTATATCAGTGAGATCGTGGCAAGACACGGGGTGCCTGTGTCTATTATATCCGATCGAGATAGTCGGTTTACATCGCGGTTCTGGCAGACACTACAAAAAGCTTTGGATACAAGACTAGACATGAGTACAACTTATCATCGTCAGACCGATGGTCAGAGTGAGCGAACGATTCAAACCCTGGAAGACATGCTTAGGGCGTGTGTTATTGATTTCGGGGGAAACTGGGATACGTATCTACCTTCGATTGAGTTTTCTTACAACAATAGTTATCATACGAGTATTGAGTGTGCTCCATTTGAGGCCATATACGGACGGAAATGTCGGTCACCGGTTGCTTCGACCGAAGTGAGGGAAAGCCAACTGATTGGGCCAGAAATCATACAAGAGACCACCGCTCAAGGTAAGACTGAAGACTGTAAGGGATCGCCAAAAGAGTTACGCCGATAATCGGCGGAAACCCTTAGAATTCAGTGTTGGTGGCCGTGTGTTGCTGAAAGTATCGCCCTGGAAGGGTGTGGTGTGCTTTGGTGTGAAATGAAAACTAGCACCAAGATACGTAGGACCCTTTGAGATTACCGAGCGGATTGGCCCGGTAGCCTACCGGTTAAAGCTACCGCAAAAACTCAGCGGTGTACATGATACGTTTCACGTATCGAATCTTAGGAAGTGCCTAGCGGACGAGAACATGCAAGTGCCGCTTAATGAAATCAAGATATACAATACTTTAAACTTTGTAGGAGAACCTGTAGAAATCTTGGATCGAGAAGTTAAAAGCCTAAAGAGGAGAAAAATCCCAATAGTCAAGGTACGTTGTAACTCTAAACGGGGACCCGAGTTTACGTGAGAACGAGAATATCACATGAAGTCTAAATATCCACACTTGTTTAAACCCTAAATTTCTCATAGCAGTTTAAGCTGAATTTCGGGACGAAATTCTTTCAAGTGGGGGATTCTGTGACATCCGACACCAAATCCGGTTAGTCATTTAGCCGCATCTGTTGAATCCTAATCTATGCTCGTATGCACTTTAGATAAAATTCTAATATTTATAGAATATTATAATATTCTTAGGATATTAGGAAAAACCTAGGTTTAACTTAGGTTAATTTTGCCCTAGAATGCCACATTTTATCAATTTATAAAGTTTTAAAAAAATAAAAATAAATTTGATATATATATATTTGGTTTTTATAAAATTAGAATAGGCTTTTTGTTTTAATTAAGATTGGATCCTTATACTTATCCCTAATTTAAAACTAACCCAATCATTACCCTATTTAAACTTAAACCCAAAACCCTAGCCCCATTTGCTTCATTTGGTCGATCCCCTCTTCCTCCTCTCCCTCTTTTCCGTCGACTTCAAGTCCTCCCCCCTCCTCTTTGTCGATTTCTTTCAAGAACACAAGATCAAGGCTTCAAGAACTAGGGTTTGTGATCATTGGCATCAAGGTAAGCCTCCAATCTTTAACTAATTATGATCCTCTCTACGTCATCTTCTCATCTCTTATTCATCTCATTCTTGAGTCAATAGAAACATATTTAAGATTATCAAATATATGTTCAAAAACGTTTTTATCAAGTGTCTAAGAGTTTTTACAATCAAAAACTAGGTTTTCATTCTTCACAAGTCAATAGATATGAAACTGGTTTTCTGTACATAAAGTAGGGTTGTGTTCGGGAAGGCATAAGAGAATCAATTCGTGGAGTTTTTCTTCGATTATTGAGTCAAGAATATATTTTTTTGAGTCTAGTTTTACCACAACTACGGTTTGTAATTTTTGAAGGTCGTTTTGTCGGTCAAAAGGTTTTTACCGTAGAAGTGCGCAAAGCTGCCAGTGTGTCCGGTACTGTGGCATTAGGTTTTATATAACACTCCCACACGCCTTTGGGCTATACTAGGAGTTTCAAACACCTACATACATGACTTATGTGCACTTATACTATTTGTAGATCTCGCACCTGTTCCTTTGCAAGATTAGAATTCGCTGAGAAGCTAAGGTTAGTACTCGTGGCCCCTTTTTCGTGCATAACTTTTGGGGGAAAATGACACTCAACATGTTTCTTATACCGTGTTCTAAATTTTAAACCTTTTAATGACAATTGTGTGTTGCATGCTTATGTTCTTGTATGATCTTGTATTGAGTTATGCCTATGAGTTGACTATACTTCTTGAGCCAACTTACGTTCCTGGCCGGCTAAAGTTTGTTGGAAGACTAATTACTCATCAACCGTTGTGGTTCGGTTATATGCTATATGGATGACTAATTTCTCATGAACTATTATGGTTTAGTTATTGCTATACTCTAAATGCAAGTACCTTACAATCATGCGACAATTGTCAAATCTATATGCTATACACGGTAAACTTGTTTCTTTTAAACCTACGAGCTCACCAACCTTTGTGTTGACATTTTTAGAGTGTTCATTTTCAGGTAATGCTAACATAAACATCTAAGGATGATTAGAAGACTAATTGGACTTTTAGAAAGACTCAGCTAAAGCAAGGCTATCTTTAGACTTCGAACACGTTTTATTTAATATTTATCTTAGACTTGGATTGCTTAGTTTTTGGGCTTGCATGCCCCGTATACCTGTCCCAGGTTGTGGGACTTTTTTCTTGTGTACTTAACACTTTCGTTTGACAATGATGCCGTGAATATCGACTTATCTCGGCACACGTCCCCTCTTGTGTCGGGGAAACATCGTGACATGTTGGTCATTTCCATTTTGTGATGTCTCTATGTTAGTATCAATGTGTTATGACGATCCTCTCCGTCACACTTCGCGTTTCCGCCTTGGCTGGGTGTGACACAAATGGATGTCAAGACCGCTTTCGTTAACGGGAAACTAACAGATGATGTGTATATGGCACAACATGACGATTTTGAGGATTCCAAGATTCTAGGTAAAGTTTGCAAGTTGTTGAAATCCATTTATGGATTAAAGCAAGCATCTAGGAGCTGGAAGTTGCACTTTGATAAGCGCATCAAGGAGTTTGGTTTTACTAAAAGCGAGTTTGAGTCCTGTGTTCACACGAAGTTAAGTGGGAATAGCAATCTTCCTCGTCCTGTATGTGGATGACATACTGATCATAGGAAACGATGTACCAGCATTACAAGGAGTAAAATCCTGGTTAGGTAAATGTTTCCAGATGAAGGACCTAGGAGAAGCCGCATACATACTTGGTATTAAGATCTATTGAGATGGATCTAGGCGGCTGATCGGACTTAGTCAAGGTACATACATAGATAAAGTGTTGAAACGCTTTAAGATGGAAGATTCCAAGAAAGGATTCATCCCTATGAGATCTAGTATATGTAACACTCTCTCTACCAGCCTAGATTAATAAGGTAATTAGTTTATTAACCTTGAGATTTCATTTTGGTTAATGTGAATTTAATTATCAAAATTTGTCATGTGATAATAAAATGTGTATTTTATTCAAATTTAAAGAAACTATTAAATTGATTAAAAATTGAGTTAGTGGTGTTTGAGGTGTCACGATTTGGAGACACTTAACCACCTAAGCAATGCCAACAACTTCATTTACATGAAAATTAACAAAGTGTGTGTGTGTGTATGTTTTCTTGGTGATTCTCGGCCGAACAAAGAAGAACAAGAAAACATCTTCATCTTCTTCTTAAGTTCTTGTATGCTAATTGATTAATTGAAGATCTTATTATCAAGAGGTTAGTGTACATGTGTTTATTATACATCATTGTGTTCGGTTTCTTTTTTTTATTCTAAAAACCGAATGGGTGTTTTAGATTGATGAACTTAGGATGATTGCATGTTAGTAAATGATATGAATTGATGTTTATTATGTGTTTATAATGCTATCTGGAAGTATATATCCTTGTGCATGAACATCAATAGCCTAGAAATGAAGAAAGAACCAACATAGCCTAAGAACTTGAAACATACGGTTTTTATGTTTGAATCATGCGGATTTTGTGAAAACAGCATGAGATATACGGATTATGATGTAAACCGCATGAAGTATTCGGAATTGGATCAAAACCGCATGAAATGGAACTATTGCCCAAACTTTGGAAAACCACATGTTTGACCGGATTTGTGTGAAACCACATGGATTGCCTTTGCTATTTTGGAATTTACTTTGATCCGGATTGTGACAAAAACCTTTTATATGCGGATTTCATGGAAACCGGATGAATTGCCTTGGCTTATACGGATTTATGAACCTAACCAGTTTTGAGAAAGAAGCCGCATGTTATACGGATTTGTGTAAAACCGGATGAATTGCCTTGGCTTATACGGATTTGTGAACTTGACCGGTTTTTTTGTGATAAAACTGCATAGATTATAAGGGATTTGAGACTTAGGCATTTCCTTAACACTTTTGACCGGTTTTGGACTTATGACATTAAAAACGCATGACAGTAAAACCGCATGACACTCTATACGGTTTTTATGAATGACTTGGAATTCCTTAACAATTGTAACCATGGATCGTGAACATTATGTGATTTGCCTAAGCTATGGAGTTTGTGGATTTCATGATGTTGAAATGGTATGGTTTTTGTAAGAGAACCTCATGTGAACTTGGATTTACAATAAATGATGTATATGAGTTATACATGATATATATGTGCACATGTGATCTATATAATAAATGTGTTTACCTAATTTGAAGCAGTATTGTGAAACATATACTGACTTTTGTTATATATTCTCAGGAACTGAGAAGACTTAGTGAGATAGCCTCCTGAGTGTGTTAAACTGTGTAAGCTTCGGTAAGTGGATTCATATCTCTGGATATGCAGGATATGATATCCTGATTTGCTATTGCTCTTTGGACTTTATGTCTTGTTTAAAATGTACATGTTGTTGGGAGATCAGCTTGGTAAATTTCGGCAGGGCCTGTTGCTTAGGGATTTAATAGTACTTGATCTTGAAGAGAAATTGTTGCACTCAAGGGTGCTAGTACTGTTGTCCATGTTAGCAGGGCAATCGGTGAACCTATGCTTTGGCCGGCATATGGTTGTAGGTGCTTGCAACACCGCCGGTTCTCTTGTGTGATTGAGCTATTGTGTTTAGGCTATATGCATTATGTATGCTTAGATATCAATTCCCTCACTTAGCATTGTGCTAATTCCCCACTATTTATAGTGCATATTTCTTTTGGTAAGTTTCATGTGATGTAAAGCTGGGATTATGGACAGACCACCTACTCTGATGTCTGACATTTTGTTTAAGAGCATGCTTTTGTAATTAACACTGTAGAGAAAGTTTGTAATGACAAAATGGTTAAATGATGTATTTATTTATGTTTTTAATGTAATTAAAGTAATTAAGCTTCCGCACGCAATTTAAAGTTAACCAAAAAGTGAAATATTACAAACTATACCTTTTGATTAACTTTAAATTGCGTGTGGAAGCTTAATTACTTTAATTACAATAAAAACATAAATAAATACATCATTTAACCATTTTGTCATTACAAAATTTCTCTATAGTGTTAATTACAAAAGCAGGCTCTTAAACAAAATGTCACATATCAGAGAAGGTAGTCTGTCCATAATCCCTGCTTTATGTAACACCCTCCTTACCGGCCTAGTAGGATTAAGGTAATTTAGTTGAATTACTTTAATTAATTGGTTGATTAATTGATTTATGGGTTTAATTGATTTAATTAATTAAATTGTGTAAATAGTTAATTGATTGTTATTTGTTATTTATATTAATTAGATAGATATTTACATATGTGATGATGGTGGGTTGTACGATGGGGGGGGTGGTTGGTCAAACCCCATGCTTTTGTTACTTGTTGTAGTAAACAAAATAGAAGTGTGTATTGTGTGTGTTTTGTGTGTCTCGGCCGAGAGAAGAAGAAAAGAAAAGAAGAAGAAAGGAAATTATTTCATTGTTCAATCTTTTCAATTGAAGTGTTATCCTTCAATAAGGTTAGAAATTATATGCCATTATGTTGATTGTAGTTTAATCTCGGTTTTATAGATTTGTGTATTTATATCTATGAAATCCGATTAAATGTTTATATGAAAAATATGTGATTTAGGAAGCATGATTGATAGTGTTTGATGATTAGAATGAATAATATATGTTTAGAATTCAATTCTGGAAACATATAAGTGTTTGCATGCTTAAAATCAGATCAAAAGTTGAAGTTTATATGATTGTTGAGTTTATCGGATTTGCTAAGGATGAATCGATCGGGATTTGAGTTTGAATCGATCGGATTGTTGAAAACCGATAGAAGTTATCGGATTTGGAAGAAAACCGATAAAACATTTGAACTGTTGCCTTAACTCTGTTTATCAGAATCCGATTGTTTTATCGGATTTGGATTTGATCGGATTGTGTGACTTAAGTATGAAATCAAGATGGATAAAATGCCTAACACTTTTATCGGATTGATGTTATCGGATTCCGATTATTTTATCGGATTGTTGATTTTAATCGGATTCCAAGTTTAATCGGATTTGGTTGATCGGTTTTCATGTTTGATCGGATTTGATTTTGTCGGATTTGAACACAATCGGATTTCCAGTCATGCCTATGCTCGGAATTGATGAATATTGTGTTATGAAAGATCCAGTTTAGAACATGAACTTGTTGCCTTGGCTTATGAGAGGAATGTATGAATTTTCCTAAGCTAAGGAGTTGAATGGATTCACAAGATTACAGTAAGTAAAGGGTAATTGTGAATTGTGGTATATTGGTAGTATATACGTGATTTAATATATGTACTTGTGGTTTTATATGTACATGTATGATTGATTTCAGTAATATGCTTATTGTTTGTTGATTAAGCAAATACTGATTAATAGTTGTTTGTTCAGGTGGTGGAAAGACTCAGTAGTAAGAAAGACTGAGTTCCCTGAGCATTGAAGATATCGGTGAGTGGATATATATCTTGGATGTATAAGATATATCACCTGATTGTTGCTCTTTTCTGTATATATACATGTAGTTTGTGAGATCAGCTTGGCGGAAGTTTTTTAGCTAGGCCTTGGTTTAGGGATATACAGTACTATCATTCGTCTTGATAGCATTTGTTGTAATCAAGAGTTGCTAGTATTGTTGTCTGTTGTAACTAGGCTATCGGTAAACCTATGCTTTGGCCGGCATTTGGTTGAAGGTCCCGCAAGACCGCCGGTTCTCTTGTTTGTTGAGCATTGTTGGTTTGGGATGTATGCCTTGTATGTTTGTGATATCTATTTTCTCACTTAGCTTTGTGCTAATTCCCCACTGTTGATTTCTTTTCAGGAGAATCCAGGTAGATGGATTAAAGAGCTAAACTGGAATTTTGGGACTGATCATACTCTGATATTAGATGTTTTGTTTAGAGCCTGTTTTGTAATTAACACCGTGGTTGTATTTTATATAGCTAAAACCAGTAAAGTTGTATTTGCATTGTATATATATATATGTAATTATGTTGTTAGCTTCCGTGCGTATAGTAAAAATGTGTTTTAGAAAATACGGTGTTACAATTTGGTATCAGAGCCCTGGTTTGAGGATTTGCACTGTAGTTGTTCAATACTTGAACGGAGGCTCTGATCAGTCCAATATTCCAGGGTGGGTAATTAGTAAGGTAGCTATAGAGAATATGATGTGGTACTAACGAATTATAATATGACAACTGGTGAGAAGTTATGTAGAACAGATTATGGCTGATAACAACGAGATCCCGGTATTTACCCCACAGTCCCCAAGGAGACAGCATAACAATGTTTCATCTACTGCTGTGAATGAGCAGCACGGAGCAGGTACTTCTCATCATGGGGAGTCCGATAACCCAGATTATGTGTTACAGTTGGAAGACACTTTACAGACTCAGAGAGATCGGATTCTTGAATTGGAGCAACAGTTAAACCAAACTCAGTCTTCCCAACCAACTACTACAGTACAGATGCCTCATGTAACAACCCCTGTTACTCAACCGATACCACCCCCTGTATATACTACTGCACCTGTGAGTACAGTGTCGACCCCATATGGATCTTTTCCATTTTTCCAGATACCTCAGGGAGTGTCAAACCAACCCCAACCGCAAAATGTTTTTATTCCGTGGTTTCCTCAACAAGAGAATAGGAACAAATGTCAATATAAAGATTTCGTGGCGTGCGGAGCACCTGAATATTTGGGAAGTTCGAACCCGAATGTTACATTAAACTGGTTGAAAGAGACAGTGAAGACTTTGGAGGCAAGTAACTGTGAGAAGTCAGATTGGGTCAAATTCGCAACAAGACGTTTCAAGGATCAAGCTTTGACTTGGTGGGATTCGTTGACGGCACATTTACCGAGAGAGATTGTGAATGCTATCACCTGGGAACAATTTGAGGAGAACTTCTGTGAACAATTTTGTAACGTTTTTAATATGGAGAAAATTCAGAGGGAATTCCTGGATCTTGCACAGACAGATAAGATGTCTGTTTAGGAATTGATTATCAAATTTCAGGAGACTTTGAGGTTTGCAAGGCAGTGGGTGCCCCGTGAGCATTCACAAGTTCAACATTTCGTGAAGGCTTTATTGCCTGAATATCGGGGTAACACCCGTATGGCAACTTCACTTGTTCAGGCGTTCACTCTAGCAAGATCTGTAGAGTCAGATGCTCAAGATCGTGAAAAGATGAATAGAGGGTCGTTTAACAAGTTTGGTGGAGGCTCCAGTGGGAATCAAGGTAAGGGCAAAGGGCAGAGTCATCACGGAAGTCAGATCAGAGACCAAAAGGATCAGGGTATCCTCAGAATAAGCCGTGGTGCCATAGTTGCAAAGCTCGTCACACTGGGCAGTGTTCACCGCAAACACGGAGATGTTTGACGTGTGGTGAGACAGGTCATGATATCGGTGCATGTAAGTTCAACACCTTTGTCTGCTGGAACTGTAAAGAAGAGGGGCACAGGGCTGGTATGTGTCCTAAGTTGAAGATTGCGGGTACTGGGGCAGGGGTAAATATTACCGGGGGATCGTCTTCTGCATGTCAGAAGCGAAATAATGTGCCTTCTGCCGAAGGTAGGGCTTTTAAGATGACTGCCAAGGAAGCTACTGGCAGTGATGATGTGATAACCGGTATGTTCATAGTTAACTCTATGCTTGCACGTGTTTTGTTTGATTCGGGTGCAAATAGGTCATTTATATATGTGACTCTATGTGAAAAGTTGAAATTGTCTGTTTCTGTTAATACTACTCCTTTAGAAGTAGAAGTAGCTGATGGTAATGTAGTACCTGTAACCACTTCTGTGACTGGAGTTCAGATTAGTATTGATGGTACAAGTTTCCCTGTAGACTGTTTGGTGATGCCTATACCTGGTTTCGATTTAGTATTAGGCATGGATTGGTTGAGTCTTCATAGGGCTAGTATCCAATGTCATAAGAAACTGATAACTATTCCTCTGGCTGACGGGTCGCATGTCGTGGCTCGTGGGGATAGATCTTCGTCTTCTCTTCTGATAATCTCGTACATGAAGGCTAGAAAATCTTTAGCCAAAGGGTGTGCGTCCTTTCTAGCTTATGCTATTGATGTGAAGAAGGAAAAGCGGCCTGTTCTTGATGTTCGTGTTGTTTCGGAGTATCCGGAGGTATTTCCAGATGATTTGCCAGGATTGCCGCCAGTACGTGATGTTGAGTATAAGATTGATCTGATACCTGGTAGTACGCCTATTGCAAAAGCTCCGTATCGTTTAGCTCCTTCAGAGATCAAAGAGATGATGACTCAGATACAGAAACTGTTAGACAAGGGGTTTATTCGTCCAAGCTCTTCGCCTTGGGGTGCACCAGTATTGTTTGTGAAAAAGAAAGACGGGACTATGCGTATGTGTATTGATTACAGAGATCTGAATAAGAGAACTGTCAAGAATAAGTATCCGTTGCCAAGGATAGATGATTTGTTTGATCAACTTCAAGGAGCTTCGTACTTCTCGAAGATTGATTTGAGGTCGGGTTATCATCAAGTAAGAGTAGCCGAAGAGGATATACCAAAGACAGCTTTTCGTACACGGTATGGTCACTATGAGTTTCTTGTGATGCCGTTCGGTCTGACTAACGCTCCAGCAGTGTTTATGGATCTGATGAATCGGGTTTGCCGACCCTTTCTGGATAAATTTGTTATTGTGTTTATAGATGATATATTGGTGTATTCTAAATCGGAGGATGAGCATGATCAACATCTGCGACAAGTTTTGGAGATTCTCAAACAACACAAACTATATGCCAAGTTGTCTAAGTGCGAATTTTGGTTGCGTGAAGTCAAGTTTCTGGGTCATGTGATTTGTGAAGACGGAGTGAAAGTGGATCCATCAAAGATAGAGGCTGTAATGAATTGGGATGCTCCTAAGACACCGACAGAGATCAAGAGTTTTCTTGGTTTGGCAGGTTATTACAGGAGGTTCATAAAAGACTTTTCAAAGCTTGCTGGTCCGTTGACAAAGTTAACCAGAAAAGATGTTCAGTTTCAGTGGAGTGAGGCTCAGGAGACTGCTTTCCAGACTTTAAAGGAACTTCTGTGTCAAGCTCCTGTTCTTGCGTTACCTGAAGGATCTGAAGATTTCGTGGTTTACTGTGATGCTTCACATGCTGGATTAGGGTGTGTACTAATGCAGAGAGGTAAGGTGATAGCTTATGCTTCCAGACAGTTGAAACCCAATGAGAAGAACTATCCGACTCATGATCTGGAGTTAGCAGCAGTAGTGTTTGCTTTGAAGCTGTGGAGACATTATTTGTATGGTACAAAGTGAACGATTTGCACTGATCACAAGAGTCTGCAGTATGTGTTTACACAGAAGGAATTGAATATGAGACAGCGTCGATGGTTAGAGTTGATTAAAGATTACGACTGTGATATCCAGTATCACCCCGGGAAAGCTAACGTAGTAGCTGATGCACTTAGTCGAAAAGGTTCTGCAGAAACGGTGAAGTTTATGAGATTAGAGATTAAGTCAGATTTGATTGATCAATTGATGGCTGCACAGTTGGAAGCACTGAATACTGAGAACTTGAAAGATGAACTGATGGTTAAGAGACAGCATGAGTTGACTACAGATTCTCGTGGATTGAAAAAGTACCAGAACCGTGTTTGGGTGCCGAAAATTGGTAATTTACGAGAGTTAGTTTTAACAGAAGCACACAAGTCTAAGTTGTCTGTTCATCCAGGTAGCACCAAAATGTATCACAGTTTGAAAGCTTTCTATTGGTGGCCTACTATGAAGGTTGATGTAGCACGTTTTGTAGGATCGTGTCATATATGTTCACAAGTGAAAGCCGAACATCAGAAGCCGTATGGAACTTTGACTCAGTTGAAAATACCTGAATGGAAGTGGGATCACATCACAATGGATTTTGTAACGAAGTTTCCGAGGACTCAGAAAGGTAATGATATGATTTGGGTTATCGTTGATAGATTGACCAAGAGCGCACATTTTCTGGCAACTGCGGAAACTGCAAATTTGGGTAAGTTAGCCAAATTGTATATTGATGAAATTGTTTCTAGACACGGAGTGCCTTTGTGTATTGTGTCAGATCGGGATTCGAGGTTTGTGTCAAATTTTTGGAATAGATTGCAGCAAGAATTGGGATCAAGAGTTCATTTTAGTATAGCTTACCATCCCCAGACAGATGGCCAATCAGAAAGAACAATACAGACTTTAGAAGATATGCTTCGGGCATGTGTGTTAGAGTTTGGAGGTTCTTGGGATTCGCATCTACCGTTGGTTGAGTTTGCTTACAACAATTCTTACCACTCCAGCATCGGAATGGCGCCGTATGAGATGTTATATGGGCGACCGTGCAGAACTCCTACATGTTGGTTAGAGGCAGGAGAAAAACAGTTTGTTGGGCCAGATATTGTACAGATTACAGCGGATAAAGTTGCAGTGGCTCGAGAAAAGTTAAAAGCTGCAAGGGATAGACAGAAGATGTATGCTGATCCACATCGACGACCAATGACTTTTGTTGAGGGTGAGCAAGTCTATTTAAAGGTTTCCCCATGGAAGGGCGTGATACGTTTTGGGAAACGTGGAAAGTTAGCTCCTCGATATATTGGTCCGTTTAGAATCAGACAGGTAGTAAATGATCAGACAGTGGCTTTGGATCTTCCTGATGAGTTAGCTGGGATTCATGATACATTCAATATCTGTTACCTGAGGAAGTGCAACGTAGAAGACCAGACTCAAGTATTGCCAATACAAGATCTACGAGTAGATTTAAACAAGAGACTGATTGAAGAACCTGTTGAGTTGCTGGATCGTAAAGTAACAAAGTTGAGAAATAAGCAGATACCAATGGTCTTAGTTAAGTGAAAGCACAGTTTGGGTTCTGATTTAACTTGGGAGACCGAAACTGATATGAGAAGTCGTTACCCTATCTTGTTTGAGAGCGATGAGATTCCAAGGACGGAATCTTCTTAAGGGGGAAAGATTTGTAACACCCTCCTTACCGGCCTAGTAGGATTAAGGTAATTTAGTTGAATTACTTTAATTAATTGGTTGATTAATTGATTTATGGGTTTAATTGATTTAATTAATTAAATTGTGTAAATAGTTAATTGATTGTTATTTGTTATTTATATTAATTAGATAGATATTTACATATGTGATGATGGTAGGTGGTACGATGGGGGGGGGTGGTTGGTCAAACCACCTCATGCTTTTGCTACTTGTTGTAGTAAACAAAATAGAAGTGTGTATTGTGTGTGTTTTGTGTGTCTCGGCCGAGAGAAGAAGAAAAGAAAAGAAGAAGAAAGGAAATTATTTCATTGTTCAATCTTTTCAATTGAAGTGTTATCCTTCAATAAGGTTAGAAATTCTATGCCATTATGTTGATTGTAGTTTAATCTCGGTTTTATAGATTTGTGTATTTATATCTATGAAATCCGATTAAATGTTTATATGAAAAATATGTGATTTAGGAAGCATGATTGATAGTGTTTGATGATTAGAATGAATAATATATGTTTAGAATTCAATTCTGGAAACATATAAGTGTTTGCATGCTTAAAATCAGATCAAAAGTTGAAGTTTATATGATTGTTGAGTTTATCGGATTTGCTAAGGATGAATCGATCGGGATTTGAGTTTGAATCGATCGGATTGTTGAAAACCGATAGAAGTTATCGGATTTGGAAGAAAACCGATAAAACATTTGAACTGTTGCCTTAACTCTGTTTATCAGAATCTGATTGTTTTATCGGATTTGGATTTGATCGGATTGTGTGACTTAAGTATGAAATCAAGATGGATAAAATGCCTAACACTTTTATCGGATTGATGTTATCGGATTCCGATTATTTTATCAGATTGTTGATTTTAATCGGATTCCAAGTTTAATCGGATTTGGTTGATCGGTTTTCATGTTTGATCGGATTTGATTTTGTCGGATTTGAACACAATCGGATTTCCAGTCATGCCTATGCTCGGAATTGATGAATATTGTGTTATGAAAGATCCAGTTTAGAACATGAACTTGTTGCCTTGGCTAATGAGAGGAATGTATGAATTTTCCTAAGCTAAGGAGTTGAATGAATTCACAAGATTACAGTAAGTAAAGGGTAATTGTGAATTGTGGTATATTGGTAGTATATACGTGATTTGATATATGTACTTGTGGTTTTATGTGTACATGTTTGATTGATTTCAGTAATATGCTTATTGTTTGTTGATTAAGAAAATACTGATTGATAGTTGTTTGTTCAGGTGGTGGAAAGACTCAGTAGTAAGAAAGACTGAGTTCCCTGAGCATTGAAGATATCGGTGAGTGGATATATATCTTGGATGTATAAGATATATCACCTGATTGTTGCTCTTTTCTGTATATATACATGTAGTTTGTGAGATCAGCTTGGCGGAAGTTTTTCAGCTGGGCCTTGGTTTAGGGATATACAGTACTATCATTCGTCTTGATAGCATTTGTTGTAATCAAGAGTTGCTAGTATTGTTGTCTGTTGTAACTAGGCTATCGGTAAACCTATACTTTGGCCGGCATTTGGTTGAAGGTCCCGCAAGACCGCCGGTTCTCTTGTTTGTTGAGCATTGTTGGTTTGGGATGTATGCCTTGTATGTTTGTGATATCTATTTTCTCACTTAGCTTTGTGCTAATTCCCCACTGTTGATTTCTTTTCAGGAGAATCCAGGTAGATGGATTAAAGAGCTAAACTGGAATTTTGGGACTGATCATACTCTGATATTAGATGTTTTGTTTAGAGCCTGTTTTGTAATTAACACAGTGGTTGTATTTTGTATAGCTAAAACCAGTAAAGTTGTATTTGCATTGTATATATATATGTAATTATGTTGTTAGCTTCCGCGCGTATAGTAAAAATGTGTTTTAGAAAATACGGTGTTACACTTTACATCACATGAAACTTACCAAAAGAAATCTACAATATAAATAGTGGGGAATTAGCACAAAGCTAAGTGAGGGAATAGATATCTAAGCATACATAAGGCATATAGCCTAAATACAATAGCTCAATCACACAAGAGAACCGGCGGTATTGCAAGCACCTACAACCATATGCCGGCCAAAGCATAGGTTTACCGATAGCCCTGCTAACATGGACAGCAGTACTAGCACCCTTGAGTGCAACAACTGCCCTTCAAGATTAAGTACTATTAAATCCCTAAGCAACAAGCCCAGCCTAAATCACCAAGTTGATCTCCCAACAACATGTACATTTTAAACAAGACATAAAGTCCAAAGAGCAATAGCAAATCAGGATAACATATCTGGCATATCCAGAGATATGCATCCACTCATCGAAGCTTACACAGTTTTACACACTCGGGAGGCTATCTCACTGAGTCTTCTCAGTTCCTGAGAATATATTACAAAAGTCAGTATATGTTTTGTTGGAGTATGCCCACTGGGACACATATGCCATAAGTGAAAGAAGCCAGTCAAAATGGTCAAATTCCAGTTGACCTAAGCTTCACGACCGTGAAGGATGCTCCAAGGGTCGTGAAGCACACTGACCCCACGAATTCCTACATGGGTTATTCAGCCCATGGACCAGAGTTGCTTCACGGCCCTATACGGGTCGTGAAAGGGATAGTGAAGGATAAATGCGCCACGAGTACCTCCACGAATTCCAGAACACGGCACGGGCCGTGAAGCTTTTAAGCTTCACGGGCTGTGAGGGACCGTGAGGGGTCGTGAAGTTCGGAAAACTAAGTGGCACACAATTTTCATTGGCTTTGCTTTTGGGTCCAATGAGGATTAAGTCTGTGGCCGGCTACAGGAGCTGAAGTGTCGAAAATAAGGTCTATTTAAGCATGTAACTTGATAGGCCTTTTATCCTTTTTGTCACTTGCAAAAACACACACATAAGAAGCTTCAAACTTGAGAGTTGTGAGGATTACAAGTGTGTTCCAGAAAATTTAAGGGTTGTTTGAGTATCATCAAGAACTTAGGCATTGTTGGTGACTCATTTGCTAGCACAAGGTAGAAGGAGCTTGGGGTATAACTTCGGTGGAGGTACTTGAAGGCTATTTCTTCAAGTCTTGTTCATCTTGTCCACTTACAACCTTCATTCTAGAAGCAAGGAGCTTAGGAGGAAGGTATAAACTCTCTTTCCTTGTGTTTTTTCTTTTGGTTGCATGCATTTGTTTCAAGATTGTACCATTTACGGAGTTTTTGTAAATCCTTGTGAAAAATGCTTTTAAATTTGCTTCCGTTGCATTTGTTGCCCTACATGAACTCCAACAGTGGTATCAGAGCCACCTTGATGCAATGCATGCACCTTGATGGCCTGAAAATTCGATTTTTACAAACTGGACATTCTGTCCAGAAGGTCTTCACGGGCCGTGAAGGTTTTCTTCACGGGTCGTGAAGCCTACACGCCCTCAGTCGTGGGGTATAGGTAGTGGGTTTTTCTACTTGTGTCACGGGTCGTGGGAACTACTGTCTTCATGGGCCGTGAGAGGCCGTGAAGGGCAGTAGGTCGTGAAGGGCCTGTGAACAGTGAGCTTTTACCCGTTTTTAAAAAAAAATTATAAAATCGAATTTTGGCAACTTTCTGGATTTTTCCAGAATTTTTATTTAGTCTTTTTGACTATTTTGAAAAGCCCCATAATATCCTAACTCGCATATTTATATGTATCGGGCGGTTTTTGGCATGATAACGCGCACATGCATATACTTATGTTGTGTATGTATGAATATGGTTTTTCAAAGTGTTTGGAATTCCTAATGCATACGTACAAGATTTGTTCACTCGTGCCTTGAGTGTTTTAGGTTGTTTAGAAACAAATCTAGTTTGAATATTTTACACGGTTTGGTGTGGCATGTCGTGTTTGTTTTGTGGTTGTTTATGTGGTTGTATGTAAATCCGGTAACATTGAGCCTTTTGACCTATGTGATGTGTTTTGGTTGTATGTAATTAATTTATTCATTCATTTGGTGGTTTGTACCACACATGGTTTGTAATAATTAATTATTTCATTCGGTTTGTATTATTTAATGGCTTGCATGCCGATATTCTGTTCTTTGTAATTGTTAGTATTAGCTTAGAATAGATATCGTGGCTTGCATGTCATTGTTAGAATCTGCCCGATAATATATGTACGCCTTAGAGCACTGCCGATGATGTATGGGCCTATATGCGTCACAAACCGGGGTCTAACATGACAGCAAATAAGTTGAGGGACCAAAGATGGCAAAAGTGGAAGTTAGCAATGCAGGCCGCGTTAGCGCCGCTAACTTAACGAGTTAGCGCCGCTAACTGTTAAAGGTTAGCGCCGCTACAGCTGCATGTGCTTTATGTCAAGTCGAAGTCAGGCCACGTTAGCGCCGCTACGGGTCAAGGTTTAGCGCCGCTAACTCTTGGTTAGCGCCGCTAACCCTACATGGGCTTTATGTCAAATTCACCTCCACTTGTAGCCAATGGGTGTGTGCTTCTAGAACCGACTTGGCCGGTTAGTGGAGAGATATAGGGTCGGTTTTGAGTCTTTAAAAGACTTAAGATCTGGACTTTTTACTTTCGAAGGTGATATTTCTCTAAGGCACACGCATCTCTCTCTCTCTCTCACTATATACTAAGTTGAGTGATCTAGTGAGGGTAATATATCATCAAAGGGTGCTAGCACATCTTGTTGAACTTTGTTCCCGGTTTGAGATTTCGAGAGAAGGCCAAGAAGGAGAAAAAGGAGTTCCTTGCTTCCACATCCAAGATCAGCCACCAACAAGGAGTTTACTGGAGCTTAGGAGCACGGTATAACATTCTTACCTTGTTGTTTTGTTGCTATTTTGTACATAGAGTAGATCCACCTTTGGGATTTCTTTGTTTTGAACACTTTTATGCATGTTTCTTGTTTGTTTCACTTCCGTTGCGTGTTCATGAAATCCCAACAGTGGTATCAGAGCCACCTCTATGTTAGAATAGCACTTGGTGGCTTGAAAAACCCGAAATCAAAATGTTTGTATTCTGCCGTTAGGGTTAGCGGTGCTACGCTGAGGTTAGCGGCGCTAAGTCTCACGCGTTAGCGGCGCTAACGTTACTGGAAATTGTTTTTCGAAAATTTTGAGTAAAACAGTTTTGGTCTCGGGATTTTTGGCACTTAGACCTTCTGGAATTTTGTTCCAAAGGTGTTTTTCTTGATGATCCAGTAGTAGCATGATATGTTTGGTTGTATGTGTTAACATGAGTTGGTAATCTTGCCTTGGCCCATTTGGTTGATTTGTGTTGTGCATGCATATTTGGTGGTTTTGATACACATTAGATGGCTGTAAATTTATTAAATCAGATTGTTTGTAATAAATTTGTGGCTTACATGCCATTTCATTCATCCATGTACAAGTATTAGATAAATAGGAAAATTATGTGGCTTGTATGCCATTTATTTTCTATTATATGTAATTTGTATGATGGAGGGATGAAGACACAAGAAGGAGGCAAAACAAGATGGAGTTTGATGCCGTTAGAAGCCAATGAAGTCCTATGGAGATGGTGGTTCTAGTGGGAGCTTGCGTCAAGATTGTTTTGTCCCATAGTTTGACCAAGTTCTTCCCGTTTTGGCTCACGGAAGGAACGCATAGGTTTATTGGCAAGGATTACCGACTATGTTGTATATTGGGTGTGATGTGATTTTATTTATCTTGCATGGTTTGCTTAGGATTCGCATGCCAGATAATTTTTCGAAATTTATAAAATCACAAGAAATTTGGTAAAAATGGTTTACAACTCTCTCGCGCGCTCACATACAAGATTAACTCACCTAGTGAAAATAGGTTTTGTCACTAAACAAGTTAATCTGTAACCAAGCCGAAAACAAAAGCCCGTTTTCATAAAAACGTAAATCTTGCGCCATCCAAAAGATGACACCACCCGAATCTAGTGAAGCATGGAGTGATTGTCGAGCTTAGCACGAGTTATTCCATGTGGATCTGTGTGGAAGGTGAGTGTGGGATCTTGAAATTATCGGTTGTCAAGCTTAGCACGGGCCAGTAGTTGTCAAGATATCACCGTATATCTTGTTGGATGATTTACAATTACAAATTAAAATCCTTGAGTGATTGTCGAGCTTAGCACGAGTCAACCAAGAATTTTAATTTGGAATTGGTGCAAGTAGGGATCAAACATGCCAAACGACCGATGGTTGTCGTAGGATCCCGCAAGTGTCTAAGAGTTTCAATAGAGATTGCAATCGATAAGATGGTTATCGGCCTAAATAGCTCCATGAAGTGATCTGCGGCAAACCCATCATGAATTGGAGTGAAATATGGTTCTTAGCCCTTGTCAAAATATTTTTCGAGACGATATAGGTAATTATTTTAACAATGATTCAAATCAAACTAACTAATTTGTGTACTCTACTTAATATAGGATGTCAAATCAAAACCACAATACGTCGAACTTTTCACTTCGTATGTTTCTACAAAGGGAGAAACTCACGGGAGTGAACTTTGTTGACTGGCTTAGGCAATTGAGGATTGTCCTACGTGCCGAGTCTAAGTTGCACATCCTTGAGGAACCCCTTCCTGAACCACCTGCTATCAATGCGGAATGGACCATCCGATACGTGTATGAAAAGCGTGTTCGGGATACGCACGATGTTGCTTGTCTCATGTTATCAAGTATGAGCTCAGAACTGCGAAAGCAATTTGAGCACATGACTGTGTATGACATGATTAACAAGTTGAAGGATGTTTTCCGACAGCAAGTTAGGCAAGAACTTTTTGAGTGTATTAAAAGTCTAACCGGTTGTAAGATGGGGAAAGGCGGGAGTGTGAGTGCCCATGTTTTGAAGATGAAATCATACATGGACCAGATGGAGAGGTTAGGATTTCCTATAGGGAGGGAGCTGGGTGTGAATTTCATACTTCAGTCTCTGCCCACCACATATGAAAAGTTTGTAATGGATATCATATGTATGGAAAGGAAATATCTATAGATGACTTGCATGGAATATTGAAGGATGTTGAATCTAACATGTCCAAGCATACATCATCCTCATCCACTCCCGTTCTTGGTTCTAAGGAACAATTTTTAGCCAAGAAGAAGAAATTGATCCCATTAGAAGAAGAAGTTGGAGTTTCCAAGCTTACTTCAAATTTTGAGTCCATGGATATTGATGATATGCCTAAGGAGACTCGACAAGGGGTGGTTTGCTACTTCTGCGGTAGATTTGGGGATTGGGGCCGTCATGCCTGCCCTTTGTGCCGAGAGGATATAAAACTTCTCAGAAAAGAGAGAGTTAATTTTCCTACTTGAGGTACATTCATGATTATACTTCATTGATATTCCTTAATAAGCTGGGCTATTTACCCGAGCTATAAGACTCACGTTTGTCACAAATTTATTTTTTTTGCAAAGTGTAGGTCTGTTCGTTGCAAGAAGGAAAAGCTTGAAGAACCGGATCTCTGAAGAAGAAATTTTGTTGATTGTCTTCTACAAGAGAATTGGGAGTGTTGATCTCGCCATTATTTCTGGATTAATTTATTATTTTTGTTTGTATGCCCTGCGTGGCAAGACTTGCTTTATTGTATGTTCTTTTGATGACGATGGATATGACTAGGAATTGAAACAATTTTGAAAAAATTATTTTGAGATGATTTTATCAAAACTTATCCATATCATTGCATACATAAAGGCTCGTTATAAGTAATAAGGCAATCATGAACAATTGATTCTTAAATCCAAAAGTGGTTTGGATACATAAGCTCTATGGCATAATCAAACTTGACCAAGTAAACAACATTTACATCGCTTAGATCCATGTGGTTAGGATCTTTGTAAAAGTTTAGCCTCGGGCTAAATGAGAGATGCAAATCTTGTTTATTGGAATAGGATGATTGAGAAATCCTTCACCAGTATTGGTAGGAAGGATTGTGACTTGTTGGATTTGATCACATTTGTGTGGATAATCTGTTCAAGTATGCCACAAAGAGTGACACTGGTAAAGGCTTGTGTCTGGAACCTAGTGGTGTCCAGAAACTAACCTAAAGAGAATTAAGAATCAATAAGGGCATATAGATATCAAATTCTTAGATCCAGTAGAGATGCTAAGTTTTCCTATCTATATTGGTTTAAATGTGAAATGGATCATGGGTTGAACCCATAATTCGTTTTTCTCGAAGAAACACATTTGTACATGGTGTTACTTTAAAGAAAACCGGATATCTGTGTTGATGATCTGGTAAAAGGCAGGCCTAAAACATGTATTCAATGTGATTGGTATACATTAATTTTATGAACCAAGTCCTCGATCTAAAACACAACATTATGGTTTCTTAAGCATCGAATGAGATATTGACTAGAAAGAGTCCTTTGCTTGTCAATCTCATAACTTAAATTATCCAGTCTACATTCAGTGGGAGATGGATGAATTCTAAGTTGATGCCTATATATTTAAGTAGTTCATCTGAGTTTTGGATAATTGTTTCTTAAACCTATGGGAACCATATTTGGTTGCCCAAAAGGAAGAAGACAATTTGCAAAAGCATTCCAGTAGAAGAACGTAAAACTTAAATAAGAAACATAATGTTAACACTAGCATTTAATCAGCATAGAGATGCTGGTAAAACCTGACAATATCCATTGCTTCTTTAAATCTGATGGAAATCAAGAAGGCTGTTTAGATATGATATTGTCATATTTTTAGCAACAGCAGCTTGATGGTAAATCATTGTGATGTTACCATTCATCGGAAACATAGTGGGACCCTGAGTTCACTAGTGAATAAAAGAAGGGAATGGTATAAATAGATGTAACCCATTTGCTGCATCCAAGTACTTAACTTGGGTTAATCCCACACCTACGGTGTGATCCAAGAAGGGTGAAGGGACTAACATATATGCAATCATAGACAACTTCAAATACCGACTAGGGACAAAGCATTTCATATTGGTTATATGGAAACATGTTCTAGTGGTTATGTTGAAGATGACTTGGATAAAGTGAAGTATTGTTGTCACCTTGCGGAAACAAGTTAGTTCACGTGGACGTAAGAGACCTGTATCCTTCATAGGATTAAGTTGAGGAAATGCTAAAGGCACTTTCCGAGGCTCTTAAACATCCATAATATCCAGATTAAGTCTGGATTATGTGAAGCATTGTTGTCGCTTGGGGAAACAAGTAAATTCACATAGAAATAAGAAGACCTTGATCCTTCACAGGATTAAGTTGAGGAAATTTTTTGAAGCATGTTCCAATGTCTTTCATATCCATTATATTCAAGTTATGTCCATGACTGAAGTTGACAAAACTTGCATCTTGTGGCTGTAATCCTGCTTTATGAGAAAATCAATGGAATGAGTTTTCTAGAAAGCATAGATTAAGCCAGATACTCTTATCAGGGCTAGTGGGAGCTTCATGTGTACCTAGTAAAATATACTCAATGAAAATAATGTCCTAATTTAGGGTTGTTCTCAACCTATTGATGGAATTATTGTTACATGAGTATAAATAGAGAATATGGAATCAAGTGGATTCTAAATTCAAGAAATACTGATGTATGTTCTTGATGTTCGACGTAAATAGACTTGTCTCGAGTAAGTTATTACTGCAAGCAAATCTATACTTGTGAAACTGTCGATCTTAATCGAAGTTTTGAATATACAAATATGTGGTGTAGATACGACTTTTAAGATTCAATGAGTGTCATTGTCCCTATTGTGTACTTCGGTAACATTGAGGGTATGTCAACTCTAATAAAAGTGAGTGTCAGTGACTCTATTGTGAACTTCGGTTACATTGAGAGCAAGTCGACTCTAATAATCATAAGTATTTATCCTATTGTAGACTTCGGTAACATTGAGGATATGACGACTATGATAATATTATGTATGATCTCTTTTAATAAACACTTTGCAAGTGGTTTAACAAGAGAATACACAAGAGTACAAAGGGATATCGTGTAGATGATCCCATAATTAAGCCATTGTCAAATTCTAGTGATGAATTTCATACTAGGTATTATAGCATTGTTTATGCTTATGACTGGGCTTGAATATTGTTTTAGTAAATGTTTGATTTACTTATAAGTTTTGGGAACGATACAGACAGTATTGTAACTTATGCTTGTTTCGATATATAATGGGTATTATATATGCGTGTGATACGGTTACATTCATAAGACTTTACTGTGTTCCATCTTAGCATGTTTAACCACTTCCCAGAATGTTTATACATTCTAAATTTCCACAGTCAGTCATTCTTCAAGGGAAGGAAGTTTGAAATAAGGCTCAGGTTAGGTGTTGGTTATGCATTGATCAAGGAATGAATGCATGAAACGCAACAGTAACCTGTGCTTGAAAGGAGTTTCAAGTGACTGGAAGACCCGCACCCGATTTCACTTCATGGATCATGGTCAAATAGTGACTCGGAAGGATAATATCATTACGTCCTTCGACCTGAGATGTATGAATTGCTATAGCATGAAACTTTCTTACTTTGGCTATTTCAAAACGTAGTTCGTAACTGGCTATTATAAAAGGAATAGTTAAGTAAGACAAGGTTCACGCTATGGGATTGTACAGTCAACGCATGAAACTTTCTAGTGAAGAATGTGAATCTTTTTTATTGGGCAGGATGACAAAGCACCCTTCACCGGTGTTTGTGAGAGGGCGCAAGACTTGTTGGATATCGTTCACACTGATGTGTGTGGTCCGTTCAAGCATGCCACAAGAGATCACTCCCGCTACTTCGTTACCTTTATTGATGATTATAGTCGATATGGGTATATCTACTTGGTGAGACAAAAGTCTGAAACCTTTGAGGTGTTCAAGGCTTACCAAAACAAAGTAGAAAATCAACTAGGGAAAAGAATTAAGATGCTACGATCTGATAGAGGCGGTGAGTATCTTAGTTCTGAATTCCGTGACCATCTAAGGGATTGTGGGATTATCTCGCAATTAACCCCTCCTAGGACGCCACAATTAAATGGTGTCGCCAAGAGGAGAAACCGAACATTGTTCGATATGGTTCGGTCAATGATGTGTCGTACGGATGTTTCTGTTAAGTTTTGGGGATACGCATTAGAAACGGCCGGTAGAATCCTTAACCTCGTACCAACAAAGAAGGTAAAGAAAACACCGTATGAGATGTGGTATGGAAAGGTTCCATCCATTTCATATTTAAAGGTCCGGGATTGTCCTGCCTACGTGAGACGTGAGGTAGAGGACAAATTGGATCCCAGGGCCGAACGGTGCTTTTCATTGGTTATCCTGTTGGGTCCATAGGATATTTGTTTTACAAACCTTCGGAGAACAAGGTATTTGTTGCTCGAAGGGCGGTTTTCCTTGAAAGAGAGCTGTTATCCAAAGATGCTAGTAGGAGGAGGGTTGATCTTGAAGAAGTTCAAGAACCTACCAATGTAGAACCTGATGTTGGCACTAGCTCACAACCGGTAACGGTTGAATCTCAGCAATATGATGTTGGAGATAATGTAAACCCATTACCTCCTAGAAGATCTGGTAGAAGTCGGCCTGAGCCAGAGAGATATGGTTTTCTCATGTCTGAGGGCACCGACATGGTAGTGGTCTCTGATGAGCCTACCAAATACCAGGACGCTGTGGTGGGCCCTGAGTCTGCCAAGTGGAAAGAAGCAATGGAGTCCAAGATAAAATCCATGTCCGATAACCAAGTTTGGGACTTAGTACATCATGTGCCTAGGTGCAAACCCGTAGGGTACAAATGGGTCTACAAGAAAAAGATCGGTGTAGATGGCGAGGTAGACACCTTCAAAGCCCGACTGGTGGCTAAGGGTTTCACTCAAACTCATGGTATAGACTATGAGGAAACTTTTTCCCCGGTGGCTATGTTGAAGTCTATCCGGATACTTATGGTCATTGCCGCATTTCATGATTATGAGATTTGGCAAAAGGACGTCAAAACCACGTTCCTTAATGGAACACTTTCAGAGGAGGTGTATATGACACAGCCTGAGGGTTTTGTACATCCAGAGTTTCCGGATAAAGTCTGCAAGCTAAAGAAGTCCATTTATAGGCTTAAACAAGCATCTCGGAGTTGGAACCTGTGCTTTGATGAGAAGGTCAAAGAGTTTGGATTCTCTAAAAGCAAGGATGAGCCATGGGTTTATATTGGAGCTAGTGGGAGCATAGTTGTGTTCCTAGTTCTTTATGTAGATGATATACTACTAATTGGGAACGACTTCCCACCTTTGCAAGGTGTAAAAGCCTGGCTAGGGAGTTGTTTCCCAATGAAAGATCTAGGGGATGCATCTTATATCCTTGGGATAAAAATCTACCTAGATAGATCCAGCAGGTTGATCGGCTTGAGCCAGAGTTCGTACATTGACATGGTCCTAAAGAGATTTAGGATGGAGGACTCCAAGAAGGGGTTCATACCTATATCGCATGGTTTGGTATTGAGTATGACTCAATGCCTGAGTTCCCCTGAGGAACGGGAAGTAATGAGGCGAGTACCTTATGCTTTGGAAATAGGCTCGATCATGTACGCCATGTTATGTACAAGGCCTGATATATCTTGTGCATTGAGTATGACAAGTAGATATCACACCAACCCTAGTGAAGCACATTGGACGGCAGTGAAGAACATTCTAAAGTATCTTCGGAGGACAAAGGAGATGTTCTTAGTATATGGAGGTAAGGAAGAGCTTAGGGTAACTGGTTACTCTAATGCTAGCTTCCAAACCGACAGGGATGACTGCCGATCTTAATCGGGGTTCGTGTCCCTGTTGAATGGTGGTGCTATCTCCTGAAGAAGCTCCAAGCAAGACACTGTGGCCGATTCTACTACCGAGTCGGAGTATATTACGGCCAGTGAAGCAGCGAAGGAGGTTGTATGGATGAGGAAGTTCATCCAAGATCTGGGAGTGGTTCCTAGCATTTCCGACCCTGTTGAGGTATTTTGTGACAACGAGGGTGCGGTTGCTTTGGCGAATGAACCAAGGTCTCACCGACGCACGAGGCATATTCAGCGGAAGTATCATTACATCCGGGACATGGTCGAGAGTGGAGATATTGTCATCAGCAGAGTACACACGGATAGCAATGTGGCGGATCCGTTCACCAAACCGTTATCGCAGGCAAAGCACGATGCCCACACCCGTGCTATTGGTATTAGATTTGCTAGCGATTTGGTTTGATTATGTACTTGTACATTTTATTTGGTTATTGTATCTGATGTATTTATCGATTATTAAATGGAGATTTAGTAATACGCAAGTTACGGGTATTTCTTTAAATCAATAATGTGTTCCAACTTAGCATGTTTTATTCTTCCCTGGGTGTGTATACATTCTAAATGTCCATAGCCAGTCATTCTTCATGGGAAGGATGTCTGAGCGAAGGCTGAGGGAAGTGATTAGTCAAGTGTCCAATGGTGATTGGGACACAGGGACGCAATTCTTCTCCTGTACTTGGAAGTGTTTCAAGTGACTGGATGACCCACACCTGAATTCACTTTGTGGTACTAGTCATGAGTGAATCAGGATGATAACATCATTTCATCCTTAGACTAGAGATACATGTGTTTGCATCACTTTGGTTTGCTTTATTCTAGTTGCTTTCAAACGCAGTCCGTAACTGGCTGTTATAAAGGGAGTAGCTGGGTAGAGTATGATCAATTTGGTGGGCAATGTAGTCAAAGGGATTTGTTCCTCTGTTTAGAGAGATATCCACGGGCCTCTCGTTGATTAGGCGCTGACACCAAAATGCATGGCCATGCTCAAGTGTGCAATTATTTTATGTATAATCGATTGCAACTTGTATATTTTGTTCACCACCAATCTTGATCGAGAAACACTATGAAGGACTGAGAATGACTTTGTACCATGTCTAGTATTCACTTGGATATAAAGAACAAAGGGATGATTGATTGTTTATCTATAGGACCATTTCCAACCAATTGGGTTGTGATCTGGTACTTGTCAGGGATGACATACCCTGTTCTGACTTGGGGGTAGAGATGTCTTGCTAGAGGTCGCTCTCTGTCTGTGATATCATGGATACGGTGTCCCATGTGCAAGTAGGATTCTATTGGAGTATGCCCACTGGGACACGTATGCCAAATCACTACCAATGAAGTCCGGGCCTATTGGGGCATACACCAAACTTCTACCCCGACAGCCCTAAGTGAAAGCAGCCGGTCAAAATGGTCAAATTCAAGTTGACTTAAGCTTCACGACCGTGAAGGATGCTCCACAGGTCGTGAAGAACACTAACCCCACGAATTCCTACATGGGCTATTCGGCCCATGGACCAGAGTGGCTTCACGGCCCTATACAGGTCGTGAAGAGGATCATGAAGGATAAATGTGCCACGAGTACCTACACTACTTCCAGAACACGACACGGGCCGTGAAGCGTTTAAGCTTCACCGGCCGTGAGGGACCGTCAGGGGTCGTGAAGTTCGGAAAACTAAGTGGCACTCAATTTTCATTGGCTTTGCTTTTTGGTCCAATGAGGATTAAGTCTGTGGTCAGCTACAGGAGCTGAAGTGACGAAAATAAGGTCTATTTAAGCATGTAACTTGATAGGCCTTTAATCCTTTTTGTCACTTGCAAAAACACACACATAAGAAGCTTCAAACTTGAGAGTTGTGAGGATTACAAGTGTTTTCCAGAAAATCTAAGGGTTGTTTGAGTATCATCAAGATCTTAGGCATCGTTGGTGACTCATTTGCTAGCACAAGGTAGAAGGACCTTGGTGTATAACTTCGGTGGAGGTACTTGAAGGCTATTTCTTCAAGTCTTGTTCATCCCGTCCACTTACAACCTTCATTCTAGAAGCAAGGAGCATAGGAGGAAGGTATAAACTCTCTTTCCTTGTATTTGTTCTTTTGGTTGCATGCATTTGTTTCAAAATTGTACCATTTATGGAGTTTTTGTAAATCCTTGTGAAAAATGCTTTTAAATTTGATTCCGTTGCGTTTGTTGCCCTACATGAACTCCAACATGTTTCACAATACTGCTTCAAAGTAGGTAAACACATTTATTATATAGATCACATGTGCACATATATATATCATGTATAACTCATATACATCATTTATTGTAAATCCAAGTTCACATGAGGTTCTCTTACAAAAACCACACCATTCCAACATCATGAAATCCACTAACTCCATAGCTTAGGCAAATCACATAATGTTCACGATCCATGGTTACAAATGTTAATGAATTCCAAGTCATTCATCAAAACCATATAGAGTTTTGAGGGATTGGGGAAATTTTCGTTACGCGGTATCTGCGCAATGAAGAAGGTCTAAAGGTTGAAAATCGACTTACTTTTCATTGGGTTGAAATTCGACTTAATGTGAAATCCGATTTTGAGCTTGATATTCGACTTACTGTTCTACTTGCACATAATTCGACTTACTGTCCTCGTGGCCCATTTATCTATTACATTTCCCTGCATAACAACCATACACCTTTAGTTCAATTCGACTTACTAAAGTCGTGAACCATATCTCAACATATTTTTATTAACTCTTTATAAGTTGCCACCTCAAATCCACCACTCCCTCACATATTTCCACCTTCACACAATACTTCTTTTACACCAAGTCCTTATTCGACTTTTAGTTAATCAATACCTTCTGCCAAACTAGCCTTGTGAGGAATTCGATTTGAGACTAAGAAGGCGGCTATGTGAAATTCGACTTGGGGTGGATTAGACATTCTTTTATTCAACTTGTGGTTTGAATAAAAATTGACACAACCAAATTCGACTTAGTGTCTATTGATACAAAAATCGACTTAGTTTTCTTTGTGAAATTTGACTTAGTATTTTTTTGTCAAATCCAACTTAGTAGGCCCACATAAATCATCGTGGCAGTCAATTTTTCAAATTTCATCACATACGTGTCCTTGAATTTTAATTCATTTCAGAATTACATTTCCTATTCACCTAATACATGTCCTAATCGATTATCACATACATATCTTCCATTAATTTCTCTCCCATGCCAACTATCCTTCCATCATACGTGTTCTTCTTACAAGCCCAACACCCATTTCATTTTTTGTTGTTGTTTAGAGCTAAAAATGATTTAGAAACATTAGATTTGAGTGGAGAAAGGTTTTGCAAAAATAAATTATATTTTTCATAAAGTTTTAAGGGAATGGTGAAATTTTTGTTGCATAGTATGTGCGCAAGGAAGAAGGTCTGAAGGTTTTAATTCGACTTACTGTTCAATGGGTTGAAATTTGACTTAATATGAAATTTGACTTTGAGCTTGATATTTGACTTACTGTTCTACTTACGCAGAATTCGACTTACTGTCCTCCTAGCCCATTTATCTATTACATGTCCCTGCATAATAACCATACACCTTTAGTACAATTCGACTTACTACAGCCGTGAACCACATCTAAACAAATTTTTTATTAACTCTCTCATAAGTTGCCACCTTAAATCCACCACTCCCTCACATGTTGCCACTTGCACACCATACTTCTTTTACCACAAGACCTTATTTGACTTTCAATTAATCAAGACCTTCTACCAAATTAGACTTGTGAGGAATTCAATTTGAGACTAAGAAGGCGGTTGTTTGAAATTCGACTTAGGGTGGATTTGACATTCGCTGATTCGACTTGTGGTTTGAATAGAATTTGACACAACTAAAATCGACTTAGGGTATGTTGATTCAAAAATCGACATAGTTTTTTTTGTGAAATTCGACTTAGTCTTCTTTTTTCATATCTAACTTAAAAGGCCCACATAAATTCTCTTGTGCAGCCCATGTTTCAAATTTCATCACATACGTGTCCTTGAATTTTAATTCATTTCAGAATTACGTGTCCTATAGACTTAATACATGTCCTAATCGATTATCACATACATTGCTTCCATAATTTCCTTCCCCTGTCAACTATCCTTCCATCATACATGTTCTTCTTACAAGCCCAACACCCATTTCATTTTTTGTAATTGTTTAGAGATAAAAATGATTTAGAAACGTTAGTTTTGAGTGGAGAAAGGTTTTTCAAAGAGAAGTTATATTTTTCATAAAGTTTTGGGGGATTGGTGAAATTTTCGTTGCACAGTATCTGCGTAAGGAAGAAGGTCTGAAGGTTGAAATTCGACTTACTATTCATTGGGTTGAAATTCGACATTAAGCTTGATATTCGACTTATTGTTCTACTTACTCAGAATTCAACCTAGTGTCCTCTTGGCCCATTTAGCTAATACATTACCCTGCACAACAACCATACACCTTTAGTTCAATTAGAGTTACTACAACCGTGAACCACATCTCAACAAATTTTTTATTAACTCTCTCATAAGTTGCCACCTCAAATCCACCACTCCCTCACATGTTGCCACCTGGCACACCCATACTTCTTTTACCCCAAGAACTTATTCGACTTTCTATTAATCAATACTTTCTACCAAATTAGACTTGTGAGAATTCGATTTGCGACTAAGAAGGCGGCTGTTTGAAATTCGACTTGGGGTAGATTCGACATTCTCTGATTCGACTTGGGTCTGTTGATACAAAAATCGACATAGTTTTTTTTTGTGAATTTCGACTTAGTCTTTTTTTGTCAAATCAAACTTAAAAGACCCAAATAAATTCTCCTGTGCAGCGCATGTTTCAAATTTCATCACATACGTCTCCCTGAATTTTAATTCATTTCAGAATTACTTGTCCTATTCACCTAATACATGTCCTAAACGATTATCACATACATTTCTTCCATTAATTTCCTTCCCTTGACAACTGTCCTTCCATCATACATGTTCTTCTTACAAGCCCAACACCCATTTCATTTTTTGTTATTGTTTAGAGCTAAAAATGATTTAGAAGCGTTAGTTTTGAGTGGAGAAAGGTTTTGCAAAAAGTAATTATATTTTTAATAAAGTTTATTGGGGAAGTTTTCGTTTCACATTATTAGCGCAAGGAAAAAGGTCTGAAGGTTTAAATTCGACTTACTGTTCATTGGGTTGAAATTCGACCTAATGTGAAATTCGAATTTGAGCTTGATATTCGACTTACTGTTATACTTACGCAAAATTCGACCTAGTGTCCTCCTGGCCCATTTATCTATTATATTTTCCTGCACAACAACCATACACCTTTAGTTCAATTCGACTTACAACAGCCGTGAACAACATCTCAACAAATTTTTTATTAACTCTCTCATAAGTTGCCACCTAAAATCCACCACTCCCTCATATGTTGCCACCTGCATACCAAATTTCTATTACCCCAAGACCTTATTCGACATTCATTTAATCAACACCTTCTGTCAATGTAACACCCCAAAGTTTGAAAGTTTCTTATTTAAAGTTAAGGGGGGGATTAGTTTGTCAATATTTTGTTTTTATATAAGTCCAGAGGCTGTTCTTGGCAATTCAGAAATAAATAAAGTGCAGGGACTAAAGTTGCCAATTAGTGAAAGTGTAAAGATATATATAAGTTGAGTCTTTAGTTGACTCTAGTTAGTCAAACCTTCAGAATTAAAATCACATCTCAATCTGTTGTTGCGATTTTTGATCAAGGAATCAGAAATGATAGCTGAAGTTGATCTTTCGGTAATTCAAAAGCAAGAGGTATGAAGTTTCTCGTGAATTGTTTGAGTTTTAGGTCAAAGAATAGATCCAAAGGTTGAATCCGTGTTCATAGCGTAGTTTGAGATTTATTGTGAAGTTTGTGGTGTATTTGTGTATAAAGTTCAGTAGTAATGGTACACAACCCAATCATGTACTTTGAAATCAAGTTTGTTCAAGTTTTGAGCGGATGAACTTTGAGTTTTAGCCGTGCGAAGTGAAGACCAGTTCGTGTGTGGTGACTTCACTCCGTACGAAGTGCTTAATGT
Source organism: Pulicaria dysenterica (assembly GCA_947179395.2). Lineage (NCBI taxonomy): Eukaryota > Viridiplantae > Streptophyta > Magnoliopsida > Asterales > Asteraceae > Pulicaria > Pulicaria dysenterica. The sequence continues at coordinate 37,718,258 of OX359291.1, forward strand.
AGGAGAAGAAGTCGATGAGTTTTGATCGCACGAAGTGAGATCCACTTCGTGCGTACTAGAGTCTTCTACGTGCGTAGTGATTGAGCCACTTCGTGCGTAATAGAGTTCACCACGTGCGTAGTGTATGAATCATGTTAAACGTATAAGAGTTCACTATGTGCAGAGTGAGCGTTTCACTTCGTGCGTAGTGCGTCCAGCACGTGCGTAGTATCCAGAAGTTAATTTAGTAATTGTTATTTTTGTAGGGCAATAAGAGATGACGCTTCTGTAATTGGAGTGTAATCCTTGACTGCTGTCGAGGTGAGTATACATACCTTTGACCCGATCAGCTATGTGTATGTTATAAACGATTAGTTTATCAATTGTATGTTGATATGTGAATGATTATGTAGTATTCAGTAACATTATGTGGTGATATTTAGTATGATTTTCATACATATATGCACCAAACGAACAGTATGAGATCAGTATTATGTTATATTTGTAATATGAGTTAATGTTATTGTCTCAAAATATAACAGAATTCAGATACATTATGTGGTACAGAAATAGGGGTATATTGAGATCCTTATACCCAAGCAGAGTGTCAGGGATTTGATTACACGTGAGGTGTGATCATACCCTGGAACAGATAACAGTTGAATAGGTTGCAGACATTCAGTTTAGATGTGTGATATTTTCAGAAGAGTTGCTCAGGTTTTAAGAGTTTATATGTTCAGTTTGTATGTTCACTAAGCGAAAGCTTATGTTTTAGTATGTTGTGCATGCAGGTAACCGGTTTCCAGCAAGGGTAAGGCCCCAGTGCTTTGCAGAGTTGGATAGCTCCAAGTTTTTGAAAATACTACTTTTGACACTACTTTTCATGAAGTTATTAGTATTAGAGTAATGTAAGCTTGTTTTCCGCAAACTCTGATGTTTTTAGAACGTTAATTAGAAACTGGCAAATTTTTAAAGCTAATTTAGAAAAGTGGTGTTACAGTCAAATTAGACTTCTGAGGAATTCGATTTGTGACTAAGAAGGCGGCTGTTTGAAATTCGACTTAGGGTGGATTCGACAATCTATGATTCGACTTGTTGTTCGACTAGAATTTGACATAATCAAATTCGACTTAGGGTTTGTTGATACAAAAATCGACATAGTTTTTTTTGTGAAATTCGAATTTGTTAGATATGTAAAAGTGAGGGTGCAATATGTAAATATGCCAAAGCCTATATAAGGCTTTGGCTTCATTGACTAATGTAAGCTTTGCACCATTTACCAATTACACCTTTAAGTGTATGTTTCTTCTATGCTCTCGGCTCTCTCTCTCTCTCTAAACCCAAACACACACACAAACTAAGATATGGTTTAAAGGTTTGTAGTTCCTATATGCTCTCGGCTCTCTCTCGGCTCTCTCTCTCTCCCTCTCTATGCTCAGGGCAACAAAACAGTTTGTTTTTGTTATCTAGTTCCTATATAAGGCTTTGGCTTCATTGACTAATGTAAGCTTTGCACCATTTACCAATTACACCTTTAAGTGTGTGTTTCTTCTATGCTCTCGGCTCTCTCTCTCTCTAAACCCAAGTCATTCATCAAAACCATATAGAGTGTCATGCGGTTTTACTATCATGCGTTTATAATGTCATAAGTCCAAAAACCGGTCAAAGGTGTTAAGGAAATGCCTAAGTCTCAAATCCCTTATAATCCATGCGGTTTTATCACAAAAAAACCGGTCAAGTTCACAAATCCGTATAAGCCAAGGCAATTCATGCGGTTTTACACAAATCCGTATAACATGCGGCTTCTTTCTCAAAACCGGTTAAGTTCATAAATCCGTATAAGCCAAGGCAATTCATCCGGTTTCCATGAAATCCACATATATGCAGTTTTTGTCACAATCCGGATCAAAGTAAATTCCAAAATAGCAAAGGCAATCCATGTGGTTTCACACAAATCCGGTCAAACATGTGGTTTTCCAAAGTTTGGGCAATAATTCCATTTCATGCGGTTTTGATCCAATTCCGAATACTTCATGCGGTTTACATCATAATCCATATATCTCATGCGGTTTTCACAAAATCCGCATGATTCAAACATAAAAACCGTATGTTTCAAGTTCTTAGGCTATTTTGGTTCTTTCTTCATTTCTAGGCTGTTGATGTTCATGCACAAGAATATATACTTCCAGAAAGCGTTATAAACATATAATAAACATCAATTCATATCAATTACTAGCATGCAATCATCCTAAGTTCATCAATCTAAAACATCCATTCGGTTTTTAGCATAAAAAAAAAGAAACCGAACACAATGATGTATAATAAACACATGTACACTAACCTCTTGATAATAATATCTTCAATTAATCAATTAGCATACAAGAACTAAAGAAGAAGATGAAGATGTTTTCTTGTTCTTCTTTCTTTGGCCGAGAATCACCAACAAAACACACACACACACTTTGTTAATTTGCATGTAAATGAACTTGTTGGCATGCTTAGGTGGTTAAGTGTCTCCAAATCGTGACACCTCAAGCACCACTAACTCAATTTTTAACAAATTAATATTTTCTTTAAATTTAAATAAAATACACATTTATTTATCACATAACAAATTTTGATAATTAAATTCACATAATCAAAATGAAATCTCAAGGTTAATAAACTAATTACCTTATTAATCTAGGCTGGTAGAGAGGGTGTTACAGTATACCATTGAGCAAGGTTCAATGCCCAACTTCTCCAGAGGAGTAGAATAGGATGAAATTGGTTCCCTATGCTTCGGCAGTGGGATCGATTATGTATGTCATGTTAAGTACTAAGCCCAATTTTTCTTACTCCATAAGCCTTACGAGTAGGTACCAGCAAAATCCGGGTGAACCCCATTAGGTGGTTGTCAAGAACATTCTCAAGTATTTGAGAAGAACAAGAGATAGGTTCTTGGTCTTTGGTGGAAGCACGGATGAAATCAGTGGTACTGGTTACACAGATGCGAACTTCCAGACAGATAGAGATGACTTTAAGTCGCAGTTAGGGTTTTTTTTTACCCTAAACGGTGGAGCTGTATTTTGGAAAAGCCAGAAGCAAGATACAATAGCAGATTCAACTACAGAGGCTGAGTACATTGCGGCAAATGATGCGGCAAAGGAAGCGGTTTGGCTACGGAATTTTATCTAGGATCTTAGAGTGGTTGCCAGTATCTCTAGATCGGTTGATATATTATGTGATAATATGGGAGCTTTGGAGCAAGCGAAAGAACCAAGAGATCACCAGCGGACCAGGCACGTACTTAGAAAGTATCACATCATCCGAGAGATTATCGGATGGGGAGATGTGAGGATATGCAAGATACCAACTAGGATAACATTGCTGATCCGTTGACCAAGGCGCTAGCAAGAGAAAAGCATGAGAGACATGCTAGTTCCATAGGAATGCAGTATATGGGACCTAGCACCTAGTTTTTTAGTATTTAATTAAAATTGTATGGATTGAGATTTACACTTTATGAATATGTATTAAACATTTCTGCGTGATGGAAATAGGAGGTTTAATATAATCTTTTAAATATCTCCATACTTTTAGCATATTTATTCATCCATGATATACAAGTCTTGGTATATCAAAATTACTCCGTAGCTACCTAATGCGGTGGGAGCCACATTAGGGTGATACTAACGCTATTATAAATACTTGTTGGATTATTCGGGTAGAGAATAACAGCACAAGTTATGTGATCAAGTATTTATAGATATTTGTCAGGGGTACAAATATTAGAGGTGATCCGCATCAGTCTAACTTCATGGAGCCAACGACATGAGTTAGATGTTTGGTTGTCCTTAGACCTGAGATGTTTGGTTTGGGGCACAAGACTTCTGTACTTTGGAACGTTCTAACGCTACACCGTAACTTGGTAGTAATAACGGGCGTATGTGGGTACAGCGGAAGACGTGTGCTCAAATGTAAGCAGTCAAGATGGGATTTGCACCTTCTCTTGAAGAGAGGAGATATTCCAGGGCCCCTTGACGGTTGAGACTAAATGAAATGTGTGGCCGCACTCGGATAGAATGATGGACATCATTTGGTAAATCCGTAACTGCAGTTAGCTGAAATCAGAAGTCGAGAAACATAATCTGGATTTTCAGAATATATCACATGCTCCATGTCTGAAATCCACATTACGGGATATAGCGATGTGAAAGGAAAATCCGGGTAATCCAAGTAGGTGATTACAGATTCTCTAGACATAAGAGAACTTATAGTCATGGTCAACCTAAGTATCTGGCTGGGGACCTCCTTAGGCATGTCATTGACAAGGGAGTGTAACTATCGTGCACAAGTGGGAGTCTCAAAGGATTGTGTGCAAGGATAGTGTATACGTGTCATCACATCCATAGACACTATGAGTCACTAAGGGGTCACACAGCTGCACACCCAACTAATGTGTTAGATTATGTGCGGAGATAATTAATGGGTACATTGTGTTCAATGTTTTAAGAGACTAAAGGGTCACACTGCTACATACCCAATTAGAACAGTTTAGAAAGTTACCAATATCTGTGTGGAAATAATTAATCAGTGGAATTAATTATTTGAGAGAGAAATAAATAATAAATAGTAATTTATTATTTAAAGGGAAATTAAATATTAAGTTTAATATTTAACGGACCAGTTAATTAATAGTTAATTAATTAACTAGTAAAGTCCAGGGGTCAAAGTGCAAGGAATGAAACTTTAATTAAAGTCATGGACTTTAATTAAACGGGCTTGGGATTGAATAAGGTTTACAGTATTTAAACCTAGAAAATGCTCATTTTTATCAAGAAGAAATCACAAGGAAACCCTAGCTTCCTTCCCCCCCCCCCCCCCCCTCTCTCTCTCTCTCTCTCTTGGTCTGCGTAGAAACCAAGAAACCCCAAAGGGGTTTTCGGTTTTTGCAATTAACGCATACACACACGCGCGCGGTTCGTGTTGTTCCGGTAATTCCAGCAGCGGTCTAGCAGCTAGTTCGTTGGTGGTGCAGTTGTGGTGGACTAACTTTAGCAATCCCAAGATTCCTATAGGTATTGTTTTTCTTAACCTTTTATCTGGATTGTAGATTAGAAACTGATAAGATCATTAGAAATATCCTAACCCTTTTAGGGTTTAGGGGGTTGTGTTCAATCCAGCTCCGCTTTAGGATTGAACCAGTAGTATCAAACCCAGGTTTGACCAGTTTGTGTCTTAGGGTGGTTTGGTCAGATCAAAACACTTCAATGGTATCAGAGCCTCAGCTCTATGATCTATAGTTTCTAGCTTTATCTGTTTTTAGATTTAAGGTTTGTTCTTGATCTCCTACTTGTTCCTTGTATTTTTCGAAAATCAAGAAGGGCAACAAAACAGTTTGTTTTTGTTATCTAGTTGCTAAAAAATTTAATCCAATTGATCAGAAAGTTTAAACTAAGATATGCATAATTGAATATTAACCACTTAAGTCATCATGTGAATCAGTTGCATCAGAAATGCATAATTGAATATTAACCACTTATTAATATGATAAATTTCACATAATGTTTGCCATTTATAAAAATGCAAACTAAACCACTTGGTATTTTATATAAAGAGATTGAATTTCAAGCACGCAAATTATCACCTATTGTAATTCAAAGTATTGGTGTACATAAGTCATTTACTAACATGATACACCCACGTAACATTTTTGCATTTCAAACATCAATACCTTCATCTTCATTGTCTTCAACAACTTCATTTCTTTCAACTGTTAAAATTGATTAGTTACTATAAGTACCTGTTTTCTTTTTTTGAATCTTGATCTTCTTTGATGTTGATTGCTTTTTGCTAACACTCATATCCTTTGAGGGTGGCTTAAAATTTTCATCATCTGATCTGTTGCCTCTGGAAATAATAACCTTATATCAATAATTAATGTCTAACATGAAATCTATATTATAATTATTTTCAATTGAACTATTTATGCTCAAAATGCAAATTATACACTGTTTTCATCATGTTCATACTGTAAATGAGAAGTTTATTCGACATTTATATACATAAACGATGGTTCAAAATGACAAAACTTAAGAATCAAACAGGGACAACTCTTAACCTAGATACATATATTGAATTTCTGCATTTGTAGCATGAAGATGGTATTATGAAAACTGTTATGCACAAGTATTTCAAAATGCAAATTATCCACAGTGACCATCATGTTCATATTGTAAATGCAAAGTTTATTGGGCGTTTATACAAATAAGTAGTGGTCAAAATGTCAAATCTTAACATAGATATATATATTGAATTCCTGCATTTGTAGTATGAAGATGATGAAAACTGTGTTATGAACTACTCTTTCCAAAATGCAAATTATAGGGTTTTTTTTATCATGTTCATACTGAAGATGCCTAACATGTGCAAAATGCAAATTATACGGGTTTTAATCATGTTCAACTCAAAATGCAAAGTTCATTCCACAATTGTACCCATAAGCAATTGTTCATAAATGACAACTATTAAGCATCAAACAAGGATAACTCTTAACATAGATATATATTTTGGACAACAAAATGCAAATCTCATCACAATGATATACATAATTATTTGAAATGCATGTTTATCCTAGAATTGAGTTCCAAAACAGGGGCAAAGATGAGTATGTTTGATAGACCATCAAACTTTGGTTAATTGTAGTCATTAGTCGTTTATATTTTTTCGCATTTTGATCATTGGAATTGAAAATACCTTCATCTTCATTGTCAGAATCATCTTCTTCTCCTTCAACTGATTGATCTTCTTCTCCTTCAACTGATTCCGCTTCTTCGTTCCTATCATTTTTTGCACTCTGTTGTTCGACATCATCTTCGACATTGATAACTTTTCTATCATAATTAATATTTTTAGCGAATGCTGCCATCAATCTCCCACTGCGTCTCTTAGGATTATCCATTGAAAATTTACACATAAAAAGTAAGTTCAACCAAATGATTTTGCATTTCCGAATAAGAAATTTTACGAATGGAATTCTTACTTTTTGCAGATGGAATTTGTTTCTTCTCTTCAATTCTTCCTCTTCAAAACCTAATTATGCGTTCGTGTAGAACTGATTTGTGTGTGGGTGTGTTTACGGTTATTGATGTTGAGTCTGCATTTGTGAGATTTTGAAAATATTCAATTTTCCTAACTATTGCGTTAAAAACGGAAGTTGGATTGTTGACAGGGAGAGCTAGTTTACATTTCTGTCCTTTTCCCTGTATAAATTGGCGCTTAATACCAATAAATTTTGTTTGGTTTTTAAATGCAATCACAGTCCTTCATTGCTAGATCTAATGGTCTATTTTGGTTCTTTAGGTTCTTTATTTTAGAACCTTTTTTAAACATAGAACTTAAAGAACTAATATGGTGATGACACATGGCTTTTTCAAAGGGGGCAAATTTGGAAAACCAAGAAATACATTCCCAGCCTCTAAAAAAACCCATCAAATCTTTATTTAATCCATATTTTCTTCATGTTTAAGATTTTTTTCAAAAAAATTATATCATTACATTAATTTATGTTTTCTTTAAAACAAGATTTAGGTTAGATATATTTCTCAAACTTTTTTCCCGAAAATGCACATGGTCTCGAAAATACAAATAGTTTGAAGAAAATGGAAATAGTGCAAGAAAATACAAATAGTGCAAATGCTTCAAAAATAAAAAAAATATAGAGCTAGTAATAAAAATGAAATTTCATCAACATCTACATGTTAATTAATCCATATGTGTCTAAAACCTATAAAAACACAAGTATATACGCATTTTCACATAGAAAATGCAAACAACAACAATCTAAAATGCATATATATACAATCTGTGCATATTTGCATTTTCATATTTCTGTATTTTGTTTAATGACTTAATGTTATTTTTATTTTCGCATTTTGGTTTTCTTCTTCATCTAGATGAAAACCTTCAATATTTTTTATTTTTTTTAAATATGTGAAGTCCAGTCTTAAATTATAGAGGAGGAAAAACTGAATATAATGGTATGATTTTTTTTTTATTAAAATCTTAATTATGTATGATTTTGTTTTTTTATGTGCTAAAAGGAAAGAAGGGAGAGTGGATGGTGCTTTTGTGTGGAACGTGGTTAGTAAACAAAAGAAAAAGAAGTTAATATTTTTTCCATTTATGCTCTTTTATTGACTTGTAATTGATAAATATGTATAAAATTACATATTTGCCATAAACTAATGCTAAGTTGTCAACCATTGATTAAGTTAATGTAATGATCAGATTTGGTTCTTTAGGTTTATGAGTGGTTCTATATTGATCCCATATATATATATATATATATATATATATATATATATATATATAGGATCAAATAAGAACATCTTTTAAGGTAAGAATGGTAAAAACAATTTATAGCCTTTGAATTATATTTATTTAATGGTTGATATTAAATTGGTGTAATTAAGGTATGTTAATTTTAATTATTTGGTTTAATTAGGTAAGGGAAATAAACTCAACATACCTTAATTAAACCAAATGATTGGCCTACAAGTGTTCTCACCGGATCCCTCCGCTATATATATATATATATATATATATATCTATATCTTATTGTTTATATTATTAAACATTTAACACTTTTTGGTTAAACTTTAAAACTTTCAGTAAGTTGAAATGACCAATATACCCTTAACTCAAAGAAAATAAACTCACAGCTGGACACAATAATAACTATTTGATTACGATCTCTACCCTTTTGAACATGGAAACAATTAACCCCCTAAAACCTAACTAAGTAAACACACGGCTAGATGACTGATATATAAGTTAAATTGATTGCCATTTTCACAATTCCACCATTTCAAATAATGTAACTGGCCAATGATTGATGTAAACTGAATGTAAAATAGGGAACAACATATTGATTACAAAATATAAAATGCATCATATAATTTGTAGAACTCATCAAAGACATCATTTCCAATTGTAAACTCTCGTTTCTTTAGCATCTTGCTAGAGTTATATGTTTTATATATGGCTTCCTAGAAAAACTGATGACCATGTCGAAACTCTCTTTCAAATTTCTCTTTTATTGACGTTAATATAAGACATTAGTAAATATAAAACCGAGGAGTTGTGGCTGTCGTATTCACTATCAAATACCATCTCTATTTTTTCCTAGGATGGGTACCTAGTAGAGTGTTACTTGCACTCCTAAATGTTAGCCCTCTAGCCCAATGATATCGTTGGTGAATATCATATTGTGCTATACTTGATAGTCTTATACAATATGATGTCTATGTACATCATTTAAGGTACACATGCGAATGTAAATTTAGGTGAAAATTGAAGATTTAATCATGGCCCTTCACTTGAGTTGATCGGATAGTCTACATTTGGCCATTCATTATATTAATTACCCAACTATGAATTGCGATGACCATGAATTGCAATGGATGAATTGCGACTCTTAGATCTAATAAATCAACATCTAATTGATGGCTATTCTCACTTAAATAGCAATTCTTACTTTAACCCTCCCCATGTACATCATATTTCTTATTATTCACAGACCATTTTCATGCCGAGTTTTACAATATTCCTAAGCATCCCTTGAGTACACTAAGTGATCTTGTCAGGTTTACCATGGCCGCTGATTTGCGCATAACTTTTTGTCATACACAACAATTAGAACCTTTATGTCACTACTAACACACACTCTTTTATTCTAATCCACAAATTTAAGAGTATAATGGTTTAAACTATCATCTTTTATCATGTATGGCAAAAATTATTGGGCACAAATCATCCCCTTTTACCATAAAGCCGTGTTAAATATTTTTTAAGAACAATGAAAATAAAGATGACGAAGATGACATTTTATAAGAAGAAAAAAAAGTGAAATAATTGAGAGAAATAATTAAGGAAGAGAACTGAGGTGTGAATGAAGCAAGGTATATTAAGCTTGTGTATAGCTCTAGATGGTTGTTTAAAGTGTATGTAGATAATATTTATATTAACATGCATCTAGTTCTTTTGCTGATTACGTTATATATATGAGGCTACATGTCTAGTAGTGTTATGAGATCGAATGTAACTTATATAAATCAAAGGGTAAAATATAAAAAATTATTAAGGGTTAAAATTGGAATGAATGAATGTATTGGGAACCACATCTATGTCATAATAGAACTTGAAAATTTAACATTGAAAGAGGGAGGAAACCGTAATAGACATCAACACCGGGCCATAAGCTTTGGTTTGGGTGAAAAGCGAATTTTGAGTATGTGTTAAAAATGAAAATTGAAAAAATAGTTGTAAGTTAGCAAATAAGTTTGTAAATAATAAATAAAAATTTTGAACAATTAACACACATGATCTAATCTACACCTATTGTATAGGACTGGAACCTTTAATTAGTGGAAGGTACATAATATACATTTATACCGCTAAGTCAAGCACCATTTGATTTGTATATACATTAAGTAATATTGTGAAATCAGATTCAACATATCAAACAAAAAAGTAAAAATGAAAATTTATTAAGGATTGAAAATATAAGTGAATAGTGTTTTTAGAAAAAATAAACATTTATTAAGGATTGAAAGTGAATAATGTTTGTAGTATAAGGATTGATAGTAAGGAATTAATATATATACATGCTGTACAAATACTTATAGTAGAAATTATGATTTATGAAGGAAAAAAAAAATTCTAAAAACCATTCATTGCAATTGCTAGGGCTGTGTTTGGTTGATGAAAAATCCCGCTTTTTTCTAAAAATTTTTTCTAAGAAAATGAAATAATTAGAAAAGTTGAGTAATTTTTCTATCATTTTTCTTAAAATAGAAAAATTTTCAGTTTTCCAATTTCAGCTACAAATGGAAAAGCGCATAAACCCACTTTTCCAAAATTTTCTAAATCGTGAGTATCCCTCTAACCTACCTGCCGCATAACACCATCAGACGTTCCTCTCCAAAATTGTTGATCGTCTCACCCTTGCCGGAGTCTGCCGTGATTGTTGTTGCTTTTTGCTCTATTCTCTCCGGTCTCCTCCTGCTTACTTCCTTATTCACAGCATCGCAGGTATGTTCTTCCCCTTTTCTTTGTTGATTTGTGTGTATTACAAATAATGATTGCGTTGATTTGTGTGTATCTCCTACAAATAATTATTCTCTGTTTTTTGTTTGAAAGCTTGCTAGCACCGTAGTTTTTTTCACATGCGTTCCTGCTTTTCAAAGCATATATTGTAGTTGTTTTACGTACCTCTGTTTTTTTCTTCTTCTTTTTGTGTCTATAAAAATTATAGAGGAAGATATATATATATATATATTAATTATATGTGTGTATGTGTGTGGGTGGCTGTGCTTAGTGTAGGACAATGCCAGAAAAAGGTTATGACACATGCTATGTATGTATGTATATCTAAAATCATGACAAAAAAAGATGATGGATGAGGCACATGTTATGTGTGTATGTATATCTAAAATCATGACATATGAAACACTGTAATGTCAGGCATATGTTGTCAACTTTTTCTTTTATTTTAGAGTTGGCTCCATCTTATATGTATTGTCAAATTAATTATTAAATTATAGTATATTCTATGAGATTATAGGCTTATATTAAATTCATATCAATTTCATATTTAAATTTTCAAAGCTGACTATATAATCTAGGCTTATCTTAGATTTATTTGTTCAAAGTTAGTTAGTTTAATCTTGGTTTATACTCTACTAAAATAATATAAATTACATATTACTCTAGATACGTATAGGTCTCCATGAAAGCAATTAACAAAAAGTTTACTTATAGCTCATATATTGTGGTTTATTAAAAACTTATCTAGATAAATATTTGGTGTTATATAAATGAGTGAAATATAGATGGGTGGACATAATGGTGATGTTATGGATTGGTCAGAAGATTGTGAGAAGTTCTTTTTAGAGATATTGGCCGAAAGAGTTCGGATCTGAATGGATAAAGCATACAACAAGACGTCGCCAGAGACGTTCGTGATCTTGATATCACTAAATAGTAAAAAATTTCATGTTAAAAATTCATTTTTATGTTTTATTTGGATTTACATTGAATTTTATGTTAAATCTCGTATTATATTTTTCTTTAAATTTAAGTTTATATATGTTAAATGTTGTATTATTTTAAATAACGAAAACTGAAAAATAAAAACTGGTTAAAATAATACATCAAAACATGTTTTCTAATTTTTTTAAATAGAAACAGAAAACTCCATTATTGTTAACCAAACGCATTTTCTAAGAAAACTGAAAATGAAAACTCCACCCTTTTTTTCAGAAAATTTTTCCAGAAAAACTGAAAACAATTTTCCACAACCAAACGCAACCTAGCCCTCTCCAAATAGTAATTTTCCTTCTATATATCTTCTAGTTTGGTAGCCTAACCTCGAAATCCAGTAACCGCACACATGGAGAGTGGTGTATCTGTTTAATCGTATATTCTTAAGTTTGGAAAAGAAAAAGAAAAAAAAAAAGAAAATACTTTTCTTCTAAATTTCCTTATATTTTTGAAGAATAAGAATTAAAGAAAAATAAGCTTAAAGTCTTCCTCTAAATCCCTTATTTCCTCTCTATTCTTTTATTAAATAAAACTCGTAAACATAACTTTTATAACTTTTTTCTCACATTCTTTCATTACAAAAAAAAAAAAAAAGAACCGGACGTAAAACAAAAGAATGCTTCAAGTTATTAAAATTACTATCTTATAAAGTCATAAAAAGATTTAGAGTTTAAAAGTTGTGGTCAAGTTCATACAGAACATAGTCATGAAATTTTAATATTTCACATGTTAATTACAAAAACGCTACTCCGCCTAAAATTTTTAAAATTCAATTTGGACTATTAATTAAGTTGATACAAAGACTAAGATTAGTCTCTTAAGACTATAAATTATTTATAAACTATATTAAATATTTTTCTAAAGTTTAAATCTAAATAAAAAAGAAAAAATGGTACTTAATTAAGTGAGAAGTATTTAAATAGTTTATAAATGTAACGTAGAGAAGCGCGGGAAGGTTTTCACAGGGGAGAAAATAAAGATCGAGGAGAATCTGGAGATGGAAAAAGCAAGGTTGATAAGCTTGGCTCTCGAGTTCGGATTCGACGAAGAATCTGCTCGTATCTGCTTGGATCGTCTTATTGATCTCTATGGTGATAAACCCTTTTCTTTTTAATATCCTCCGATTTAAACCCTAGAAATGGATTACATTACATGCTTCATACATTGGATAGTGATTTCCTGTTAGGTTACTGAGAAATGTACTAAACAACAACTTTTCACCGTTTAATTTGAATAATTGTTATATAAATGCTTATTTATATAACATCTCAACTGGTGAAATGTAAAATTTTAAGCTTTATTTACATGATTATGGCCTTTAATTTCTTGGTCATTAGAAAACAATCAAACATAACAATAGACCTTCAATTTCTTAGTTGTTTATGTACTACCCTGTTGAGTTCACAAATGGAGTGCTAATAGTTAAGTTATTTATGTTTCTTAGTAATAACCTTCAAGTATAGAGCAGAAATCGCAACCGAAAACCAATACAGCACAAATTTAATGAATAAATATTCTAATTTGTTATTTTATAGGGAGTGATGGACAGGATTTTATCACTGTGGAGCATTGTGGTGATGATTTTCTTGCATCACTTGCTGAAACTATGCAAGATAGTGAGGATTGGGACGATTTACAGGCTTTGGAGACGCAGGCTTGTGGGACCCTTTCTGACATGTTTAACAAAGACTATGTGAAACATAACGAATTCGAAGAAGAAGATGATGATAATGGGAGTATTAGGGAACCTTTTGTCCATGTAATAAAGGACTCGCCCAAAGTTCAGAATGATCAAATATTTATGCATCTTGATTCTACAAGTGAAGATGAAGAAGACCCAAATTTCAATATTTCAAGCAAGAAGGATATAAAATCTTTGTACTCTTCTTCATCGTGCAATAAAAGCAGTCAGTTGCTGCCACGTTTAGATCAAAGCGTTTCAAAAAATAAGGTGAAAGAAACCTTGTTAATCATACAGTCAAGTAGTGAACACAACTTTTTTTTATAAATGTAAAAAGAGTCTGCAGTTATTATGTGTTTGGCTTAGTATAAAGCAAGGTATATGGACATTGATTTGTCTACTGGTGTTGCAGGATGCTGGCAAAATCAAAACTACACAAACTTCAGTTTTATCGTTTTTTGATAAAAAGGCTAATTGCACCACTTCATCATCAAATGGGGATGGAAATGGACCTCTTAGCTATGAAGAGTTAAAGTCACTTGACGATCTTGAATTAGCAAACGTTGTAATATTTGGTAATACGACATTTCGCCCCTTACAGCATCAGGCTTGTAAAGCATTTGTGGAAAAACGTGATTGCTTCATTCTTATGCCCACAGGCGGTGGTAAAAGTTTATGCTACCAGGTTAATTTTTTTTTACATAATTATTACTCTTTTTTTCATTTTGTTAGCTACCAAACTATGTATAGATGATATATATATGTATTCATATCTTGCAGCTTCCAGCAACAATGCAGCCGGGTGTCACTATTGTTATATCCCCTCTATTGTCTCTAATTCAAGACCAGATAATCACTCTGAACCTCAAGTTTGGAGTGCCATCAACTTTTTTAAATTCACAACAAACTACTTCACAAACAAATGTTGTACTCCAAGAATTAAGGCATGGTTTTTATTTGTTAACTTGTTCTTTAGTATTGGACAATTGATTATAGATTAATAAGCATGTTGAAGTAAAGAATTAAATAAATGAATTCTTTCATTTTCTTAGGAAAGAGAAACCATCGTGCAAGCTCTTGTACGTTACTCCTGAACGGATTGCTGGGAACTTATCGTTTCAAGATACTTTGAGATCTCTGCACCAGAAGGTTTGTTTCTTTGTTTTTAGAAAAAGTATGTAACTTTAGTACATCACACAACCAAAAAATATATAAAACAGAATATCAAAATAATGATGGTGAGTTCTGTCGAACAAACGTTTTACAGGGACAGTTAGCTGGATTTGTTGTTGACGAAGCACATTGTGTAAGGTATGTCATTGTTTTTTCCCCCTTATACATTCATTTTTGGGCAAATGGTCGAGAAAGACATCATATATATCAAAATTTGCCAATAAAGGTAACATGTAATTTTTGTGCTGAGAAAGGATTATAAAATTTAGTTTGTTATAAAAAAGGATTGTAAATTTTAATTTTGTATAAAAAGAGATTTTATATTTCAATTTGTTATAAAAAAGAGTATCATGACATGCTAAAAATCAAGGTTATATGGTCAAAATTTCCTTTTTTGTTAGAAATCAAAATTTATGATTCTTTCTTGGCCAAAAAAATTGGACGTTACCTTTATTGACAAATTTCGATATTTAGATATCTTTCTTGGCAATTTGTCCTGCATTTTTCATCAAAGTAACTTTTTTATCTCTTTTATTTTGTTTTTTTAGCCAATGGGGACATGATTTCCGTCCAGATTATAGAGTATTGGGGTGTCTTAAACAGAATTTTCCGAATGTGCCTGTGATGGCCTTGACTGCTACTGCAACAGAATCAGTTCGTAAGGTTATTATTGCTTATATAATTATACCTTATTTTGTGGTTTTTGGATATGCATTTTCAAACTGTGCTTATGCTGTTTTATGTTGTAATGATAAAATAATCATTCGAGTGTTTAGCAAATCTGATTATTTTAAGACTCTAATATAAAAATGACCAATTAGGAAATTTTTTGCAGCCGGATGAAACTGATTATCCAAATCTGAGTATTGATTCCTAAATTGTTAGATAATCCAAAGCAACTTCTGTTAATCTAAAAACTGATAATTGATAGAAGCAACTTCAACTCTCAAATCTCAATAACTGGATGATTCGTTCCAAGACGCAAATTCAAATATGCAAGTTAAGTTGAGGATATTATAACGTGTATTGTGTAATATATGCAGGATATATTGAAAGCTTTAAGAATCCCACATGCTCTTGTTCTAGAGACGAGCTTTGACAGACCAAATTTGAAATATGAAGTGATTGAGAAACGCAAAGAGCCATTAAAGCAGCTTGGGAAGCTGCTACTATCTGATGGCTTCAAAAATTCCTCTGGGATCGTATACTGCCTTTCAAAAAACGAATGTGTTGAAGTTTCAAAGTTTCTAAATGAGAAATGCAAGGTTAAAACGGTTTATTATCATGCTGGTTTGTCTGCTCGCCAAAGGATTTCTGTTCAGCAAAAGTGGCACTCAGGAGAAGTGCATGTCGTGTGTGCTACTATTGCATTTGGCATGGGAATAGACAAACCTGATGTGGTAAGTTGTTTTTACTGTTTCTATTTGATTTTACCAGACAATCTAAGCAATTATAATTTATAGAAATAAAAAAGAAAGTAAGAAACCAAGTAAAGGTTTATAGTAATATTTTTAATTTATTTGCCTAAAAGTTATAAAAAATACAAAAAAGTACTTCTATCTAGAGGTGGCAGCTGCCAAGATCAGTGGATTGACTAGCAGTTCAAAATGGGTTTGGGTTGCAACGCCCATTTTTTCGTCAGAGATGAGTTGGGTCGGGTTGACTCGCAAATATTGTTTATTTGTTCAAGTATTAAAGTTTAAGTGAATAAAGCATTTATTGATTACAAATTAACAATATACACACAATAATAATTTACTTCGCTACTTTCAATCTGTTTGATCCGTTTAACTTGTTCCGTTGTAGCTAAACTTTTAGATTTGACCCATTTGAAATACAAACACAAACCAAATCAACCATTTTATAAAGGTTTTATAATGGTTTAACCATCAAACTTTTTGTTCAATTTCGGTTTAACCATAAAAGTTTTATCCTAAACGATTTTACCATAAAGTTTTGAATTTGTTATAATTTAAACCTCAAAGTTTTTTTCAAATGGTTTAAACCTTGAAGTTTTGTTAAAAAAAATTGATTAATCACTTATGTTTTGTATGGTTTTTGATTTTACCCCCTCCACTAGATTATGCATTTTAGTTTTATTAAAAATTTAACAAAACTTAAAGGGTTAAACCATTTTTAAACAAAAATCTAAGGTTTAAATCGTTTGAAAAAAACTTTTTAAGGTTTAAACAAAAAATAAGGTGCAACTTTGAGGATTGAATCATAACAATATCAAAGTTTATGGTAAAACTGTTTGAAAAAAAACTTTGATGATTAAACTGAAACTGAACTAAAACTTTGATGGTTAAATCATTATTGACACTTGTATAAATAAATGGGTCGAAATTGCCACAATTGTCTTATGCATGATGGCTGAACTCATGCACTAATTTTTGAAACAGTGTGACTTTGTGCCTGTAATTAGGTATTATATGTTCTTTTCTCTTAATTATTAGACATCTAAATAATTTTTCAATTTTTTTTACAATTATATTCAGCGGTTTGTGATTCACAACACACTATCCAAGTCTATTGAAAGCTATTATCAGGAATCCGGAAGGGCTGGAAGGGATAATTTACCTTCAAAATGCCTTGTTTTATATCAGAAAAAAGATTTTAGCAGGATTGTATGCATGTTAAGAAGTGGAGGAAATAAAAAAGAAAGTTTCAAGTTATCAATGGATCAAGCTCGGAAAATGCAACAGTATTGTGAGCAGAATGTAAGCATACTTGTATTATGCAATCAAATTTGCTTTATAGCAAACATATTTTAAGGCAAAATTTCAAACGAGAACTGTTTTTCGTACGAGAACTGCGATAACTAATCTTAACAGTTCAATTCCCCCTCTTTTAATGTCATCACCCACCCATGAATTCATTACATGCACCCTGCCATACTTGATTTCCCCACGCTCTACATCCATGAATTCCACGTATCAAATCAACGGCTAAGATTGGTTCTCGCAGTTCTCGTACAAAAAACAGTTCTGTTTGAACCCTCTCCCATATGTTAATATAATGAATTCCTTTGCAATTTGCAGGCAAAATGTCGTAGACAGATTCTGCTTGAGCACTTCGGGGAATCTTTTAACCCGAGATTGTGCAAAAATGGATCTAATCCTTGTGATAACTGTCTCAAATAGCCATTGTGAGTAATTTTATTTATTTATTATTATTTTCATATGATGCCAACCTTTTCTGCATATTGATTTGATTGGATGGCGATTATTGTCTTTTTAAGTGTATGCATATCTGATAACAGGATACAACAAACCAAACGATATCAAATAAATCGATTATAAATCAACTTAAAAATCATCTTTTATTTGTAACCAACTAATGTTTCCTACAGTGATCCACTTTGAAAATATGATGTCAGGAGAGTTAGAAATTCTAGTTTTACCATCTCTAATACGTAGAAGCTATTCTCGTTTGTGTCTGTTATCAAGCAAATGCAGATAAAAGTTCTTCTTGAGGATGAATTCATCGGCCTTTAACGGGCTAATTGACTGCAAATTGAGAAAGTAAATAAACAATATCAGACTCTTAAAAAGTTAACTAAAAACATTGTGATATGAATCAAATTGGTGAAGAGTAATTCTAGTAAAACTTACTGGAAATCAATAGAATGCTTGAACGATAGGGCTGGATTTCGAGAACCAGTAGTCTCCAAAGTCGCAAAACAGAAACGGAACAAAAACTTACGTACGTACAATGGGAGGGCCGGTCCCTACTAAAGCCGATACCCTAATTACCAAAATTAATAATAATGACATAATTAAACCCATAAAATTCAAGATTAGCAGTTAACCCCCTGTACTTGCTGCACTTGGCTGCTGATTGAATTTCTTCTTACGCTGGTAAACCTGCCCCCAGCGACCATTCATATCAATACTCCCTCCCTGAAGATTCACCTTGTCCTCAAGGTGAAAGGAAGGAAACTGCTCAAGTATGTGTTCTGCTAACTCCCAAGTGTCCTCTTCTGGTGTCAACCCCTTCCACTGAATTAATACTTCCATTCCTCCAGCTCCCTGTCGCGACCCCATCACCATCTCCGGTTGACAAATCACCTGCATTTCCTCAGTTAACCCCTCTGGTAACGACACTTCAGCAGAAACATTACCCGCTACCGACTTTAGTTGTGAGACATGGAATACCGGGTGAATGAAAGCTGACGGAGGCAACTTCAAACGGTAAGCAACGGCTCCCACTTTCTCCAGTATCTCGAAGGGCCCGTAGAACCGTGGAGCCAGTTTCAGATTAGATCGCCTAGCCACCGTTACCTGTCGATACGGCCGTAGTTTCAAATAGACCAGGTCACTGATAGGAAATAGACAAGTTGTAATTGTAGAAGGACTAAAAGAGTAAAGTTAGTGTTTATAATAAATAGGGGAAAGGGAGTCGAATAGGGCAGGCAGAATTTAGATATCAGCTGTGTGAGTTGGCTCATAGCCTTTGGCTATTGAGAGAGGGGAGTTCCCTGTATCAATCTTCCATTGATGGTTGATTGAGGTTTATCTTGTTTTATTTCAGTTTATAGTCCAATTCCTACTGTTCTATAATCGATTCATATCAATTGTTCTATATCAGTTCACGTTCTTCATCATTGGTCCGACCTGCCCTAGACCTGCCGTTTTTTGAGATTCTCGATCTGTTCTCGTCACATATCGTTCTGTGTTACAATCTTATTTGGAAACTCTTAAATCGGGAAACGATCGATTTGGAAGGTGCATAGATTTGGAAGTTGCGCAGATTTGGTAAGTATTCGATTTGGTAAGTGCGCGGATTCTGCCAGTCAACCTGCAATTTCCGATCGTGACCTGCAACTTGCTTCATCGACAGTTTGGGTTGTTCTTCGCTGAGGTTTCATCGCTGGGTTTTTTTATCGTTACTTCTTGTTGCCGACAATCACAATCGTTTTCTGTTATCGACCCTCACAATCGATTTCAGAAATCGATTTTAGCACTCAACTCAGCATTCGATTCCACCATCGCTTGTTACATCACGTTCTTTGTCCAATTGTTCCATCGCTAATTGCTGCTTCAGGTACAATACTCATCCGATTGTTACATCGCTAAATCTGTTTGGATTTGTGATTGCTCTATCCTTCAGCAATCGATTTCCATTATCGATCAGTCCTACACTTCCGATTTCAATTTTTGGTTCTTCTTGAAGTACCGATAGTCGATACTCCTACTGCTCACTCTTTGCTGATTTCCGTTTTTTATTATTACGAGGGTTTCTGTTTCGTTTTTTGCTCCCATATCTGCTATAAGTTGCTTTGGCAGATATTGATTCAATAGTTGGGTTCAATTTGGGTTTCTGTTTGTTCCATCGCTGGTTCTTCGGTCATTGATTTCATTGCTCTTTGAACCTGTCCCTGTTGCTTTTGATTCTGCATTTTGAATTGCCAACTGTGTTGCAATTAGTTGCTGTCAATTGAGTGTCCAATTGACTTCCATGGAAACTCTATCTATCCATTCTCGTTTAGATTTCCAGGAGGAGCAGATTAAGCAACTTCAACAGGACGTCACAGAGCTCAAATTGGTCTTAAAGTCTTTGGAAGCCGATCGAATTGAAGAACGGGAGTTTCGTAAGGTTATGTTGGGGTGGCTGAAGCAACAACCTACTTTTCATTGGGACAATGGGTCGGATGATAAATTGTTAGAAGGAAAGGGCTCGGGAACTATCGATTCTAGTGAGAAGGACGGTGACTCTTGCAGTAACTTGCATCAGACATTGAATGGTACGGGGGAAAACATCAATTATCAAGAATATATTGTTTATCCAATGATGGAATCAACAATCATGCTTGGTGCGGAAGGAAATTTAGATGTTGATGCTCAAGGGCCGAATAGAGCAGTGCAGCCTCAACAATCAATTGGCTTGGAAACTCCTAATCCACTCATGAAAGAAACAATCTACTCAACTTGGCAGCTAGGGACGATTGTTGAAGATCTAACTATTTGGGTCGGAAATGCCATCGACAATCATACTTTTATGATAGCTGGGAATGATTTTGTTGTGGGACAGCCTTGTGAAGGGGCCTACTAGAATTAGACTCGCGTTATGATTTATGGGGACTGTTGGTTTGAGGAGCTTCTGGTTCGTGACTTACCGCCTGGAAAACCACTTGATCATTTGGGAGCAAATGGGGGCTGTGGCTGGTTTGAGGAGCTTCTGCTTCGTGACTTACCGCCGGGAAAACCACCTGATCATTTGGAAGCAAGTCTTGAGGACAAGACTTTCTTGAAGGAGAGAGTAATGATAGGAAATAGACAAGTTGTAATTGTAGAAGGACTAAAAGAGTAAAGTTAGTGTTTATAATAAATAGGGGAAAGGAAGTCGAATAGGGCAGGCAAAATTTAGATATCAGCTGTGTGAGTTGGCTCATAGCCTTTGGCTATTGAGAGAGGGGAGTTCCGTGGATCAATCTTCCATTGATGGTTGATTGAGGTTTATCTTGTTTTATTTCAGTTTATAGTCCAATTCCTACTGTTCTATAATCGATTCATATCAATTGTTCTATATCAGTTCACGTTCTTCATCAGTCACCAACGGCAAAACTAACATCCCTCCTTTTCTCATCCGCCTTTTCCTTCATTAACTGCTGTGCCCGTAGTAGCTGCGACTTCAGCTCCTGTAACACCTCATCCCGGTCTCGTAAATACTGGTCCACATCAAATGTGGTAGCGCCACCCCTATTGTAGCGAATAATTTCGGGGGGATCCCTGTCATATAACACCTTGAATGGGGACATACCAATTGAAGAATGAAACGAGGTGTTATACCAGTATTCAGCCCACGGTAACCATCGAACCCACTGCTTTGGGCGTGTGCCCACGAAACATCGCAAATACGTCTCCAGGTTGCGGTTGACCACCTCTGTTTGACCATCCGTCTACGGGTGGTACGCGGTACTATACTTGAGAGTAGTGCCCTGGTATTTAAATAATTCCCGCCAAAAATGACTGATGAAGACCCGATCCTGATCTGATACAATGGTTTTGGGGACCCCGTGTAACCGTATAACGCCCCTGATAAACTCAACCGCCACAGAAGCTGCCGTATAGGGGTGTCTCAGAGGAACAAAGTGGGCCGACTTACTTAACCTGCGACTACAACCATGATAACCGTATATCCCTCCGACTTGGGTAACCCATCGATGAAATCCATAGTGACATCTTCCCAAATACGTGCTGGTAGATCTAAGGGTTGTAACAAACCCGTAGGTGCAAGATTAGAGTATTTACTCCGTTGGCAAACCGCACAATCCGAGATCATTTTAGCAATATCCCGTCGCATACCCACCCAAAACAATTCCGCCGCCATTCGTTGGTAGGTCTTCTGGTTTCCACCGTGGCCTCCGAGAACTCCACCATGCATTTCCTCAAATAACCGTGGGATCCAACTTGATGTGCGAGGAAGGTACAAGCGACCATGATATCTAATGATCCCTCCCTCAATCTGGTAGTGTTCTAATCCCGTCTCCTGAGATTCAACCCGCCCTTTAAGCTGCAAAATCTCTGGATCCGACCTTAAAGCTTGTAACAGATCAGCATAGTTACTACTATGGCTAACCGTCAATGCCATCAAGTCAGTGCCACCGTCACGGCGCGAGAATGCAATTGCCGCCCCATTCTCTCGCCCAAGTCGATAAATAATTTCGAAATCGTACCCCGATAGTTTAGCTATCCACCGCTGGTGTTCCCCTGCCACAACCCGCTGCTCCAGGAGAAATTTTAAACTCTTCTGATCCGTAATCACAGTAAAGCGCCAACCTAAGAGGTAAGGTCGCCACTTCTGAACCGGCAATACTATTGCCATTAATTCTCTTTCGTAGACCGACTTAGCCTGCGCCCGGGGGGCCAACGGCTGACTGAAGTAAGCGACAGGGCGGCCCTCCTGCATTAACACCGCCCCAACACCCTGGCCCGACGCATCAGTCTCCACCATAAAAGGCTTCGAAAAATCGGGTAGAGCCAAGACGGGTATACGAGTCATAGCCTCCTGAAGTGTTCGAAATGCCCCAGTCGCTTCCTCCGTCCATCTAAAACCATCCTTTCGCAGTAGATCCGTTAAGGGCCGTGCTATCTTACCATATCCCCGTACAAACTTCCGGTTATACCCCGTAAGACCCAAGAATCCCCGCAATTCCCTCACCGTCCTAGGCATTGGCCACTCTGTCATCGCCGAAATTTTAGAAGGGTCTGCTTTCACCCCTCTCGATACAATATGCCCCAGATACTCGACTTGTTCTTGCCCGAAGACACTTTTTACGGTTGCAGAAAAGTTTTTCAGCACGTAAACAATCGAAAACAATAGAGAGATGATTGGTGTGTTCTTCCATGCTTTGGCTATAGACCAGGATATCATCAAAAAATACCAACACAAACCGCCGCAGATAGGGTCGAAAAACCCGATTCATCGGTGCCTGAAAAGTGGACGGTGCATTGGTTAACCCAAAAGGCATAACGAGGAATTCATAATGGCCCTCGTGAGTCCGAAAAGCTGTCTTGTGCACATCCTCTTCCTTCATCCGTATCTGATGGTAACCGGACTTTAAATCCAGTTTACTAAATACCGAAGACCCATGTAATTCATCCAACAGCTCATCGATGACCGGTATTGGAAACTTATCGAGTACCGTCGACTTGTTTAGGGCCCGGTAGTCGACACAAAAACGCCAGCTGCCATCTTTTTTCTTGACCAGAAGAACAGGGCTTGAAAAAGGACTTGTGCTGGGTCGGATCACTCCTGCCTCAATCATTTCACCCACTAACCGTTCAATTTCATCTTTCTGCAACTGCGGATACCTATATGGTCGAACATTAATAGGTTCAGTGCCGTGCTTCAAAGTTATGGCATGCTCATGATCCCGCTGTGGTGGTAATCCTGCAGGTAACACAAAAACATCTGAATAGTCGGTTAGTAACATATCGAGCGCGGGAGGTGCCTGGGGGCTCGTGTCCCTCCCGCCGTCCATGCTCGCGAGAGTCACCAGGTAACCTGCACTAATGTCAGTCATACCCCGTGCGAGAGATTGGAGCGACGCCTCCGCTCTCCGTAACCCTGGTTCCCCGTGTAGTGTCACCCGCTCCCCCTATTTCCGAATGACATGGTCAGCTCCCGCCATTTAAAACGTGTTTCACCCAACTGTCGTAACCACTTCACCCCTAGAATCACATCCGTACTCCCCAGTTCTAACAGATAGAAGTCCTCGACCACCGTCACCCCTAGTAACACCAATTCCACCTTTCGACATATCCCGTAGCAAGTGTCGGTCTTCCCGTTACCTATAGTCACCCCAGTTGCTCTCTGCCCTGTGATCGGTAATTGCAAGGGCTCTACCAACTTCAATGATAGGAAATTGTGGGTTGCCCCACTGTCAATTAGCGCCACCACCTCGAAACCCTGTATATATCCCCGTAGTTTCATAGTATGTGGAGTAGTAATACCAACAACTGAATTAACCGAAACCTCTACAGCATCGACATGTACGTGTTCCGGATCTTCCTCCACGGTCTCCTCGCCATCCTCTTCCGTCACCATAAGCACCTGCAAAGTTTTATGAGGACAACGGTGACCCGGTGCAAATTTATTATCACACCAAAAACATAACCCCTTCGCTCGTTTTTCAGCATATTCTGTTTCAGTCATCTGTTGGTACGGCTGTTTGACTGGTCCAATTCCCAACTGGCTAGGCCCTCCCTGGGGACCCCTGGGGTTTTGAAACCCCCGTGACAACCCTTGGCGGTGCTGGTCTACCGCCCCCCTTACCAACATCCCCGTAGCTACCCGTTTTAGATTCATCAATCATAAGGGCCAGCTTGATTGCTTGCCCCAACCCGCGTGGTTGTAATAATCGAACCAAGTTCCGAACATCCGGTTTTAACCCCTTGATAAAAATGCCTTCCAGAATAGTCTCCGGAATACCCTCTAACTGTGTTGCAAGTGTTTCAAACAACCCCACATAATCCCTGACTGAGCCATTCTGGTTAATAGCAAGTAGCTGTTCATACAAGTTACCCTCTTGGGACGGCTGAAAACGGTCCAAAAGTTTGAGTTTCAAGTGTTCCCAATGCCTAAACGGTTCCCTCCGATCACACCAACGGAACCATGCTAGTGCCTGTCCCTCCAAACATAAAACCGCGGCTCGAAGCCGTTCCCCTGTAGTAACAAACCCCTGGATATCAAAGAACCGTTCCACCTTGTAAACCCATCCGTACGCATCTTCCCCATCAAAAATCGGCATTTTTAGTTTCCTTAAGCGATGATCAGCACCGGCTACCCAAACCCGCTCTCCCGAGGGCCCGGACCCTGCCCCTGGTCCCACCCCCCACGGTGGCAGCCCCACACTACCATACGAAATAGGTTCCGTTGGTGGTACAAATGAATCATAATGAGAGTTCAGTGTTTCCTTACCTCTGTTACTGCTGCTCTCATGAAACGCGAATCCGTCATCAGCGAAAATGGAAATCGGAGGCTGCGACATTAACCCCACTGACTTGTTCGAGAACACTGGAGGTGGAACAGAGGGTATAGGCTGGCTATGGGTTGCAAAAACAGACAGCGAGATCGGGGTTGAAACCGGTGGCTGTGTTCCAGCCATAGTAGGCGGCGGTGGCGGCATGGACTTGGGCTGGGTCAGCAGCGCCTGCATGATCTCAGCATGTTTTTTCTCCATATCTAACTTCAAGGATTCCAGAGTGGACTCAATTGCTTCAAACCTCTCCCCTGTCGCTGCCTTGTATTCAGAAAGCTCACTGTCGACATCTGCAAATTTTTTTGTCATGGCTGGATCGCAATTCCCACAGGTAGCAGAATGTTGGCTCTGATACCAATTTGATATGAATCAAATTGGTGAAGAGTAATTCCAGCAAAACTTACTGGAAATCAATAGAATGCTTGAACGATAGGGCTGGATTTCGAGAACCAGTAGTCTCCAAAGTCGCAAAACAGAAACGGAACAAAAACTTACGTACGTACAATGGGAGGGCCGGTCCCTACTAAAGCCGATACCCTAATTACCAAAATTAATAATAATGACATAATTAAACCCATAAAATTCAAGATTAGCAGTTAACCCCCTGTACTTGCTGCACTTGGCTGCTGATTGAATTTCTTCTTACGCTGGTAAACCTGCCCCCAGCGACCATTCATATCACATTGTTATTCT
The DNA here is from genome assembly GCA_947179395.2 of Pulicaria dysenterica. Classification (NCBI taxonomy): domain Eukaryota; kingdom Viridiplantae; phylum Streptophyta; class Magnoliopsida; order Asterales; family Asteraceae; genus Pulicaria; species Pulicaria dysenterica. The sequence continues at coordinate 37,744,357 of OX359291.1, forward strand.
AATGGCACCAGTTGCATGAAGTCAAGTTCTAAGTTATTAAAAAGTTCAATAAATCAAGAAATACTAGCCGCAGTTAATTTTATTTTTTAGTTTCCAGGAACCTAGAGTTGATTTCCTGTAGTCAATATACCATGTTGACTATTGAGTTGACTTTCTGTAGTCAATATAGCATGTTGACTATTGTTGGCTGGTCAACCGAACCCGTACTTAAAATTACTCATTTTGACCCGTTACCGAACCCATGTACTTGACTTGCCAAATTGTCCGCCTATACTTCGTACTAGAAATAGTGAACATTTGTTGTAATTGGTATTTAGGAAAGACCGATGAATGAATATTACCTTGGAGAGCATACGTTCTAGACGTTGAGTTTCATTCTTCGCGTAGTCGGCACCCTTGGCCATACAACTATGTGCAATCTTGATGTATAATTTCCCATATCTGAGTCAATATTCGGACTTAAGCACGAGAAAGAGATAAAAGATGACATTTTTACGAGAACATGAACATGATGAACAATAACCTTGCCAAAGGACCATCAAGGTTTTTGGCTTCCTCCTCGATCTTGGAAAATACTTCTTTCTTACTTTCATCATGAACACTCATGAACTTCTTCACCAATCTATCTAAAGCCTCAACTATCCCAGCCTGTCAAAATTAAGGAGTTTTAGCTACTTAAAAACGTCTAGATATGACAATTTTGATCAGTTTACTTATGAATGCTTTTATCTTGATCAAAATGAGTCAAATCAAAGAGTTTTAGCTACTTAAAACGGGTTGAATTGAACAAAACAAGTGTGTTGAAACTCGCCACAAGATTTAGATTATTTACTGCATTAATACTGTTTTGAATAAATACATGTTTCATGTTACCCGACCCATCTTGCCACCTCCAAATTATACAGTAATGGACTCACCGTGGAGGTAAGTTGTCCTTGCACATCTCGGCTAGTACCGCATTTCTCATTGATGAAGTTTACAAGACTATCTAAATCGAACCCGCCTTCATACTCTTCACCAGCTTTATTACCCTTTGGGAAAAATTTTAATGTTGGAAAACCAAACACCCCATACCTACATTTCATAGTTCAATCTTAAACTCAAACAAACTCGGATTTAGATTCATGTTTCGCTCGCCAATTTCCTATGTTTATTGATCGAAAATGCATATTTTGAAAACATAGATAATAACGATACAATTATCATGCGCATTACCTACCTGTTTCCAAGTTCTTTGTGTTCGTGAGCATCAAGATTGACAATGACAACATGATCATTGTTTTTATACGCAGTTGCAAGACTTTCATATATCTACAACGAAAAGGGTATATCAAAAAACAAGTTCGTAAACTTAAGGTTTCGGATTTTAGGTGAAAAGCGGCTTACAGGAGCGAGGTCATTGCAATGACGACACTTGCAATACGAAACAAGATTACAAATGTGCGTATCAGCAGTTATAATACCAAATGCATATTTTGGTATAAAAGATCAATCTATCTTATGAATTTTCCTTCATTTTTTTCTTTATTAATCGATATGTCGTAGTTGGCATGAACAAGACTTACTAGGGTGCGTAAAACTCGACTAGCACATCCTTCGCTTTATCCAGTACAATGTCGTCGAAGTTGTCTGTAGCTAGTGTCACCACATTTTTAGGAATTGCTCCTACCTTTACATTAGTACCTGAAAATTAATAACATTTACATTAACCATAGGTTTAAAACGGGTAAACAGGGAGGTTTTCCCTGTTTAGGTTACCCGAGAAGGGTTAGTCTTTGACTCAGATTTACGTAGCCTAACCGGGGTATCCCCGTGACTGTTTGCTGACCCTCCCTGGCCACCCTCAAGATGTTTACTTAGAGAGGTTCGAACCCGTGACTTCTTTGAGGACGTGACGCTTTACCATTAGGCCACCTTGGTGGTTGTTATAATGTTACATTAATTAACCATAGGTTTAGTGGATGAATATTGGACTCTAAAAACATATCTTTAGTATTAACTATTACAATTTTTCAATGTCTAAACTTTGATAGTTTTATAAATTTATTCATTGTTAACATATCAAACACTAGAATAGAAAACTTACCTGCTTCACTATTTATATAGTCGGCAAATGCGCCAGCAGTGCATTCACCATCGTAGCTGAGGAAAGCAGAATTCAGTATTGAAAGTTCGAAACATATTTATATATATTACGCGCATTTATCTGATAAGATAAGTTTTCTTTAACAAAAATGAAGACAAAAGGAGAGATTTCAAGAAGAGTTCAAATCAACATGTAAAACAAGGTAAGTATAGATTACTCACTTTTTCCCTTCCAAAGATCCTTTGGGAAACCATTTGATGGTGGGATAACTAGAAACCTTATATTTGGTGCAAACTTCCTTTTGCTCATCACAATCCACCTAAGTAAAACATATACCATACTACTATTAATGTCGATATCTAGTATATATCGATCACAGTTATCGTGAAGTACAGAACTCGATCGGAAATATATAGTTCTTTCAAATAGTTCATAAACATAACTAATCAAGATATCAGTGAAAAAAAATCAAGAGGCAAGACTATGGCTGAAATCAGCAATCATTTACTCAAAGATACAAGCTATTGTATCAATTATTTGTTGAAAACCAATTAGTACCTTTATTTTTGCAGATTTACAACATGAAATTTAACAATACCTAATACTACCTGGATCAGACGCGGAGAAGGTAAGATGTAAATAGTTATATTTTCAGTCATATTTTTACTGGGGAGGTAGGAAAAATGCTTCCTACAACACGAATTACTACTATAATATATCTTAAAGAACTACCTTTCCGATCAAAACCGATTTTGTCTTGGTGAAGCTAGTATCAAGTCTTTCATATTCAGGAGCTAGCCTTTTGCAGTGGCCACACCTTAAACAAGATCATAAATTCAAATCAGTAATATTAACTTAGCAAACTTTTTAGAAAAGGTGCTGATTTTGGGTTGTTTATCATATTTATTATTATTAAACCAAAATGAACTATCTTCTCAAGATGTATTCACCTTACACAGATCTTCAATTCATAGAGTATATCACTATAAGCATTATCATATTTCTTCATAAATTATGATTTCTACACATTTTTGAAAAATACATATGTAAAATATTTGTCGAGTTATTCATGTTTATACTTTATATTTTTATAACACGTACAATATGATTACATTTTCAAGTGCGAAATATGTAGAAAATCATAATAATATTCACATTTATATAAGTACGTACGTACGAAATTCGAGTTTTTAATACGAACATTTTTATGATTTTCTATTTTCTTCGTGTTTAAAAAATGTAGCCCTATATAGAAAATTTATAATGTGAACAAGTTAGACATAATTTACGCAATTCTGTAGAATAAGATGCGAAGAAATCAAATATTCATTGTACGTGTAGTGAGCGAAGAACCGAAAACTAATTAAATACACTGAATTCACTGTTCAAAACTAATTAACCATGATTACATAACATCATTGAAATCAATAACCAAAATTGATCTATTCATCAAAGAAAACATGGATCTGAATTCACTTGATTTACCAGGGAGTGTAGAACTCCACGAGAATGCCACGATCTTGACCAACCTCCTTCTCGAAGTTATCTTGGGTCAACGAGACGACGTCAACTAAGGCTGGTGAAATTGCGAATAAAGCTATGGTTGCTAAAGTGAACGGGATCAGCGATCTCGACATGTTAATCTACTGTTTTTGCTTTCTCTTGAAGAACTGGTATAATTTGTTTGTTGTTGGTCGGCATGAAAATGGGTTTAGAAAGTTGCCATAATTTTCCTTTTAAGTCCTTCAAGTATAATCATATATCATGCACAGTCCCCCAACTTGCAATTACTCTGTGGAAACCACTATCTAAGGTTGATATCACAAATTTGGCTCACATGGTTTGATTTAAATTATGAATTTGATCTTTATAGATGGGATCCTTTGGATTTAATTTCTTACACTATTGGTCCCCTTAAAGTAAAATGATATAGCTAGGTTGGTAATTTATTTAATCATTTATAATTATCTTGTTATAATTAATAATATTTTAATAGATAAACAATTATTTAATCCTATATGGATAATAATTGTAATTGATCTTGAAAGTTAATAAATTTCACTTGATTAATGTTCATCTTTTACCATTCAATAGTTATCAACGATTGATGGTCCCTTAAACTTAAGGATGAAGCAATGCTAGATGATTACTTGTTTGTGTGTGTGTGTGTGGTTCGGTTTTAGTATGAGAGCCGAGAACTAGAGAATAACACAAACAAGAGAGTGAATAATGCAAAGCTTAATTAGAAACATGGAGGCAAATGCCTTCTATAGCATTTGCCTAAGTTTGTACAATTGTCACTTTTGCACCTTCACTTTTCATAATCTAACATTCTCCCCCTAAGTGAGGTGTGCAATGATTCACAACAAGAAATAAATAATTAAACATCGTGTCTTGACTTGTTGCGAATCCCGAGTGCCACCTGCCAGTGCCTCATTTGTTTCCTATTCTCCAGTGTATTTTTCATTTGCTCGATTGATCTGAAGACTTGTCTTTGATATTCTTCAGTCAATTCATTGCGAGCAACCCACACCTTTTCATGTAAAGCATAGTGCAGAAGTTTTAAGGTGCTATCTGAGTAGGCCATACACTCATCCACCCTTACGAATATTTTCTCTTTGTTTTCGTTGTGGAAGATGACACCTCTATCTCATTTGTAGTTCGGGTGACCTTCATAGATTAAGGTCAATTCTTCTAGTTGATCAAGATCTGGATGATTCTGGTTTGGCTTCAGAAGATTGACCTTGAGATAGTTGTTTTCTGCACCAAGCTGTAAGTCATGATCCTCAACAAAGCTTATAAAGTTTCTCATATACCGCATTAGTTGAGATCTCCCAAAATTTTAATGTAAAGTTTTTCCTTGCTTCCGAGACAGTGTGTCATATATGAATGTGATGTCGAGAATTTTCACATGTCTCAGATCGGCTTCATTCAGTTGAATCTTTTCTCCTTGAGCCCGTTTTACCTCAAAGATTGCATACTTGTATTGATGAGAAACTCGTGTATAGACGTTAAGAACTTCAACAATTGGGTAGTCAGAAGTGACAACATGCCTTGGGGACTTGGTATCATTTAAGATCTTTTCATATCTTCTTTTCTGTTGTTCATCTAATCCCCTCAGCTCTGGAGGTGTGAGCTCGGTAACTTCGTTGCTGTAGATGTCTGGTATCCTGTCTTCAAGATGAGCAGCATTTACAAAGTACCTTTTCCATATTGGCTGACGCATGGCTTATCTGGTAAACATGTTGTTGTTGTCTAAGCCCCTATCGCCGGAATACACTGGAGGTGTTGTAGGAATCACATAATTAGGTGGCAGTGGCCACTCAACATCTTGTCTTGCTTTCTCTGCAGCTTCTTCTTGAATGTTTCTTTGAATAATATCAGCTGCAGAGATTTGGAATTGACCAGGAGGAGGAAGGAATAATTCATGAACTTCTACATTAACACCCCTGAGAACCCGAGATACGTCAAACTTAGTTTTCTTCTTTGTTGGTTTCCTCCTAGCTTCCCTTCTAGAGACTGCTGCCCATTCTTTCTTTCTTGCAACAAGTTCTCGTTCATTGATGGATCTTCAAATCTGTGAACAAGTCTAGGAGAGTTTGGACGTGTTGCAATCTCTACATACTAATCTATGTTTTTCAAGATGTTTCTGGTTTCTGGGTCCTCAGGTTCCTGCTCTGGCTGAGCTTCCTCCGTCTGTTTCCAATTGAATTCATTAAACATATCAGACTGGAGCTCCCTTTCCTGAGCAGTTTCATTTTCTTCCACATGCCTGGTAGGTGATGTGTGCAAGTTTTCATAGAATCAACCATTTCATTATCAGAGTCTACACCTAGATCCACCCACTCAGTCTCAACATGGGACTGCCCTTGAGGCATTTCACCTTCTTCAAGATCAATTGGACTCGGTTCTGATTTTTGCTGTGGTACATATAGTACAATCTGTTTGTCAGCATTTTCACGTTGTTGTTGTTCATAAACTTCATCGGCCAATTGTGCACTTTGCTGTTTCTGTTGCTGCTGGTGGCTGCCAGAACTAGTACCTGCAGATAATAAAGAGCTTAATCGTGTAACCGGTACAATTGCAACCACAGAGGAAGAGGACATGTACAATCTTCTTCTTTTCTCCCCCTCGGGTTGATCATCTGGGTCTTGATCATCCCGTTTCCTCTTGTTGCTCTGTGCTTGAGCCTGACAAGATTCCTCCACCAGTTTCAGTTTATCAGTTACCTTGTCCATGGTTATATAGAACCCTCTGGTAATCCCATCCATCTTACTTATGACATATTCTTGGAACTCTTGAAAGTCAGCCAAGGAGATTCCCTGTGGCCTTTGGTCATTTTGGAGTATTGTTAGAAGATCTTGGTCATGAGCAGACTCGGGTCTTTGCTGAAGAAGTTTTACATATAGAAGGCTTTTAAGAGCATCTATAGACATGCCGGATGGATCAGGTTGTGGCTGTGGTTGTGGAGGAGTTTGAGCTCTGGCAGCTAAGAGTGCTTCTATTATGTGGAGAGATTGAGTTTGCTCAGTGATTTGTTGTTGAAGAGGGGCCACGGCTTGTTGGATAGCAGTTTGTAAATCAGCACGTGTGGAACACCCGAAATTTCGATATAAATATCTATAAATCTTTTATGTGTATTAAAGTAATTAGATGTTATTTTTATCAAGTCTTTATTTTACATGTATGTATTGCACATAAGTTTGGTGGCCAAAGTGTAACACCTTAAAAATGGAAGGACCAAAGGTGTTAGTGTGCATATATTGTATATTGTACTCAATAGATGAGTCATATAGCTTGTTTTGTTAATGGAGAAATCAAGAGAAGAGAGAAGGAGAGGGTTTGAGGGCTGAAGTGAAGAAAACACAAGAAAAGTTGGGGGTTTCTCCTTGCATGTTCAAAGTGAAGGCAGAATTGAAGGTTTTGAGGTAAGATTACACTTTCTTCTTGAGAAATCTGGATTAAATAAGCTAGGGCAGGCTTGGTTAGTGATTATTAGTAAGATTTATCTTCAATTTCACTTATTTTTCAGTCTCAAATGGATTAATGATCTAAGAATTAGCTTGATTTTGACTTTATCAAAGAAATGGGTCAAATGATGCAAGAAATTGAATTTCTAGGGTTTATGCTAGGAGTAAAAGATGAATTGAGCTTGGATTTGGGTTTTGTCATGTTTTTATGACATAAATGAACTAAATTGATATCATTTTCGTGATTGTTTGTTATGTTATGAAGATTGAGCTCTAAAACTCCATTAATGGAGGTATTTGATAAAACTTGAAATTTGAATCTTCAAGAATTGATGTTCCTAAAATGTTTAAAATGGTGTTGTTTATGATGTGTAGATGATATATGATGTTTATATATATTTTAGAAGTGATTTTAGTCAATTCCGAGAGTTTATTTTGGTGATTTTTTTGGTTGATCTCGGCTGGGCTGAAGCAAAAAGGAGCAAAGTAGCTATAGTTGTTTGTTGACCGTAAAATTATGCTTCCAAGCGTAAAATTTTGCTGTCAGCCGTAAAATTATGGTGATGACCATATTTTTACGGTTCACTTATTTCTTCTCTGTTTTTACGGCCCGGACCAAAATTTTACGGCCGTGCTACCTTTATACTAAAAGTCCTTCTTTTGTACTCCTAATACCTTATATATGTTTAGGGATTGCTCTACGTTTAGAGTTAAAATATGGTTAATTGAGACCCGGAAGATTGTGTTAAGTATAATTACTAAATAGTTTACTCAAGTTATCTTTTGTTTCTTGTCTTATTACATTATAGGGGCAACAATTAAGTGAATCAAGTTTGGTGTTGTTTGAGAAGTGATCCTCATCACTTTATTGGTGAGTTGTACCCTGTGGATACATAACGATTTTATACTAAAGTCATCATGCCAACTTTATTATAATTACCAATGGCATCATTACATGTGAATTATGTTCTTAACATGTTACATGAAATTAGTATGCTTATGTGTATGATTGATATCATTGACACGTGGTATCTACAAGTTATGAATACTTGCAAGTTATGGACTTTATATGTTAACTTGCTTGTGTTGTTAGTTAAGAATTATGATCCGGATCCGAATTGTGCTTTGTACTTTGTATTAGTGTTTATGCCATTGGATTACGTGTATAGGTCAAGTGGCTTAGGCAATTAAGACTTGATACACGAGTGGTATAAACTTGATACAAGGAATGGAATGGAATGATAAGTAGCCATTATGACCGTGTGGTTTATTGGGCTGACGAGCAACCGAACCATTACACACGAGTGGACTTGGGGAAAAGATCATTCATTCCTAATAACCGTTTTATGGTGGATACTTTGTGCTCCCCCACCTTGACGGGAGATGTGGACATACCCCCACGAGGATTTGTTGACCTTGGTTGGCCACCATGGAATACACAAAGTCAAGTGGACTTGTTTCCCCACATCTTATGTATTCATTATGTGGTGCCATGATTCTTTTAAATTATGTTGATGATGACTAATCTTTGTAAGTTAAAATGTTTTTTGGTACACTCACTAGCTTTATGCTAACGTTACTTTTGTTTTAAAATGATTTGTATCCACAGGTAATTAGTAGTCGGGAACTACTTAAGGGATAAAGAATCTGTTGATGCGGGTTGCTATTTGAAGACATGTTTGGGAAACTTATTTTGTATATATTTCGGTTATATATTAATGGTCATAGTTGACAATACAAGTAACACCTTCTATTTTGTTAATCATTTTAGCTTCCGTAAAATTTGTAATTATATTATAAAACTTATGTTTGAAAAAGTTTAATTTTGTATTGAAAATTGTGGGTGTTACAAGTTGGTATCAGAGCCAAGGTTTGAGGGAATCAAGCACTGTATCGAGTGTTTGGTCTCAAACCGAGGCCGGACATTAATAAAAATGCCAAACATGTCGGGTGGGGTTAAGTATATTTGAGATTAAACTGAAATTTTATAGCAAGTTATTATCCTTAAGTGTATAAAACGTTAATTAAAGATATTTAATGTATTATTTGTTGTTGTCTACTTGTGTGTAGTAGACAAGATAGTACGGATGCTCATAATGATGATAACTTTAATTTGGTACAACCTGGAGGTAATGAAATACCTCCCGAAAACTCTCAACCTGGAGGAAATTCTAGACCTCATCCTTCACAACCTTAGACCAATTAATCTCCCGATCAAACAAGTATCATTGCTCAACTCCTTAACCGGATTCGGGAGTTAGAAAACCAACTCAAAAACAATAACGAATCAGCAAAAACCTCAACACACGGGGAATCAAGTGATGCTTCCATCTCTAAGAAATCCAAAATTTCTTAAAAGATATTGATGAGTTGTAAACCACCAGAGTATGTAGGAAGTGATGATCCTATAACAACGTTCGACTGGATAAGGGAGATGGAACAAACTTTCACATCTTGTGATTGTGATGAAGAACACAAGGTTCCTTATGTGGTTCGACGGCTGAAAGGGAGGGCTTTAACCTGGTGGAATCCTATCAAGGCTGCCATGCCAAAAGGTGAGGCTGATCGTCTGAGTTGGGAGGTCTTCTTGGAGCACTTTAAAAAGGAATTTATTAGTGAGAGAGACCTTGATCGACTGGAGAGGGAGTTTCTAACGATGAGACTTGGAGACCTAAGTATGGATGAGCATGTGAGGAAGTTTAACGAATGTCTTAGTTTCGTTACAACTTGCCTACCCGATAAAGAGCTAAAGTTAAAAGATTCGTTGAAACTATCCCACCGGAATATAAAGTTCATATAAGGGAATGTCCTACCCTTCTACAAGCTACTCAAAAGGCTAAGTTCCTCTATGATGATTTGGAGGCAGCAAAGCAAGCACGAGAAATTGTTGGAGAAAAGAGGAAAGTGGAGTCCTCTAATAATCAACAGAGAAAGAAAGGGACCTCAACTCCTTTTAAAAAAATCAAAAGTGAGGAACCGAAGTCTCATTGGTGCAAATCATGTAGATCCTATCATAAAGGAGATTGTACAAAGGATACCAGAGGATGCTTTCGTTGTGGTAAACTTGGTCATACTCCTACTGAATGTCAATTTAAAGAGAATGTTTATTTCATTTGTCACAAACCCGATCACAAAATAGTTGACTGTCCTCAACGCAAGGAGGGAGGAACTGGTGGGTCATCCTCAAAGAAAAAGGACCCTCCTAAGGCTAAAGGACGAACATTTCAAATGTCTGCTGAGGAGGCAAAGGATGCAGGGGATGTGGTGACTAGTATGTTTCTTATAAATTCTACTCCCGTGTATGTATTATTTGATTTCGGAGCCAATCGATCTTTTGTGTCCTATGCTGCTAGTGATAAAATGAAACTATGTCGTAGTAAACTTACAAAATCGATAGATGTAGAAGTTGCTGATGTTAAAATCATTTCTGTGACTGAATTATGTAATAATTGCATATTGGATATTGACGGAAATTCTTTCCCTATCCGTTTACTACCGGTTCATATATCATCCTTCGATGTGGTTGTTGGAATGGATTGGCTTAGTGACAACCAAGCTGAAATCTTATGTTCTAAAAAGTTAATAAAAATCCCTTTGACAAATGGAAAACACGTCATTACTCGAGGAGAGAAGCGTAAATCTGGTATAGAAGTCATTTATGTTATGAAAGCTCGTAAGTGTCTTATGAAGGGATGTGAATCATTCTTGGCATATGTTTTAGATGCTAATAAGGAGAAACAAAGTGTCGGGGATGTTAAGGTTGTCAATGAATTTTCTGATGTTTTTTCTGATGATCTTCCTGGTTTACCTCCTTTTCGTGAGGTTGAATTTTAAATTGATCTTGTTCCTGGAGTGACTCCTATTGCAAAATCTCCTTATCTTATAGCTCCCTCTGAAATTCGAGAAATGATGACACAAATCCAAGATCTTTTAGATAAAGGATTTGTAAGACCAAGTTCCTCACCATGGGGAGCACCGGTCTTATTCGTTAAGAAAAAGGATGGTACACTCCGAATGTGCATTGATTAGCGGAGTTAAATAAAAGAACCATCAAGAACAAGTATCCTCTTCCTCGAATTGATGATTTATTCGATCAACTTCAAGGTGCAAATTATTTCTCAAAAATTGATCTTCGTTCGGGTTATCATCAGGTTCGGGTAAAAGAATCTGATATTCCTAAGACTACTTTTCAAACTCGTTACGGGCATTATGAGTTCTTAGTTATGCCATTCGGCTTAACCAATGCACCTGCAGTGTTTATGGATCTTATGAACCGTGTATGTCGACCTTTCTTGGATAAATTTGTTATCGTGTTCATTGATGATATCTTAGTCTATTCTAAGACTGAGAAGGAGCATGAAATACATCTTCATGAAGTTCTTGAAGTGTTACGACGTAAAAAGCTTTACGCAAAATTCTCTAAATGCGAATTTTGGCTTCGAGAACTTCAATTTCTTGGTCATGTCATATATGAAGAAGGCGTTAAAGTTGATCCTTCCAAGATTGAGACGGTTATGAAGTGGGAATCCCCTAAATCCCCTTCGCAAAACAAAAGTTTTCTTGGACTTGCGGGTTATTATTGCCATTTTATTTGTGATTTTTCCATAATTGCAGGACCATTAACCAAATTAACAAGAAAGAATACTCCTTATAATTGGACCGAAGTTCAAGAGAATGCGTTTCAAACACTTAAAGGATTATTGTGTGAAGCTCCTATTCTTTCTCTTCCTAATGGCACACAAGACTTTGTAGTCTACAGTGATGCATCTCGTTCGGGATTAGAGTGTGTTCTTATGCAAAGAGACAGTCATTTCTTATGCATCTCGACAATTAAAGTCACACGAAATGAATTACCCTGTTCATGATCTTGAATTGGCTGCAGTAATTTTGCTCTTAAACTTTGGCGTCATTATCTTTATGGCACATATTGTGTCATCTTCATGGATCATAAGAGTCTTCAATATGTCTTTGATAAAAAAGAATTAAACATGAGACAACGACGTTGGCTCGAATTAATCAAGGATTATGACTGTGAAATTCGTTATCATCCGGGTAAAGCTAACGTAGTAGCAGTTGCCCTTAGTCGTAAAGTTCGATCTAATTCTTCATGTCATAAATCTTTTCGATTGGAAGTAGTATCTGATTTGGTGGAAGAAATAAATAATGCACAACGAGAAGCTTTAAAAGAGAAAAATCTTCGTGATGAACAGATGCTCAAAACTAAAGATCGCCTTGAAGAGGATAGTTGTGGTCTAAAAGTGTTCATGAATCTCGTTTGGGTTCTAAAGATTGGGAACAGCCGTGAAATGATATTACATGATGCTCATCGCTCTAAAATGACAATTCATCCGGGTTGTACCAAGATGTATCATGATTTGAAACCTTTATATTGGTGGCCCAGGATGAAGATTGATATTGCATCTTTTGTAGAGAAATGTTCTATTTGTGCTCAAGTGAAAATAGAGCATCAAAGACCTTACGGAAGTATTCAATTTTTGGAGATTCCGGAGTGGAAATGGGATTACATCACTATGGATTTCGTTACCAAATTACGGAGAACCGTAAAAGGGCATGATATGATTTGGGTCATAGTAGATCGTTTAACTAAATGTGCTCATTTTCTTGCTACTTGAGAATCTGCTCCTATGAACAAATTAGCAAAACTTTATGTGGATGAAATTGTGTCTAGACACGGAGTTCCTATATCTATCATTTCAGATAGAGATCCTCGTTTTGCTTCAAACTTTTGGAGGAGACTACAAAGAGAGCTTGGTACTCGTGTCCATTTAAGTACCGCGTATCATCCTCAAACGGATGGTCAATTAGAGCAAACTATCCAGACATTAGAGGATATGCTTCAATCTTGTGTTCTTGAATTTGGAGGATCTTGGGATTACCACTTACCCTTGATTGAGTTTGCTTATAACAACTCCTATCATTCGACCATTGGCATGCCTCCTTATGAAATGCTTTACGGGAGACGGTGTCAAACTTGTTGGTCCCTTGGTGAGAGTATCAACAAGCAAGTAATGTGTAGAAGGGGGGTTGAATACACTTTCTGCGGAAAGTTGAACATATCAATAAAAAGTGTTACACCAATCAAACCACATGACATCGAATGCTTTCATTAATAAGAAGATGATTACAGTAACAATCAAGTAAGCAACACTTGATTTGTAAACACCTAATGTAAATCAAATCTCTCAATCTCTCAAACTTTGCTATAATCAACTTATGATTATAGATACAAACTGACTCTCTAAACAGGATTTATTCACAGATTGAATACTTACCAACTTCACAACAGACGTGAAGATCGAACACACGAACAATGTTGGCAATCTGTGAATTTCATGATCACGTTGAAGTTACAAACGGTGTATCAATACTCATAACACATATGATGGTTAGGTTGAGGTGAGATTAGAGTCCCTCTAAACTTATCAGGAGATAAGTATTTATAATCCTGTTCCTACGGATCCTAACAAACTAGAACTTATCCTAATCTGCTAACAAACTAACGGATAACTCGGAATTTTGAATCTTGAATCTTCTATCTTGAGTCTTCAATCTTCAATCTTGATTCTGGAGTCTTCTTATCCATGCCGTAGATATAGAGAGTAGAAGGAATTTAAAACATACTTAAATTATCTTAAACTGACTTCTTTAGTCAGGCTGAGTTACTTAGCTTGAAACTCATCAAGCTGAGTCCTTCGAGAACAAACTCGAAATCAAACATGTACTAACATGTATAATGACTAACTCATCCTTAGAAGTCATAAGAGTTAGCTAGAATTTACTTAGCAACTCTGTTGAGCTGACTCAGTCTATAAGCTGAGTCACTCAGCTCGAAACGCATCAAGCTGAATACTCAACCTATACCTTAGGTGACACACACAACTTATCAACATATTGATAAATTAAATAAGATATAGTCTAAGTTGATCAACTATATGCTCAACTTATACTCAGCTTATGCTCAGTCTGAAACACTAGAAGTGCTCAGTCTGATCAAACTTCATAATTCTGTTTAAGTTGTATCTAAAACATATCTTACAAACTTAACTTTGTCTCATCAAATCTCAACTGATGAGATCATTTGACCAACAAACTCCCCCTATTTGATGATGACAAAACCATCAAACAGTTCTTAAGTTTTTTGAACAGAATTATGTTTCAAATCTTAAACTTACCAAGATTTTATTTTTGAACTAATCAAATATTAATTGAACTTATCAATTTTAATTGAACTTATCAATTATAAGTTGAACATACCAACCAAACATAACAATGAACACGAACTAATCAAATTGTTCATTTAAGCTGAACTCATCAGACTAAGAAATATGAACATATCATAAATAGTTGAACATATCAAACTAATACTTGTATTCATTAAATTGAACATATCAGAATTCAAAATTTTGATCACTTAGATCATGCACACTTAGTGGTTACATATTATTAGAACTAATCTAATAATTACAAATAGAACTAATCTATTACAAAAGATCAGGATGCAACTCTTCAAAATCTTTGATCTCCTTGTTAATATCTTCAAGAAGTTCTTTCAGATTTGGCAGATGTTGAAGTTCATCCTTTTGTGATCTGATCGCTCTGTTTAGTCTATATCTTAACTTGGCATTTTGTTCAGTTTTTGTAGGACCGGCTGGGGGGACGGGGTTCTAAACTAAACTAAAACACCCTAATGCTAGGACTGATCTAGGATGAGAAATAGTGCGGAATTTCTATTTCCCAAACCTCCTAAGGATTCAAAGATCTGCTTAGGTGTCCGGCACACAGTAACACTAAGAAACACACAGAGTAGAAACAAGAACAAACACTAAGAACTCACACAGAGATGCTTAAGGCTGCCCTTGGTTTCGAGATTAACACTAAGATTACGAATTATGAGGCTTAAGGTCAGATAAGGTCGATTAAGAAGGCTCCCGGTTGATTACTCGATTGATTCGTAGGTTACTCGTAGATTCGTCGATTTTCGATTCTTCTCTCGATTTCTTATCAAAGTTAATCAGCGGTTAAGAGATATTTATAGTGTACTTAAATTCACTACGCACGTAATGTACCACACTTCGTACGAAGTGTGTCCAGTACGCACGTACTGGTTAGTTTAATAATAATTAATTTCGTTTTAACCGACCTAATCACCACGTGCGAGTTGACCTTCACTACGCACGTAGTGAATTCACCACGCACGCAGTGAACACATCACGCACGTGATGAACTTTCACACACACTTAAACTTCCAAACTCACATCAACACATGATTAAGTACTTGTAAGCTTAAGATCATCACAAAGAGTCACTAAGAATGTATAAACATGCAAACCATTAATCAAAACACATTTGAATTAATAAACTATGAATATATTTTATTGATATGAACTAGGGATTTACAAATATGCACCAACAAACTCCCCCTAAGACCTAGTTCTATCAATAACACTTGCACTAAGCAAAAATTCCACAAAGTAAAATGCACATAGCAAAATGCACACATCAAAATGCACTAAGCAAAAATTTGCACAAAGCAAAACGCACACAATGTATCACTACACACGTAATGAGTTTAGTGGGGTTCCATCTCGCATGTAATGAGTTTCTCATTTGTGAACCTTAATTACTGTTAGTACTGCACTCAGCAATAAACTGTCAGTAACTTCAAGATCACTTATAAACATTTAAGCAAAGCACATCAAAGTGAGATGAAGGAAATGTAAACAGAACAAACTCCCCCTAATCAAAACACTAAGAATGATTAAGAACATACTAGAACTCTTTTTGTATTTTTCTGAAAATAAAGGAAAATAAATGCGAAAGTAAACTATTAACGAATTAAATCCTAAAGAACAGAATTAAAAAAAAAAATTAAGAAAATTGTAGGAATAAAATTACTGAAAATAAATATTTTTGTGAGAAGGTTCCAGTATGGAGTCAGTACTAGCTCGTCTATACTCAGTAATCATTCATTTCAGAACCTTGGACATAAACATATTCTCTTAAATTCTGTCTGTCAACCTAACTTTCTTCAGATCATGACAGATTTTGTTTCAACATTTTCAGATTATCTAAACTGGATACACGGTTAAGACTATCTCTTTCAAAATCTCACAGTATTTTGATTCACTCAGTAGGTTGCACAACTTAATTACCAAAACCACCATGCTTATGTGATAGGTTTATTTGTCAACGCATTTTATTCTCTTTGACATGGAGGTCGATTTTTCACCTCTCTAGACATTTTTCTTGCTGAGCTTTTGTCAATGCATTTTATGCTCTTTGACAATTTAACACTAATAGATCAATGTTAATAGATCAATGTAGCTTTTGTCACTGCATTTTATGCTCTTTGACAAGTCAACATTGATAGATCAATGTATCTATTTCTTTTGACATTCTCAAATTGGGGTCAATTTTTCACCCTCTTTTACATATAGTTCAATGTCATTTAACACATTAGGCATGGTAACAGGTGTGTGCATCAAACTAAGTCATTCTCAACTGTTATTGACTTATAGACTTGGAATGTCTCGATAGCTTAAATCTATGATTGATTTTCACATGCATAACCATTTATCAGTCTAGACTTTCCTTATATGTCTTACACACTATCTGTTTCTTATCTGATTCAACTAGATTTTCAGACAGTTTTCTCAAAAGTATGTATGTGCCTTCAGTTCTAATTTTACTAGACGACTTTGTATTGAGAACCAGTGTGCCATCACTCTCCATCTAGGTTGGATCAACTTCTCTCTTTTTTTTTTTTTTTTTTTTTTTTTTTAAGTTTTCTGATTTTTTTTATTTTCTAAGTTTTCTGATTTTTTTTTTGTATTTTCTAAGTTTTCTGATTTTTTTATATTTTCTAAGTTTTCTGATTTTTTTTTTTGTATTTTCTAAGTTTTCTGAACTATCTCCCCCTAAAATACTAAACAATCTAAAAACTAAGAAAATAGAAACGCAGAAGCACACAGGAAATAAACACAAAGACAAAAGAACAATTTAATCACACAGAAAATAGAAATGCAACGACACACAGAAAATAAACTGAAAGACAAACGAACAGTTTAATCACACAGAAAATAGACACACAGTCACAAATACCTCACACTTGATGATAGCGATTGACACCCTTCACATAGAAGAAAGAATTAGAAAGCATTAGGAACCCAAGCCCGAATAGTCATGGGTTTCCCGTCTTCTCCAATCACTGGAAGTTTCATCCAAGTTCCAGTCTTCTCAGCAACATTGCTGAACCTGTCACTCGAATCCTTAGGCATTTGAACACACAGTTTGTTAGTCCACTTAGAAGTCTGATTGAGCGAAGATTTTCTTTTGCTAACAACTTCGGGATTTTTAGATTTGCCTATGGTATCCCCGTTTGTCCTTTGGTGCTGAACTGGAAGAGTTGAGTTTTGATTGTTTTTAGTAAACGTTTTATTCTTTTGAAAAGTCTCAACTTTCCTTATACAGCGCTGATGTGGCTGCTGATCACACTCATAACTGAGGTGACCAGGTCTCCTGCACACATAGCAAATCCAGTCTGGATTTTGCTTTACAGAACCTTTCAACATCCTTTGAGATCGATACCCTAACCCTTGATGTTTGGGTAAGATTTTGACCTTTTGGTATGGACGGGTATCAGGAGACTTTACACCCTCCTTTTCAAATTTCCGAAGGGCATCGCGGATACGATGCATCAACGGATCTTTCACATTAGAACTTGCCAACAGTTCTCTTATGCCTGGTTCAGCCTTTTTAATTTCTTCTTGCTGAACCTCATTCTTCTGAGGCTCACCCACATTCTCGTGTAACTTTAAATCCACTTTTGGGGTTGATGCAGAAGATTCATCAACCTTTGTGAGTAGTGGGTCAGATTCAGAGTGAACATCATCATTCACCAGTTGATTTAACACTGGTGGTGGACATTTAGAGTATAACTTCTTGTTCTTTTCTGAATCAGTACCTTGACCTCTCTGATCGATTATGTACTCAAATAAGTAAGAAGACGTGGAATAACTTTTGAGTTTTTGACTCAGAGTCTCATAATCGACCTTTGAAGTAGCAAGGTCTCGTTTCAGCTTATCAATCTCATTTATGTAAAACACTATAGCATCCTGTTTATTTAACAAAGCCACACCTAGTTCATGTACCTGTTTGCCTAAACTTTCATTCTTTTCTTTCAACTGTTTTTCTCTTTCTTTTATCAACAGGTTTTTATCTAACTTAGATGTGAGCTCTGAAATTGTAGACTTTAGGAACACTATCTGTTTTACATAATCATTACAAGAACCACAAGGTAAGCCAAAAGTACATACCTTTTCCTCGGATGATTGACCACAACTGCACACCTTTTGGTTTGACTCATTGGCACGAACTTTCACTGGTGTCTTTTCTGCAGCTGGAACCGAGGCTGGTTCATCATCAATGCTGGCAATTGATTCTTCCTCACTTGAGTAACTTTCTGTCTCGGATTGAGAATCTTCGTTCAACACATGAACATTTGCCACATTAATATCAGTACCATCATTCCCAAATTGTACTGACCAGTCAATTCCCTCGTCCTTTTGAACAACTGCCATTGCCTTAGCCGGTTTTGGAGTTGATTCAGACTTTATGGTTGAAGAGGAAGATGATCTACTGCCAGGACTGGTTTTGAAAGGATACTTCGGTCCCATACTCTTCGGCTTATCACATTCTCTCGCGAAATGACCTTTTTCACCGCAGTTATAGCATGTTACCGCAGACTTATCAAAACCGAGTGTGGTATCCTTTGTAGCTGATATTTGCTTCCCTGTTCTTTTCTCATATGCTCTTGCCCTCCTGACTAAGTTAGCATATGACCAGAGGATATCTTGTCTCTCCATCTCATCGTCATCAATCTGGTGATAGTCCTCTTGAGTAAGATGAGCATTACCAATCTTCCCCTTCAGTAGATCATCATAAGAGGAGACTAGCGCACTTAGCATGCTCATATGTGTTTTTACTTCATCTGCGTTCCCATACTTGAAATGCTCGACATTGAATCCAGAAGTAGACACAGTATAGGATGGCCCAGAAGATGAAGCTTCAGATGTAGATCTGCCAGATTCATTTACATTACTCACATAGGCAGATTGTAAGGGGGCATTTGAAGAAGTGGATGACGATACAGGTGTTCCAGAGTAGTAGAGAGAAGGATTTTGTTGATAACTGGACATGGAATCCAAATTTTGTTCCTCCTGCTCTTGCTCTTTCAACTTGGTGATGAAATCATTTAGATCCAACCCGTCAAAACCACCACTGTTCTTCAATATCATAATAAATGGCCGCCAGCTCTTGGGCAAAGCTTTTGCCAAAATTTCCACCTGCTGCTTCTCTGGAACAGTAACACCCAGACTGTCCAGTTCACTAAGAAGATGATTATATCTTGTAATGAGAGAAGGAATTTTTTCATCTCTAGTAGCCATGAAATGATCTAATTCCTTTCTCAATTGACTTGCTTTCAATTCCTTGAGGGCGGTATTTCCCTCATTTCTCTTCTATAGTGCTCTCCACAGGCTGTGGGAAGTTCTATATCTTCTAAATTGATGGAAGATCTCATTAGGAATCGCCTGGATTAACTGAGCATATGCCTTCTTCTCTGCATCATGACTGGATTGACTGCTCTTCTGTTCAACAGTCATTCCATCATAGGGGGTTTCAATATTTCCCTCCCCCTTGGGAACCATATAATCGGTGTTTATTGCCCTCCGAAGTCTACAGTCAAGGCCATCGAGGAATATTTCGAACCTGGGCTTCCACATAGGATAGTCTTCCATGGTTAACAGTTTAGGTACTTTATTGGCACTCCCCATTTCACTGTCTAGCAATAAGTTATTTAAAACTGTTGTTTGTTTTGATGCCATTTCAGTAATCAAGAGCTGAGAACACACAGACTGAAATTTGGATTTGATAGACCACACAGATTCAATACGCACGGAGTGAGAAGGCACTACGCACGGACAGGACACAATACGCACGTAGTGGGTAATACTCAATGCGAACTGACACGAAGACACACAGACGTTACTACGTACGAACTGGAACTCTACCACGCACGAACTGAACCTAGGACGCACGGAGTGAAGATGGTACGCACGAAGCAACAAAATAATTTTTTAAAGACAAAGTAAACCACACAGACTCAACTCGCACGAAGTGGACACACCACGCACGCGTTGAGGACCTACTACGCACGGAATGAACACACAGTCAATCGAAGAGTCTAGAAGATTTACGACACACTTCGCACGCACAAAGCTTACTACGCACGCACTGAAAGCTCACTTCGCACGGGTAACACTCAAACAGTTAACGTAAAAACACGACCTTTTTAACGCAAAACGACCTATTTTCGACCTAAAAACCGATTAAAAACGACGAAAAGGACAAACACACAGGCCTAATCGACACCTAGATCACGAAATCCTAAAGGAAAAGTGATCAATCAAAGCAAAAGGCTCTGATACCACTTTGTAGGACCGGCTGGGGGGACGGGGTTCTAAACTAAACTAAAACACCCTAATGCTAGGACTGATCTAGGATGAGAAATAGTGCGGAATTTCTATTTCCCAAACCTCCTAAGGATTCTAAGATCTGCTTAGGTGTCCGGCACACAGTAACACTAAGAAACACACAGAGTAGAAACAAGAACAAACACTAAGAACTCACACAGAGATGCTTAAGGCTGCCCTTGGTTTCGAGATTAACACTAAGATTACGAATTATGAGGCTTAAGGTCAGATAAGGTCGATTAAGAAGGCTCCCGGTTGATTACTCGATTGATTCGTAGGTTACTCGTAGATTCGTCGATTTTTGATTCTTCTCTCGATTTCTTATCAAAGTTAATCAGCGGTTAAGAGATATTTATAGTGTACTTAAATTCACTACGCACGTAATGTACCACACTTCGTACGAAGTGTGTCCAGTACGCACGTACTGGTTAGTTTAATAATAATTAATTTCGTTTTAACCGACCTAATCACCACGTGCGAGTTGACCTTCACTACGCACGTAGTGAATTCACCACGCACGCAGTGAACACATCACGCACGTGATGAACTTTCACACACACTTAAACTTCCAAACTCACATCAATACATGATTAAGTACTTGTAAGCTTAAGATCATCACAAAGAGTCACTAAGAATGTATAAACATGCAAACCATTAATCAAAACACATTTGAATTAATAAACTATGAATATATTTTATTGATATGAACTAGGGATTTACAAATATGCACCAACAGTTTTCTTCACTAGTAATCTCAGAGCTAATACCTGAGCTACCCCACATATATAAATTGCTGCATCAGTCTAGAAGCATTGTTCTCCATTACTGTCCAAATACATAAATCCTTTCTGAGGCTTTTCAACATAAGTATTCTCTTTAAACTCCATGCCTTCAGGCAGATTAAGATCGTACTTGCTCCTTTTTGCTAATCCAGCTGGCTTTGATAACTTTTTCTTTCCAACCTTGTGAAAGGAAGTAAGTTGGGTTCTGATCTCAAATCTGGGTATGATTTCCATTGTATCTGCTTTTGCCAGCAGCCTTAAGATCTCATCCTTTACTTGATTTCTAGCAGAGGAGTTTTCCACCTGCTTGATGAGTATGGCTACTTGCTTCCATTTAGCATATCCCAGTCTGTGTAGTTGATTCAGATCCAGGGAAGGTGTTTCACCATTTTCTAGGACTAACTCTAGAATTACGATCCCTTGGACTGTGCTCAGCTTGAGTGTTTTAATCCGAGAGGAGAAGTGTGTCTTGACATAACACTGAGTAATGTCTTCTTCCTCTGGTTGATTTTCAACAGGAAGCTCTACTTCTTTTTCCTTTGGCTCGATAGGCAGTCTGACTAACTCCTCATTTTGCTTTCTTATCTGTTCCGCCCAAGCCTGCTCCCTTGTTTCTTTTTCATTTTGAATATTTGCTAACTCAGATTGAACACTCATTTGTCTTCTTCTTAGTTCATCCACAGATATCCCAAGCTGGTCAGCGTCTTGTTGCTCTAATCTTCTAATTGCTGTCCGAGAGAGTTCTTTCAAAGTCATGCCATCTGTAGAGTCTTCACCTGAGTCTGATTCACCAATAATCATTTTTCTTCATTTATGCTTTGGGGCTTCTGAATTCTCTGAGCTGACTACTTGAGGTCTTTTTCCTTTAGCTTTTTCAGTAAGCTCAGCTTTAGATTCTTTCTTTTTCTCTTTCTCGCCTCAATCTGATGTGGCTTTTCTGCTCCCTTAGCAAGAAGTAACAGAGCCTCAGCTTGAACTGACTTAGCTTCAGCATCTTGAACCTTCTCCCCCTTTTTGTCATCATCAATAGGGTTTGAAGTCTGGTTTTGAGTTAGAGCAGCCACTGCAGATTTCAGTTTAAGCACCTCTTCATCCAGGGAATCCAATGTTAGCAACTTATGCTTCTTGGTCTTTTTTCTCTTGAGATGCAGGATTTCAAACTGACCTTTAATGAATGTCAATAGATCATCTAAGGCAGCTTGAGAAGGTTAGGATTTGGGTGCATTATCCAAGGGTTGGTGTATACCCTCAAAGTCATGTGCACCAGAAATTGGACCCTGTAACTCACCTTGGTATTAAGGTGAATCATTGACATGTCGTGCAGGAGAGTGTGAGAAGTGAAGAGAAGTAATTGGACTCGAAATGTGATGAGTCTGAGTAGATGGTTGGGTTATGTGGTGAGTGGGGGGGTGATTGACCCTAGGGATTGGTCAGAGCTTCAATGTTACCTGAGTGTGTCTGCTCAGGCACAGTAGTAGGCTCTCCCATGGCTCGAGTGGTACCACCTTTGGTAGTTTTTCGAATATAGGTGTGGTACCACCTTTGGCAGTTTTTCGAATATAGGTTTGAATGTGTTCCTTGGTAGCAGTGGGTACACCAAGGTTGGCTTCAGATTGGATTTTATGATAGAAAGAAGGTGGAGGAGATGGGTTAGACTGGGTTGGGCTTACCACAGTCTTATCTCCAAAAGAAGATGGAGAAAAGTAAGAAGAAGAAGAAAGTTGAGAAGTCATACTTGGTGCAGCTTGAATACTTAGTGGCTCAGCTTGAGCAGAGTGCTCATCTTGAACCCCTGGGTCAGCTTGAGCTACTCCCCCTTGAGTAGACCCCTCAGCTCCACTCTCTGATGAAGCTCTCTCAGCTATCCATTGCATAGGCTCACTGAGGCCTTCTTGCTCTGGAAAGATGTCGTTGTTGAACATCTTGGAGCTGAGTGCTGGTGTGAGGAACAAATCCTGACCAGCTTCATACAATGCAGTCCCTAGCTCAGCTTCAAATGCTAAGGAGAGGTACCTTATAAAAGGTACTTGAAGATCCCTTGTGGTCTTCATCACTTGGACCTTGAGTTCATTGAAGATAAGCAGTACATAGTCCAGATTGCGTGCAAAATAAATGTTGTAGAGCAGCTGCATCTCGAACTCATTTACATGGTCCAGTCCTCCAACCTTGGTACCAAGTGAACGGATCACTGTGGACACCATAAATCCCCATCCGGTTGTAAAGGTGGACTTTTTTTATTACACCCTCAGTTTGTGGGTGACCCATTCTGGGTAGGACAGACCTTGCCACCTGCCTTGACACAGCAGGCTCGAACACTTTGTTTTGAGGGAGTTGAAGAACTTCCCTTAGCCTTTGAACTGTGAGGACAATGGTTCTCTCTCAATTAAGCATTGTACCTCTGATTTCCCCTCTGTCTTGGTCGTAAACACATGTATACCAGAACTCTAGTAAGTCTGAGGAACCACATGAATTGGTGCTCCAGTAAAAATGAATGCCAGTGGGCATTTGCGGATATAATCTACCCACGCTTCATAACCCTTGTTCCTTTTGCGTTTAGGGATTGCTAGGCAGGCTCGTTGATTGTTGATTTTAATCAACGACAATCCGTTATTCTTGAAGGAAGCAACCCTTACCATTCGATCACGTAGATTTAAAATGGTTCCGTCCATCGTAGAATGATTTCGATTAACAATGAGTAAATACACACCTCGCACTGAGCGATTAGGGTTTCAAATTCGATTGAACGGTGAAATGCACTTAGCAAATAGGTGGTTTTATAAGGTATATGGAGTATATCAGAAGTTTAGTAAGCGTAAACATCTGAATTTCGGTTACAAACGATATATATACCTTATTGAGGAGAGAGAAAAGTTACCGTTGGAAATCCCTATTTATCCGTTACTCTAACGAACTTACAGATAGATGTAACAGTAATCGAGATGAAACACATCATATCACAACGGATAAGTTTGTAAAATAACATTCTTGACTTACAAGAATATTATTTACACCGTTAGATTACACCAATACGTAATCGGTATAAAACGTGATTTGAGATTGACTCAAATATAAGGTCTCATGAATTAATAACACATAGTAATTAAAACATGGTTTGGACATACCAAGCTGAGTAAACTTATCACTCAGCGTGAGTCAAGCACTCAGCTTTAGATTGACACTAAGCTTGAGTGGAGCACACAGCTCACAATCAATGACACTTAGTCATTTTTATTTGAGACTAACTCAAATTGATATTTTAACCACAC
The DNA here is from genome assembly GCA_947179395.2 of Pulicaria dysenterica. NCBI lineage: Eukaryota > Viridiplantae > Streptophyta > Magnoliopsida > Asterales > Asteraceae > Pulicaria > Pulicaria dysenterica. The sequence goes on from OX359291.1 coordinate 37,769,014, forward strand.
TTTGCAGTTAAAACATGTTTGGAACAGACCAAACATGTGAACTTATCACTCAGCTTGACCAAGTGAACAATTTATGAATACATATCTATAAACTGTACGCTCAGCTTAATACACATAGTCTTTGTCAAGCTGAAAATCACTTTTAGAGATTTATCTAGGGGTTGAGCATACCCAATTTACTTAGCAGATAGGAAAACCTTTTCTCATCAAGAGGTTTGGTAAAAATATCTGCTAATTGATCATCTGTGGAGATAAAATTTATGTCAACTTTATGTTTTTCCACGATGTCTCTTATGAAGTGATGTCTAATTTCTATATGTTTTGTTCTTGAGTGGATGATTGGATTATAAGTGATGGCTATTGCACTTTAGTTGTCACAGAAAATAGGAGTTTTCCTAAAATTCATACCAAAGTCTTGAAGCTGATGTTGCATCCACAGGATTTGAGCACAACAGCTTCCTGCAGCAACATACTCAGCTTCAGCAGTTGAAGTAGCCACTGAGTTATGTTTCTTACTAGTCCAGCTTACTAACTTCCCTCCAAGCATTTGACATCCTCCAGTTGTAGATTTTATGTCTAATTTGCAACCAGCATAATAAGCATCTGAAAATCTAACTAACTCAAATCCAGAGTCCTTTGGATACCAAAGACCTAGATTTGGTGTACCTTCAAGGTACCTAAAGATCCTTTTCATAGCTTGAAGATGTGACTCCTTAGGATCTGCCTGATATCTTGCACAAACACATGTAGCAAACATGATATTAGGTCTACTAGCTATCAAATAGAGTAATGAACCTATCATTCCTCTATAGGTAGACTGACATACAGACTTTCTATCTGAGTCCTTGCTCAGCTTGATAGCTGGTGACATGGGTGTTTTCATGGTTGAACTAGAATCAAAACCATATTTCTTTATCAAATCAAGAACATACTTGCTTTGATTAATGAATATTCCATCAGGCTTTTGTTGAATTTGTAAGCCTAAGAAATATGTCATTTCACCCATCATACTCATCTTGTACCTTTTTGACATAACTTTGGAGAACCATTCACATAGAGATTCATTTGTAGAACCAAAGATAATGTCATCCACATAGATCTGTACAAGAATCACCTGTCCTTTACTCTTTTTAATGAAGAGTGTCTTATCAATACTACCTCTGGTAAAGTCCATTGATAGTAGATATTTGGACAGTGTATCATAGCAAGCTCTTGGAGCTTGTTTAAGACCATACAAAGCCTTGTCTAACTTATAGACATGACGTGGATACTTTGAACTTACAAAACCAGGAGGTTGTTTCACATAGACTTCCTCCTGAAGTTTTCCATTTAGGAAAGCACTTTTCACATTCATTTGATAGACTTTGAAGTCTTTATATGCTGCATAAGCTAAGAACAGCCTAATAGCTTCAATTCTAGCAACAGGGGAAAATGTCTCATCATAATCAATTCCTTCTTCTTATCTATACCAGCCTGGCTTTGTTCCTAACAATCACTCCATCCTTGTCCAATATGTTTCTATACACCCACTTAGTGCCTATAATTGGATGATCTTTGGGGGCTGGGACATGACTCCATACCTTGTTTTTCTCAAACTCATTTAATTCCTATTGCATAGCTTCAATCCAATCCTCATCCTCTAAGGCTTCTTCAGTCTTCTTTGGTTCCATTTGAGATAAAAAAAACTAAAGTAAGCAGCATAGTTTGCTGTTGCCTTAGATATGGTAATTACTCTTTTTTGAACATTACCAATCACCTGATCTTGATGATGATCTTTGAGAAACTTAAAGGTTGTAGTAGGAGATTGTGGTTCTGGACTTGAGTGATATTGAGGACTCTGAGGTGAACTTACATCCTCAGTCTCAATTACAACATCGTCATCAAACTGTTGATCACTAAGATCTTCAGTCTGAGTAGTATTTTCTCCAAAGGGATTAATGAACTAATCATCTTTCTCAGCTTGAGAGTCCTTTGGAGCTTGTGATGATCTCTTAGATGTACACACATCCTCATCACTGTCATCATCTATGACATACATAGGATTTGACATTTTGGTTTCCTCCGGCTTTTCAAGCTCACTCAGACTGACTTTTGTCAGCTTGACTTTTGTCAGCTTGATCAATATTGTCTTCATCAAATGAGACATGATTTGATTCCTTTATAGCCTTTCTCCTTGAGTTATACACTCTGTAAGACTTGGAGATTGAGGAATAACCAACAAAAATTCCAGGATCAGCTTTAGGTTCCAACTTATGGAGCTGATCTCTTTGATTCAACAAATAGCAATTTAAACCAAAGACATGGAAGTAACCTATATTGGGCTTTCTTGATTTATACATTTCATATGTAGTTTTACCATGTCTTTTGACTATGATTGATCTATTTTGGGTATAACATGCTGTACTGACAGCTTCATCCCAGAAATAGAGTTTCAATCCTGCCTCACATAGCATTGTTCTGGCAGCTTCAATTAAGGTTCAATCTCTCGTTTCAGCAACTCCATTTTGTTGAGGAGTTCTAGCCCAGGAGAAAATTTTGTAATATTCCTTTTTTTGTTCATAAAAGCCTTCTACGGTTTAGTTTCTGAACTCAGTCCCATGATCACTTCTGAGTTGCTTAACAGACTTACCTTTTTGCAACTCTTCCTGTTTGATAAAACTTATTATCTCCAGGGCAGCTTCATTTTTGGCTTTAAGGAATATTACCCAGGTGAATCTAGAGAACTCATCTACTATCACCAGGGTGTACTTCTTGCCCTTTAGGCTTGGAGTACTTATGGGTCCAAACAGATCCATATGCAACGTATGCAATGGGTCTGTTATTGAAAGATTTTACTTTGACTTGAATGACCCTTTGTGATGTTTCCCTTGCTCACAAGCTGAGCACAATTTGTCTTTGACAAATGTGATCTTTGGCAATCCAGAGACTAACTCTTTGTTGGATAGCATATTTATATTCTTGAAGTTTAAATGTGACAACCTCTTATGCCACAGCCAACTCAGTTTGGGAACAGATTGGGAATACAAGCAGGTTTCAGTATTGGGATCAGCAGAATTGAGATCAAGTAGATACACATCTCTTTCTCTCTTTGCTATTAGCACAGGCTTATCCTTTGAATTGTATATTGTTCCTGCTTTCTTCCTAAAAGTAACAACATTGTCTTCATCACACAATTGAATGATACTTATCTGATTGTGTTTAAGACCTTTAACATATGCAACCTTCTGGAAAGTCACCTTGCCATCATGCATCTTCCCATATCCTTTCGTTCATCCATGGGAGTTATCACCAAATGTTACTTTAGGATCTTCATCTTCCTGGAATTCACTTAGAAGTCCTTTCCACCCTGTCATGTGCCTTGCGCATCCACTGTCCAAGTACCATTTACTTGAACCCTGCACATGAGAAGAAAACTAAACATATTAGTTTTGTTTGGGAACCCACTTTGTAGTAGGTTCAGATGATGAGCACTTAGCAGTTTCATCTTGTGGAGCTGACTGGTCAGCTTGAGCAGATGTTGAGTCGTGCGTAGGCTGATCAGCTTGTTCCTTTTCAGGCCTTAAGGTTTCACTATCACAGTCCTTGGCCTCATGTCCTCTACCTCCACAGTTGTAGCACTTTCTTCTACCAAGGACTACATGAGGTAGATTATCGGATAATCCTTTAGAGAACTTACTCTCAGTTTTAGGATTATAGGTTGTGGATAATTTCTCAACTTTCTTTGCAAGCTGATTCACCTGATGCTCATTGACTTTGGACTTACCTTTGTCATGTTTAGGTTTATTATCCTTTTGATTAGAAGTTTGACCAACAAACTTCTTTTCATTGACTTTGGACTTACCATTGTCATGTTTTCTGGACTTACCAGTTTCAACAGCTTTGGAGTTACCACTGTTGAGTTCTTTGGACTTACCACACTTACAACTTTGGACTTACCATTGTTGTGATATGACCTCTGACTTACAGTTGTCTTCCTATTCTTGAAACTTCTCTCTGAACTGGACAGAGAGTGCTGTCTTTTGAAAGGGTTTGGATTCAACATTTCAATAACAGAAGTTTTTTGAATAGGCTGAGTACCCAATCAATCATGCACAGACTTACTATGATGTTTAGAAGTTGAACACTCATTTCCATGATCCTTTGCCTTTACAAACATATTGTATTTTAGGCTTAGATCAAGTCTCTTTTCTGAGGCTTACTTATGAGACTCAATCAGTTGTCTATCTTCCTCAGAATCTGTACTTGCTATCTCATCATCATCAGCTGCATAAGCTGCGGATTGATAGTAACCTCCAAGTACAACCTTTACCTGTTTAGGGATCTGCTGGTTGATGCACTGTTCAGCAAGCCTTGGTGACATACACCAGGATTCAGTGACCTTCTGAAGTATTCTTTGCTTCCTAAAGTTCTTCACTCAGAAGTTTATTAATGTGTCTTTGACATTCAAGATCACAATGTGCTTTCTTTCCAGCAGTAATGAGAGTTTGATTTTCCTTAATCTCATTCTTGAGCTTAGTGATTTCAGCTTTAAGGTTAGCTTGAGATTTAAGGCTGGTCTTAAAGTCTTTTAACAAATAACCAAATGTAAGACCTTTTTCTTCATGAGTGTAAGAGTTGAAATTACTAACCTTGTACATGGAGGAAGGATCCCAGTCACTTATTTTGCTGTTTTCCTCAACTTTCTTCATGTCGGCTTCAAAAGTTAATTTAGACAGACCATAATCAACTTCATTTAATTCAAACTCTTCATCTTCTTGAGCCATCAGACACTTGTCATCATCATCTGAGGTAGATGATTCTGTATCCCACGTTTCAGCATAGAGTCCTTTAGCATTGGACTTGTCTTCAGGCTTTCCTTTCTTGAGCTAAGTATATTTCTTCTTGTACTTATCAGCTATGTAAGCATTCTTATCAGCTACTGAAGCTGACTCATCCTTCTTTATTTTGCACTCAGCAGCAATGTGTCCCTTCTTCTGACAATTGAAGCACACAGCCTTCATGGGATCAAAAGAACTCTTTCCTTTGCCCCTTTCAGATCTTCCTTTTCCCCTTTGAATTCTTCTCAGTCTTCTGGCAAGCATAGCCATTTGTTCAGTGATAGTCTGAACATCATCAGTATCACTTGAGTCTGAGTCTGAGTGGTCAGCTTGAGAATCTGACTCAGTCTCAGATTCAGCTATGAAGTCTTTTGAATTCTTTTTCTTCTTCTCTACAACTAATGTAGTTTCATGTTTATCAAGAGAGTCCTTCATTTGCTGTTGAGAAGATTTCTTGTGTTCTGTGATCTGTTCATGATTAAGCAAGAACCCATATATGGACTGTAGGTTATACATATGTAATGTACCTCCAGCCCTTAGTGCTATGGTCACCTCATTAAATTTTTCTGGTAACACATCCAGAAATTTCGGCACTGGGTCAGCTTCATCCTTTTTAATGCCTACACTTAGCAGGTCATTAATCAAGCAGTGAAACCTTGTGAAAAAACCAGACAAGGTTTCATTCTTCTTAGAAAATAAGTTTTCATAAAATCTGTTAAAATGATTCTTCTTATGCTGCTTTACCAGATCTGTACCCTCATATGTTATAATCAAGGTATCCCAGATCTCTTTTGCAGTTTGACACCCAGTCACAGTATGCAAGATCTCATTGGTTAGGGCATTTGCCAGAACACTCTTTGCTTTGTCATCCAGTGAATGTAATTTCCAATCCTCTTCAGTCCAGGATGCCAAAGGCTTCTTGACTTCCTTTTCAGTCTTGTCAGGAGACTTATCACTGACAGCAGCAGGAATCTTGGGGATGATTAGTCCACGAGTTATAACATCATACATTCTGATTTCAATGGACTTAAGGAAGAGCATGACTCAGAATTTACACATAGGATAATCAGATCCATCAAATATGGGACATCCTTTAGGAGCCATCTGAGGAAATTTTGATGAATCGTTTCTTGTCGACATATTATACTTTCTCAGGATCTTGAACTTTAACTTATGAATAGTTCAGCCTGCTCTGATACCAGTTGTTGGTCCCTTAGTGAGAGTATCAACAAGCAAGTAATGTGTAGAAGGGGGGTTGAATACGCTTTATGCGGAAAATTGAACAAATCAATAAAAAGGGTTACACCAATCAAACCACATGAAATCGAATGCTTTCATTAATAAGAAGATGATTACAGGAACAATCAAGTAGGCAACACTTGATTTGTAAACACCTAATGTTAATCAAATTTCTCAATCTCTCAAACTTTGCTATCTATAATCAACTTATGATTGTAGATACAACTGACTTTCTAAACAGGATTTATTCACAGATTGAATACTTACCAACTTCACAACAGACATGAAGATCGAACACACAAACAATGTTGGCAATCTGTGAATTTTTTGATCACGTTGAACTTACAAACGGTGTATCAAGACTCGTAACACATACGATGGTTAGGTTGAGGTGAGATTAGAGTCCCTCTAAACTTATCAGGAGATAAGTATTTATAATCCTGTTCCTACGAATCCTAATAAACTAGAACTTATCCTAATCTGCTAACAAACTAACGGATAACTCGGAATTTTGAATCTTGAATCTTCTATCTTGAGTCTTCAATCTTCAATCTTGATTCTGGAATCTTCTTATCCATGCCGTAGATATAGAGAGTAAAAGGAATTTCAAACATATTTAAATTATCTTAAACTGATTTCTTTAGTCAGACTGAGTTACTCAGCTTGAAACTCATCAAGCTGAGTCCTTCGAGAACAAACTCGAAATCAAACATGTACTAACATGTATAATGACTAACTCATCCTTATAAGTCATAAGAGTTAGTTAGAATTTACTTAGCAACTCTGTTGAGCTGACCCAGTCTATAAGCTGAGTCATTCAGCTCGAAACGCATCAAGCTGAATACTCAACCTATACCTTATGTGACACACACAACTTATTAAACATATTTATAAATTAACTAAGATATAGTCTAAGTTGATCAACTATATGCTCAGCTTATACTCAGCTTATGCTCAGTCTGAAACACTATAAGTGCTTAGTCTGATCAAGCTTCATAATTCTGTTTAAGTTGTATTTAGAACATATCTTACAACCGGGTGAGAAAACAGTTTGTGGGTCCAGAAATAGTGCAATTGATGGCTGATAAAGTCAAAATTGCACTTGAAAAGCTGAAAGCTGCACGCGATCATCAAAAGATGTATGCAGATAAGAAAAGGAAACCCGTGACTTTTGAAGCAGGTGATCGAGTAATGCTTAAAGTGTCACCTTGGAAAGGAGTCATTCGTTTTGGAAAGCGGGGCAAGATAAACCCAAGATACATCGGTCCCTTCAAAATATTGAGACGAGTTAATGAACAAGCTTATGAATTGGAGTTACCCCAGGAATTAAATGGTATTCACAATACATTTCATGTTTCCAATTTCAAAAAGTCTAAAGTTGAGGATGATCAAATACTTCCTATTCAAGAATTGCGAGTAGATCCCAAAAAGCGTTTAGTTGAAGAACCGGTTGAAATTCTGGAAAGGAAAACCAAGAAACTAAGGAAACGCAAAATTCCTTTAGTGTTGGTTAAATCGAAACATAGTCAAGGTAGACGGAAGATGATATGAAGACCCGTTACCCTCATTTGTTTTACTGAAATGATTCCGGGGACGGAATCTTTGTAAGGAGGGAGGAATTGTAATACCTGAAATTTCGATATAAATATCTATAAATCTTTTATGTGTATTAAAGTGATTAGATGTTATTTTTATTAAGTCTTTATTTTACATGTATGTATTGTACATAAGTTTGGTGGCCAAAGTGTAACACCTTAAAAAATGGAAGGACCAAAGGTGTTAGTGTGCATATATTGTATATTTGACTCAATAGATGAGTCAAATAGCTTGTTTTGTTCCTGGAGAAATCAAGAGAAGAGAGAAGGAGAGGGTTTGAGGGCTGAAGAGAAGAAAACACAATAAAAGTTGGGGTTTCTCCTTGCATGTTCAAAGTGAAGGCAGAATTGAAGGTTTTGAGGTAAGATTACACTTTCTTCTTGAGAAATCTGGATTAAATAAGCTACGGCAGGCTTGGTTAGTGATTATTAGTAAGATTTATCTTCAATTTCATTTAATTTTCAGTCTCAAATAGAATAATGATCTAAGAATTAGCTTGATTTTGACTTTATCAAAGAAATGGGTCAAAGGATGCAAGAAATTGAATTTCTAGGGTTTATGCTAGAAGAAGTAAAAGATGAATTGAGCTTGGATTTGGGTTTTGTCATGTTTTTATGACATAAATGAACTGAATTGATATGATTTTCGTGATTGTTTGTTATGTTATGAAGATTGAGCTCTAAAACTCCATTAATGGAGGTATTTGATAAAACTTGAAATTTGAATCTTCAAGAATTGATGTTCCTAAAATGTTTAAAATGGTGTTGTTTATGATGTTTAGATGATATATGATGTTTATATATATTTTAGAAGTGATTTTAGTCAATTCCCAGAGTTTATTTTGGTGATTTTTTTGGTTGAGACGTTAGAGTTAAAATAGGGTTAATTGAGACCCGGAAGATTGTGTTAAGTATAATTACTAAATAGTTTACTCAAGTTATCTTTTGTTGCTTGTCTTATTACATTATAGGGGCTATAATTACTAATTGATCCTCATCACTTCATTGGTGAGTTGTACCCTGTTGATACATAACGATTTTATACTAAAGTCATTATGCCAACTTTATTATAATTACCAATGGCATCATTACATGTGAATTATATTCTTAACATGTTACATGAAATTAGTATGCTTATGTGCATGATTGATATCATTGACACGTGGTATCTACAAGTTATGAATACTTGCAAGTTGTAGACTTTATATGTTAACTTGCTTGTGTTGTTGGTTAAGAATTATGATCCGGATCCGAATTGTGCTTTGTCTTTGTATTAGTGTTTATGCCATTGGGTTACGTGTATAGGTCAAGTGGCTTAGGCAATTAAGACTTGATACACGAGTGGTATAAACTTGATACAAGGAATGGAATGGAATGATAAGTAGCCATTATGACCGTGTGGTTTATTGGGCTGACGAGCCACCGAACCATTATACACGAGTGGACTTGGGGAAAAGTTCATTCATTCCTAATAACCATTTTACGGTGGATGCTTTGTGCTCCCCCACCTTGACGGGAGATGTGGACATACCCCCACGAGGATTTGTTGACCTTGGTTGGCTACCATGGAATACACAAAGTCAAGTGGACTTGTTTCCCGACATCTTATGTGTTCATTATGTGATGCCATGATTCTTTTAAATTATGTTGATAATGACTAATCTTTGTAAGTTAAAATGTTTTTTGGTACACTCACTAGCTTATGCTAACGTTACTTTTGTTTTAAAATGATTTGTATCCACAGGTAATTAGTAGTCGGGAACTACTTAAGGGATAACGAATCTGTTGATGCGAGTTGCTATTTGAAGACATGTTTGGGAAACTTATTTTGTATATCTTTCGGTTATATATTAATGGTCATAGTTGACGATACAAGTAACACCTTCTATTTTGTTAATCATTTTAGCTTCAGCAAATTTTGTAATTATATTATAAAACATATGTTCGAAAAAGTTTAATTTTGTACTGAAAATTTTGGGTGTTACAACGTGTAACGAACTCGGAATCACGGAGACTTCCAGTTGAGGTACCAGCCACAAAGGCAGGACCACCTACTGGAGCAACTTGGATGTAGGCTCAAGCCGGATTTCCTTCCAATCCTTGAATGTCACTTTGAGAGGTACCACCTTTAGAAGTTAATGAAGCTTGTTTAACATACAAGTCTAGTGCATCAATCGTGATTCGGTGTTGGTCAAGATTAGCGGAAATCCACGGTATATCAACTTGTGCATTGAAAAGAATCGAGGACGAGGGAGGCGGTCCTCTAGTTTCAATAGGTCTAACTCCCGATTGGAAGAGACCTAGACTTTGTGCTACAGCCCTGTGCAATGAAGACGGTGCCTGTTGAGAGACACCATAGTAGCTATGTGGGGTTGAAGTTTACACGGGTGGGATAACCGCGACTTGTTCAATAAGAGACCCAACAATGTTAGGTCCTATTGCATATGTGGCTACCCGGCTTTCTAAGGCTGGAGGTCGCTCAACACTCTTTCCTTTCTCACCCACACTCACACTCTGCAGTTCATACTCTTCTTCTTCGTTTCCACTACATAGTCCATACCCCTCATAACGGTTAGGTGACATTAAAGAGTCAAGGGTAACAAAGCCTATCTCCACTGAAGGAGCAGGATTGTCATGTTCAGCTGCTATTGAGTTTTTGACAGCTGCTGGGACTACAGCGGGTAGTGGAGGTTGATTTAGAACTAAGACAAGGCTAGTAGATGGAGGAATTATAGGCTCATTTTGGTCTGATGGAGCCTTGTCTGGAGTAGGAGGCTTTGGGTCTGTAAGCTTCATGAATTCGGGTATGCTGTCTGTAGGTTTTTCAATTTGGATCTCAAGGGTGCCTAGTAGTGAATGAGTAGGTCAGAGGATAAGGTCACCACCTGGTTAGAAGGCGGACTCATTACTTGAAGAGTTGGAGTAGGTGGTGGCTAGCTGTTTGAGAATATCTCCGGGTTGGGAAGTAGACTCATGACTTGAGGAATCAGAACTGTCTAGGCCAAGTTCTTCAATTAGTGTTTGAGATTTTGAGGTTGTTTGGCCAAGGGATTCAATAATGTTTTGAACGGTGGTAGGATCATATGCATCCCCTCCCTCACCTATCTCACCACCTTCACCTTCTTCTCCTTCCCTCACTTGTATATTTTCCCTCTTAACTCCCCTCTCAGTATCTCCCGCAGAATACTGAGGCATATTCACTATTTCCTCACCAGGCGCTACACCTTCTTGGGTAGGTATGGCCGGTGCTGGCACAACCATAGAATGTAATCCTACACTCGACCTATAGCTCACAACAGTTTCATTTTGCTCACATAAGTCAATAAGTGATATAGGGAGTGGTTGAGGAACATGCATATTGGCCGGGGTTGCAGGCTTGATATTATTAAATAGTTTAGGAGTTATGGAAGATAAACTTTCCCGGCGTGGAATTTCAGGACTCCGATTCAGAAGAAGCTGGATGATCATTGGAATGAAGCGGTGGTACGGCAAAAGGTTTGCATCCTTCTTCTTTTGAGAATTCTTCCTCATGATTGTTGCTTTGAAATCCTGGAAGAATAGAAATGCATAATCCACATGCAAGTGGTTAGCCGCTGCCACGAATATTTTCATCTGATGCTCTGTCATGAATTCATACCCAGTATGCTTCGGAGTCAGGCATTTTTGTAGCACCGTCATCAGAGTATTGTACTCGGGGTGCAAGTTGGTCCTTTTGAACTGAGCCTTTCTGGTAAGCTCTCCATCATAGCCCATTGCCCTGATGGCTACAAGGCAGGATTCCTCGTCTGGACTTTCATCAAAAGCAGCGGCAGGGGGTCTGCTATCAGCTTTTGGAAGTCTAAAGATTGTTCTGAGTCAGCTAATAGGTATGTCAACAGTGTAGTCATCGATCTCAGCATGTATAACTTTATGCCCCCTTTCATTGACTTATATCTCACAAGTTTTCCAAAACTGTTGGGTATATAGTTCCAGGACATGGGTTCCAGTGGTTGATGGATTATATGTCAAAAGGTGGTTTAGTGGGTGGACTTTTAGTATTTCAGTGACGATTGGAACAGGGGTTTTAAGGGTTTTCAGGTCAATATACTGGTTATTCTCATGGATTCGTACTGAAAGGAACTCAGCACTTGGCATTATCTGATCGGGTGTGAGTTCAACTTGAGCCATCTTATCTGCACAGTGAAATAAAGAAGTTAAGTCTAAGATAAGAAAGAAGCAGTAAGACCCCATTCATTGAGAACTTTGAGTAATGGTTAAATATAGGGCAAACATGAGACATAAGTCTAGGTTGACCAAGTTTGACCAAAACTATCAACTTTGGAATTTTTCTGAAAAGCCTTAACACTGAAAAGCCTCATTGTGTACATGATGATTATACGCTACAAAAGTTGTTTTGACACTTGTAACATGTTAATTTGATACCAACAAACAACTTTGTAGTACTTGAGTATAGTAAAAAATGTTGGAGTCTGCCCACTGACACACGTACGCCAATTGATCACTACCGATGATGTATGGGCCTATCGGGTCACACGCCGGGGGTTGATCTTGACAACAACCTAAAAGGGAGGGTTGGAAATGAATAATTAAAGAAGGTTGGTAATCTGGAAGGGTTAGCGACGCTAACCCTTGCTGTCGCTAACTTAGACGCGTTAGCGGCGCTAACCTTAAGTGGTTAGCGGCGCTAAGTTTGGGTGGTTAGCGGCGCTAACCCATCTGACAGATTACAACTTTATTCCCTCCACCTCCATGCTCCACCAATGCATGTCTTTTGTTGGGAATCTTCTATAGCCGGCCCTTTGGGTTTTATGAGGCCAGATGAGATCATTTTTGGACATGAAATCTCTCATTTTTCTCTAGTGGGTTGAAGGTGAAAACACACACACTTAAAGAAAACACTTGGTTGTTCTTGTAAGTGCTTTGAGAGAGAGATCATAAGAGAGGTTCCTGGAGCTATCAAGGTTTCTTGTTCCAGAGATGGTGTCTCCATATGGTGTAGGACACTTGATGGCTTGCTAGTACAAGAAGATCATGGTTTTCCCGGGGTGGACTTCGATAGAGAAGAAGGTGCTATAGCTCGGGTTCTTGATCTTCACCAACTCCAGGGGACTTCAAGGGTATATTTCTCCTCTCTTTCTGTTTTATGTTGCATTTCTTAGCTGTAGAGATTGATTCACTTGTGGGGTTCCTTTTGTGGTTTGTTTTTGTTTGTAAAATTTCCGTTTTTGTACTTGCATGCTTCCGCTGTGATAAACCACGAACCCCAACAGTGGTATCAGAGCCACCTCTACACTAGATTTGCACTTTGTGGCTTTGAAAATCCGAAAAATGTGATTTTTGGTTCTGTCTGGGGTTTAGCGGCGCTAACCTGTCCATGTTAGCGGCGCTAACCTGTCCGTAGCGGCCGCTAAGTCGTCCCGCAATAGCGGCGCTAAACTGGAGTTAACGGCGCTAACTCTTATATAGTTAGCGGCGCTAACCCGTCTGGCATAATTCTTTTGCCGAAAATCAATTTTGTTGGATCGATTGAGCTACTTGTACTTTCTGGAATTTTGTTCCAGAATTTGATGTGTGATTATATTAAGTTTCCTTGTGTCTTGGTTGGTGTATTTATATGTGGATTAACATTATGGCATGAAAATGGTTAATTGCATATACTTACATTGTGTATTTATGACTGTGGAATTTTGACTTGTTTAAGATTCCTAATGCATATGTACATAGGATTATTTGTGCCTTGGGTGATTAGATAATCTTAACCAAGACATATAAGATTTACATGGTTTTGTGTGGCACACCATGTGAATGTTTGTGATTTCTTGTATGTGGTTGTAGTATGTGCATCCGGTAACATTTATGAGTCATAAGACCTATGTGATGTGTTTGGTTGGATTTAAATTAATGTATTCATTCATTTGGTGGTTTGTACCACTATGGTTTGTAATAATTAATTTATTCATTCGGTTTGTATATTTAACGACTTGCATGCCGATTTCGTATTCTTTGTAATTTGTAGTATTAGCTTAGAATAGAAATTGTAGCTTGCATGCCATTTCCTTTTAAATTTTGTAAATTGTAAAAGGAGAACCGAAGCAACCAACAAGAACCATATGGAGGGTGTCTTGGCATACTTGGATCCGGAGGTCGGTAGGAGACGCGATGGATCAAGTGGGAGGAGCAAACATCGGGTCATTCGGTCTAGTCCTTAGATGACTTAGTCTTGCCCGTTGGGTCACCGGCAAGGTGCATAGGATTGGCTCGTTACCGGATTTATATTACATGCGTGGTTGATTTTATTATGTTTATTTTCTTGCATGGACGTTTAGGATCTTCGGATGCTAGAAAATTTTTCAAAATAATAAAATCAAAGAGTTTTAAATTGGTTTACAAACTCCGCGCGCCACATAGACAAGAATTGGTTAAAAGTGTTTTAACCGGAGAAACAAAAACCCGTTTTTCAAAAGTAAATCTCACACCACCCGTAAGATGACACCGCCCAAATCTAGTGAAACAAGATTGGTCATCGAGCTCTAGCCGAGATCGATTTTGCGTAACTGTGTGGAAGGCGCGTCTGGCAACTTGCAAGGTCGGTTATCGAGCTCTAGCCGAGCCGGCCATTGGGCTAGAGTACCACCGTGTATCTTGACGGACGATTTACAAATTCCATGACTTAAACGCGATGGTAGTTGTCGAGCTTTAGCCGAGCTATCAAAGTGTATTAATGAGGAATTGGTGTGGAGGGATCAAACATGCCAAATGGGTGCTATGAGTACCTAGGATCCCGCAAGTGCCTAAGAGTTGCGATGACGGATTGCAATTGGTAAATAGTTTACCTGCCTAAAATAGTTTCATGAAGTGATCCGCGGCAAACCCGTCATGGATTGGGGTATTTTGAGGTTCTTAGCCCTTGTTAAGATAATTTGGTTTTCTTAAATCAAGTGGGTAATTATTTTATGAGGACTATATCGATTTTTACTAAAACTCGTACTCTTATTTTAGATGGCAAATCTTAACGACACTACATCAAAACTATCATTTCGTGTATTCCTGGAAAAGGAGAGACTCATAGGAGTGAACTTCGTTGACTGGTATCGTGTATTAAGGATTGTCCTTCAACACGAGTCAAAGTTGTACGTCCTTGAGGAGCCTCTTCCGGAGCCACCTGCTACCAATGCGAACTGGGCCACAAGATACGCATGGGAAAAGCGTGTCAGAGATACACAAGATGTTTCTTCTCTCATGTTGTCGACTATGAGCTGTGAGCTGCGAAAGCAACTCAAGCATATGAGTGCGTACGACATGATCAACCAGCTAAAGGACATGTTCCCACAGCAAGTTAGACAAGAACTTTTTGAGTATGTCAAGGCTTTAGTCGGTTGTAGGATGCAGGAAGGCGGGGATGTAAGTGTTCATGTCCTTATGATGAAGGCGTACATGGACCAAATGGAGAGACTTGGATTTCCCATAGGGAGGGAACTGATGGTGAATTTGATTCTCCAATCCTTGCCCACGTCTTTTGAGAAGTTCGTCATGGAATATCTCAAAGACAATATGGAATGGTCCTTAAGTGAGCTACATGGCATGTTAAAGGCTGCTGAGTTGAACATGGCCAAAGGTAAGCAAATCTCGTCCACACCTGCTAAGGCTACTGGGAATCAAAAACATAAGAAGAAGAAACTGACCTCAAATGGAAAGCTTGGTTTGACTAAGCCTACCATAAACGTGGAGGTTGAGGCAAATGAGATTGTGCCTCAAGATAACGTTCCACTTGGGGTAGTTTGCTACTTTTATGGGGAAATTGGAAATTGGCGCCGTCACGCCTGCCCTAAGTGCCTGAATGAGCTAAGTATCCTAAAGCGGAAGAACGTTAGCTCCTAAACTTTAGGTACATTCATGATTATACTCCATTGATCTTCTACTTCAAATGACTAGGTTTTGAACGCTAGTCAAAGCACTCATGTTTGTTACAAACTTGTTTGTTACAAAGTGTAGGTGTTTATCCGAAGTAGGCCGATGATGCATGGAGAGCTGGAAGAAGTGAAGGGAAGCTTAAGTGCTTGTCTCTTGCTAAAAGGATTGAAAGAGTTGATCTTGTCATTCCTACCAGCTAATTTATTACTTCATTAGATAGATGTTTTACGCCCTGCGTGGCAAGAAACATTGTATCTTTTATGCTATTGATGACGATGAATATTAATTTGAATTATGTAATTGTGGGTTTTAGAGTTTTATTTCAAAGTTTATTCATGTCGTGGCATAAATAATGAGCTTTTGCTTAAGAAGTAATAATATGATCATGAGTGTTTATTGATTAGTTATCCTTATAACATTGGTGATTTAACCATATAAACAAGATTAACATTACCAAGGTCCATGTGGAATGGAACTTGGAATCTTTTGACTTCGAGTCATTAGTTGATGTTGATTTTTGCTTATAAAGTTAAATAACTAAGACGTCCTTCACTAATTGATATGGGAGGAATAAAAGTTTGTTGGACTACACTTTTGTGTAAGGGCAAATCAAGCAAAGTCATAAGGATTAACTAAGTATAATTTGTTACCTTTACCTATGATGGTAGAAGAAAAGGGTATTAGAAAAGTGTTTGAAACCTGAGAGGTATTCAAAGCTCACCCGTAACAAATTCATAACAAAAGAGGGCAAAAGGGAACTAAAATACTCAAGTCTTAAAAGATGTTGAGATATAATAGATTCCTTGTTCATCATAAGAATTATGGGAATGTCTCATGATTCAACTATCCTAGGATACATGTTTTACATGGATCGCAAAGTGGAGAGACGGAACATACTAGTTATGATTCCATTTGATGGCTTTGACTTAAGTAACCTGATAGATGGGTGTACTTGAGTTGTGGAGGGCAATGTTCTTGTTTAACAACAACAAAGATGGTCAAATTAGCAACCATGGAGGTTAGACTAGAAAGAAAGCTTTGCTTGTCTACCTCATGGATTAAAGTCATCTAGTCTACAATTAGTGGGATATTGATGAACTTTAAAAGATGCTAATACATTTAATATGTTCTTCTTTGTTTTGGATGTTCTTTTCATAACCTTTTGAGAACTGAGGTGAATTGCTCGAAAAGGTAAATGAACAACTGAAGCATTCCAGTGGAAGAACGTGTGAATTAAATAATGACCTGATGTTGACACTAGCATTCAATCAGTAATGATTGGAACTTAACATGGCAATGTTGAAGTACTTGGCACAATGATATTACCTCTTCATAAGTCTGGCAATAGTCATCATAAGACCGGAAATGTATTACATACATGAGGACGATGACTTGTTGATAATACATTGCGTATGTATCAATTACCGGAATCTGTAGTGGACCTTGGGTCTACTAAGATAAGGAAAAGGTAATGAGATAAGCTATAATCTATGCTGGATTTTTAGGATTAGCTTGGATAATCCAACACCTAGATGAGATCAGTAAGGTGTATATAGATCTTTTGGATATAAGATCTGCATGGATTAGTTTGTAGATAACTTCAAATGCTGACTGGGGAATTGGTTTCATTATGATTGACCATGTGGAAGGTATCATATGAAGACATTCTTCCAGTAGTTATGTTGAAGTTTACACGGACACTTACGCCGTTTCATTGCTGTATGATGCAAAGACCGTATTCCGTCATAGGAATTCAATGAGGAAGTGCTGGTAACACTGTCCGAAGGTGCTTTACATCTAAAAGTATCCATATAAAATCTACAAAACAAGGAAAAGGGTTGCCTTGGACTTCAACAAACATCTAAGTTTCGTGTTGTGAAAATCAAGCGGTTGAGTTTTCAATGAGCAATGATGAAACTTGGATAGATGCCAGAGCTAGTGGGAGGGCTATTGTTATCCTATGTAATATGTCTTGGACATATGTCATAATGGAGATAATGTCTTGATCATGTTTGTCTGTAAGTTTGAATCAAGAATTATACGTCCATTAAGGATTAACAAGGAAATTTGAAAAGTACAAGAAATATTAAGATATGTTCTTGTTGATTATTAGATATGAGAGTAATTTATTACTCTGAGTGATAGTTTATGTTTTAGGATAACCTCCAATTCGATTGGGGTTCATGATCCTACAAACATTGTGTCGTTAGTAAATGTGATACTTAAAGTTTCGGTGACTCTATAGAGATCTTAATGAAAACTATGAGAGTGTGATGACTTTAACACATAAGATCTTACTCTTAAAGCATTGGTGACTCTATAGAGATCCTTGTGAAAACTATGAGAGTACAATGGCTTAAGTAAATAAGATTTTGATTTTAGAGCACCAACAACTCTATAGAGATATTTATGAAAACTATGAGAGTGTGATGGCTCATGCACATTAAAATTTAAGATCCAAGCGTTGTTTGTCTTATTAGATACCTTTAAGACGATGCATGTATAACGGCTTGGACAAATGATCATGATCCCATCAACGCACACTTTGGAAGTGGTTGTTTGGAGTTGGGATACGATCATTATCAGAGTACACACGGAGAGCATTGGTGGCGGATCCGTTAACTAAGCTAAAGTAGCGGGTTAGTGATTCTATCAGACTAGGGCCTGCATATACTTGGCTTAAGTTCGTTTTAGTAATATTTTGATATACTTTTCTTTTGGGAACGTTAAGCAATATTGTGCTTCTGCTTGTATCGATTATCAAATGAGGATTTGGTAATGCGCGTGTAGCGGGTACTCTCAGCAAGCCTTATTGTGTTCCAACTTAGCATGTTTTACCTCTTCCCTGAATGTTTTAACATTCTAAATGTCCACAGTCGGTCATTCTTCATGGGAAGGAAGTCTGAACTAAGACTGAGGGAAGTAATTGGTCATGTGTCCAATGGGAATTGGGACACGGGGAAGCAATTCTTCGCCTGTACTTGAAGTGTTCAAGTGACTGGATGACCCACACTTGAATACACTTTGTGGTACTTGTCATGAGTGATTCAGGATGATAATATCAGTTCATCCTCATACTGGAGATGCACGTGGCTGCATCATGTTGGTTTGCTTTCCTCTAATTGCTTCCAAACGCAGTCTGTAACTGGCTGTTATAAAGAGAGTAGTTGGGCAGAGTATGATCACTGTGGTGGGCAGTGTAAGTCAAAGGAATTTGTTCCTCTGTTTAGAGAGATATCCCTGGGCCCCTCGATGATTGGTCGCTGATACCAAAATGCACGGCCGTGCTCAAGTGTGCAATGATTAAAGAATCTGATTGCAACTTGTTTGTTTTGGTCACCACTAATCTCAATCGGGAAACATAATCGTGAACGAACAGAGAATGACTAAGTACCATGTCTCGTGTTCACATGGATATCGCGAACAAAAGGATGATTGATCACTTATCGATAGGACCTTTTCACATGGGTTGCAGATTGGTTTTTGTGCTGAAGACAAAACCCATACTGACTTGGGGGCAGGATGTCTTACTAGAGGCCGCTCCTTGTCTGTGATGCTTTGGGTACGGTGTGTCATGTGCAAGTGGGAGTTTGTTGGAGTCTGCCCACTGACACACGTACGCCAATAGATCACTACCGATGATGTATGGGCCTATCGGGTCACACGCCGGGGGTTGATCTTGACAACAACCTAAAAGGGAGGGTTGGAAATGAATAATTAAAGAAGGTTGGTAATCTGGAAGGGTTAGCGACGCTAACCCTTGCTGTCCCTAACTTAGACGCGTTAGCGGCGCTAACCTTAAGTGGTTAGCGGCGCTAAGTTTGGGCGGTTAGCGGCGCTAACCCATCTGACAGATTACAACTTTATTCCCTCTACCTCCATGCTCCACCAATGCATGTCTTTTGTTGGGAATCTTCTATGGCCGGCCCTTTGGGTTTTATGAGGCCAGATGAGATCATTTTTGGACATGAAATCTCTCATTTTTCTCTAGTGGGTTGAAGGTGAAAACACACACACTTAAAGAAAACACTTGGTTGTTCTTGTAAGTGCTTTGAGAGAGAGATCATAAGAGAGGTTCCTGGAGCTATCAAGGTTTCTTGTTCCAGAGATGGTGTCTTCATATGGTGTAGGACACTTGATGGCTTGCTAGTACAAGAAGATCATGGTTTTCCCGGGGTGGACTTCGATAGAGAAGAAGGTGCTATAGCTCGGGTTCTTGATCTTCACCAACTCCAGGGGACTTCAAGGGTATATTTCTTCTCTCTTTCTGTTTTATGTTGCATTTCTTAGCTGTAGAGATTGATTCACTTGTGGGGTTCCTTTTGTGGTTTGTTTTTGTTTGTAAAATTTCCGTTTTTGTACTTGCATGCTTCCGCTGTGATAAACCACGAACCCCAACAAAAAATTCATCATAACACCCCTTGTTAGACCAAAAAGTGAACTTTTAGTGTAAGTTCATACACCCCAAGAACACGAAGAACACTTTGTGAGATTTATGAAATATTTATACATCAAAGTGTTCCCCATGTGGTCCTAACACCTATCGCAAACTTTGATTTAGCAAACAAGTTCGTTTTGTGTACCAAAAGTTCATCCAAAGTCCCTAATGTATCCCACGCCTACGGCTGTTCTAGGGCCAATTTTAACCTTTTTAACTCAAAATTTTCAAAATGTAATCAGTACAAGTTGGTACCTATATGATCACGAGTATTTTGAGACTAAAAGTGTAAATTTTGGCAGCGTAACGAGATGGTTCGTGAAAAATAGTAGCCAAAAACGAGAGAGAGAGTGAAAATTTGAATTTGATTGTATGAATGATCTGATGTAACTGATGGGATGGTTATAAAGTGAGTGGGACACGTATCAGCGTCTGATTGGACAACTAAATGTAAAAACGCGGTCGATAGGAGGCAATTGCATGGTAAAAATGTGCGGTTGATTGACCCATGCGATTGCCCTGAGATTCTTATCCGAATGTACCAACACTTGTCCTATCGTATGTGATTGCCCTTTGTTTTTATTATCGCATGCGATTGATCATTGGTTCAAAGTTACAACTTCGTCTGCTTAGGAAATCCATGCGTTTGGCTTGTAGTTCACAAGTGTAAACCCATGTGATCGACCGTTCTTGTTTGTGAATCAAGACATAATTTTGTTAGTTGGATTCAAGAAATCTCATGCGATAGAGGCATAGTGTGCGATTGATTTCAATCAAACCCAACACTTAACAATTTTCTGAAAATTCAAAGTATCAGGATTTTGAGAATTAAGAAAATGATTTCCCCAGATATTTTGATTTGTGTTTTTATTAGACACATTCCCCCTAGACTTTTGCAGATTATTTTGAAAATTTTCAAATCTTAGGAATGTGTCTATTGTATTTTTCTCCCTCTACACATATGCAATATGTGTAGTGTTGTCTCCCCCTATACATATGCAGTATGTGTACAATCAGATAGACACTCCCCTTGAATATTGCATCCGTAATCTGCACAAGAAACAAACAGTATAATACCTACTCTAAACAAAAAGGAAGAAAGGAAAAAAAGAAGCAACAGTATGTTATATTTCCAAGTTGAGCAAGCCTAACTTGGATACCAGCTCAGTAAAGCGACTTTCGTCTAATGGTTTGGTAAACAAGTCAGCTAGCTGATTTTCTATCGGAACATACTATAGCTCAATTAGACCTTTCTTTACGTTATCTTTTATGAAGTGATAACGGATATCATTATGTTTAGTTTTAGAGTGGTGTACCGGATTGCAGGATATGGCTATGGCAGACTGGGAGTCACATAGTAATGGAATTTTGTCATACCTCAGGCCAAAGTCTGATAACTGTGTACGTATCCAGAGACTTTGAGAGTAGCACATTGCAGCAGCAACATACTCAGCCTCAGTAGTGGAAGTGGACACGCAGTTCTTTTTCTTTTAGGCCCAGCAGACTAAGCGATCACCCAGAAAGTGTACACTGCCAGATGTGCTTTTCCTATCAATTCTGCAACCGGCATAGTCAGCATCCGAGTAACCATGGAGGTCCAGATTTGAATCTTTAGGATACCACAGACCAAGATACATAGATCCTTTAAGATATTTGAAGACCCTCTTGACTGCTAGAAGATGTGACTCTTTAGGATTCGTCTGGTACCGGGCACATAGACAAGTAGAGAACATGATATCAGGACGACTTGCTATGAGATACAGTAACGATCCAATCATCCCACGGTACGTTTTGAGATCTACTGGAGAACCATCAAGATCTGCTGATAGCTATGTCTTTGCAGCCATGGGAGTGGAAAAAGGTGTACAGTTAATCATATCATACTTCGTGTTGGTCAAATGATCTTATTAGTTAAGATTTGATGAGACAAAGTTAAGTTTGTAAGATATGTTCTGAATAAAACTTAAACAGAATTATGAAGCATGATCAGACTGAGCACTTATTGTGTTTCAGACTGAGCATAAGCTGAGTATAAGCTGAGCATATACTTGATCAGCTTAGACTATATCTTAGTTAGTTTATCAATATGTTTGATAAGCTGTGTGTGTCACATATGATATAGGTTCGGTATTTAGCTTGATGCGTTTCAAGCTGAGTGACTCAGTCTGTAGACTGAGTCATCTCAACAGAGTTGCTAAGTAAGTTCTAGCTAACTCTTATGACTTCTAAGGATGAGTTAGTCATTATACATGTTAGTACATGTTTGATTTCAAGTTTGTTTTCGAATAACTCAGCTTGATAAGTTTCAAGCTGAGTAACTCAGCCTGACAAAAGAAGTCAGTTTAAGAGAATTTAAATATGTTTTAAATTCTGTAATTCTCTATATCTACGGTATGGATAAGAAGATTCCAGAATCAAGATTGAAGATTGAAGACTCAAGATAGAAGATTCAAGATTCCTGGTTATCCGTTAGTTTGTTAGCATATTAGGATAACTTCTAGTTTGTTAGGATTCGTAGGAACAAGATTCTAAATACTAACCTCTTGATAAGTTCAGAGGTTAAACCTCGAGACCTAACCTCACCATCGTATGTGTTACGAATCTTGATACATTGTTTGTATGTTCAACGTGATCAAGAAATTCACAGATTGCCAACTTAGTTCGTGTGTTCGATCTTCACGTTTGTTGTGAAGTTGGTAAGTATTCAATCTGTGAATAAATCTTGTTTAGAGAGTTAGTCTGTATCTATAATCATTAGTTGATTATATATAGCAACTTTGATCAATTAGTTTGAGAGATTGAGAGATTTGATTTATTTTAGGTGCTTACATATCAAGTGTTGCTTACTTGATAGTCATTGTAATCATCTTCTTATTAATGAAAGCATTCGATTTCATGTGGTTTGATTTGTGTAACACTTTTTATTGGTGAATCAGACTCAGATGAAGACTCTGCAGATGGCATGACTTTGAAACAACTCTCTCTGACAGCAATTAGAAGATTAGAGCAACAAGACGCTGATCAGCTTGGGATATCTGTGGATGAACTAAGAAGAAGACAAATGAGTGTTCAAGCTGAGTTAGTAAATATTCAAAATGAAAAAGAAACAAGGGAGCAGGCTTGGGCTGAACAGATAAGAAAGCAGAATGAGGAGTTAGTCAGACTCACACTGCCTATAGAGCCAAAGGAAGAAGAAGTAGAGCTTCCTGTTGAAAATCAACCAGAGGAAGAAGACATTACTCAGGGTTATGTCAAGACACACTTCTCCTCTCGGATTAAAACACTCAAGCTGAGCACAGTCCAAGGGATCGTAATTCTAGAGTTAGTCCTAGAAAATGGTGAAACACCTTCCCTGGATCTGAATCAACTACACAGACTGGGATATGCTAAATGGAAGCAAGTAGCCATACTCATCAAGCAGGTGGAAAACTCCTCTGCTAGAAATCAAGTAAAGGATGAGATCTTAAGGCTGCTGGCAAAAGCAGATACAATGGAAATCATACCCAGATCTGAGATCAGAACCCTACTTACTTCCTTTCACAAGGTTGGAAAGAAAAAGTTATCAAAGCCATCTGGATTAGCAAAAAGGAGCAAGTACGATCTTCATCTTCCTGAAGGCATGGAGTTTAAAGAGAATACTTATGTTGAAAAGCCTCAAAAAGGATTTATGTACTTGGACAGTAATGGAGAACAATGCTTCCAGACTGATGCAGCAATTTATATATGTGGGGTAGCTCAGGTATTAGCTCTGAGATTACTAGTGAAGAAAACTGAACAAAATGCCAAGTTAAGATATAGACTAAACAGAGCGGTCAGATCACAAAAGGATGAACTTCAACATCTGCCAAATCTGAAAGAACTTTTTGAAGATATTAACAAAGAGATCAAAGAATTTGAAGAGTTGCATCCTGATCTTTTGTAATAGATTAGTTCTATTTGTAATTAGTAGATTAGTTCTAATAATATGTAAGCACTTAGTGTGCATGATCTAAGTGATCAAAATTTTGAATTCTGATATGTTCAATTTAATGAATACAAGTATTAGTTTGATATGTTCAACTATTTATGATAAGTTCATATTTCTTAGTGTGATGAGTTCAGCTTAAATGAACAATTTGATTAGTTCGTGTTCATTGTTATGTTTGGTTGGTATGTTCAACTTATAATTGATAAGTTTAATTAAATTTGATAAGTTCAATTAATATTTGATTAGTTCAAAAATAAAATCTTGATAAGTTTAAGATTTGAAACATAATTCTGTTCAAAAAACTTAAGAACTGTTTGATGGTTTTGTCATCATCAAATAGGGGGAGTTTGTTGGTCAAATGATCTCATCAGTTGAGATTTGATGAGACAAAGTTAAGTTTGTAACATATGTTTTAGAAACAACTTAAACAGAATTATGAAGCTTGATCAGACTGAGCACTTCTAGTGTTTCAGACTGAGCATAAGCTGAGTATAAGTTGAGCATATAGTTAATCAGCTTAGACTATATCTTAGTTAATTTATCAATATGTTGATAAGTTGTGTGTGTCACCTAAGGTATAGGTTGAGTATTCAGCTTGATGCGTTTCTAGCTGAGTGACTCAGCTTATAGACTGAGTCAGCTCAACAGAGTTGCTAAGTAAATTCTAGCTAACTCTTATGATTTCTAAGGATGAGTTAGTCATTATACATGTTAGTACATGTTTGATGTCGAGTTTGTTCTCGAAGGACTCAGCTTGAGGAGTTTCAAGCTAAGTAACTCAGCCTGACTAAAGAAGTCAGTTTAAGATAATTTAAGTATGTTTTAAATTCCTTCTACTCTCTATATCTATGGCATGGATAAGAAGACTCCATAATCAAGATTGAAGATTGAAGACTCAAGATAGAAGATTCAAGATTCAAAATTCCGAGTTATCCGTTAGTTTGTTAGCAGATTAGGATAAGTTCTAGTTTGTTAGGATCCGTAGGAACAGGATTATAAATACTTATCTCCTGATAAGTTTAGAGGGACTCTAATCTCACCTCAACCTAACCACCATATGTGTTATGAGTATTGATACACCGTTTGTAACTTCAACGTGATCATGAAATTCACAGATTGCCAACATTGTTCGTGTGTTCGATCTTCACGTCTGTTGTGAAGTTGGTAAGTATTCAATCTGTGAATAAATCCTGTTTAGAGAGTCAGTTTGTATCTATAATCATAAGTTGATTATAGATAGAAAAGTTTGAGAGATTGAGAGATTTGATTTACATTAGGTGTTTACAAATCAAGTGTTGCTTACTTGATTGTTACTGTAATCATCTTCTTATTAATGAAAGCATTCGATTTCATGTGGTTTGATTGGTGTAACACTTTTTATTTATATGCTCAACTTTCCGCAGAAAGTGTATTCAACCCCCCTTCTACACATTACTTGCTTGTTGTTTTTCTTACCAAGGGACCAACAACTGGTATCAGAGCATGCTGAACTATTCATAAGTTGAAGTTCAAGATTCTGAGAAAGTATAATATGTCGACAAGCAACAATTCATCAAACTTTCCGCAGATGGCTGCTAAAGGATGTCCCATATTTGATTGATCTGATTATCCTATGTGGAAATTTAGAGCCATGCTCATCCTGATGTCCATTGACATCAGAATGTACGATGTCATAACTCGTGGACCAATTATCCCCAAGATTCCTACTGTTGTCAGTGATAAGTCTCCTGACAAGACTGAAAAGGAAGTTAAGAAGCCTTTGGCATCCTGGACTGAAGAATATTGGAAATTACATTCTCTGGATGACAAAGCAAAAAGTGTTCTGGAAAATGCCCTGACCAATGAGATCTTGCATACTGTCACTGGGTGTCAATCTGCAAAAGAGATCTGGGATAATCTAAGTATCACATATGAGGGTACAGATCTGATGGTCAAGCAGCAAAAGAAGAATCATCTTAACAGATCTTATGAAAACTTCTTTTCTAAGAAGAATGAAACCTTATCTGATGTGTTTACAAGGTTTCACTGCTTGATTAATGACTTGCTAAGTGTAGGCATTAAAAAGGATGAAGCTGACCTAGTGCTGAAATTTCTAGATGTGTTACGAGAGAAATTTAATGAGGTGACCATAGCACTAAAGGCTGGAGGTACATTACATATGTATAACCTACAGTCCATATATGGGTTCTTGCTTAATCATTAACAGATCACAGAGCACAAGAAATCTTCTCAACAACATATGAAGGACTCCTTTGAGAAAAATGAAACTGCATTAGTTGAAGAGAAGAAGAAAAAGAATTCAAAGGCCTTCATAGCTGAATCTGAGACTGAGTCAGATTTTCAAGCTGACCACTCAGACTCAGACTCAAGTGATACTGATGATGTTCAGACTATCACCGGACAAATGGCTATGATTTCCAGAAGGTTGAGAAGAGCACAAACGAGAATAGGAAGATCTGACAGAGGCAAAGAAAAGAGTTCTTTTGACCCTAAGAAAGTTGTGTGCTTCAACTGTCAGAAGAAGGGACACATTGCTGCTGAGTGCAGAGTGAAGAAGGGTGAAACAGCTTCAGTAGCTTACAAGAATGCTTACAGAGCTGATATGTACAAGAAGAAATATACTCAGCTCAAGAAAGAAAAGCCTGAAGACAAGTCCAATACTAAAGAACTTTATGCTAAAACTTGGGATACATAATCATCTACCTCATATAATGATGACAAGTGTCATATGTCTCAAGAAGATGAAGAGTTTGAAATAGTTGAAGTTGAGTATGGTCTGTCTGAATCAACTTTTGAAGCTGACATGAAGGAAGCTGAGGAAAACAGCAAACTAAGTGACTAGGATCCTTCCTCCATGTACAAGGTTAGTAATTTCAACTCTTACACCGATGAAGAAAAAGGTCTTACATTTGGTTATCTGTTAAACGACTTTAAGACCAGCCTTAAGACTCAAGCTGACCTCAAAGCTGAAACCACTAAGCTTAAGAATGAGATTAAGGAAAATCAAACTGTCATTACTGCTGGAAAGAAAGCACAATGTGATCTTGAATGTCAAAGACACATTAACAAACTTCTAAGTGAAGAAATTCAGGAAGCTAAGGAGAAGGCTGACCAACTTCAAAAGGTCACTGAATCCTGGTGTAAGTCATCAAAGCTTGCTGAAAAGTGCATCAACCAGCAGATTCCTAAACAGGTAAAAGCTGTACTTGGAGGTGATATCAATCTGCAACTTATGATGAGATAGCAAGTACAGATTCTGAGGAAGATAGACAACTAATTGAGTCTCAGAAGTCAGCCTCAGAGAAGAGACATGATCAAAGCCTTAAATATAATAAGTTTGTAAAGGTAAAGGATCATGGGAATGAGTGTTCAACTTCTAGACAGCATAGTAAGTCTGTGCATGATAGATTAGGCACTCAGCCTATTCAAAGAACATCTGTTATTGAAAGGTTGAATCCAAATCCTTTCAAAAGACATCACTCTCTGTCCAGTTAAGAGAGAAGTTTCAAGAATAGGAAGACAACTATAAGTCAGAGGTCATATCACAACAATGGTAAGTCCAGAGAACATAACAATGGTAAGTCCAAAGTTGTTGAAACTGGTAAGTCCGGAAAACATGACAATGGTAAGTTCAAAGTCAATGAAAAGAAGTTTGTTGGTCAAACATCTGATCACAAGGATAATAAACCTAGATATGACAAAGGTAAGTCCAAAGTCAATGAGTATCAGGTGAATCAGCTTGCAAAGAAAGTTAAGAAATTATCCACTACCTATAATCCTAAAACTGAGAGCAAATAGTCAAAAGGATTATTGGATAACCTACCTCCTATAGTCATTGGTAGAAGGAAGTGCTACAAGTGTGGAGGTAGAGGACATGAGGCCAAGGACTGTGATAGTGAAATTTTAAGGCCTGAAAAGGAACAAGCTGATCAGCCTAGGCAGGACTCTACACCTGGTCAAGCTGACCTGTCAGCTCCACAAGATGAAACGGCTAAGTGCTCATCATCTGAACCTACTACAAAGTGGGTTCCTAAACAAAACTAATATGTTTAGTTTTTCATGTGCAGGGTTCAAGTAAATGGTACTTGGACAGTAGATGCTCAAGGCACATGACAGGGTGGAAAGGACTTCTAAGTGAATTCCAGGAAGATGAAGGTCCTAAAGTAACATTTGGTGATAGCTCCCATGGAAGAACCAAAGGATATGGGAAAATGCATGCTGGCAAGGTTACTTTCCAGAAGGTGATGAAGACAATATTGTTACTTTTAGGAAGAAAGCAGGAACAATATACAATGCAAAGGGTAAGCCAGTACTAATAGCAAAGAGAGAAAGAGATGCTTATATTCCCAATTTGTTCCTAAGCTGAGTTGGCTGTAGCTTAAAAGGCTGTCACATTTAAATTTCAAGAATATAAATATGCTATCCAACAAATAGTTAGTCTCTGGATTGCCAAAGATCATATTTGTCAAAGACAAATTGTGCTCAGCTTGTGAACAAGGGAAACATCACAAAGGGTCATTTAAATCAAAGCAAAAATTTTCAATAACAGACCCATTGCATATGTTGCACATGGATCTGCTTGGACCCATAAGTACTCCAAGCCTAAGTGGCAAGAAGTACACCCTGGTGATAGTTTATGAGTTCTCTAGATTCACCTGGGTAATATTCCTTAAAGCCAAAAGTGAAGCTGCCCTGGAGATAATATGTTTTATCAAACAGGAAGAGTTGCAAAAAGGTAAGTCTGTTAAGCAACTCAGAAGTGATCATGGGACTGAGTTCAGAAACTCAACCCTAGAAGGCTTTTGTGAACAAAAAGGAATATTACAAAATTTCTCTTTAGTTAGAACTCCTCAACAAAATGGAGTTGTTGAAAGGAGAAATAGAACCTTAATTGAGGCTGCTAGAACAATGTTGTGTGAGGCAGGATTGAAACTCTATTTTTGGGATGAAGCTGTCAGTACAGCATGTTATACCCAAAATAAGTCAATCATAGTCAAAAGACATGGCAAAACTGCATATGAAATGTATAAATCAAGAAAGCCCAATATAGGTTACTTTCATGTCTTTGGATCAAAATGCTATGTGCTGAATCAAAGAGATCAGCTCCATAAGTTGGAACCTAAAGCTAATCCTGGAATTTTTGTTGGTTATTCCTCAATCTCCAAGTCTTACAGAGTGTATAACTCAAGGAGAAAGGCTATAGAAGAATCAATTCATGTCTCCTTTGATGAAGACAGTATTGATTAAGCTGACAAAGGTCAAGCTGACTCAGTCAGTCTAAGTGAGCTTGAAAAGCCTGAGGAAACCAAGATGTCAAATCTTATGTATGTCATAGATGATGACATTGATGATGATGTATGTACATCTAAGAAATCATCACAAGCTCCAAAGGACTCTCAAGCTGAGATATATGATGAGTTCACTAATCCCTTTGGAGAGGATATTACTTAGACTGAAGATCTTAGTGATCAATAGTTTGATGCTGCAATTGAGACTGAGGATGTAAGTTCACCTCAGAGTCCTCAATATCACTCAAGTCCAGAATCACAATCTCCTACTACAACATTTAAGTTCCTCAAAGATCATCCTCATGATCAAGTAATTGGTAACATTCAAGGAGGAGTGACCACCAGATCAAAGGCAACTGCAAATTATGCTGCTTACTTTGGTTTCCTATCTCAAATGGAACCAAAGAAAACTGAAGAAGCCTTAGAGGATGAGGACTGGATTGAAGCTATGAAAGAGGAATTAAATGATTTTGAGAGAAACAAGGTATGGAGTCTTGTCCCAACCCCCAAAGATCATACAATTATAGGCACTAAGTGGGTCTATAGAAACAAGATGGACAAGGATGGAGTGATTGTTAGGAACAAAGCTAGGCTGGTAGCGCAAGGGTATAGACAAGAAGAAGGAATAGATTATGATGAGACATTTGCCTTTGTTGCTAGAATTGAAGCCATTATGCTGTTCTTAGCTTATGCAGCATATAAAGACTTCAAAGTCTATCAAATAGATGTAAAAAGTGCTTTCCTAAATGGAAATCTTCAGGAGGAAGTCTATGTGAAACAACCTCCTGGCTTTGTAAGTTCAAGGTATCCACATCATGTCTATAAGTTAGACAAGGCTTTGTATGGTCTAAAACAAGCTCCAAGAGCTTGGTTTGATACACTGTCCAAGTATCTACTATCAATGGACTTCACCAGAGGTAGTATTGATAAAACACTCTTCATTAAAAAGAGTAAAGGACATGTTATTCTTGTACAAATCTATGTGGATGACATTATCTTTGGATCTACAAATGAATCTCTGTGTGATTGGTTCTCCAAAGCTATGTCAAAAAGGTACAAGATGAGCATGATGGGTGAAATGACATATTTCCTAGGTTTACATATTCAACAAAAGCCTGATGGAATATTCATTAGTCAAAGCAAGTATATTCTTGATTTGATAATGAAATATGGTTTTGATTGTAGTTCAACCATGAAAACACCCATGTCACCAGCAGTCAAGCTGAGCAAGGACTCAGATGGAAACTCTGTATATCAGTCTACCTATAGAGGAATGATAGGTTCTTTACTCTATTTGATAGCTAGTAGACCTGATATAATGTTTGCTACATGTGTTTGTGCAAGATATCAGGCAGATCCTAAGGAATCACATCTTCATGCTGTGAAAAGGATCTTTAGGTACCTAAAAGGTATACCAAATCTAGGTCTTTAGTATCCAAAGGACTATGGATTTGAGTTAGTTGGATTTTCTGATGCTGATTATGCTGGGTGCAAATTAGAAAGAAAATCTACAACTGGAGGGTGTCAAATGCTTGGAGGGAAGTTAGAAATCTGGACAAGTAAGAAACAGAATTCAGTGTCAACTTCAACTGTTGAAGCTGAGTATGTTGCTGTAGGAAGCTGTTGTGCTCAAATCCTGTGGATGCAACATCAGCTTCAAGACTTTGGTATGAATTTCAAGAAGACTCCTATTTTCTGTGATAACCAAAGTGCAATAGCCATCACATATAATCCAGTCTTCCACTCAAGAACAATGCATATAGAAATTAGACATCACTTTATAAGAGACATCGTGGAAAAAGGTAAAGTTGACATAAATTTTATCTCCACATATGATCGATTAGCCGATATCTTTACAAAACCTCTTGATGAGAAAAGGTTTTCTTATCTGCTAAGTAAATTAGGTATGCTCAACCCTTAGATAAGTTTCTAAAACTAAGTTTCAGCTTGACAAAGACTAAGTGTCTTAAGTTGAGTGTACAGTTTATAGATATGTCATCATAAATTGTTCACTTGGTCAAGTTGAGTGATAAGTTCACATGTTTGGTCCGTTCCAAACATGTTTTAACTACTAAGTATGGTTAAAATATCAGTTTGAGTTAGTCTCAAATAAAAATGACAAAGTTTCATTGATTCTGAGCTGTGTGCTCCACTCAAGCTGAGTGTTAATCTCAAGCTGAGTGCTACAATCAAGCTGAGTGCTTTACTCATGCTGAGTGATAAGTTTACTCAGCTTGGTATGTCCAACCCATGTTTAATTCCTATGTGTTATTAATTCATGAGGCATTATGTTTGAGTCAGTCTCACATTACGTTTTATACCGATTATGTATTGGTGTAATACAACAGTGTAAATAATATTTTTGTAAGTCAAAAATGTTATTTTACAAACTTATCCGTTGGGATATGATGTGTTTCATCTTGATTACTGTTACATCTATCTGTAAGTTAGTTAGTGTAACAGATAAAAAGAGATTTCTAAAGGTAACTTTTCTCTCCTCAATAAGGTATGTATATCGATTGTAACCGAAATTCAGAAGTTTACGCTTACTTTCTCTCATCTCTAAACTTCTGCTCTACTCAATATACCTTCTACAAACACCTCTTTGCTAAGTGCAATCCACCGTTCACTCGAACTTGAAACCCTAATCGCTATGTGCGAATTTTGTAATTACTCAGTGTGAATCAACTTCAAGTTTAACCAATTCTACGATGGACGGGATCATTCCAAATCTCAGTGATAGAATGGTAAGAGGTGCCGCATTCAAGAACAACGGAGTGTCGTTGATTAGAATCAACAATCAACGTGCCTGACTCGCTATTCCTGAGCAAAAACGGGGCAGAGGTTATGAAGCATGGGTGGACTACATCCGAAAATGCCCATTGGCATTCACCTTCATCAAGGCACCAATTCACGTTGTTCCTCAGCACCTACTGGAGTTCTGGTACACGTGTTTCTATGACCAAGACAGGGGAGAAATCAGAGGCACCATGTTGAATGGGGAGAGAACAGTGGTACTCACGGTTAAGAGGCTAAGGGAGATTTTACACCACCCTGCAAACAATGTGTTCGAGCCCACCGTGACAAAGAAGGTGGCAAGGTCAGTTCTACCCAGGATGAGTCACCCACAAACTGAGGGTGTAATTAAGAAGGCCACCTTCCCAACAGGTTGGGGATTTATGGTTTCCACAGTGATCCGTTCACTTGGAACCAAGGTTGGAGGATTGCATCAAGTTAATGAGTTCGAAATGCAGCTGCTATACAACATGTACTTTGCAAGAAATCTAGACTTTGCACTGCTTATCTTTAATGAACTCAAGGTCCAAGTAATGAAGACACCAATGGACTTGCATGTACCATTCATAATGTACTTGTCCTTGGTGATTGAAGCTGAGCTGGGGACTGAACTCTATGAAGCTGGTCAGGATGTGTTCCTCACACCAGCACTCAGCTCGAAGATGTTCAACAACGACATCTTTCCAGAGCAAGAGGGCCTCAGTGAGCCTATGCAATGGATTACTAAAGGAGCTTCATCAGAAAGTGAAGCTGAGGGGTCTGATCAAGGGGGAGTAGCTCAAGCTGACCAGGAGGTTCATTTGGAGATAAAACTGTGGTAAGCCCAACCCAGTCTAACCCATCTCCTCCACCTTCTTTCCATCAAATTCTTTAATCTAAAGCCAACCTTGGTATGCCCACTGCTACCAAGGAAAATATCCAAACCTATATTCGCAAGACTGCCAAAAGTGGTGCCACACCTAAAGGTACCACTGAAGCTGATATCACTTTGATACCTCCAAAGGCAGGAGTTGAAGGGGAGATACCTACTCTTCGGGTGCCAACCTCAAGGCTCATTCAAACCCTTAAGCCTAACCAGGGTGTGGTGTCTACTCAATCCACACTTTCTTGTGCCATGGAAGAGCCTGCTACCGTGCCTGAGCAGACACACTCAGGTAACATTGAAGATCTGACCAATCCCCAGGGTCAACTACCCGCCACTCACCAAATAAGCCAACCACCAACCCATTCTCATCCCATTTTGAGCCCAACTCATTCTCTTCATTTCTCACACTCTCCTGCACGACCTGCCAATGATTCACCTAAATACCAAGGTGAGTTACATGGTCCAACCTCTGGTGCAAATGAATTTGCGGGTATACACCAACGCTTCGATGATGCACACAAATCACAACCTTCTCAAGCTTCTTTGTATGATCTATTGCTTTTCATTAAAGGTCAGTTTGAAATACTACACCTCAAGAGGAAAAAGACCAAGCAGCATCTGTTGTTGAAATTGGATTCGTTAGACTGAAATGTGTAGTCGCTGCTCTAAATCAAAAACAGACTTCAAACCCTATTGATGATGACAAAATGGGGGAGAAGTGTTGGAGATTGCCCACTGACGCACGTACGCCAAATGATCACTACCAATGATGTAGGGGCCTATCGGGTCACACGCCAGGGATTGATCATGACTATAACCTAAAAGATGAGGGTGAGAAAGGATAAATAATGATAGTTGGTTTCCTGGAGGGGTTAGCGCCAGACGTCGGTAACTCAGCCGCGTTAGCGGCGCTAACCTTAAGTGGTTAGCGGCGCTAAGCGTGGGCGGTTAGCGGCGCTAACCCTGCCTGACAGAAACAACTTTATTCTTTTCACCTCCTCTCTCCACCAATGCATGGCTTTGCCATCATTGGGCTCTGGCCGATCTTGGGGAGACCTGGTGTCGGTTTGAGGCTTATAAAACACCCCTCTCTTCTCTCATTTGTAACTCTTGGCTAAGGCAACAATACACACATACACACATATCTTGTGGCTTGTTCTTGTAAGAGAAAAGAGAGAAAGAGGTGAGAGTTTCCTGGAGAGATCTTTGGGTTATTGTTCCAGAGAAGTATCTTCACAAGGAGAAGGATTCTTTGGAGTGCTAGTACACTTGGGTCACATTATCTCTTGGGGTGGACTTGGATAGCTCAAGAGGAAGAAGGATCAAGCTTAGAGCCTAGCATTCAACAACAATCCAGAGACATCAAGGGTATTACTCTTCATTCTCTTCTGTTTTGTTGCAAATCTATGTTGTAGAGTTAGATACACTTATGGGGTTCACTTTGTGGTTTGTTTTATGCGTTGAAAATTCGATTTTATTACTTGCATGCTTCCGTTGAGCTCAACCAAGAACCCCAACATTGGTATCAGAGCCACCTCTACACTGGTTTTGCACTTGGTGGCTTTGAAAATCCGAAAATTGTGATTTTGGTTCTGTCCAGGGTTTAGCGGCGCTAACCTTTCCATGTTAGCGGCGCTAAACCACCTATAGCGGTCGCTAAGCCGTCTCGCGATAGCGGCGCTAACCTCTTACTTGCAAAATGCAAGTTTTGCCTTAAATCAATTTTGTTGGATTTTTGGGCTACATGCACTTTCTGGAATTGTTCCAGAATTTGAGATGTGTTTAGATTAAGTTGCCTTATGTCTTTGTTTGTGTATTTATATGTGGATTAACATTTTGGCATGAAAATGATTAATTGCATATACTTACATTGTGTATATATGACTATGGAATTTTTGACTTGTTTAAGGTTCCTAATGCATATGTACATAGGATAGTGATTAGATAATCTTAACCAAGACATATAAGATTTACATGGTTTTGTGTGGCACGCCATGTGTAGCTTTGTAGTTTCTTGTATGTGGTTGTAGTATTTGCATCCGGTAACATTATGAGTCATAAGACCTATGTGATGTGTTTGGTTGATTAAATTGATGTATTCATTCATTTGGTGGTTTGTACCACA
The DNA here is from genome assembly GCA_947179395.2 of Pulicaria dysenterica. Taxonomy (NCBI): domain Eukaryota; kingdom Viridiplantae; phylum Streptophyta; class Magnoliopsida; order Asterales; family Asteraceae; genus Pulicaria; species Pulicaria dysenterica. The sequence goes on from OX359291.1 coordinate 37,804,055, forward strand.
ATTGTTTGTAATAATTAATTTATTTATTCGGTTTGTATTTTGTCGGCTTGCATGCCGATTTCCTATTCTTTGTAATTTGTAGTATTAGCTTAGAATAGTAAATTGTGGCTTGCATGCCATTTCCTTTTAAATTTGTAAATTGTAAGAGGAGAACCGAAGCAACCAACAAGGACCTTAGAGGGTGTCTTGGCGGACTTGGATCCGGAGGTCGGTAGGAGACGCAATGGTTCAAGTGGGAGCAGCACATGTCGGGTCATTCGGATTTATCCTTAGATGACTTAGTTTTGCTCGTTGGCTCACGGGCAAGACGCATAGGATTGGCTCGTTACCGGATATGTATTACATGCGTGGTTGATTTTATTTTGTATATTTTCTTGTATGGATGTTTAGGATCTTCGCATGCTAGAAAATTTTTCAAAAATAATAAAATCAAAGAGTTTTAAATTGGTTTACAAACTCCGCACGCCACATAGACAAAAATTGGTTAAAACTGTTTTAACCGGAAAAACAAAAAACCTGTTTTTCAAAAGTAAATCTCACACCACCGGTAAGATGACACCACCCGAATCTAGGGAAACAAGATTGGTCGTCAAGCTCTAGCTGAGATCGGTTTTGCGTAACTATGTGGAAGGTGCGTGTGGCAACTCGCAAGGTTGGTTGTCGAGCTCTAGCCGATCCGGCCATTGGGCTTGAGTACCACCGTGTATCTTGACGGACGATTTACAATTACAAGACTTAAAACGAATTGGTAGTTGTCGAGCTCTAGCCGAGCTATCAAAGTGGTTTAATGAGGAATTGGTGTGGAGGGATCAAACATGCCAAATGGGTGCTAAGAGTACCTAGGATCCCGCAAGTGTCTAAGAGTTGTGATCACGGATTGCAATTGGTAACCCGTTTACCGGCCTAAAATAGCTCTATGAAGTGATCCGCGGAAAACCCGTCATGGATTAGGGTATTTTGAGGTTCTTAGCCCTTGTTATTATAATTTGTTTTTTATAACAAGTGGGTAATTATTTTAACAAGGATTTAATACATCATAACTAACCAAATTTCGTACTTTGCTTGTGGATGGCATCTACTAGCAACACCAACACCACCAACATGTCACTCCGTCCATTTTTGGAGAAGGAGAAACTCACGGGGCCAAACTTTATGGATTGGCATAGGACTTTGCGAATCGTCCTACGCCATGAAATGAAGCTAAAGGTCCTTGAGTCACCTCTTCCGGAACCTCCTGCTACCAACGCGGCGAGGGCCGTCCGAGAGGCGTATGAAAAACGCCTGAAGGATACTAACGACGTGACTTGCCTTATGCTAACGACCATGAGTCCCGAATTGCAAAGGCAATTTGAGAAAGTGAGTGCGTTTGAGATGATCTCTCAGCTGAAGGACATGTTCCAACAGCGGGCTAGGAAAGAACTCTATGAGTGCGTCAAGGCCTTCATCAGTTGCCGGATGCAGGAGGGCGGCAATGTAAGCTCCCATGTACTTAAGATGAATGGGTACGTGGATCAGCTTGAGGAGTTGGGTTTTCCCATGGGGAAGGAGTTGGCGGTTGATATCATCCTCCAATCCTTGCCTCCCGCATATGGTCCGTTCATTGTGAACTTCCATATGCATAGTATGGACAAGTCCATTATGGAACTACATGGCATGCTCAAGACTGCCGAGGGCGAGCTTGCCAAGTCAAAACCCTTCACCTCCACTGCCGTCCTTACCATCAACGAGGGTGGCAAGAAGTGGAAGCAACCCGCTTCGGGCTTCAAGGGCAAAGGAAAGGGGAAGGCCAAGGCCCATGGGCCAAAGCCCAAACCTAACCCAACCCCGGAGCCGAAGGGGAACCAAGTGGCTCCCGCTGCCACCTCTCCGGAAGAGGCAACCTGCTACTTCTGCGGGGAGAAGGGTCACTACCGGCGTAGTTGCCCCAAGTATACGGAGGAGCTCAAAAAGCTACGAGCTAAAGGTGCCGCTGCCTCCGGTACGTACATGATTGAACTCCATAACACCTCTACTTCTAACGCCTGGGTTTTAGACAGCGGGTGTGGTACTCACGTTTGTAATAATGTGCAGGTACTAAGAAGAAGTAGGGACCTGGTTGATGGAGAGCTGGATCTCATCATGGGAAACAAGGCGGTTGTCCCAGTTGAGAAGATTGGGTGTGTGGAGCTCGCCTTTCCTTCCGGCTTATCTATTGTTTTATTAAATGTATCTTTTGCGCCTTGCGTGGCAAGAAACATTATTTCTTTATATGCCTTGTATGACGATGGTTTTAACTTTAAATTTGAGAATGGTAGCATTTTATGTTACAAAGATCATGTTTTTTTAAAGCATTTCCATGTCATGGCATATATGAGACAAGCATAAGCTTGCAAAACAATAGATCAATCATGAATGTTGATTCGGGATCCAAAAGTGTTTTGGATAAATTATCTCTATGGCATGGTCGATTAGGCCACATAAACAAGAAACGCATCGCCAAGCTCCAAGCGGATGGGATCTTGGAATCATTTGACCACGGGTCTAATGAAGTATGTGAATCTTGTATATTGGGCAAGATGACCAAAGCACCCTTCACCGGTGTTTGTGAGAGGGCGCCAGACTTGTTGGATATCGTTCACACTGATGTGTGTGGTCCATTCAAGCATGCTACAAGAGATCATTCCCGCTACTTCGTTACCTTTATTGATGATTATAGTCGATATGGGTATGTCTACTTGGTGAGACAAAAGTCGGATACCTTTGAGGTGTTTAAGACTTACCAAAATGAGGTAGAGAATCAACTAGGGAAAAGGATTAAGATGCTACGATCTGATAGAGGCGGTGAGTATCTTAGTTCTGAGTTCCGTGAACATCTAAGGGATTGTGGGATTGTCTCGCAATTGACCCCTCCTAGGATGCCACAATTAAATGGTGTCTCCGAGAGGAGAAACCGGACATTGTTAGATATGGTTCGGTCTATGATGGTTCGTACGGACGTTCCTGTTATGTTTTGGGGATATGCGATCGAAACGACAGGTAGAATCCTTAACCTTGTTCCAACAAAGAAGGTTAAGAAAACACCGTATGAAATGTGGCATGGAAAGGTTCCATCCATTTCATATTTAAAGGTCTGGGGTTGTCCTGCCTACGTAAGGCGTGAGGTTGAGGACAAATTGGAGCCCAGGGCCAAAAGGTGCTTTTTCATTGGTTATCCTGTTGGGTCTATGGGATATTTGTTTTACAAACCTTCGGACAACAAGGTATTTGTTGCTCGAAGGGTAATGTTCCTTGAGAAGGAACTGCTATCCAAAGACGCTATTGGGAGAAAGGTTGATCTTGAAGAGATTCAAGAACCTGCCAATGTAGAACCTGATGTTGGGACTAGCTCACAACCTGTAAGGATTGATTCTCAGCATGATGACGCTGGATATGATGTAAACCCAATGCCTATTAGAAGATCTGGTAGAAGTCGGCGTGAGCCAGAGAGATATGGTTTTAACATATCTGAGGGCACCGACATGGTAGTGGTCTCTGATGAGCCTACCAAATACCGGGACGCTGTGGTGGGCCCTGAGTCCGCCAAGTGGAAAAAAGAAATGGAATCCGAGATTCAATCCGTGTTGGATAATCAAGTCTGGGACTTGGTTGATCCTGTGCCAGGGTATAAACCCGTAGGGTCCAAGTGGGTCTTCATGAAGAAGATCGGCATGGATGGCGAGGTAGACACCTTCAAGGCCCGACTGGTGGCTAAGGGTTTCACTCAATCTCATGGTGTACACTATGAGGAAACATTTTCACCGGTGGCTATGATGAAGTCTATCCGGATACTTTTGGCCATTGCCAAATTTCATGATTATGAGATTTGGCAAATGGATGTCAAAACCGCGTTCCTTAATGGAACACTATCAAAGGAGGTGTATATGACACAGCCTGAGGGTTTTGAACATCCCGAGTTTTCGGATAAAGTCTGCAAGCTTAAGAAGCCCATTTATGGACTTAAGCAAGCCTCTCGAAGCTGGAACCTGTGCTTCAATGAGAAAGTCAAAGAGTTTGGCTTCTCTAAAAGCAAGGATGAGCCATGTGTTTACATTAGAGCTAGTGGGAGCGTAGTTGTATTCCTAGTTCTGTATATAGATGATATTCTACTTATTGGGAACGATGTCCCAACTTTGCAAGGGGTAAAAGCCTGGCTATGGAGTTGTTTCTCAATGAAGGATCTTGGGGATGCGGCTTACATTCTTGGGATTAAAATCTATAGAGATAGATCCCGCAGGTTGATTGGATTGAGCCAGAGTACGTACATTGACAAGGTCCTAAAGAGATTTAGGATGGAGGACTCCAAGAAGGGGTTCATACCTATGTCACATGGTTTAGTGTTGAGCAAAGCTCAAAGCCCGAGTTCCCCTGAGGAACGGGAAGTAATGAGGCGAGTTCCGTATGCTTCGGCAATTGGCTCGATCATGTACGCCATGTTATGTACTAGGCCTGATATATCTTGTGCATTGAGTATGACAAGTAGATATCAAGCCAACCCTGGCACATTGGACGGCAGTGAAGAACATTCTCAAGTAACTTCGGAGGACAAAGGAGATGTTCTTGGTGTATGGAGGTGCGGAGGAGCTACGGGTAACTGGTTACTCCGATGCTAGCTTCCAAACCGATCGGGACGACTGATGATCTCAATCAGGGTTTGTGTTCCTGCTCAATTGTGGTGCTATTTCCTGGAGAAGCTCCAAGCAAGACATTGTGGCCGATTCTACTACCGAGTTGGAGTATATAGCGGCCAGTTAAGCTGCGAAGGAGGCTGTGTGGATGAGGAAGTTCATCCATGATCTGGGAGTGGTTCCTAGTATTGCCGACCCTGTTGAGGTGTTCTATGACAATGAGGGTGCGGTTGCTCTAGCAAAAGAACCAAGGTCTCACCGACGCACGAGACATATTCCGCGGAAGTATCATTACATCCGGGACGTGGTCGATGGTGGAGACATTGTCATCAGCAGAGTACACACGGATAGCAATGTGGCGGATCCGTTCACCAAACCATTATCGCAAGCAAAGCATGTTGCTCATACGCATGCTATTGGGATTAGATTTGCTAGCGATTTGGTTTGATTATGTTTTTGTTTTGGTTAGTATATTTGATGTATTTACCCTTTTGGGAACATTAAGCAGTATTGTATTTATTGTATTTATCGATTATTAAATAAGATTTAGTAATACGCAAGTTGCGGGTATTTCTTTAAATCTTTACTGTGTTCCAACTTAGCATGTTTTGCTCTTCCCTGAATGTGTTTACATTCTAAATGTCCGTAGTCGGTCATTCTTCTTGGGAAGGAAATATGAACTTGTTGGGATTTCAAGGGCACGCAACGGAAACAAGAAACAACATAAAAGCCCATAAAACTAATTAACAAGGCATAAAATATGAAATCCCAAACATGGATCTAACTCTATGTTAAGAAATGCAACAAAGATAAGGATAAGGAGATTATACCAGCCTCCTATGCTCCAGAAATCGGTGGTGTTGATGGTGAACTTGCTCCTTGCTTCTTGAACGAATCGACTATGGAGTGATACCCCGGTAACACGCAAATCCCTTGTGCTAGCAAGCTCCTTGTGATTCTTCTCTCTTAGAAAACCACTTGGAGAACAGCAACTGAAGAACAAGGACCAAATTCTGGAGCAAAAACTCTCTATCTCAACTCACTAAGCCTTGAGAGCACTTATGGGTGTTTTTGTTGGGATCTCGTGGGCAACACAGCGGAAGCAAGTACAACAAACAAAGCCCACGGTACAAGCAAATAAAGCATGAAAACAAGAAATCCCAAAATGGACCAAACTCTATGTATAAAATGCAACTTGAAAAGGAAGAAATGGTTATACCAGCCTCCTTAGCTCCAGAATTCGGATTGTCTCGTAGTGTTGAGCTCCAAGAACGAAAGTGCGGATCGACTAGAGGGATATACCCCGGTAACACGCCAACCTCTTGAGCTAGCAAGCCTCCATGGTACTTCTACTCGAAAACCACTTCTGGAACAGCAATATGTCGAGACCAATCTTCTGGAACATGAGCTTTCTTGTATCTTCACTTGGTCTCTTGTAGCACCAAAGAAGTTATATGTAATATTGAGAGAGAGAGCATTAGAGAGAAAAACCCCAAGTCAAAATGAGTTCTCTTGTTTTCTCTTATGTCCAGATTCGGGTAATATCCCCTCCAACCGGCCAAGCATCGAAACAAACAAATACACATGCATTGGTTGATTTTAGAGGTGGATATGACAAATGGCACTGGCAGGGTTTAGCGGCGCTAACCAAGAGTTAGCGGCGCTAACTCAAAAGGGTTAGCGGCGCTAACGCGCCCTGTCAGCGATTTGACACAAAGTACATGCAGCCGTAGCGGCGCTAACCTGTAGGAGTTAGCGGCGCTAACTCCTAATAGTTAGCGGCGCTAACGCGGTCTGCGATGTCAACTTTTGTCTTATGCCATATTTGGTCCCTTAACTTAAGTTCCTGTCAGGTTAGACCCCGGTGTATGACCCAATAGGCCCATACATCATCAGCAGCGGTCCATATGGCGTACGTACATTAATGGGCATATTTCTAACAAACTCCCACTTGCACATAATGCACCGTACCCATGTAACCACAGACAAAGAGCGGCCTCTAGCAAAAGCATCAATGCCCCCAAGTCAGTATGGGTTCCGCTTTTATGCAGAAAATCATTATCTACAAAAAGAACGTAGAGGTCCTTTTTGATAAGTGATCAATACTCCTTTTGTTCACGATATCCTTGTGAACACGAGACATGGATTGATATATCAATCTCCAGATCGTTCACGATTATGTTACTTGATCTTGATTGGTGGTGACCAAAATTTAAGGACATATCTGATTCTAAATCAATATTCCTTTGCGCATGGCCATGCTTATTTTGGTGTCAGCGCCCAATCATCGAGGGGCCCAGGGATATCTCTCATACCAGAGGAACAAATCCCGTTGACTATACAACCCCATAGCGTGAACCTTCTCTTACTTGGCTATTCCCTTTATAGTAGCCAGTTACGAACTACGTTTTGAAATGGCTAAAGTAAGAAAGTTTCATGCTATAGCAATTCATACATCTCGGGTCGAAGGACGTAATGATATTATCCTTCCGAGTCACTCTATGACCATGATCCATGAAGTGAACTCGGGTGTGGGTCTTCCAGTTACTTGAAACTCCTTTCAAGCACAGGTTACTGTTGCGTTTCATGCATTCAATCCTTGATTAATGCCTAACCAACACCTAACCTCAGCCTTAATTCAAGCTTCCTTCCCTTGAAGAATGACTGGCTGTGGAAATTTAGAATGTATAAACATTCTGGGAAGTGGTTAAACATGCTAAGATGGAACACAGTAAAGACCAATGAAGGTAACCGCATCATGCGTATATATAGTCTCTACTATATATCGATACAATCATCGGTTAGCAGTACTGCTTACCGTTCCCAAAGCTTATAAGTAAATCAAACATTTACTAAAACGATATTCGAGCCTAGTCATAAGCATTGACAATGCTATTATACCTAGTATGAAATTCATCACTAGTATTTGACAACGGCTTAATTATGGGATCATCTACACGATATCCCTTTGTACTCTTTTGTATTCTCTTATTAAACCACTTGCAAAGTGTTTATCAGAGAGATCATATACAAGGTTATCATAGTCGTCATATCCTTAATGTTACCGAAGTCTACAATAGGATTAATGACACTAATGATTATCAAAGTCGTCATACTCTCATTGTAACCGAAGTTCATAATAGAGTTACTGACACTCACGTTAATTAGAGTCGACATACCCTAAATGTTACCAAAGTACACAATAGGGTTAACGTCACTCATTGAATCTTAATGTCGTATCTGCACCACATGTTTTAATATTCAAAACTCCGATTAAAATTTGACAGTTTCATAGGTATAGATTTTCTTGCAGTACTAACTTACTCAAGACAATTCTATTTTCGTCGAACATCAAGAACATATATCAGTATTTCTTGAATCTAAAATCCACTTGATTCCATGTTTTCTATTCATACTCATAGTACAATAATTCCATCACTAGGTTGTAAAACAACCCTAAATTAGGACATTAATTTTATTGAGCATATTTTGCTAAGAACACATGAAGCTCCCACTAGCCCTGACAAGGGTATCTGGCTTAATCTATGCTTTCTAGAAAACTCATTCCTTTGACTTTCTTGCAAAGCGGGATTACAGCCACAAGATGCAAAATTTTGCTGACTAAACTCATGGACACAATTTGGACATAATGGATATATGAGACCTCGGAACATGTTTCAAAACATTTCCTCAAATTAACCCTGCGAAGGATCTTGGTCTTCATATTTCCATGTGAACATACTTGTTTTTCCCAAAGCGACAACAATGTTCCACATAACCCAGACCTAATCTGGATATTATGGATGAATAAGACCCACGGAAAGTGCCTTAAGCATTTCCTCAACATAATCCTGCGAAGGATACAGGTCTCTTACATCCAAGTGTACTAATCTTGTTTTCGTAAGGTGACAACAATATTTCACTTTATCCAAGTTATCTTCAACATAACTACTAGAACATATTTCCATATTATCAATATGAAAAGCTTTGTCTCTAGTCGGTATTTGAAGTTGTCCATAGATGCATATATGTTAGTCCCTTCACCTTCTCGGATTACACCTTAGGTGTGGGATTAACCCAAGTCAAGTACTTGGATGCAGCAAATTGATTACATCTATGTACACCATTCACTTCTTATATTCACTAGCGAATACAGGGTCCCACCATGTTTCCGATGAATGGTAACATCACAATGATTTACCATCAAGCTGTTGCTACTCTGATATGACAACCTCATATCTATAACAACCTTCTTGATTTCCATCAGATATAAAGAAGCAATGGATATTGTCAGGTTTTACCAGCATCTCTATGCTGATTAAGTGCTAGTGTCCACATTAGGTCTTTTATTTAAGTTTAACGTTCTTCCACTGGAATGCTTTTGTAAATTGTTCTTTCCCTTTTGAATAACCAATCATGGTTCCCATAAGTTCAAGAACAATTATCCAAAACTCGGATGAACTACTTAAATATACAAGCATCAACTTATAATTCATACATCTCCCACTTAATGTAGAATGAATAATTTTAAGTTGTGAGATTGATAAGCAAAGTACTCTTTCTAGTCAAAATCTCATTGGATGCTTAAGTTGACCATAATGTTGTGTTTCAGATTGAGAACTTGGTTCATAAAAATTAATGTATACCAATCACATTGAATACATGTTTTAGGCCTGCTTTTTACCAGATCATCAACAAAGATATCCGGTTTTGTTTAAAGTAACATCATGTACAAAATGTGTTTCTTAGAGAAAACGAATTATGGGATAAACCCATGATTCATTTCATGTTCAAACCAATATAGATAGTAAAACTTAGTATCTATTCTAGATCTAAGAATTTACGTCTATATGCCCTTATTGATTCTTAATTTCTTAAGGTTATTTCCGAACACCTCCAGGTTTCAGACACAAACCTTTTATCTAGTTAAACATTCTCTCAACAACCATCATAAAGATGGTGATGGAGAATCTTACTAGTGTCACTCTATATGGTATACTTGTACGGATTATCCACATAAGTGTGATCAAAATCCAACAAGTTATAATCCTTCCTACCAGCATAGGTGAAGGATTTCTTAATCATCCTAGTCCAATAAACAATATTTATATCCTTCATTTAGCCTGAGGCTAAACTTTTACAAAGATCCTAACCACATGGATCCAAGCGATGTAAATGTTGTTTACTTGGTTAAGTTTGATTATGCCATATACTAATGTATCCAAACCACTTTTGGATCTAAGAATCAATTATTTCATGATCGCCTTACTACTTATAATGAGCCTTTATGTATGCAATGATATGGATAAGTTTTTATTGGATAAAACATATCAAAATAATTTTTCAAAATTGTTTCAATTCCAAGTCATCTCCATCGTCATCAAATGTGTATTTAAGCACCATAAATGGTCAAAATAACACATAAGCTTTGACATGGATCGAATTTGAAATGAAACCATCATAATGAAAAATCTTTTAAACAAAATACATAGTACAAAATATCCATCATCTCTAAAGAACATACAATAAAGCAAGTCTTGCCACGCAGGGCGTACAAACAAAAGTAATAAATTAATCCGGAAACAATGGCGAGATCAACACTCCCAATTCTCTTGTAGAAGACAATCAACAAAATTTCTTCTTGAGAGATCCGGCTCTTCAAGCTCTTCCTTTTGCATCGAACAGACCTACACTTTGCAACAAAATAAATTTGTGACAAACGTGAGTCATATAGCTCGGGTAAACAACCCAGCTTAATAAGGAATGGCAATGAAGTATAATCATGAATGTACCTTAAGTAGGAAAATTAACTCTCTCTTGTCTGAGAAGTTTTATATCCTCTCGGCACGGAGGGCAGGCATGACAGCCCCAATCCCCAAATCTACCGCAGAAATAGCAAACCAACCCTTGTTGAGTCTCTTTAGGCATATCATCAATATCCATAGACTCAAAACTTGAAGTAAGCTTGGATACACCAACTTCTTCATTTGATGGGATCAATTTCTTCTTCTTGGCTTAAAGTTGTTCCTTAGAGCCAAAAACAGGAGTGAATGAGGATGATTCATGCTTGGACATGTTGGATTCAACATCCTTCAACATTCCATGCAGTTCATCTATAGATATTTCCTTTCCATGCATATGATAGTTCTCTACAAACTTTTCATATGATGCGGGCAGAGACCGAAGTATGAAATTCACACCAAGCTCCCTCCCTATAGGAAAACCTAGTCTCTCCATCTGGTCCATGTATGACTTCATCTTCAAAACATGGGCACTAACACTCCCGCCTTCCCGCATCTTACAACCGGTTAGACTTTTAACGCACTCATAATGTTCTTGCCTACCTTGCTGTCGGAAAACATCCTTCAGCTTGTTAATCATGTCATACACAGTCATGTGCTCAAATTGCTTTCGCAGTTCCGAGCTCATACTTGATAACATGAGGCTAGCAACATCGTGCGTATCCCGAATACGCTTTTCATACGCGTATCGGATAGCCCATTCCGCATTGGTAGCAGGTGGTTCAGGAAGGGGTTCCTCAAGGATGTGCAACTTGGACTCGGCACGTAGGACAATCCTCAATTGCCTAAGCCAGTCCACAAAGTTCACTCTCGTGAGTTTCTCCCTTTGTAGGAACATACGTAGTGATAAGTTCGACGTGTTGTGGTTTTGATTTGACATCCTATATTAAAGTAGAGTACACGAATTAGTTGTTTGATTTAATCCTCGTTAAAATAATTACCCATATTGCCTCGAAAAATATTTTAACAAGGGCTAAGAACCATATTTCACTCCAATCCATGACGGGGTTGCCGCGGATCACTTCATGGAGCTATTTAGGCCGATAACCATCTTACCGATTGCAATCTCTATTGCAACTCTTAGACACTTGCGGGATCCTACGATAACCATCTTACCGATTGCAATCTCGATTGCAATCTCTATCAATCTCTATACCCGAGAACAAAACTGTTTTTATCTTTTAAAACCAAAATCGTAGCTGCGCGTTAGCGCCGCTAAGTTTAAACAGTTAGCGCCGCTAACTAAAAAATAGTTAGCGCCGCTAACCCGGTTCGAACACAGCGGATACCACTGTTGGGATCTCGTGGGCAACAAAGCGGAAGCAAGTACAACAAACAAAGCCCACGGTACAAGCAAATAAAGCATGAAAACAAGAAATCCCAAAATGGACCAAACTCTATGTATAAAATGCAACTTGAAAAGGAAGAAATGGTTATACCAGCCTCCTTAGCTCCAGAATTCGGATTGTCTCGTAGTGTTGAGCTCCAAGAACGAAAGTGCGGATCGACTAGAGGGATATACCCCGGTAACACGCCAACCTCTTGAGCTAGCAAGCCTCCATGGTACTTCTACTCGAAAACCACTTCTGGAACAGCAATATGTCGAGACCAATCTTCTGGAACATGAGCTTTCTTGTATCTTCACTTGGTCTCTTGTAGCACCAAAGAAGTTATATGTAATATTGAGAGAGAGAGCATTAGAGAGAAAAACCCCAAGTCAAAATGAGTTCTCTTGTTTTCTCTTATGTCCAGATTCGGGTAATATCCCCTCCAACCGGCCAAGCATCGAAACAAACAAATACACATGCATTGGTTGATTTTAGAGGTGGATATGACAAATGGCACTGGCAGGGTTTAGCGGCGCTAACCAAGAGTTAGCGGCGCTAACTCAAAAGGGTTAGCGGCGCTAACGCGCCCTGTCAGCGATTTGACACAAAGTACATGCAGCCGTAGCGGCGCTAACCTGTAGGAGTTAGCGGCGCTAACTCCTAATAGTTAGCGGCGCTAACGCGGTCTGCGATGTCAACTTTTGTCTTATGCCATATTTGGTCCCTTAACTTAAGTTCCTGTCAGGTTAGACCCCGGTGTATGACCCAATAGGCCCATACATCATCAGCAGCGGTCCATATGGCGTACGTACATTAATGGGCATATTTCTAACAGTTTTGAATGTATGAGAGTCAAGAGTATTAAAGGAGAGCAAATCCACTCCTTTTATAGAACTTCAGATGTCACTTGAACTTCCAAAGACCGGCCAAAATCATTTCCAAGATCTAACATCCATTGGCCAAGTCTTGAGGTGATTTGACAAAAAGTTGCATGCAGCCGTAGCGGCGCTAACTTCAAAGTTTAGCGGCGCTAACCTTTAAACTTAGCGGCGCTAACGCGGCCTGTCATGTGACGTGACACAAAGTACATGCAGCCTTAGCGGCGCTAACCATTAAGGTTTAGCGGCGCTAAACCCTTAAAGTTAGCGGCGCCATCGCGGCATGCGATGTTAACTTTTGTCTTTTGTCAATTTTGGTCCCTTTACTTTAGTTGCTATCAGATTTGACCCCGTTGTATGACCCAATAGGCCCATACATCATCGGTAGTGATTCAAACGGTGTACTCGCATCAGTGGGCATATTCTAACAAACTCCCACTTGCACACGATGCACCGTTCCTCATAAACCACAGACAATGAGCGGCCTCTAGCAAAACATCATTGCCCCCAAGTCAGTATGGGTTTCGTTATCTAGAATAAAACATATTCACAAAGAAATGTCCTATAGACAAGTGATCTTAAACATCCTTTTGTTCACGATATCCATGTGAACACGAGACATGGATTAAATGTCAATCTCCAGATCGTTCACGATTGTGTTTCTCGACCTTGATTGGTGGTGACCAAAAGTTAAGGATATATCTGATTCTCAATCAATATTCCTTTGCCCATGGCCATGTAAAATTATGGTGTCAGCTCCCAATCATCGAGGGGCCAGGGATATCTCTCATATCAGAGGAACAAATTCCATTTGACTATATAACCCTATACCATACTTCTTGACTTATCTAGTCATTTCCTTTATCACAGCCAGTTACGAACTACTTTTGAAAATGACTAAAGCAAGGAAGAAATATGATATAGCGGTTCATACATCTCAGGTCTAAGGACGTAAGATATTATCATCCCAAGTTACTCGTGACTATAATTCATGAAGTATACTTGGGTGTGGGTCTTCCAGTCACTTGAAACTCCTTTCAAGTACAGATAGGCATTGCTCCTTAATTCGACCATATTGAATTCAAGGTCAAATGCTTATCTCAATCTTAATTCAATCTTCCTTCCACAAGATCGACTGACTGTGGAAAGTTTGAAATATAGAATAATATTTCTGGAAGTATTTAAACATGCTAAGATGTAACACAGTAGAGTCTTATGAATGTAACCGTATCATACGCATATATAATCTCCATTACATATCGAAACAAGCATAAGTTACAATACTGTCATTTTCGTTCCCAAAAAATATAGAATTTACATATCAAACAAACTAAATACAAAACTCAAACCAAATCGCTGGCATATCTTACACCTATTGCACTAGTGTGAGAGTCATGAGCTGCCTGCGATAACGGCTTAGTGAATGGATCCGCAAGGTTTCCATCCGATGCTACTCTGCTTATGATGACTTCACCACTTTCAACTACATCTCGTATAAAGTGGTATTTGCGCAAAATATGTCTTGTTCTCTTGTGAGCTCTTGGTTCCTTTGCCAAAGTCACTGCACCCTCATTGTCACAAAATATCTCAATAGGGTCAGCGATGCTTGGAACCACTTGTAGATCTTGGATGAATTTCTTCATCCACACGGCCTCCTTTGCGGTTTCACTTGCCGCAATGTATTCCGTCTCGGTAGTTGAATCAGCCACCGTGTCTTGCTTCGAGCTCCTCCAGCTAACAGCACCACCATTTCGGCAGTCATCCCTGTCTGTTTGGAAGCTAGCATCTGAGTAACCCTTTACTCTTAGCTCTTCTTCCCCACCAAATACTAAGAACATCTCTTTCGTACGCCTAAGGTATTTGAGTATGTTCTTTACAGCTCTCCAATGAGGTTCCCCGGGATTTTCCTGATATCTACTAGTCATGCTTAAAGCACATGACACATAAGGACGAGTACATAACATGGCGTACATGATCGATCCCACAACCGAAGCATATGGTACTCGCTCCATTACTTCTATCTCCTTTTGGGAGGTAGGACATTGAGTCTTGCTCAACGTCAAGCCATGTGACATAGGGAGGTTTCCTTTCTTGGAATCCTCCATTCTAAAGCGTCTCACGACCTTATCTATGTATGCACTTTGAGAAAGCCCGAGCAGCCTTCTTGATCTATCTCTATAGATCTTGATCCCTAGAATATAGCTCGCATCTCCTAGGTCCTTCATTGAAAAACAATTCCCTGGCCAAGCTTTAACACTCCTTAGGCTCGGAATATGATTTCCAATGAGTAGTATATCATCTACATATAGGACTAGGAAGACTATAGTGCTCCCACTAGCCCTGACATATACACATGGTTCATCTTTGCTTTTAGAAAATCCAAACTCCTTGATTTTCTCATCAAAGCATAGATTCCAGCTGCGAGATGCTTGCTTGAGTCCATAAATGGACTTCTTTAGCTTACAGACCTTGTTCGGATACTCTGGATGTACAAAACCATCAGGCTGTGTCATATACACCTCTTCGGAAAGCTTCCCGTTAACGAAGGCGGTTTTAACATCCATTTGCCATATTTAATAATCATGAAATGCAGCTATGGCTAATAGTATCCGGATAGACTTCAACATAGCCACTGGGGAAAAGGTTTCATCATAATCTACACCAGGTGTCTGAGTGAAACCCTTTGCCACCAGTCGGGCTTTGAAGGTATCCAAGGTTCTGTCCATGCCGGTCTTCTTCTTGAAGACCCATTTACACCCTACGGTCTAGCCCCGGGCGTAGGATCAACCAGCTCCCAAACCTGGTTATCCGACATGGATTGCATCTCGCTTTCCATTGCTCCTCTCCACTTTGCAGACTTAGGGCCTGCCATAGCTTCCTTGTAGGTGGTGGGTTCATCATGATCCACCACTAACTCGCTGCCCTCAGATATGTAGAATCCATATCTCTCTGGCTCATAACGAGTTCTACTGGAATGTCTTGGAGTAAGCAATGAATGAGTGTCAGGAACTGCAACATTTTCTTGCTCAGTTTCAACCATCTTAGGTTGATTGCTAGTGCCAACCTCAAATTCTTTATCAGTTGACCCTTGAACTTCCTCAAGGTCAATTTCCTTATTGCCTCTTTGTTTGGATAGCATTTCTCTCTCTAGGAAAAATGCCCTTCGAGCAACAAAAACTTTTTTCTCAGAAGGTTTATAAAATATATATCCAACACCGGCAGGAGGATATCCGATAAAGTAACACCTTTCCGAGCGAGGTTCAAGTTTGTCCTCAGCCTCACGTCTCACGTAGGCTTGACAACCCCAAACTCGTAGGTATGAAAGTGTCGGCTTCTTATTATGCCACATTTCATAAGGTGTTTTTGATACTTTATTGGTTGGTGCGAGGTTAAGGATCCTTACCTCCGTTTCTAGAGCATATCCCCATAAACTAATAGGTACCTCCATTCGACTCATCATGGACCTTACCATGTCTAGTAAAGTCCGGTTCCTATTCTCAGCGACCCCATTTAATTGTGGTGTACATGGAGGTGTTAATTGTGAAATAATTCCACAATTCTTAAGATGATCGGTAAACTCGGTACTTAGATACTCTCCACCTCTATCAGACCGGAGTATGTTTATGGTTTTGCCCAATTGATTCTGAACTTCGTCTTGAAATGTCTTGAACACCTCAAAGGTTTCATTCTTGTGTTTGACAAGATAGACATATCCATACCTACTATAATCATCTATAAAGGTTACGAAGTATCTCGAGTTATTCCATGTGACATGCTTGAAAGGACCACATACATCCGTATGGATGATATCCAAGAGGTCCTTTCCCCTCTCACTTGTCCCCGTGAAGGGTGCCTTTGTCATTTTGCCTAATAAACAAGAATCACATACATCATTCGACCCTTGGTCAAATGATTCCAAGATCCCATCCACTTGGAGTTTGGTTATGCGAGTCTTGTTTATGTAGCCAAGACGACTATGCCATAAGGAATATTTATCCAAACAATCTTTGGAATTAGAATCAATATTCATGATAGATTTCGTTGAATTAATGTATGCATTTACCTCATAAATGCCATGACATGGTAAAGCCTTAAAATAAACAATGTTATCTTTAAAGCATATAATAGAACCATCATTAAAATGAAAGTTATAACCATGGTCATACAATGCGTGAAATGAAATAATGTTTCTTGCCACATGGGGCGAATAGCATACATCATGTAATAAAATAGAATAGCCGGTCTTGAACGAAAGCTCCAAATCTCCTTTCACTTCCACTGGAACAATCTCTGAATTTCCCATCACAAGATCCAGCTCTCCTTGCTCCAAGCTCCTACTTGCCTTTAGCACCTGCACAATATTACATATGTGAGTGCCACAGCCAGTATCCAAGACCCAGCCTTTAGAAGTAGAAGTATGGTGGAGTTCTATCATGAATGTACCTGAAGTGTCGGGGCCCGATATGCTCATCGCTTTGAGCTTGTTGAGTCCCTCCAAGTACTTCGGGCAGCTTCGGCGGTAGTGGCCCTTGCCCCTACAAAAGAAGCACTTCGCATCCTCCGGAGTCTTGGCTTGGGGAAGTTTCCCTTTGCCTTTTCCCTCGGAGGCCAGGGCCGGCTTGGCTATGCCAACCTTTCCCTTACCCTTCCTTTTCTTGGAAGGGGCGGCCTTCTTTTTGGTGATCCGGCCTTCCCGGATGGCTAGAACGTGAGTGGAGGAGGAGGATGGTTTGCTCTTGGTCATGCTCTCTTCGGCAGTTTTGAGTATACCATGTAGCTCCATCAAGGATTTGTCCATGTTGTGCATGTGATAACTCATGGTGAATTGATCATATGCACTAGGCAGGGATTGGAGGATCAAATCGACCGCCATCTCCCTCCCTATGGTGAATCCTATCTTCTTCATGCGCTCCATGTTTGCCTTCATTCGCAAGACATGAGCGCTCACGTTCCCTGCATCTTGAAGCTTGCAAGCGAGAACGGTCTTGAAGCATTCATACCTCTCCTGCCTCGCCTGCTGTTGGAACATGCCCTTCAGCTACACGATCAGGTCGTAAGCACTCAAGTGATCCATTTGCTTTTGCAAATCGGTACTCATGGTGCTTAACATGAGGCATGTTATCTCCTCAGTCTCCTTGAGGCGTTTTTCGTACGCCTCACGGACCGCCCTCGTTGCACCGGTTGGAGGTGCCTTGGATAAGGGTTCCTCAATGGTATGCATTTTCCCTTCATAGTGTAAGACAAGCTTAAGCTGCCTATACCAATCCATGAAGTTGCTACCGTCGAGTTTCTCCTTCTCAAGGAAAACTCGTAGAGAAATGTTACTGGTGGTGTTGTTTGCGCTTGTTGATGCCATCTAAAAAAATTGCAAAGTAGACTTTAGTTAGTTTGATATTTTATCTTGTTAAAATAATTTACCCATAACAAATTAATTTTTAACAAGGCTAAGAACCGTATTTCATCCCATCATGTGACGGGGTTACCGCGGATCACATGATAAAACTATTTAGGTCGGCAACCATTTTGTCAATTGCAATCTCTATTGCAATCCTTAGCGCCTTGCGGGATCCTACGACATCCAATGGTCGCTTGGCATGTTTGATCCCTTCTTGCACCAATTTTAAATCTTGAAATTTTGGTTAACTCGTGCTAAGCTCGACAATTAACCAAGATTTAAAATCTAAAATTGCAAATCCTCCGTCAAAACATACGGTAACAAACTCACCAAAGTTGGCTCGTGCTAAGCTCGACAACCAAAATTGTGAATTCGCCACACTCACCTTCCACACAGTTTTATGGGAATTGGCTCGTGCTAAGCTCGACTACCAAATCCCATAAGACTAGATTCGGGTGGTATCGTCTTACGGATGGTGCGTGATTTACGTTTTGTGGAAAGACGGGCTTTTGTTTCCGGTTTGGTTTTAGATTAACTTGTTAGTGACAAATCCTATTTTCACTAGGTGGGTTAATCTTGTATGTGAGCGCGCGAGATAGTTGAAAACCATTTTTAGCAAATCTCTTGTGATTTTGTTAATTTTTGAAAAATTATCTAGCAAGCGAATCCTAAACAATCCATGCATACAAAATCACATCACACGCATAAAATACTATAATTGGTAACCCTTGCCATAAAAACCTATGCGTTCTTCCCGTGAGCCAAACGGGAAGAACTTGGTCAATTCTAAGGGACAAAGTCTTCGACGCGAGCTCCCACTAACACCGCCATCTCCATTGGATTTCATCGGCTTCATGGACTCCATACTCCATCTTCTTTGAACCCATCTTGTGTGTCATCATCCACCAAAATAATACATACAATAGAATAAAATGGCATGCAAGCCATAAAATACCTATTTATCTATTACATATACATGGATGAATGAAACGGCATGCAAGCCACATTATTATAACAAATTTATCATAAGAATAATAACATAACCAACCATGCATCCAAACACACATAATCAACCAAATGGTCTAGGCAAGGTTACCAACTTATATATCCACATACAACCAAACATATAATAACAAAATAACAAGATAAAAAATTCCAGAAGCTCAAAACAAGCCAAAAACCCGAGGCCAAAAACTGTTTTTAACCAAGAACAAAAACTGCTTCAACGACGATAGCACCGCTAACTTGAAAGAGTTAGCGCCGCTAAAGCAAGTTTAGCGCCTCTAACCCCTGTTCGACAGAAAAAAACATTTTTGATCTCGGGTTTTTTAAGCCACCAAGTTCATAACTAACATAGAGGTGGCTCTGATACCACCGTTGGGATTTCAAGGGCACGCAACGGAAACAAGAAACAACATAAAAGCCCATAAAACTAATTAACAAGGCATAAAATATGAAATCCCAAACATGGATCTAGCTCTATATTAAGAAATGCAACAAAGATAAGGATAAGGAGATTATACCAGCTTCCTATGCTCCAGAAATCGGTGGTGTTGATGGTGAACTTGCTCCTTGCTTCTTGAAAAAATCGACTATGGAGTGATACCCCGGTAACACGCAAATCCCTTGTGCTAGCAAGCTCCTTGTGATTCTTCTCTCTTAGAAAACCACTTGGAGAACAGCAACTGAAGAACAAGGACCAAATTCTGGAGCAAAAACTCTCTATCTTAACTCACTAAGCCTTGAGAGCACTTATGGGTGTTTTGAATGTATGAGAGTCAAGAGTATTAAAGGAGAGCAAAGACACTCCTTTTATAGAACCTCAGATGTCACTTGAACTTCCAAAGACCGGCCAAAATCGTTTCCAAGATCTAACATCCATTGGCCAAGTCTTGAGGTGATTTGACAAAAAGTTACATGCAGCCGTAGCGGCGTTAACTTTAAAGTTTAGCGGCGCTAACCTTTAAACTTAACGGTGCTTATGCGACCTGTCATGTGACGTGACACAAAGTACATGCAGCCTTAGTAGCGCGAACCATTAAGGTTTAGCGGCGCTAAACCCTTAACGTTAGCGGCGCCATCGCGGCCTGCGATGTCAACTTTTGTCTTTTGTCAATTTTGGTCCCTTTACTTTAGTTGCTATCAGATTTGACCCCGGTGTATGACCCAATAGACCCATACATCATCGGTAGTGATTCAAACGGTGTACTCGCATCAGTGGTCATATTCTAATAGAACTAAGACTGAGGGAAGTAATTGGTCATGTGTCCAATGGGGATTGGGGCACGGGGACGCAATTCTTCGCCTGTACTTGAAAGTGTTTCAAATGACTGGACGACCCACACCTGATTTTACTTTATGGTACATGTCATGAGTAAATCAGGATGATAATATCAGTTCATCCTCTAACTGGAGATGCACATGGCTGCATCACTTTGTTTTGCTTTGTTCTAGTTTCTTTCAAACGCAGTCCGTAACTGGCTGTTATAAAGGGAGTAATTGGGCAGAGTGTGATCACTGTGGTGGGAAGTTTAAGTCAAAGGAATTTGTTCCTCTGTTTAGAAAGATATCCTTGGGCCCCTCGATGATTGGTCGCTGACACCAAAATGCATGGCCATGCTCAAAGCTTGCAATAATTTATGATTGATTGCAACTTGTATATTTTGGTCACCACCAATCTAGATCGAGAAACATAATCGTGAACGAACGGAGAATGACTTAGTACCATGTATCGTGGTCACTTGGATATCGCGAACAAAAGGTTGATTGGTCACTTATCAATAGGACCATTTCACACGGGGTTGCAGTTTGGTTTTTGCGCTGAAGACAAAACCCATACTGGCTTGGGGGCAGAGATGTCTTACTAGAGGCCGCTCTCTGTTTGTGATGTATTGGGTACGGTGAGTCATGTGCAAGTGGGAGTTTGTTGGAGAATGCCCACTGACGCGCGTACGCTAAATGATCACTACCGATGATGTATGGGTCTATCGGGTCACACGCCAGGGGTTGATCCTGACTATAACCTAAAAGATGAGGGTGAGAAAGGATAAATTATGATAGTTGGTTTCCTGGAGGGGTTAGCGACGCTAACCCAGACGTCGCTAACTCAGTCGCGTTAGCGGCGCTAACCACTCTAAACGTGGGCGGTTAGCGGCGCTAACCCTGCCTGACAGAAACAACTCTATTCTTTTCACCTCCTCTCTCCACCAATGCATGGCTTTGCCATCATCGGGCTCTGGCCGATCTTGGGGAGACCTGGGGTCGGTTTGAGGCTTATAAAACACCCCTCTCTTCTCTCATTTGTAACTCTTGGCTAAGGCAACAAAACACACATACACACATATCTTGTGGCTTGTTCTTGTAAGAGAAAAGAGAGAAAAAGGCGAGAGTTTCCTGGAGAGATCTTTGGGTTATTGTTCCAGAGAAGTATCTTCACAAGGAGAAGGATTCTTTGGAGTGCTAGTACACTTGGGTCACATTATCTCTTGGGGTGGACTTGGATAGCTCAAGAGGAAGAAGGATCAAGCTTGGAGCCTAGCATTCAACAACAATCCAGAGATATCAAGGGTATTACTCTTCTTTCTCTTCTGTTTTGTTGCAAATCTATGTTGTAGAGTTAGATACACTTATGGGGTTCACTTTGTGGTTTGTTTTATGCTTTGAAAATTCGATTTTGTTACTTGCATGCTTCCACTGAGCTCAACCACGAACCCCAACAAGAAGGTTCAAGAGGTTGAAGGTAAGTCAGTTCAAGCTGAGGCTCTGTTACTTCAAGCTAAAGGAGCAGAGAAGCCATATCAAATTGAGAGGGAGAAAGAGAAAGAAATAGAACCTAAAGCTGAGCGTACTGAAAAAGCTAAAGGAAAACAACCTCAAGTTGTCAGCTCAAGAGATTCAGAAGCCCCAAGGCAGAAAAGAAGAAAAATGATTCTTGGTGAATCAGATTCTGATGAAGACTCTGCAGATGGCATGACATTGAAAGAAAGAGCTTCTCTGATGGCAATTAAAAGAATATAGCAACAAGATGCTGATCAGCTTGGGATGTCTGTTGATGAACTAAGGAGAAGACAAATGAGTGTATAAGCTGAGTTAGCAAATATTCAAAGTGGGAAAGCAACAAGGGAGCAGGCTTGGGCTGAACAGATAAGAAAGCAGAATGAGGAGTTAGCCAAACTCAGACTGCCTATAGAGCCAAAGGAAGAAGAAGTAGAGCTTCCTGTTGAAACTCAACCAGAGGAAGAAGACATTACTCAGTGTTATGTCAAGACACATTTCTCCTCTCGGATTAAATCACTCAAGCTGAGCACAGTCCAAGGGATTGTAATTTTAGAGTTAGTCTTAGAAAATGGTGAAACACCTTCCCTAGATCAAGTAAAGGATGGGAAAGTCCTCTGTTAGAAATCAAGTAAAGGATGAGATCTTAAGGCTGCTAGCAAAAGCTGAGGCAATGGAAATCATACCTAGATCTGAGATCAGAACCCTACTTACTTCCTTTCACAAGATTGGAAAGAAAAAGTTGTCAAAGCCAGCTGGATTAACAAAACGGAGCAAGTACGATCTTGATCTTCCTGAAGGCATGGAGTTTAAAGAGAATACTTATGTTGAAAAGCCTCAGAAAAGATTTATGTACTTGGACAGTAATGGTGATCTATGCTTCCAGGCTGATGCAGCACTTTACATATGTGGGGTAGCTCAAGTGTTAGCTTTGAGATTACTAGTGGAGAAAACTAAACAAAAACCCAGGTTTAGATAGAGCGATCAGATCAGAAAAGGATGAACTTCAACACTTGCCAAATCTGAAAGAACTTCTTGAAGACATTAACAAAGAAATCAAAGAGTTTGAAGAGTTACGTCCTGATCATTTGTAATAGATTAGTTCTATTTGTAATTATTAGATTAGTTCTAATAATTTGTAAGCACTAAGTGTGCACGATCTAAGTGATCAAAATTTTGTATTCTGATATGTTCAATTTAATAAATACATGTATTATTTTGATATGTTCAAATGTTTATGATATGTTCATATTTATTAGTCTAATGAGTTCAGCTTGAATGAACAATTTGATTAGTTCGTGTTCATTAACATGATTGGTTGGTATGTTCAACTTATAAATTATAAGTTCAATTAATATTTGATTAGTTCAAAAATAAAATCTTAGTAAGTTTAAGATTTGAAACATAATTCTGTTCAACAAACTTAAAAATTGTTTGATAGTTTTGTCATCATCAAATAGGGGGAGTTTGTTGGTCAAATGATCTTATTAGTTAAAATTTGATGAGACAAAGTTAAGTTTGTAAGATATGTTCTGAATACAAGTTAAATAGAATTATGAAGCTTGATCAGACTGAGCACTTATAGGGTTTCAGACTGAGCATAAGCTGAGTATAAGGTGAGCATATAGTTGATCAGCTTAGACTATATCTTAGTTAGTTTATCAATATGTTTGATAAGCTGTGTGTATCACCTAAGATATAGGTTCGGTATTCAGCTTGATGCGTTTCAAGTTGAGTGACTCAGTCTGTAGACTGAGTTAGCTCAATAGAGTTGCTAAGTAAGTTCTAGCTAACTCTTATGACTTCTAAGGATGAGTTAGTCATTATACATGTTAGTACATGTTTGATTTTGAGTTTGTTCTCGAATAACTCAGCTTGATGAGTTTCAAGCTGAGTAACTCAGCCTGACAAAAGAAGTCAGTTTAAGAGAATTTAAATATGTTTTAAATTTAGTAATTCTCTATATCTATGGTATGGATAAGAAGATTCCAGAATCAAGATTGAAGATTGAAGACTCAAGATTGAAGATTCAATATTCTTGGTTATCCGTTAGTTTGTTAGCAGATTAGGATAAGTTCTAGTCTGTTAGGATCCGTAGGAATAGGATTATAAATACTAACCTCTTGATAAGTTCATAGGTTACACCTCGAGACCTAACCTCACCATCGTATGTGTTATGAAGCTTGATACATTGTTTGTGTGTTCAACGTGATCAAGAAATTCACAGATTGCCAACTTAGTTCGTGTGTTCGATCTTCACGTCTATTGTGAAGTTGGTAAGTATTCAATATGTGAATAAATCCTGTTTAGAGAGTTAGTCTGTATCTATAATCATTAGTTGATTATAGATAGCAAGTTTGATCAATTAGTTTGAGAGATTGAGAGATTTGATTTATATTAGGTGTTTACATATCAAGTGTTGCTTACTTGATAGTCATTGTAATCATCTTCTTATTAATGAAAGCATTTGATTTCATGTGGTTTGATTTGTGTAACACTTTTTATTGATTTGTTCAATTTACCGCATAAAGTGTATTCAACCCCCCTTCTACACATTACTTTCTTGTTGTTTTTCTCACCAAGGGACCAACACTTCGTGAGAAGGTCTTTGATGTACTTGGATTGGCAAATGAAACTGCCATGACTTAACTACTTAACATGGAGTCCGAGGAAAAATGACATCTCCCCCATCATACTCATTTGAAACCTGTTTGCCATGGTCTTGGCAAACTCGTCACTGTATTTCAGATTTGTAGACCCGAAGATGATGTCGTCCACATATATTTGTACCAATATCTTGTCTCTGCCTTTGGTCTTAGTGAACAGAGTGGTATCAGTCTTTCCTTTGGAGTAGCCTTCACAATCAAATACTCAGATAGGAAATCATACCATGCACGTGGAGCTTGTTTTAACCCGTACAAAGCCTTATCTAGTATGTAGACATGATTTGGATGTTTTGAGTTGATGAAGCCCTCAGGTTGTGAGACATAGACTTCTTCTTTAAAAACGCCATTGAGAAAAGCTGTCTGCACATCCATTTGAAAGACACGGAAGCTTCGAGAGGCTGCATATGCAAGAAACAATATGATAGCTTCAATGCGAGCAACGGGGGCAAATATTTCATCATAGTCAATGCCCTCTTGCTGATTGTAGCCTTTAGTAACTAATCTAGCTTTATTACGGACAACCACCCCATCAGAATTCCGTTTGTTCTTGAACACCCATTTAGTTCCCACAATAGATTTGCCATAAGGAAGAGGAACTAATCTCCAGAGTTTGAGACGATCGAATTGGTGTAGTTCTTCCTGCATTGAAATTACCCAATCCGGATCATCTAGTGCTTCAGAAGTCTTGGTGGGTTCAATGATGCTCAGGAAGCCCGAAAATTGGCATTCGTTGGCAGTTGTTGAACGGGTTTGAACACCAACTGAAGGGCTTCCGATTATATCAGACTCAGAGTGATATTTGGTCCACTTTATCTCATGGGGAGCAGAAGATTGAGGAATTAGGTTTTCCAAGTTTCTTGCTTCCTCTGCATCTTCTGGAGTAAACTGTGGATCTGAATCAAACACAGGTGAGCTCTCTGGTTCACAAGTCTGTGTCACCTCAGGGGGACGATTGACAGAGTCAGATGTAGAATCCTCAGTATAGAGATCTGCAAATGGATCCGTCTCAGTAACCGTAGGAGCTGTCATAGTAACACTTACTTGTACTTCTGTGTTGTTCCTGTTGTCAGTTAAAACAGGAGAAGAATCAGACCAAAAGAAATCAAACATGAAATCAAGATTAGTATTTGAACTGGATGCAATGTTTGATTCTTTGTTTTGAAGCACCGGTCATGAACTGGTATGTTCAGAAGTGTTTGCTGTTGGTTTTGGTGGAAAATCTGTAACATTCAATACATCATCAAATGTTACATTTATACTCTCAACAATGCTCTTAGTTCGTTTGTTTAAAACTCTGTATGATTTTGACTCTATAGAGTAACCTAAGAAAATAGCTTCATCAGCTTTTAGAGCAAATTTTCCTAGGTTATCATTGTTATTTAACACAAAGCACCTATTACCAAAGACATGAAAGTATTTGATATTTGGTACTATGCCATTGGCCAGTTCATAGGGAGTCTTATTAAAGCGTTTATGAATAAAAGAGCGGTTATGCGTATAGCAGGCAGTGCTGATTGCTTCAGCCCAATAGGAAGGTGGGAGCCCGGAGTATGATAGCATGGTACGGGCTTCTTCAACCAATGTTCTGTTTCGTCTCTCCACTACACCATTCTGTTGTGGAGTATATGCAGCAGAGAATTGATGGCTGATCCCAACTAGGTCACAATAGCTCTTCAGAGTGTTGTTCTTGAATTTAGTTCTGTTATCAGTATGGACTGACACCACACTCTGATTGTGCTTGTTCTGCTGTTGTTTGATGAAGGAGATTATCATTGGTGTAGCTTCATCTTTTGATCGCAGAAACTTGACCCAAGTATATCGAGAGTAGTCATCCACCATGACTAGGATATACTTCTTCCCATTCTTCGATTGAATCCTCATAGGACCATAGAGATCCATGTGCAGTAGTTCCAAAGGCTTTGTAGTGCTGAACACTTGTTTTGATTTGTGGGAAGCCTTCTTCATCTTACCCTTCTTGCAGTCTGCACACAAATGGTCCTTCTTGAATCTTAGCTTGGGTATGCCTCTCACCAAGTCACCCGTGACTAGTTTATTTGTATTTTGAAAATTTAGATGAGAGAGTTTCGATGCCATTGCCAAGTGAGATCAGATGAGGCTTCATACAGCAGACAAACAGAGGTAGGGGAGTTGTATTTTTCCATATCAATGGAATACAGGTTAGATTTCCTTGAACCTGCCAGTAGTTCATCTCCGTTCTCAGTTAGGACTGAACATTTGTTCTTCTTGAACACTACCTCCAAGTCTTTATCACAGAACTGTCTGATACTAAACAGATTGTGACCCAACTCTTCTACATAGGAGACTTTCTTGATCTTGATATGCCTCTTCTCTATTTCTCCGTACCCCATTATTGGTGCAACATTGTCGTTCCCAAAACGTACATTCCCGGAGTACTTAGAAACATAATTTTTTAGAAGACTCTTGTTTCCGGTCATGTGTTTAGTGCAACCGGAGTCCAGTTACCAGAGGTTAGGCGCTGCAAAAAGAGAATAAAGCACGTCTAGGTCCCCATATATGGATGGATCCTTGATTTTTAGTCCCTATAATTGGTTGAGTGTTGTTTGTTACTTCTTGTCGTGGTGAAACTCCTAATGATCTATTCTTAGGTACCCATGTGGGTGTTATCTTTTGTTGAGAAGGAAAAGATTGAGAAAGAATTTGCTCAGATGGGAGTTCCGATGCCACTGCTAGTTTGACAGGTGATTGTGAAGGAGGTTTAGGATTCTGTAGAGTTGCGGAAGCGTTGTATTTATGAATCCATGTTTCGAGGAATGGTTGAGATTCCTTTGTAACCTCGGTACATCAACTTGCTTTTGCTAAACTGGAGTCTTGGGTTTACTATGTTTTACCACCCGTTGATTGGCTGAAGGCCTGGGTTTAGATGTTGGTGCTTGTTTGGAAGGAGGATTGCGAGATCCTTTTTGAGAATGCAAATGTTTTTCTTGGACAATCCATGCTTGTTTGAAAGCATCATAACCCTGTAAGATTACATGTTTGTCTAAAATTAGAACATTTCCTAGATGACCTAGGAATTACCCTCTTCCAAGTTGTGTTTATTTTACGCACTTAACTCCCGAGCTTCTTCACATCTGCAGCAGAAGGTAAAATGTTAGAACTGAGTCGTGGTCGACTAGCGGCTGCTTTTTAAGATTCAGGTATGTCAGTGGGCATACGAGAATTGTGATGAGGAGTTAAAGTATATTTCGGTTTGAAAATCTGTTTTTGTTTTAAATTTACCAAAGTTGTACTATTAACAAATTTTATTGAGGGTTGGACATCTTGGGAAGATGTGGACACATTCTTAGAGTTTTCAATACGTTCTGCGTATGGAGAAAAAGTGAATGGAGTAGGAGCTTGCATCTCTTGTTTGATCTGTCTGATGCGTTCTTTCAAGGGTCAAATACAGTTTAATCATCAAAGTTTTAGTTGATTTTCGGTTTAACCATCAAAGTTTTTTTTAACATTTTAACCACAAAGTTTTTTTAACAAAGTTTTAACCACTTTACCTATTATACTAGGTCAAAAGATACAAACACCCCTTACCTTTAGATATTCAGGTTTAATTATCCCAATCCTTGTCCAAACACCCCCTTAATAGCCCTCTCCCCTCAAACCCTAATCCCCACTCCCCCCTTCAACCTCTCTCTGTTACCCAGCAAACACCCCACCGTCACCGTCGATCCTACCCACGACCACCGCCTGCGCTGCAAACCCTTCACCGCCGTCGATCCTACCCATGACCACCGCCCAATCCTTGTCATTAACTCTCTGTCTCCAAACTCTCTCTCTCTCTCTCTCTCTCTTGAAGATGAAGATCGAACCGCCACCGCTGCAATCGCCTACAGCTTCGTGTGTTCCAGGTTTGTGTGTTCTGCCCTAGCCATCGCTACTGACCACCACCGCCACTGTTGCCTCTATAACTACCACCACCGGCCACCATAAATCGATAACATTTTTTATGTGAAGAACATTTTTTCAGGTGATGGTTTCTTTATGAACATGATTCCAGATCTAGGGTTTATTCATGTTTGATTTTTCTTTTGTTTTTCCGGATCTTGTCAAATCGATAACAAGATTTGTAAAGTAGGTTATCTGATGTGTGAATGAATTTCTTATGTTTATGTTTTACAAGATCTGTTTCTTCAAGTGGGTTTCTGATTTATGTTTATGTTTTACAAGATCTGATGATGTCTTCATGATGAAGAACTTTAAGAACACTCGTTGATTTTAGGATTTTTTTTTTCATTTGATGTTGTCTTCATCTTCATCATTAGATCTTTGTTCTAGATTACCCATCTTTCATCTTCATATGTTCTTGATTTGTACAAGTATGTATTACTTATCTATCATTTTTTATATGTTCATGAAATCAGCATGTAAATCGAGATGATGATCTGAGTTTTTGATTTTGTTTATCTTTGAATGTGGGAAGAACATAAGAACATGATGATCTTTTTGGTTTGGTTCACCTTTGAATCTGGAAGAACAACAAGAATAAAAAAGTAAAAAAGTAAAAAAAATTATGTATATTACGTGATAAACAAGTTGCAGGTAACAAAAATGGTAAAACCATAAAACAAACAAAACTTACGGGTTAAAACAGAAATTAAACTAAACTTTGGTGTTATACCATTAAAAAAACTTTGATGGTTAAACCGAAAAATAACTAAAACTTTGATGGTTAAACGTATTTCACCCTTCTTTCAATGCTGTCTTTTCCCTGCACAAGTTGTCAATTATCTTTTCATCATGATTAAAAATGGTTTTGATGCGCTTGTGAAGGACTGCATTTTCTTGACCTAATTGGTCAAGCTTAGGTAATTGGTCAGAAACAGGGATGGTTTTAGGTGTGGTTTCTGAGTGGAAAGCTTTGGCAATATCTCCTAGTATAAGATGAGTGTAACAAAACTCTTGCAAGGTGTAGAACCTTCTTTGCAA
Organism: Pulicaria dysenterica; assembly: GCA_947179395.2. Taxonomy (NCBI): domain Eukaryota; kingdom Viridiplantae; phylum Streptophyta; class Magnoliopsida; order Asterales; family Asteraceae; genus Pulicaria; species Pulicaria dysenterica. The sequence continues at coordinate 37,833,499 of OX359291.1, forward strand.
TTCCTTGTGGGGAATGATTGAAATTTTGGTTTTGGTACTTCAGGAGCAAAAAGTTCCTCATCGGTGTATACTGGAGAGGTGACACTAGAATTCAGTTTTGTGGTGGGGTAAGTGAAGTATGAGTCGTTGAGGTCAGAGTAGTTAAAGGGAATTTCAGTTTTGAGATGAAGGGTTCGTTTGACATCTTCCTCAAGTCTTTCTTCCTCTTGACCAACGAATACCATTCATTGAGTTAGGCCCTCACCAAATAAATTTGCATTATAAAAATTTCTTGGCTGTTACCTTACTCAGGGCACTTGGATTTTCAAAACCAAGTCCTTCGAATGTCCATCTTGAAAAAGTGCGTTCCTTTTCTTTATACAGAAAGATGGTTTGTTCACTTTGCCCACGTTTTATCAGTAGGTCTTCAAGTTCTTTGGTTTTTTAATAAAGAGCACGTTGTTCATTATTAAGAATTTTTGAATCTTTTTCTGCACTAACACGCTCTGCTTTGAGATCGTGCATGATGATGTTTGTCTTATCAGTTAATTCTAGAAAATCAGATTCTTTCACAACTAATTGAACCTTGGACTCATTTATATCTTTTTCTAACTGTTCAATTGCATTTTGTGCCTCTTTATCTTGTGTATGAATGACCTCTTTTAAAACCTGATTTTTACTTGTTAGTTTTGTCACCTTACGTTCTAACTTTTTCATGTGGTTTAATATGCTTTGGATATGTTCAAAACTAAAACCCACATTAGAGTTAGAGTTAGAAGATACCTTTCCACTTTCCAAGTTCTCCTCCTCAGCATCGGAGAGATCCTCACCATCATCTTCATTCCTAACATCAGCTTCAACATTCGCCATCAGATAGAACTGTGCATGATCTTCACCATCTAGATCATCTTCGGAGTCTGTGTCCTCCAGGAACTGGTCCTCTTCAACTAACAGCATATTCCCAGCCTGCTTTTGTTTGGACAGGCGGTACTTCTGCCGATATTATTCAGCATCCTTGGTCTTCTTCTGTGGACAGTTCCTGATCATGTGTCCAGACCTCCCACGGTTGTAGCACTTTGAGTCTGTCTTCTTCTCCTCCTTCCTTTCTTCCCTTGGAAATCTGGGCTTGTCAACAGGTGCAAGCCTTTCTGGTCTTCTGGAGCCAGAGGTAAACCGTTGTTTATTGTTGGTCTTGTTAAAATGGTTTCTGAAGGTCTTGCCAACAATCGAGAAGGCATGGATGGCAGCCTCAACTGAGTCTTCATCGTCATCATCTGGTTCTGATTCACTGAGCATCACTTATTTGTACTTTACTGATCTGGACGATGATTCTCTTGGAATCCTTTCTGCTGCAACCAAGACCAGAGGATCTGTAGCTGACTGCTTTGGGAGAGTCTTTGAGACTTCATCCTGGTACTGATTGAGATCTTCGAATATGTTGTGGAAGGTGACTATGGTAAGATCCTTGTTGATTTGCTTGTACAATCTTGCATACTCCTTCCATTCAGGACCCAGTGACATTAGAAAGACGCATTTCAAATCTAAGTCAGTCCTGATGATTTGATTCGATCTCATCTCATTTTGCAGTTTGCAAAATCTACCATATGTTTCAGAAAGAAGCTCATTTTCTCAAACACTTAAGTCATGGTAACTATTGACTAGTTGAGTACGCTTGATGTACTCTCCTTGTTCGGTGCCTTGTAGTTGCTTCTTGATCTCATCCCAAATCTCCTTGGTAGTAGCTAAACTATCTATTTTGGTGTATATCTCAGAGGAAAATCCCTTTTTGAGATAATACTTAGCCAGCCGTTTAGCCTTTTTCGTTTCTTTCTCATTTGTTGTAAGCTCATTTGTAGTCTTCTCCCTCTCATTTCGAGGAATGGGGGGATTGTTGTTTGGATCAGCTTCCACCACCTTCATATATTTGGTGTTTCTATTGTGGATACACTCGATCATCTTCTCCCCATATACCTCATTATGCTCCAGGAAGTCCATAAACCTTCCATTCCAAACAATGTATTCACCTCGAAACAGAACAGGTGGTTTTGTGTCGGTACCAATGGACATCATTTCGTTAGAGCTTGACATAATGAATGTTTTTGTAAGAAATGATCGTTTACTTGTTTGAAAGATTTGATTGTTTGAAAACTTTTGTTTGATCAAAGTTGATAAGATTCATTTTAAGCTTGTTTTAAACTTTAAGGTGATGATTGAGGAATTAAGTCAATTTAATTCAACTTTCAGTTAGATCTTGTATAGATCAAATTCAACTTTGAATTAGATAGAATTAAGTCAATTTAATTCACCTTTGAATTAGATCCGGATTAGATTAAATTCAATTTTAAATTAATTATATTTTTAAAGTTTAAAGTTCAATTGTCCTCTATTCAATAAGTCAAGTCCAAAAAGTTCAACACTTGTTCTATTGATCCAATGTGTGCGATAGTAGCATGTGCGATTGGATGCTTCACTTGGAGAGAATTGGGCAGAGTAACGACTTGGTTATATAAACATAAGTAACCAATAGTATAACCAATAGTATGCGATTGACCCCTGTAGCACCAAACACTTAAGAATAATTTAACTTAAGGATGAAGCAATGCTAGATTATTACTTGTTTGTGTGTGTGTGTGGTTTGGTTTTAGTATGAGAGCCGAGAACTAGAGAGAATAACACAAACAAGAGAGTGAATAATGCAAAGCTTAATTAGAAACATGGAGGCAAATGCCTTTTATAGCATCTGCCTAAGTTTGTACAATTGACACTTTTGCACCCTCACTTTTCATAATCTAACAACGATTATCCTCTAATATCTTCAAAGGTTAAGATCCTCTCATGTTTGGTTCAAACATGACTGGTCATGTTCTCTCACAAACATGAGAGTGGGTCTCTTACTTTAATCAAGAATGAGTCCTTCATGTAGGTCCACTCACATGATTGTGAGAGAACATTATCACTCATGTTTGATCCAACATGAGAGGATCCTAACCCTATCTTCAACCACTATCCAGTGGCGGAACTCGAAAAAATGTTCCGAAGAGGCCGCAATCATTATAAAACATATAATAAATTATTGTATAGGTATCTAACTTATACGTAAAATAACTAAAATTATATAATTAGGCCAAATAGACTTTCTTAATTAGAAATTAAAACTATAACTCAGCTCGACGACCCTTAAGAACTTTAAATTCATCAATTACAGATTCCAAATCAAATATTTCAGCAATTTATTTTTATATACAAACTACCAAGATATCTACAAGAAAATCATCTGACATCTTGTTGCGAAGTCGATTTTTGCATAATTTCATTGCTGAAAATCCTCTCTCTGTCGTAGCAGTTAAAACGGGTAGTGTTAAGAGGAGTCGAATCAATCCACTGAGCAACTGATAAATCTCAGATTTCTTAGTTTCCTCCAGACTTGTGCACAATTGTGCGATACTAGAAACACCACTTAGGATTGGGTTTTTTGGCATTTCAACTTTAAAATCTCCAACTCATATCTCAATTGAATCATCTCTTGTTCTGTAAAATCTTCAGGATAATATTATTTAGCAAGTAGACAAATCTCATCAAAATTAAACACTTAAGAAATTTTTTTAGGAACTAAATTAGATGCAAGTGTTAACAACTCCATGGCGTGATCAATGAATCTACTATTCAATTCTTGTAATTGCTTGTCCCGTATGAAAATAAATATATCTACTCGATAATAATACTCAAAAGTAAAATGATTATCTTGACGAGGATGATACCGACCAAAATTATAAGGAGCTTTCATATCGGATATATCTAACTTATGGTTCTCACAAAACATCTTTACTTCTTCAAGTAAATCAAGCCATCCACTATTTCTAAAGTCATTAAGGCTTTCTTGGTAGCAACAACTAGTTTAATAGCATTACTTCTTTCATCAAGTGAAAAACAATAACAAACTCAAACAATTTCAAATGTGTGTAAGTTGCATTTGTATCACCATGTTGAGAGTAACTAGATCCATATTTAGTTATACCTTGGAGAACTAAACAACTAGTACTAAACATCTCAAGTTACAAACTGAATTAAAATGAGAGCCCCAACGTGTATCACGTGCTCGTTTTAAAGTCCCAACTTGATTTGCTCATTTACCTGTTTTAATTTCACGAAGTTCTAACAAGTTTTTAATCACAGTTGACTTAAATTTTTTGTAACTCGTCATGACGCTTACTAGAAAAACAAATTACATTAATAATGAAAGCCAAATTTGAAAAGAACTGGTGAATAGGAATAACTTCTCTTGAAGCAGCAACTAATGCAAGTTGTAATCTATGAGCAACGCAATGAACATAATATGCATAAGGACAATCTTTGACAACTAATGCTAGTAACTCATTCCGTTCTCCTATCACGTTACTAGCACCATCATAGCCTTGACCACGGATTTTACTAGTATCAAACTTATATTTCAAAAGTTGATTCCATAAATTTGTTTTAAGAGTTAATGTATGTATCATTTACATGTATCAAAACTAAGAACCTTTCTTTAATGACCCCATCTTTATCGACAAATCTCAAAACAATGGCCATTTGCTCTTTTTTGGATTCATCTCATGCTTCATCTACCATGTCACAAAAATAAGAATCGCCTACTTCACTTCGTATATGATTTTGAACTTTCTTTGCAATTATGTCAAGGATTTCTTTTTGAATCAACCCTGAAGTATACTTTGAACTATAATGAGCTTTTTCTAATACGATTGGTGATAGATTGTGTGCAGGGATAGTGTACACGTGTCATCATATCCATGAACACCATAAGTCACTAAAGGGTCACACAGCTGCACACCCAACTGTTGAACATGGAAACAATACATTGTGTGAAAAAGAGATAATTAATAGTCAATTAATTATCAAGAGAGAAAATATTAAATAGACATTTATTATTAAAAGGGGATATTAAATATTAGTTAATATTTAATATAATAAAGTTTGGTTGGAATATATTAATTAATAGTTGATTAATTAATATTAAATCAAACGAGAGGATTTGTTTTGTCAATCGATCAAAGTGTTTGGTCACGGACCAGGCTTCGGGTCCAAAGGCCTTAATCCAATTAAATAGTTATTTAAAGGGATTAACATTTGTATTTTTAACCTAACCCTAATTAGCATTTGACAAAACAAAAAAAGCAACACTCCCTCTCTCTCTCTTGTCTCTCTCGGCCGAACCACCACCACCACCACAATCACGGTGGTCGACGGTGGTCTAGGCGGCGCTCACGGCGGAGGACGGCGGCCACCCAGCGGCAGCGACCCCCTCCATTCCGGCTAACTGCGGCGGTGCAAACCAAGACCCCCTTTGCGGCGGGTTCTCGGCGGCAGCAATTGGAATACACCAAAAATCAGGCAGCTTTTTGGTACTACACACACACGGGAACATTTTTCTCGGGTATTATTCGTGTAGGCAGTCTAGCAGCCTGTTCTCGTGGTTCAGTAGTTGTGTATCCCCCTCTAGCAGTTCAGGGTATACTTTTTATCCTTATTTTATACTGTTATAGACTTGAACATATATTATATCAGTTATAATTATGATTTGTTGTTCCGTTTCCCCACCTGATCCAGTTGTGATCTTGGGATGGGATTTAAGTTTATATTATTCCGCTGTGCTTGTTGTACCCTGTAAATCCCAACAATTGGAAACTTCATCATTATATATTGCTAGAAGATATAACAATTTGATAAAATGACCTCGATTCCTTGAACGGGTAGTTTCATCATGCCCTCAAAAAGTACATGCTTGGAATGTCAACCACCAACTATATCAATGGAAGCTTTCAATCGTATGTGATTCTTCAAGACTTTCTTGACACTTTGCTTCTCTATGATATTTTCGATATGTGCCGCTCGGTTTAACAAATTTTCAGCAAATACCACTTCATTTTTATGTTGTGAACAACCAACATGCTTATGAAATGCACACTTTTTTCCATCATTAACTTTTTTCCGGTTGTCAAATCCCTTAACTGTAAATGCATCCGAACCATGATGCACATTTGGTTTGTCACTAAATATGTAATAAAAAGAGCAATATGCAGCATGCATTATAGGAGAATATTCTAACCAATTAGGAAAAATCTTGAACCATGAATATTGGAACCTGCGAGGATGCTTTTCTGAACCTTTAGCAGGATACTCTTTTAGTTGAATTTGAAAAGGTCCCAAATTCAGATAAGTTAGTCTTACTTGTTCTCTCATTAGATTAACTAAATACGACCACAATTTTTTTCTGGTTGTTGGATCTCTTTCTAAAGAATTAGGATCCATTTCGTCAGTAATTGGTGCTCGTATTTCTGAAACATGCTCCTCTGGTTTATTAAGATTTTTAGGTTCACTTGTTGAAGCTTTAGAACGTTTATTATCTTGATTTGTAATGCTTGTTGTATCATGGTTTTTTTAGTTTGAAAAAAGAATCAAGTGTTTTTAACTTCCCCATGATAGCTCCTAGAGTGAAGGCAATATAACTCGAGAATCAAGAATAATAATTTACTAAAAATAAAAAGAATTTATAAAAGTAGTATACTATTATTTGTTTGTATATTATAGATTCATAAATGATAAAATATTAAATTCTATGTGTAGAAAAAATAATATTAAAAATATTAAAAATATTAAAAATAATGTACCTTGTAAATTGACATCACTTATTTGTCTCTTTTCCCAAGACCACTTCTAGTCTCTTCTTACGTGCACAACCTCCCCTACTACTTTATCTCTTTACCTATTATTTTCTCTTCCTTCACATTCAATTTACCCTACTTTCCCTGCAGATTAAATCAATTCACCTATCTTTTTTTCTCTCAATAAATAAAACAAAAAAAACACCAAAGTGAAGAAAGGTTCAAGGCGGCGCTAAGGCAATGGCTAGCGAGTTGTGAGTATATCTTGAAGGATGAATCGTAAATGTAATATGGGTTATGTAAATCGCAAATCAAGTGAGTATATAAATTGTAGAAATGAACCACATTGAATCGCAAATTGATACTATGGTAATTACATATCTAGGTATTTACCGGTAGACACATAATTCCAGATAATTACTGACTTGTCATAGCTTTTCCTTCAACTGCAAGGTGATTACTCTTACTTACACCCTAAGTTAGTAACGACTGTGATTGATGACATGTAAGAAGATTTAAATATATGATACTAAAGTTGTGTAAATGATGTAATGAGACTAATCACTATGTTAGCGGGTATGATACACCGTCTACTACGGTGACAGGTATGATAAAACTATCCAAGGTGGATAGGTATGTAAAGACCAACTACTACAATAGCGGGTAAGTCATGAATTGATGACATTGTTGGAGTACTAAGAAAAACAAATCACGCAATGGAAGCAAAGTTAATGTAACCTGCAAATCCAAAAACCAAGCAAATATACTCCAATGGTGTGAATCTTTGCAAGGCATACATGCAACCAAGAAAAACACAAAGGTTAAAGAATTATACCATTCTCCAAGCAAGGAAATTGGTTGGAACAATGAGATGGGATGAAAGTCTTGAAGAAGATGCCTCCAAGCACTATTGCAAGTCCACACCAAGATAATTCCAACCCCTTTGTGCTAGCAACTAGGGCTGTCAATGGGTTGGATCGGATCAGATCTTTAAAGATCTGACCTGACCCGTTGACCCATTTAATTGGATTTGGATCTGAACATGGAGATTCATTTAATTGGATTTGGATCGGATCAATTATTATGGATCATGACCCGGAGCGACCCATTAAATATTATATATTTAATACTACTAATTAATTTTTATTTATTAATAATATATCAAATAATTCTCCCACGTCCACATCCACCCCACTCCACCCCACCCCACATGTCACGTTGTATAAATAATATGCAAGCACAACACAACTTATAATACCTAAGCAAGCCCAATACAACTAATATATAATAGTTTGCATTATCCTCAGGTACTCTTACCATTATACAACAATGAACAAGCAACCCATAAAAACGAGCAACAGGCAGTAACACATAAACAACAAATAAAGGTAACTAATTTCAGCACACTCCACAAATAAGATTGCTAAACATTGTAAACTTTCACCGCATATTCATTTAAACATCAACATAACACCATTAACAACTACCATAGTCAAATCACAATCAAAATCAAAGTATCAAACAACTACCAGAATCAATTTTTATAGACAATGTACACCAAACCTTCTATGTCTAAATATCTAATACCTTCCATAAACCACTAATAAAGCCTATACTTGAAATAACACAAAATGAGGTAGAACCATTTTAAAGAAAGATTATTAGGAGTTAGTTTCCCTTTGAGCTTAAAGAGAGCTCTCTTCATCTTTGAAGCACAGCCATGGCAGTCCAACTGTTCAAGTTAAAAAACCCATAATCATTTTTAAAAATTAAACCCCAAAGTGCTAAATAATGGTGTTATGTATTTAAAGATTTATACTTTAATCCTAAACACAATATGTTTGATATCAAGTATTTTACCTTTGGATAGGCTCATAGGCATATAAGTCACTATATCTCTTCTATCCAATCGGCTATTGTAACCAACGCTTCGACAAGTTCCGGAAGCATAGATGAACGCGTCTCGTCAATTTTCCTTCCTCCAACCCTAAAAGCATACTCAGATGCAACTATTGTTGCTGAAACCACCAAAACATCCCTTGCTACTTTTGCTAGCACCGAATACTTGCTAGCGTTTACCTTCCACCATTGTAATACTGAAAAGTCAGCTTCTCCAGGAAACAATGGTTCTTTCAACTAAACATCCGCCTTGGATTCTTGATTCTCAACATGAGGTTCATCTCGCCCACACCATTGATCAATTCCACTAAATCTATCGTGAGATTGGCTAACATTACTATGACTTCGACGGGTTTGAATCACCCTGTTAGCATTGTTATATTCTTTAAATAAATCGCGAAAGACGTTTCTCACCCGCATCACATAAGCCTCTGCTTGATCCCTATATATTTTCGTGTAGTAATATGTCACCATCTTTGCTTTGAATCGAGGATAAAAAATAATACCAATTGCTAAAACCAAACAACACTCGTCCCAATACTTCACAAATTTCATTTCATAGGCCTGTCAAAGGCCCTCAAATATTCAATCTCACTTTCTTCCCATTCATAAAGTCTAAGCTACAAATCACAAACATCCGCAAAGAAAACATTTGAAATAGGAAGGTTGCTACCACTAAAATGATTTGTTGCATCATAAAATACTTTCAAATATTCTTTTATAGTAATTTCAACTTCCCATTCTTCATCGCTAGGATTAAACTTGTAGAGCATGTCAAGATCATTTAACCGGTGAAGTGCTTCCCTCATAGATATTTCAACATCAAGCATCAAGTGGGTAGAATTCCATCTATTAGGAACAGCAGCCCGTAATTTCTTAATATCCTTCAATCTCACTTGACTGACTCGTGTCAAAATTTTCTTTTGCATATGTTGAATTCTTCAAGTATCTTACAGTTTGTCTAATCTTTTAAACAAATCCTTGAATTAATTTTAGACCATCTTGCACAATCAAGTTTAGTATATGAGCACTACAACGTACATGAAATAAGTTTCCATCTAAACTTAGTAACGGCCTTTCCCCAAGCCAAGTCTTCAATGATCTAGCCATGACATCATTTGCAGATGCATTATCAACAACCATTGCAAAGAGTTTCTTATCAATGTTTCACTCTAAAATCAAATCTTGTATAAACTTGAATAAAGTTTGACCATCATGAGGATATTCTATATGTCTATATGCAAGAATTTTCTTTTTTAAACCGCAATTGTCATAAATAAAGTGAGCAGTCAAACATGTGCATGCAATATTTTGATGATCCGAAGTCCAAATATCGGCCGTGACGGTTACCTTGCAAGGAAGATTCTCCAAAAATGCATACATCTTCTCCTTATCTTCTTTATGATATCGGATCTCTATGTATTTCTAGAAACGATATTAAAATCCGGATTCAAACCATGAGATCAAATCTTAAACCAATGATGATCAACAATAGATAAGTGATAGTTATGCTTGATAACCATGGCTGCAAGATCCTTTCTGATTCTTTCTTGATTGAATTTGTAAGTCAAAACCCCCGAACTTGATTCCGAATCAGCGATTAATTCTTGGTGTTTTCTTTTAAGATGGTCCTTAAATGACTAGTTCCACCATCTCGAAGAGCAAGTGTTTCCCCATTTGTTTTTTTCATTTTCTTAAAGGAATTCCAAACTGATGATGTTAATTTTCTTTGCAACAAAGGATCAACTTCTTCAAACCCCATATGAGAATCATCCTCATGTGTACTTGAAATACTAGCCATTTAATTTCAATCTGCAAAATACATATAAAAATGTCATTCTAACAATCTGCCACAATGAAATTCAATCAGCAAAATACATATTTAAAATGTCATTCTAATCTTTGTAATTTTAATGATAATAAAACTTATCCATTATATTATAAATACAAGATTACAATATATAAATATGTAATGCATGTTATTATCTCAAGTAAACAAGATACAAAGAGCACCTGTCAAAACATCAATTTGATACAAGTTTGACATTCAAGTCAAATAAAGATTACCATAAGGAAACATATATGGGTTAATGAGTACATATATTCTCCAAATGTCTTTGGTTCATAATGTTCACATTTCACACTCTCAAAATCCTGGTTAATTTGTAAATGTTTTTAATTCAGCCATTGAGGCATTTAGTCAAACAGCTACCGGGCATGATTTAATGAACATTATGACATATAGCTATACACATTCTGGTTATGTACAAGGATTGTTATCCAGTGTTTGAAGAGCCAAATAGCGAAAGAAGTCAAAAATTGGAATCCACCATAAGGGTTGTTATTTTTAAAGAGCCAACAAGAGTACAGGACTAGCAATCTAGCATAAGGGTAAAGGGTTGTTATCCAGTGTTTGAAGAAGAGTTCAAGAGTATTATTCAAAGCTGAAAGAGCCAAGATCAAAGCATTGAACTAGCGAAATTACAAAAAAAATAATTACTAAAATCATTACAGAATAACCATTTATAGATTTCAAATGAGAAGGGTGAACAAGAATGGTGATGAGAGTGAGATTAAATGTGGAGATTGAACAAGATTGGTTACCCGATGTCGTCTAGAGACTGTAGAATATCACCGCCGGAATGAGAGGTTAAAGGAGATGGTGGTGACACCGGTGAGTGGAGGAGTGGAGGCTGGAGCTACAGTGGTTATACGACATTGGCAGATGACGAGGTAAACTTCGACGGTGGCGGTCGCGGTGGTAAACTTCGACGATGGCAGTCGATGGTGGCAGTCAACGGTGGCAGTCGAACTTCGACGGTGGCAATCGTAGTGGCATAGTCTACGGTGGTAAACCTTGAACGTTTGAAGTCGATTAGGTCACGATTCACGTTACAAGTCCAGAGGTATATTTATTAAATATATACAATTTATTATTTAGTAAAGTTAAATGGATCGACCCATGTAGTGATCTATTCAAATGGATCGACCCATTGGATCTCTTATTGGGTCAATGGATCAGATTCTTTAACCCGTTGGATCATTTAAATAGAGCAGATCGGATCGGATGTAGATTATGATCCGACCCATTGACGGCCTTACTAGAAACCACTTGCAACATCACAATCTTAATAGATGTAAGATGGAACAAAACTTAAACTCCACGAAACAACTTGATGATAAGCACTTAACTCACTAGTTAGTGTATCACTCTTAAGTGTGTCAAATGAACTAATGGCAACATGTTATAAGGCATGAGAAGTTAGGCACTTTTAAAGACTCCAAAATGTCACTTAGACTTCTCTTGGCCGGCCATGACTTGACTCCCAATTGGACCAACCAATGGTCCAATGAAAATTCAATTGCCAGTTCAATTTCGACCTTCACGGGCGCTTCACGAGCCGTGAAGCCCATGGGTATCATGAGTCGTACAGCCTATTTGGGACTCGTGGAGGTCATGTGATTCACGACCCATGAAGCATACTTCATAGTCGTGAAGCCAGGGTCAGATTGAATTTCACCATTTTGACCGGCTGCTTTCGTCTAGGGTTGTGGGATTGAAACTTGGTGTGTGACACAATAGGCCCGCACTTCATTGGCAGTGATATAAGCCTACGTGAGTTTGTGGGCAGACACCAACAGACTCCCACCTGCACATGACATACCATACCCATAGGTATTGTAACACTATACTTTTTAAAACATATAATTTACTGCACGCGGAAGCTAATTTCATATAAATATCTTAATTACATAATAGATACAAAAGGATTTCACTTGTTTGATGTACAAAGACCCTATACAGTGTTTATACAAAAACAGGCTCTTTCAAAAACTTGACATCAGAGTTTGGTCTGTCCATATTCCCAGCCCGAAGCATAAAGATCACCTCAGAGGATCTGCAAAACAATCTAGTGGGGAATTAGCACAAAGCTAAGTGAGGGAACAAATATCTAAACATACACAAGGCAAATATGCCCAAACCAAATAGCTCATGAATCCCAGGAGAACCGGCGGTGTTGCAAGCACCTACAACCAAGGTCGGCCAAAACCAAGGTTTACCGATAGCCCAGCTAACAGTGATAACAACACCAGACTTCTGGAGTACAATAAATGCACCACCAGATCTGATAAGTTACACCCCCAAGCAAAGGCCCAGACTAAACTGGTCTCCAAATTAACATGTATATACAATCCAAACAAGAGCATTCCAAATAGGATATCATATCCTGTATATCCGAAGATATAAATCCACTCACCAAAGTCTTCAAAACTCTGGTACACTCGAGTGACTAACTCACTGAGTCTTCTCAGTTCCTGAGATTGAAGTAACCCAAGTCAGTATTCAAATTATAATACTGATCCAAAATAAATATCATATCTAATCATGTAAATCATGTATGATCACAATTAAATATACATATCCATTGAACCTAATTCCCAAATATATACAATTCATGTTTATCTTTAAATCATCAAATCCGATTAAGTTCCAATCCGATTAAAGTCGGATTCCGAGTAGCTGACCAAATCCGATTGAATCATAATTCAAATCCGAGCAAAGGCAGAATCCGAGTGAAAGTTCAATCCCAAAGAATAGGATTCCGAGTAAGGTATAATCCGAGTAAATGATTCAAATCCGAGAAAAGGTACAATCCGATTGAATAAGCGGAATCCAAGAACATGCATAACAATATTCAACCTAGTCGGAATCCGATAGGAGATGCTGAATCCGAGTAAATCACAATCCGATTAAATGTAAAGGCATATCCAGCAGAGTCGGAATCCGAGTTCAAGTCGGAATCCGACTCATTCAACCTCTACAATCCGAGTCCTTCAAGACTCAGCACATGATCAATTCTACCTTCATTTTCTAAACTGATTTCATGCATACAAGTTATACAAACTTCCAGAAATCATTCTAACATATAACTAACACATATAGATCATGAAATCTAACATGCATACGTCCTATGATCATCAAATCATCATATATGCATCAATCGGATTTCATATAACATTCAAAACCGAAATAATCAATAATTAACAACTACATTTCAGTAATCTAACCTTGATAGTGATATGAAATCAGAAACCTAATTGCATGCAAGACTAGAAGATTAATTGTTGAATGCTTCTTCCTTCTTTCTTCTTCTTCTCGGCCGAAGACACCAAAAACACACACTCACACTTTGTCTAACTTGTAAGGAATGAGGTATGGGTTTGAGTTGGTGACAATATGGCGTGAAGACTTATACAAAGTACATCACCCACTTATTTATTTTATTAAATATTGTATTCTAAATGAAATAAATATAAATAAAACAAATAATACAAACAACAATCAATACACAACATGTCAAGTAATCACTTAATTAATTATAATTCTCAAGATTAATTAATTAATTACCTTAATTAATCTAGGCCGGGAAAGAGGGTGTTACAGGTATCACAGATAGAGAGTGGCCTCTAGCAAGACATCTCTACCCCCAAGTCAGAACGGGGTATGTCATTCCTGAAAAATACCAAATCACAACCACTAGGGTTTGATATGGTCCTATAGATAAGTGATCAATCATCCTTTTGTTCGCGATATCCTTGTGAACACGAGTCATGGTACTAAGTCATTCTCCAATCGTTCACGATTATGTTTCTCGATCAAGATTGGTGGGTGACCAAAATATACAAGTTGCAATCGATCACACATCATTGCAATCTTGAGCATGGCGGTAATTTTGGTGTTAGCGCTCAATCATTGAGATGGATATCTTTCTAAACAGAGGAACAAATTCCTTTGACTACATTGCCCCATTACATCGGTAATACTTTGCCCGACTACTCCCTTTATAACAGCCAGTTACATTCTGCATTTGAAAGTAACCAGAACAAGGTAGACCAATGTCATGAAACCACATGTATCTCTGGTCTTAGGACGAAATGATATTATCATCATGATCCTGATCTAGTCAGGTATGGGTCGTCCAATCATTTGAAACCCTTTTCAAGTACAGGCGAAGTGTTTTGCGTCCCCATGTCCCAATCACCATTGGACACATGACCAATCACTTCCCTTAGTCTTTGTTCAAACTTCCTTCCGAGAAGAATGACTGACTGTGGACATTTAGAATGTATACATATTCAGGAAAGTAGACATGCAAAGTCGGAACACAGTAAAGATTTAATGAAATGCCCGCAACAAGCGCATCACTCTATTTAATAATCGATATATATAATAAATACAATACTGCTTAATGTTCCCAATACATAGCAAATACATCAAATACAATAACCAAATATGTACAAATAATCAAACCAAATCGCTAGCAAATCTAATACCAATAGCACGGGTGTGGGATCGTGCTTAGCCTGCGATAACGGTTTAGTAAACGGATCCTCCAGATTATCATCCGTGTGTACTCTGTTGATGACAATGTCTCTACTCTCGACCACGTCCCGGATAAAATGATATTTCCGCGGAAGGTATATGTATACATCACCTAGTGTGTAAGTAACACATTCACTAAGCTTTACGCTTACCATTATTATATTTATTCTTTTCGGGAAGGGACCATGGCAAGGCTCCAGCACCTTGAGGGCATCTCCCCTAACGAGATATTTAACTGAATATATTTTTAAAATTATCATTATATGAAATTTTAAGTACAAAGAAATGGAACTCATTACCGGTTCCTTTGATGTAACTGACGACATAAGATGAAATGGAATTGATCTAGTTTATATTACTTTATGAAAAAAATCATGGCATTACATCCTATATCACCACTTCCACAACTGTGAGCTCCTTCTCCACCACTAGGGGCAAAGCCACCCAGTAATCACTGGGTGCAGTGAACCCTGTGTTATTTTAAGAAAAATATGTTTAATGTAAATTTTTTAAAAATCATATATGGAACGCAACTAAATTTTGGAGGTGAACTCACGGCCCATTGACATAAGGTTGTGACGAGATTATAAAGTAAACTAAATCGTTTAACCTCCACATCTCCACACAAACACGTGCATTCTTCTCTTCTCATCTTCTTCTCTCAAAATCATTTTTCTCATTGCTAGTGCAGAGATTCTCCATTTAAATGACGATTTTTGTTTCGACCATACTAATTTGAGAGGCTATTTTGCTACATTAGTCCATTTAGACTTCGAATTTTTCTCCAATAGTCCATCTAGACTTTAAATTTTTCTCCAACCTCTCCAGGTGTAATAAACACTCTTTCTTTTACATGTCTCCATTATCATATGAACACACAATACATCTTCGTTTCAAAGTTTTAGGGCATGACTTTATTACTTGATTGGATAGTGGGAACAAATGAGACTTTGGTAAATTATTATTTAAAATAAGGTTAGGTTTTTTAATTATCTTATCGTTTACCTTGTTGATTTAATTTAGAGTTAATTGCATCAATGGTCATTTAACTATCTCAAAGTTGCGACTTTAGTCCTTTTTTCAAAACGTTGCAAGGATAGTCCTTTAACTGCCCAAAATTTGCACCCATGGTCCTTTTTAACGTTTTCCATTAAGTAAATCTGTTAGTTTTGGTAGATTGACCATTCTACCCTTATCGTTATTATTTATTTTCCTAGTAATTATTTATAATAATAATAATATTTAGAGTTAATTACAGACATCCTTACCACCGCCAAAACCTACAACCGCCAAGCCTAGCACCGCCTCACTCCCCCTTTCTTTCTCAATTCCGTCAAACCCTAAGACCGCCTCACTCCCCCTTTCTTTCACGATCTCTCTCACAAACACAATCCACAGCGAAATTTAAACAAAGAAGACTACTAAAAATCAAACACCCCAGATTATTTACACTTGCGGCAGCGTTAGAGAGAGAGAGAGAAAGAATCGATTTAAATCTATGCAATTTCAAATTTACAAAACATCTGGATTTATGTTTGTGAGAGAGATCGAGACTCGCCACATAGTTAGAGAATCAGATTTGTTGAAGCACACAGATTTACGGAATCTTTCTTTAACGCTGAAATGCTACTGTGTGTGTGTCGGCGTGTGTGTGCAAGTTACGTTTTGTGTTCGAATTTTTGGTGATGGTTTCAAGGGTTTCGTGTTTTCTGGTGATGGTTTCTATTTGGTGACTTTTTGGTGATGGTTTCTGGTTTTCGAGTTTCCTGGCCTTAACCACCGCCACTTGCAGATCTAGGGTTTCTAATTTTTGAGTTTTTGCGATGGTGATGGTGGCAGTGTTTGATCTTGGTCTGTATTCATCGGTGGTGGTGGATTTTTTGGTCCGTATTCTTGCGCTGGTGATGTCGTTTGTGTTCGTAGGTGGTGATTTCTGGGGGGTGGTGGATTTGCGATGGTGATGTGGTCTGTGTTCGTGTTTGGGTCTGTTTTTTGCGATGGTGATGTGGTCTGCAACAAACCCTCACTTGATGGTGATGTGGTCTGCAACAAACCCAAACTCGATGGTGTTCTACGGTGGTGATGGCTGTGGTGGAGGTAGATGGTGGTGATGGCAGAGATGGAAGTAGGCGGTGGTGGAGGGGGGTTGTGGTGGAGGTGGGCGGTGAAATTAACTCTACTTCTAATATATTCAAATATTATAACACTTCTAATATATTCAAAGATTAAAATATTATTTTAAATTAACAAAAATTTTAAAAAATGATAAAAAGACCTAAATACCCCTGACTTAACGGAGCTCACAAACAAAAAACGTTTGAAAGAACTAAACATGCAACTTTTGGACAGTTAAAGGAATATTCTTGCAACTTTTTTTAAAAAAAAGAACTAAAGTTACAACTTTGAAATAGTTAAAAGACCATTGGTGCAATTAACTCTTTAATTTATAATTAATTGTTATTTGTTACTTTATAATATGACAAATCAACATTAAGTTTGATTATTTTAACACGATTCTAGATATACATATTTGAGAATTTGGCGATCGTTTTAATAAGGTAAGTTACGGATTGCTTGTTTGCATCGTGACTTTGATATATCAAAGTTGACGAGGCTTTGAATTGTACCCCGATGATTTTTTCTTTTACTGAAAAGATAACTCTTGAGTATCAAATAAAACAAGTATTTTGACCATGTCCAAGAAGCTGAAAAGTTTACTAGATTGAATGGTATATCCAATCTTGTTAAATTGATGGTGGAAACGAGGTAGAATGTCATATTTATTTGGTCGATCGTTTTTAACAGCTCAAATTGATGGTAGAATGTGTTTTATCTTTCTCTTTCAATAACATAGTGAACCCACCATATTTATTTCCCGGATCCATCACTGTCCACCAACACCACCGTAGATTGTGAAGATCTGTGTGTGTGTGCGCGCGCGCTTGCAAGTCCAGATCTGTTCATGACTTTAGGGTTTTCATATATGTTCGAGATCTTCATATGTGTGGGCTAGTTGAACAAGTTTGAGCAATATCAAGTTATATATCTCTCTCGCTCTTTGTCTCTCTATATCTTCATTAGCTTCATGTTCTAGATTTCTTCATCTTTAAATTAGGATTTGAAGGTTTCAAGATCTGATTCAAATTTGGGTTTTTATTATGTTGAAACAAGAGTTAAGGGTTTTTATTACCGTTGTGAGGCTTTTTGACGGTTTCAGAATGGAGATGAATATTTGAGTATGAACTCTTGAATCATCATAAACACTTATGAATACTAGGATGAACAATGAAGAAAAGATTAACATCATAAAAAATAAATCCTTAATAATTAATAAACATAATAAATTTAAAATCTAATTAATAATTAAAATTCATAAAATGAGTATTTATTTGTAGAATATACTAGTTTAATACATCAATAACTATTAAATAGTAATTAATTTGATAACTGTTAAAATTCATAAAATATGATAAATCATATATTAAAAAAACTGGATATTTATTTAGAAAATGACTAGATTAACATGTATACACCGTCTCAGCAGATAAAGTATAATGTTGATTATTAGATTGCTACGTGTACATCCATATCATTTGCTAAATTCTTTTTATACAATTTGAAGTTTATAATCTTTTATTGGCAAAAGAAAATTTACGTTATCTTGATTGACAAACATAAATAATAATATTACCTTTTCTGCAATTTATCCTTTAAAAATTTGAAATTAACTTTGCTTAACCGTTGAAGATTACAGAGATAGACTTATTGTTTTATTTTTGGAGTTTATTAAGAGCTACAGAAATATTTAATATAATCCATACTTAATTCATAGTCCTGTGAGACTAATTTTAGCTTTTGGTTCAGCCCTATCAATGGTCCGGAATGAATTTCAAAATTTTGGACGGAGTTGACATTTCGTAATTTACATGTGATGTTTTTACAATTACATGTGATTGTATACTGAATCACATGTGATTAAATATTAAAATTTCAGGACTATGTTTTTTTATAGACTATATTATTAAACACAACTCTATTAAGCTATATGAACTAATTGTTTTATTTTTCAAACTTTTTGATGATTATTGAGATTATTTTGTTGGGGGTACTATTACTATTTATTTTTAAAAAAAATAAACTCCTTTATACTTTGAGATCCTCTCCTAAAAGCCGATCATTCACCGTCTAAAACAATTAACCGCTTGAAGATGGTCCAATTATGTACCAATGAAGGATTTTTACAACCTTGAGCTATTCTTTAATATCTTGTTGTGTCGATGTGTCGACCTTGTGGTAAACTACATCATATTCACAAATTCAAGTGTGGTTCATTTACTTACCGGGTTAGAAATCGAAGCAAGTGTATTAAATTATGGATAACGTAGAAGGTTTAGGTATGTATGATTTGACAAGCATCCATAAGAGCATGGGGAGTATTCATGCTTAGGCATCCCAATGCTTCGTGTCACATCACCACCACATCATCTATGCTTCAACTATGCTTGAACTCCGTAATACCCATACTTCAACGCTTAAAGATTATTTATTATAAAAAATATCATCTCTCCTATTTTCTCTCCTCTCTCTTTTTCTTTCTCTCACCTCTCACTCTCGGCATCCATCCACCGAGAAAGCATGTTGCGCTTCGATACCTAAGCATGGGGGATGGTGTAGCATTCGGTAAACCCCCTCCACCTCAGCATGCCGAGGGCATGCCGAGATGTACTCCGCATGGCCTAAATCATGTTTACGTTATACCCGACATAAAAAAGTTGATGTCAGCGACACATCATTTTTCCATAATAATAATCAAAATACACAACTAAATTTGTTTGAATTCCCACCTCTCCAACCAGTTAAGAAAAAGGAATAAAACCCAAAAGGCAAAAGTTAAGAATCTTGAAAATGAGCACCTAAATAGAACTTGTTGAAAAGGGTATCCAAGAAACATCACACTATTCTCCAATCCTCAAATATCCACCAAAATGTTTACAAACTATATATCCACCAAAACTTCTAAAAGTTATATCTCTTATGACCCCAAAAGAAGACAAATTATATATATATAAAGTATTCGCAAACATATTGACTCCACTACGACGGATATAACATTTTCAAACAAATAAAACCGAATCACAACTTTTTTTTTGTTTAGTTTGTCTACTTGATGTACTGAGAGACCCACTTAAACCCATCACCATAACCCATTTTCCTGACAATGCTACACATGAAAACCTCAAGAGGACGAACACCTGAGTTTTCAAGATTCACCTTACCCTTGCCGGTGGTCAGACCCGTTAGGCCCATGTAGTATTGCAGCTCATCTTCTGAGGCGGCATAAGGGATGTCAATCTTGTTTCCTAGAATCAAGAAAGGCACGGTTGATAATGATTCGTCTGAAAGAAGTGCATCCAATTCTTTCTTAGATTCTGCAAATCTTTCCTTGTCGTATGCATCCACTAGGTACACAACAGCATCCACCTTAACAGCAAAGAATTGGAAATGTGATCTAATTAGGTAGCAGTATGAATGAAGAATCAAAATATAGTAGCGCTTACTAATTACTATAGGTGGCAAAATGAGCGGGCTGGGTAACAGGGTTCAAATTAGGTCCCCGTCCGGTGGAATTGACCTGCTAGTTTTCTTTTTCTTTTGAGTTTTATAACCAATATTAATATGAAATTTATGAATTACTATTAGTACCAAGACGCTGATGTAAGAAGTCAAAAGTCAGAAGTCAAAAGTCAGAAGTAATAAAGTCAGAAGTATCGTTTCATTCCAAAAAATCAAACTACTAATTATTGTAAGACTTTGAAGAGAAATGGCAGACAAAGTGTTTATGGCTCAACTGGCCCGATGTTTTTAACCTGTAAATCCTTAAGCCGTTTATATTATTTGGGAATTGGGATTTATCTCACTAGGATATGTTGTTTCACCCTAATAAACCCACGTTATTAAAAAAAGAAATCCTAAATTGACCCAGTTCTCCATTTGGACAAAAACCGCCCATCTACCCTTTACAGATCATCAAGCATACTATGCCAAACAAGTTGAAAAAAACATTACAAAGAGAACAATCAACTGGCAAATACGATCCACTTCTTTGTTTAAAACTCCTAGAATAAAAATGTTCCTGCTCACTTTAAAACTCCCAAGAAACAAAATACGAGTCAAGCAAGTTTAGTCAACTCACGACAGCATAAAAGAAAGAGGAATAAATCTGTTTCCCAAAAAGGAAAAACAAAGAAAAAAGAAGCCGCCAGCCTACGACCTTATAATATTTATTTCCCTATACATAGTGATAAGAAAATTTTGTTCAATCATCAAATGTTTTAAGAAGCTAAGAGTATTAATTTGTCAATTTTAAAGTAGATAAATTTCGAAATGTAATAGGCACTAATTTTTATCCGTTTATCACTGTGGATCAATGGTGGGTATAATGAGCAGGATGGAATACTGTGTATCCAATAAGCTTTTAATAAACTAAGCCAAATTATATCGACAGTGTATAACTTTAATCAATGTCCATATATCTGAAAATTCAGCTGCCATTAACAGATAAACGAGAAGTTTTTAACTGCAGACAGAGAAAAAAATCTATACTAAATTGATAACCTGCTCGGCGTTCTGTTTCATAGGAATTGGTGCTATATCCATAAGGCAGGTATATAAGTGTTACGTTTTTAGAATTTACCATATACTAGATGAATAAATCAATGTATGAAATATAATTATATAAGTCTATACACAGCAACTAGAAAATGAAGTAGCTGAGCAGGGTCGAGTAGAAAGTAATCAATAAATCGTCCCCATTTCCGTTAGTCTAGAATGGCGAACACCAACCAATAAGAGAATAAACAGAAATGTAGAATACTTCTTAAAACAACCATCACTTAAAAGCAAAAGTCCCATCTGGCATGCTGTTAATAAACACATCCAAAAAAAAAGGTTAAGTTGGAAATGTCTACTTGCCTCAAAAAGTCAAAAGTGCACCTCTTACTTGGAAAGTAGGTAGTTCAACTTTGAATATTGAAAAAGAAAGAAGATAATCATTAGCAGTTTAGCATCATCTAAGAAAGATCAAAGATCAGATCTAACACATCAACTTTTAGCTTCAAATTTACAGCAATGCTTATTAGAGATCAAACTAATACAAACACTAAACTAAAGAAATCTAGAGATCATGTGACTTCCCATTTATGGATATAATTCTTAAGACTAATGATACGAAACATGATTTTCAATCACAAGAGGAATGAAAGGATTAATTTATACCTTAGCATAGTAATCTTTCCAGACTCTACGAGCGATCTGATGTCCTCCCAAATCGAAAGCTTTGAACTTAATCTTCCCGATACTCAGTTCTTCAGATGTCGGATACTGTGTAGGCTGGTGCTGAACAAGTCTCTGCCAACATCAAACCAACAAACACATTGTTAGAACTAGCATCAACACACACACACAATAAACATCCATACACCGAAACAAATTCTAAGCTAATCTCACATGAAAATTTTGGAGAAAATATAAATAATTACAAACAGAAATCAATGTCAAACTAGAATAAGAGCATACTGATTAGAGCAAAACATAGGAAAGTTAAGAAAAACGAACCTCGTCTTTCAACATATGAAGCAAAGTGGTTTTGCCGGCATTATCGAGCCCTAAAAACAAGATCTTAGCCTCCTTTTGCCATAGACCTAATGATGCAAGAACTCCATAGAACCAATCCACCAAAAACATGATTACTTACTAAAACCCAAAATTTTCAAAATTTAACCGCTGAATTTCACAAAATTCACTAATCTATTATAGCAAATCGATCGATTACACGAACACAGAGGTCCGCAAATCTCTCGATTGAGGATTCAATTCAAAGGTTTTCCCAACCACCACCGTCGTGTCTCCAATTAGAAAACCTAGTGAGAATGAACTGCTTAATTTATTAGCTTGGAAATGTTGGTCTTTGGGGAGAGGGTGGCTAAATGTGAGCCGTTGGATTTGCTACCTACATCTTGTCATCTACTTGATGATACAAATTTCAAATTCTACCCTCAAAAACTTCATTGTTTCACTTTGTTACATGTTGTTTGAAAGTTTATAACAATTTGTCCCTTGACTTTTTTATTATGGGGGTATGTTTAGTCAAAACTAGGGGTGAGCTACGGCCCGGTCAATCCAGTCTTTGGTTTTTTCTATAGATTTTGGGTTTTGGTTCGGTCCGGTCCGATACGGTTTTGTTTGGTATACTGTATAATACAATCAATAGATCAAAAAAACCGACGAACTGGACCAAACCGTACTGTTACCGGCCCAGCAGGTCCGATCTTCGGTCATTTTTTATAGATTTTAGGTTTCGTTTAGGTCTGGTCTTTTTCTGTCCGGTCCGGTTTTTGAACCGATCTCGCCCCCATTTAAAATTACTTTTTTAGGGTAATAGAATGTTAATCATGTTTGCAAAATGTAATTTTGAATACTATTACATTTCTCAAAATACATGGTCTTTTAAAATTTTAGCAATAAATGACAAATACAAAAGAAGACCCTACTACTCTAATTGTGAGTAAGCGGAGAGGGATCTTTGTTTAGACTATTTGTAGAGGTCAAGTCTTTGACTCATATATACACGGCTCTAACCGTTTTCGAGACTACCCTCTAACAACCCATAAACACCCTAGTGAAAATTGAACCTGTGATGTCTTGTAAAAATCAGATACGTTAACCACTAGACTACCTTAGTTGGTTATGCTACTACTGAAGTGCTCCACGTAAATACAAAGTTGGATCTTGAGTCTTGCATTTGTTTACAAATCGTGTATGTACATGTGTAATGTCGGGTTTTAGTATGGTTGCGTTAGTTTGAATTGTTTATTGTGTATTTTTTTTTTTTTTATTAGCTTAACTTAAAACTTTTCTACATAGAATATATATGTTAATAAATATACGGTAAAAGAATTTTGGTTGGTTATGTTAGGTTAGAGACTTCAAGATGGTGAATCTTTGTCGATACATTTGGAACTATATAATTCATATAAAAATGTGCAAGATTATTATCATTTTATTATATATATATATATATATATATATATATATATATATATATATATATATATATATATATATAGGCAAAAGTTCAAACGAGAACTGTTTTTCGTACAAGAACTGCTCCACGCTCTCCATCCATGAACTTCCCATATCCAAGGAACGGCTGGGATTGGTTCTCGCAGTTCTCGTACGAAAAACAGTTCTCGTTTGAACCCTCCCATATAGGGGAAGGTTCAAACGAGAACTGTTTTTCGTACGAGAACTGCGAGAACCAATCTTAGCCGTTCCTTGGATATGGGAAGTTCATGGATGGAGAGCGTGGAGGGGATCAAGTGTGGCAGGGTGCATGTGAGGAATTCATGGGTGGGCAATGACATTAAAGGAGGGGGAATTGGACGGCTCAGATCGGTTCTCGCGGTTCTCGTACGAAAAATAGTTCTCGTTTGAACTTATATATATATATATATATATATATATATATATATATATATATATATATATATATATATATATTATATATATCTTTTTATATCTAAAAAAAATTCATAGAATATTAACCAAGTTTTAAAATTGTTTCAGCAAAGTAAGCCCCCCTTTATTTTACATTGTGAAATTTTTTATGAATAACTTTAATTAAACAGTGTCAAATTTGGTTATATTTCTATCAAATAAACCGCTAAAAAATAACTACACACAGTCACACGAACACCACTTATACAGACAAAGTCGTTGATGCCTTTTAAAACTCTAGTGTT
The DNA here is from genome assembly GCA_947179395.2 of Pulicaria dysenterica. NCBI lineage: Eukaryota > Viridiplantae > Streptophyta > Magnoliopsida > Asterales > Asteraceae > Pulicaria > Pulicaria dysenterica. Next base: position 37,858,221 of record OX359291.1, read on the forward strand.
AATATTTAGACTTCTATTAATAATTATTATTGACGTTCTTATTAACTTTAAGCATTGTTCAACTAAATTGATTGCATCTTGATGTAGCTAAAATAATCACATGTATGCAGAGGAGCAACTTAATAGGGACACGGAAGGGTTGTAACTCCTCTAAAATTTCACTCAATTGATATTTTATTATAACTTATATAATAAAATATTTGTATTTAAAAAAACAACTAAAAGATGACCCATTTCAAAATAAAACTATTACATTTCAACCCTTCTACAAATAATGTTTATGTCTGCCATTATAATATTGTATGCACATTAAAAAAACCTAGAAGCTATTGGTAAGACCATAGGAGCAAGGGGAGTAGTCAATCTACATTACTTCTTATCATACGGTTATGAGTTTTTTTATTTTCATTATTCAATCATGTGGTTTTTCCATATAACATTTGATTCTAGAATTCACCTACTACTCGATTAAGCAAATAAAACTTAATTGAAAAACAAAAAAAAAAATTAAAAGATAAAGAAACTCATAACCACTACACGTATGTGCTCACCACCACTTCACACTGGCTCGTATAGGCGGCGCAGACTATATAGGGTAGCAGGCTCGTGTGATCGAACCGACACTGCGAACGCATTCACATAATGTTTGGGAAGCCTGACAAAGGTTTACAATGCCTTTAGAGTTCTGGCTTGGAAAGGGTTATCCCCTCAATCTTTACATTAAAGGTCATCTTATTTTTATTACATACACTCTTAAACCAACAAAATCCCACATCCCTTAATCCTATAGATTTCATGATTCAAATTGCCAAACATAAACAAGCACAAATCATGATAATTTACAATCTTTTATGAAAACCAAGTATCCGAAGGGTGTAAGACTAATGGGAAGTTGCCCAATAGCAATAGGATGTGTAAGACTGTTCGGAATGAGCCCGATAACATAATCGTGATATAGATATTTTATGTGAAATATATGGATATAGTAAGTGTTCATAGATATGTTTTTAATGTTTGCACACCGTGTATGGTGTGTAAGTTAGTGTGTTCACTAAGCTTTGTGTTTACAGTTGTTGTTGAACTACTTTTCAGGACTAGACCGAGGCAAGGCTCCTGCATAGTGAAGACAACTCATAAACTAAAGATATTTCAGTATTAAGGGCCCCATTGACTAAATAAATATATTTTGTGATTTTAAAATACTATTTAAAATAGGGGAGGGTTCATTTGAAAATCATTGTTAGTGCGAGAATCGCGAGAACCAATCTTAGCCATTCATTTAGTAAGTGGAATTCAGGGATGGAGAGCATGAAGGAATAGAGTGTGGCAGGGTGCATGTGAGAAATTCATGGATGGACAATCAATTTAAAGGAGAGGGAATTGGACAGTCAAGATTGGTTCTCGCGGCTCTCGCAAGAACAATGGTTTTCAAATAAACTTCTTCCATTTAAAATATTTGCGTGTTTGTATTATTGTTTATGGATCTTATGAAGTTAAAATTGTTATTTTATAATTAAATTGACAAGGCCTTTTTACTATTTTATATATATATATATATATATATATATAGGGGAGGGTTCAAACGATAACTGTTTTTCATACGAGAACTACGAGAACCAATCTCAGCCGTTCCTTGGATATGTGGAATTCATGGGTGGGCAATGACATTAAAGGAGGGGAATTGGATGACCCAGATTGGTTCTCGCAGTTCTCGTACGAAAAACAGTTCTCGTTTGAACTTTTACATATATATATATATATATATATAATTTTGAGGCGTTACAAAAGCTCTAGTTAAAGCTACGTATGCAGGGCCAAAAGCTAATCTTATAGGATGCACAAATGCAAATCTTCAGGAATATTGTTCAAGTAGATACTATGATATGGAGATTCAAAGCTTGACCCTGAGTAGATCTCAAGGTGTGGTGTATCTGAATTTCACCTTTTGTTGATAAGTGATAATAGGTATTGACTTTGAGATATGTACACATGATGGGATTCCAAGAATGGAAATGGATTACCTTCCTCATTATTAAAATGAATAAGTGTCGGACGAGGGATGAGGTGAAGGACAAGTTGATGATCATGTTTGCGAAGGTTATACGTTGAATTTAATCACCAGAAGAGAAATTGCACCAATCAAATTGCTTGGGAACTGGAGTTCAAGGCTAACACTTATCTTAATAAACTAACACAAGGGTTTATGTACTTGAACAAAGAAGGAATCCGTGTTTTCAAGAGGTTAAAAGGATTTATTCTATTGGAGCTTCACATGCTTTTGAGCTGAGAAAGCTTTGTGACATCTCAGAGCATAATAGCTACTTTAATACAATCTAAACAAGATTATCATATTCAAGAAGGATTAACTCAAACATATGTTAGAATATGAATAGCTAGTTGATAACATTTACAAAGAGATTGAAGTACAACATCCTAAGTCTATGTAAATACTCTATGTAATAGTAGTGACGAATATAGGATTTATATAAAGAGGGGTCCAACATTTAATAAGATGATTTGGTTGAAATAGTGGATAATGAGTAAAAAATTAATTGCGGGTCGGGTATTTATATATTTATTAAAAACATTGTAAATACATACACAAAATTAAACGTATTTAACATAATCAATACAAAACATCAATATAAAATATTATAATTAATACCAAACGTGATTTAATATAATCTAATATCGTAACCTAACCAAAAGCTAAAAAACCTAATATATTCATATAGCCTACACTTTACTTCTCTGTTGTCACACAAGCGTTAGATCACTTTTTTTTCTTTCTCTCTTATCCTAATACCTAATATAGTCCAACTCAATATTACCTAACTTTAATATATATATATATATATATATATATATATATATATATATATATATATATATATATACACACACACACATATATGTGTGTGTATTGAAGAGAGAGAGAGAGAAAGTGGAACAGAGAATGACATTGTGAGAATAGTATTGTAAAAAAATAATAAACAATATTCTGGACTAGTACATGTCATACTTTATGCATTTATCTTTATGTGTATAGACAATAGGTGATGACCTTTTCTTCTAGGGTTGTTGATCACTACCCTTTCTTATAAACTTTGATACTTTATGTTTTTTTCTTAATATTTGTTCTACTCATTAGTCAAGTCCAACTAGTGCTATACTTGTGCGATTCTCGGGTACATATAAAAATATTTTATACTTAAATACTTTTTATACGTACTCTATAAATAATATAAAATGATATTTCATATCTAATAGTTTTAGTGTAATATTAATGTGTTTCTCTTGTTCACTATTGTTAATTTATGTAATGGCTAAACAAAAACCACCCGTATTATATTAAAAAGTGTGAATGAGAAATATCAGGACAGTGGATTTTTATTCTTCCAAAATATCTTTTTATGGGTACGAATGCATGTCAATTAAATACCCACTGCTTTGATGGATAACAAAAAAATTATGAATATGTTAATTTTTATAAGAATATCATATTACAATAAATTCTATATCAAAACGTAGATAAAAATGAGACGGTCGTAAATATATACTTATTTTTTTCTTTAAACAAAATATATCATAAATTATTAAACATAATTTATAAACAACCTATAATTAATTACATTAATATACATTTTTATAAAACCCCCTCAAATTTTCATAAAACTCCCCTCAAATACATCATAAAGCACCCTCAAAGTTTCATAAATCCCCCTCCCAATTGATTTAAATTTGAACTCCAACTTCTCCCCACCTTATATTACATTTACCAATCTAAACCCATAATATGTTCATGTGTACATATTCCACCAATCAAATAATTTGGAGCGAGCATTTACACAGAGGGGTCCTTTTAATTTTTTAAGGGTGGTCCAAAAATTAACTATATATATACTAATTAAAAAAAAACTTTTTATGTGGGGTCCACACACCCCACTTCCTTCTACCTACATTCTGCTCTGTGTAATAGATTAGTTCAATCTTTTTATAAGCAGTAAGTGTGAAAGAATGATATAAGTGATCATACTTTTGTATTTTGTGATTATTGTGAATATATAATTTGATAATTTAAAATGTGTTGATAAGTTCAACTTAATGATAAGTTCAATTATGTTGATGTATTTAAATGAAAGTTGATAAGTTCAAACAAGTCTTGGTTAATTCAATATTTGACAGCATAATTTCAACAATTACTAAGTTTCAAGCCCGTGTAAACACATGCTAGAATGTAAGATCTTCGACATATAATTATATATATATATATATATATATATATATATATATATGTTTTGAGTAACATATCGCTTATTAATCGAATGTTAACATATATGTTTACAAAATTATTCTTTTAATTAAATAAGCTTAAAAAGCCTAAAGTAGTTTATGTATTCAAACAACTTAAAATAAACAATCACAAGCACCATTTTAGATTAAAGCACTTATATTAAAAGAAATGACTATAAAACCGGGAAGAGTAACTCAAAAAGTATGCATAAATATATAAGAGAAGCTTAATTTGGTAATTTCAATAATCTAAGCAGTAAATTCAAAAATCAATCATAAAAATAATGATCATACAAATCAAAGTGATGGAAATGCACCATCATATAAGCTATTTGACATATAATTCTATATCTCTATGTTTTGAGTAAGCTAATATTTGTTAATTGAATGTTAGTATATAGGTTTTCAAAATTATTCTTTTAATAGAGTAAGATTTAACAAGCCAAAAGCAGTTTGTATATTCAAACAACTTAAATAAACAATCGCAAACACTGTTTTAGATTAAAACACTTATGATGGAGGTAACAGTTTGCAACAAAGTGTCTAAGTTATGCTATATCCGGAAAACCATACCCGTGAGGGATCAAGAGTTTTTCCAATAACTTAAAGGGCTCATAGCTGCGTAGGAAAAACTAATCATTATAAATTAAATTCAAACTTATTTGATTACAACCAAAACCAATATCTTTTTATTAAGAAGGAAGTTTACTCAAGTGTAAATCTTCCACACTCCTGCATAATTTGGACCATGCAATCTCCTATGAAGTTTCCGACCACACTTCTATCCAAAAGAAAAAAATTGAACCAGATTACATGCATGTTATTACTATGTGAAATTAGATATTTTAGAACTAAGAGAGTGTTTGGTAGATCAATAGGAAATGATGGTTCATACATGTACTAATATGAAATATTTGATGGCTCGTTCAAGTAAGAAATCAATATATAAGATACATGAAAATTCAAATTCAAGCATCCTTTTATCTAAAATAACTTACCATTCAGCTAATACCTGTAAATAATTGGACCATTCAAGTAGGTTATAGTAGACGAGGTAGTGTTTGAAGTGGAGTTCTTGCATTTGAATAATCAATTAAAGATTATATATTTTGACCCAATTATCTATAGTGATTAATCTTCATAAATCCAGTCTTTGCAATCCATGTCATAAACCTAGTCTTGGTAATCCCTTGTTAACCTATTTGAGATCTAATCAAAATCCTTGATTTGAATGTCTAGCAACACCTTAGTAGAAATAGACATTTAGTTGACAAATATTAACTCATTTCTTGTCTTCCAGAATAGATATAATGTGGCCCGTGGTGTGGGACTTTCGAAACGGTATACCTCGACAACCTCAAATCATAACAATTTAACACCTCTTTAATGTTTGTTAAGCGTATCTTATCCATTAACCACCATACTAATAACATCTTTTAAACTTTACTTGAAACCGCAATTAACTAAAATAATGTCTCTATTAATAGACCACAAGAAGGAAAGACAACCAAATGATGATTATAAATATTAGATAGTCATTTACTGAGAATTATAAGAAATCTATATAATAAATATGTTTAAAACACCAATATTTTAAATCATAAATAATGCAAGCAAATGAGCATCTAAACTCACTAATAAGAATTAAAACATAATAGTTGAATAAGATAAGTATAAACCAACAGGAGCCTTGATGCTTTATGACGCCACATTAGAGCTAAAATATGAAACTGCAAAGAGTAGGATGATAAAATTTAACATATAAATTCTAAACATGAAATAAGCAACTTCAAGAAAAAAAAATTTATGGACCAAAAGAGGTATGGTCAAAAGACTATTTGAGTGAATAAGGTAGTAGGTGATGAAGGGAACAACAATATAAAGCCTTTGATAATCTTCATTAACAACTAAAGAGTTAGAAACAGATTACCCATTTCCAATCGTGAGTTTTTATGGGGCAAGGTCTTACTAATTGGTTTCCAAGTTCTCTTTTTATATACATGATTTTCCTCGTGAAGTTTTTGCAGCTCCGATGTGGGACAAAAGTTTCAACTCTTATTTTTATAATCTTCTTTCTAATTGTATGGCACGTCAATTAGCAACCCTCCCTAATTAACTTGAATTTCAAAATTAGAGTTCAATCCTACATGCCACCTAGGATTCAATACATTATAAGTTAGATAAGATATAGATACTTAAACAGTTTGATGGTTTTGTTATCATCAAATAGAGGGAGTTTCTTAGTCAAATGAAATACAATAATTGGATTTGATGAGAGAAACCATAGCTTAAAAGATAGCCTACAAATTGTAACTTTTAGTTATGTAAGTCTGTTCTGACTAGTCAATTCAAGTCGAGTAGTTTAGCTCTAGAACAGATTAGAGTTTTCTATGTAAGTTTTAGTTAACTTAGTAACTTCTTAGTTGAGTTTAGGTCTATATATTGCAAGTACAAGTCAAAGACCTAAGATTGGTTCACAAACTCAACTTGATGAGTTTCAAGCTAAGTAACTCAGCCCTAAAGAAGAAGTCAACCCAAAATATATGTTTCTAACTTCAAAAATCTCGAACCTACAACTAGGTAAGAAGATTTTAAAGGTTCAAGATTAGAAGATCAAGATATCTAAGTTATCCACTTGTTCATTAGAATAGATGAGTTAGTTAGATATTAGATTAGTATAAGTTTTAGTCTAATGTTTATCTAGTAGGAACAAGTTTATAATCTAACATCCTAATATATTTAGATTAGTATGTAATCTAACAACCTCATATATATAGAGGTTACTAATGGCGCTTTGTTAGTCTAGCAATACGTAAGTTCGTAAACCTGTTTGGAGAGTTCATTGTTTCTAATTTCATTAGGAGAAACTGTATGCAAGATCTAGCAATTAGTTTGTAAGATTGATAGAGTCTTAGATTGTAATAAGTCAGTTAAATCCAGTTTAATATTGATTTGTATTAAATAATTGACTGATAAATAAAAAACATTTGTGTAACATTGAGTTTCACGAGCTTAAAATCATTAATAATTTAAACTTTTTAAACATATATACCAAAAGCGTGCAGCGGAAACTAAACGCTGATTAAAAAAAATATAAAGTGTTGTTATCCGACTTGGCGATTAATAACACAATAACACCATCAGCCAAGTCCCAAAACGAACCGGTATTACCGTACTATAAACCAACCACCAGATCACAAGCAAATAAGCATAACAAAGTAGTGTTCCCAGAAAGAAATTACAACTACCGATAGGGACCCGCCTCACCAGGGTGCTTAATCTTTACCTGCGAAAAAGGTAAATCATGCACCGGTTAGCTACACTAGCTAGTGAGTACAGGTTACACATAAGTATCAACAAGCATGCTATCATAATACAGGAAAAGCACACAAGGCTATCATATCATATCGCGGTGTGCCAACATGTCAACAGGAGTCATATATCGCAGGGTTGCAAGTCCCGCTCAACGACTCCAACTAGGGAATCAACAACACCTAATCCACACTCGTGGGGGAAACGAAGAGCAGTCCACCCACGAGTTATGGATCCACTTGGACTCAATTTGGATCTTGATCAGCAGTCCACCCTGTGCCTGGCCCTCCAGAGTAAAATCTGGTTTTTCTCTCTCCTTTGACCAGCGGTGATACCGGAGCCAATACTTGCGTGTGACCCAATAGGACCATGCATCATCAGCCATGACACCAACTCGAGTGTGTCAGTGGGCATATTCCAACAGACTCCCACTTTCACATGACACACCTACGAAAGGTGTCACCGACATAGAGCGGCCTCTAGCAAGGCATCTATTCCCCCAAGTAAGCATGGGGTATGTCTTCCAAGATGCATACCAATCGAAAAGAATGGTCCTATAAATAAGTGACTATATATCCCTTCGTTCGTGATATCCGGCGTGAATGCGAGGCATGGAACGCTGTATTACCCATTTTCCAATTAGCATCAAGTGGGATATGTTACTTAAATCATTAATTATTCTAAATAAATTGTTATGGATGCTAGTGTTGATAATAGTTTTTTTATCACTTAAGTTTCGATTAAAGTGGTTAAGTTGCTAGTAGACTAAGTGTTGGAAATAAATAAATTGTATAAGTGAGGGATTAATTATTTATTTGGGCCTTGTTTATTTAAGTAAGTTGTTTAGATTTAATATATATTATTAAGCTTTGATTTAATGGATTTTTATAAGTATATTGGGTTAAAAGAATTAATTGGGCTTAGGGAATTCAAGAAGGATATGGACCATAATATGTGATTGGGCTTAGCATTTTAATATGGTGGGCTTAAGATATAAAATAGGTGGACCTAGATTAAATTACATGTTGGGTCTTGATTGTAGTTAAATTAAGTAAATAAAAAGAAAATGGAAATAGATTATATAAATATATTATATTTTAGTTTAGGGCACAACTTTTGAGAAACACTGTAGCCCTTCGACTTCTGTGCGCTGCTCAGCCGCCACCGCTACTCCGACCACCGCAGCCGCTATACTCCACCGCAGCTCCGCCGCTGCCGACAGCCGTAGACCACCGCCGATCGCCATTTTTTCGAGAGAAATCAATAGGTAACTTATCCCTTGCCATCCTAAGAACTTATAATTACCATTTTACGTCTTTTATATCGCGTTTAATGAGGATTTCGTAAGCTACCTTGTTGGGGTGTAGAGTTAAGAACCGAGGAATCCATTTTAGTTGTCGATCCCTAGCTTAAGTCGCCAAAGAACCCGTGTGTGTGTGCGATGAGCTGTGTGCGTGTAAGTGTGTGCGAGTCGCCGGAGGCGACGATGTTGAGTGGTTGTGTGTGTCGCCGAGGAGAACAGAGGAGTGTGTGTGTGTGTGCGCGACGGTTTGCGTCTGTGTGGCGGTGTGTGTGAGTATGTGGGTGTTCACGGTGTTCGTGTTCGTGTGTATTGCGTTCGTGTGTGTGTGTGCAGCGCCGCTGCCGCCGGAGAAGCAGTCGCCGGCGAGGTCAAAGAGGGGAGACGGGAAAGATGACTAGGAGAGAGAGGGGGTGCTGCTAGGGTTTTGTTTTGTGAGTGTGTGGGCTAATCTTATGTTTCATGTTGGGCTTTAGTTAGGGCTTGGATCAAAAACATATTATACATATCTTGTTGAGCCTGATTATTAAATCATACATTTGGGCCTTAAGAGTTTATTATAGAAAGAATAACTATATGCTCAAGGGTTGTGTTATTATTAGTGTTTAATTGTTGGGCCTTAGTAAATCTTTTGAAGTGATAAGTATGTATATATATATATATATATATATATATATATATATATATATATATATATTTATTTATTTATTTATTTATTTATTTATTTATTTATTTATATTTATATGTATGTATGTATATATATGTGTATTTATAATTATAAGTAGGTATATATATATATGTATATATACATACGTATTTATATATAGGTAAGTATATATATATATATATATATATATATATATATATATATATATATATATATATATCCGTATTAGACGGGTTACATTTGTAAATTAAGTCGGATTGGCCAAATCTAGGAAAGTAGTGCGACACATGGGGTGCGACTAGGCCTTGGACCGACCCAAGTTATGAGATGACTTAGTTATACCTCACGAGTGTGGGCCAGGTTGAGTAAGGAGTTATGATTCGTTCTAATTAAGTGGATATATATATAATATTGTAGGTCCTCGCAATTGGACGTGTTAGATATTCAGAGTTGTGAAAATCTGTTGCGTATTGAGTGAAATCGTCCGGCGCACTGAGTCGGTATTATGTGAAATGAGATGTGAAATGTATATGTGAGATGATATGTGAACATGGATTGATCTGTGAAGTATGATATATGCATACCTAGTGTGGTGTGTAAGTTAGTGTGCTCGCTAAGCTTTATGCTTACTGTTGTGGATTTACTATTTTTAGGAACTAACGGTGGAGAAGCTCCGGCATTGTGAAGATGGCTCATCACTTTTAAATGTTTCCGTTGTTTTATCTTTTAAATGTTTTAATTAGACTATAACTGTATTTTTACTCGAAAATACTTTCCAACGTGTAGTTCCGGGTGCGGGACCTCGTTGTGTTTTTGTGAACCGCTCGATGCAGATATATTATTTATTAGGAAATGCGTTTCGTCTCCGTTTTACTTGTTTATTATTTATTAAGAAAAAAAATTTGGGACATTACAACTTGGTATCAGAGCCTTGGTTTGAGGGATTCGAACATTCAAGCGGTGTGTTCGGACTTAAACCTTGGTTCTAAGTTTTCAAACGGTCGGGTCTAGGAATGTGATTAGGGTTCCTTGCATGTTCTTGTTTCATTGTTGCTTGGGATCTGACCCACGGTTCGAAGCCAGACTGCATTTTTGAACAAATGATGAGCTGTCAGCTGGTGCTTGGTCCTGGTGAGCACAAAGGTGAAGCATAGTATATATTGTTTAGTGAAATATACCGTGTAGATTAATCCATGATGTTGAGAATGTAATTTTGACTGTATCCATGTTTAGGCAAATTATGTATGCTATAAGCTATGCATGGTGGTAACCACATAAGTTTAGAATGAATGATTTGGCCTTATTGCATGTTCTTGTTTGATTGTTGTGGTAGGGTAGAATCAAACACTCGACTACTTATGTGAATTAACATTATGCAAAGTTGTATATATAATATGCTTAGACTAGGATACGACGATTGGGATGTGAAACCTTATGTGATGAATGATTGTACTAGAGTGTGAAACACTAAGGTGTATGTGTATTGAATTGAGAAACTTATTGTGCAAATTGAAATTGTGAAAGTTGAAAAAAATAATAGTGATTGCATCCATGTCTATGTATATTGTGAATACCGTGTGTCATGTATAATGATACTCATATCAATTTAGAACGGTTGTTTCGACTTTATTTCATGTTCTTGTTTGATTGTTGGAATGAGGAAAAACCAAGCGTTCGACTGTTTATATGAATTAACAGTATGCATGGTGGTATACATGATATATTTAGATTGGGATGCAATGGCCATTATGTATGTGAAAGATTGTTATGAGAAACATGGCATAAGCCTGTGAATCGGGATTTTAAGTGGTAATGGCAAGACTCGGTATGTGTGATGTGTTTAGAATAATATAAGGGCCCATATTATTACAAGCACATGATACCTGCCAAGGCTTACCGGAATCACGAGGAATCTTGTGAATCAGGTAAGGGGTACTTGTAGAAGTAGTATGCCTGTAGAGTAGGAGTGCCTTAGTACGTGTAGGGCTACTCAAGATGATGTGAAATGCATACTAGATTGTGAAAAGATTGTGATTATGAATTATGATATGATTAGGACAGTATGGTAAAGCCACCTTACGATAGTGCGTTACCTATACTTCCAGGATGGTGAACACGAGGAGAAATTGCAATCTTATTACTGCTAGAGTTGGAACCAGCCGGGGGCCCTAGGGGCTCGAGACTAGTGTTACGAGCGAGACTGATCCTCGCCAGCAACCGATTCTGAACGAGACTGTGTATGGGAATAGAAATCCGAGGATTGTGACGCCGGAGAATGTGGTACTCGGTACTGATGAGGAGGAAGAGCCTGATAGGGAAACTCTTTTGGCAGCCAAGGTGACGGCTGATGTTATGAAAGAACTACGGGAAATGTTATCCAAGATCGTTACTGAGATCAAGGAGGATATGGAAAAGATGATAGATCAGAAACTCGGTGCTTTATGGGCTGTGAGAGAAGCAGCTGCTGCACCGGTGGTTACACCGGTAGCGAATCAGACACAACAGGGTGGATACAGAGACTTCTCGACATGTGGGCCGCCGATCTTCGAGAGGGATATGGACCCTGTGAAAAGTTCTCAATGGATCTCTGCTATAGAAGGAGCTTTCTATACGAGCCGTTGTGCAGAGGTGAGTAAAGCGTGGTTCTCGTTGAACCTTCTGAGAGGGGCAGCAAAGACTTGGTGGAATCTGCTGAGACAGATGAAAGGAGAGTCAATTTCAGTTATGACCTGGAGTGAATTCAAGGATTTGTTTACTGATCAGTTTGCTCCGAAAGTGGAAAGAGAAAGATTGATGAACGAGTTTCTAAAGCTGGAGCAAACTACTGAAACGGTGAATGAGATCACCACCATCTTCAAAGAGAAGGTCTTGTTCTGCCCTGCCTACGTGGCAGATGAGAGTCTACAGATGCACCGTTACTTCCAGATGCTAACGGAAGATATTCGCGAGATCGTAGCAACGGTTAGGTGCACGACGCTAGCACAAATGGTCGAGGTCGCGAGAAAGAGAGAGATGTATCTGGATATGAGAGCTAAGAAGAGAAATGTAGTGGAATTAGGTGCCCCTCACGGTAAGGTATAGGAGAAGAAACCCAAAACTGGAGGTTCCCAATCAGTGGGTAGAATTGCAAGTGAAATGCCCAAGGTGCGGGAAAGGGCATACTGGAGAGTGTTGGTATGCTCGTTTAGGTGCGGACCGGATTTCACAACGGTACAAATGCACACGGCATAGCTGGGCAGAGAACCCATCGCGTGTAGCAAGATGTGCTGGTAAGACCGATGATATATATCGAACACGGGTAAGCGTAAAAGCTATGGCTACTCTTATTCCAAACTGATGTCTAGTTAGATAGATAGGTGAGGATAAAAATAGACTAAATACTAGGCAGGAAAAGTAAATAAAACAGGAAATAAAAGAAAGTGCCAAGTCACGAATCCTCCAAATCAATATTAATAGTAGCGTTAGCTAATCCGGTTATAAAATGAATGAAATTATTAAGATGATTTCTAAAGCTGATTCGGTACCAATCTTTTATCAGTACAAAACGATCTTAAGGTAACTCTTATTTAATCCCTGTATTATTAAAATACCGGTTAGATAAAACCTCGCTTCCTGGGTGTTATCCCGTTTTACTTAAAAGGTCAGTATTTATCTCCTAATGAAATAATAGACAGGATAATTATCATTGTCTGTCAACATCCGGTAAGAAGATATATATTTAGATATTAAGATAATATATCAGTTCAACACCTCAAGTGAGTCTATGAGCAAATGTCACTGTATACACATACCAGACTTATACGTATCATACACCTCAAGCGGGTCCATGAGCAAATGCATATAAATATGAGTCTGTTTGAATATATATGTATAAGGATACAGATATCCTAAGCAAATGGTTTTTCAACACTTACGATGCCGATTACCCGCATGAACTGATAGTTTTATACAAAATAGCTAATTATAATGTTTCATTATTTCAGAAATACCAAGTCTTAAATAAACTCATCACAATATAATCCTACGCATAACAACTACATATTATATCAATTCGGATTCATTGTAACGAAGCGAAAATAAAGGAAAGAGAATACCATTTTGTATTATACAAGGTAGAAATACATCTGGACAGCATCTCGACTCGTACAAACTTGCTGGAACTCGTTTCCGAAGACATAAAAACAACTACAGCTACGAAAACTACAAATCTACGCTATAAACTACGTATTTACATGGATAGGAGGCGAGGAAGCCTCCAGAGCAGCCCGAAGTCCCCCTGGAGTCGCCTAAGTTCGGCTGGAGTGGTGTGTGGACGTCTGGAAGGTGTGTAAAGGTGTAAGAGAGGTGTCTTTGTCGAATGAGGCTTGGCTTGCTATTTATAGGCGTGAAAACGGATTTACGCGCCGCGTAATGATCTATTTCCGCGGCGCGGAAATATGCCTGGCAATATTCTCTGACAAGATTCCTTTGCAACTTGCACTAACAGCTTGCATTCTAGAAGGTTGGGTCCGCGTCGCGGAAGAAGATAGGGTACGCGCCGCGTAAATTGCTTTTTCAGAAAATCTTCGCCTTTTGCGCGGTGTTTTCTCGTTTTGACGCGTGTTATCCATTTTTCCGTATTATCTACCTGAAATAGTCTTGAATAAAATAAGAAAACATTTAAAGCTCATTTTGGCTATATTTTATTTATTTAAAACAGATATTGACAGATATCAGATATATATTTAATGTATAATTCTGCCAATATCAAGTGTCGTCTAGGACAAATGAACTGTTACAAGTGTGGGAGACAGGGACACGTGAGCAGAGACTGTCGGTCCGGTACGAGTGTATGTTTCAGATGCAACCAGCCAGGACACCGCATGGCGGAGTGTCCTGTGGGAGGAGTAGGACCAGTTCAACAACAACAACCACCGCTCATGATCACGAACGGAGAAAGAGGCCAGATACCGAGGGCTCACGGCCGAGCTTTTCAGATGATGACAGAGGAGGCCATGACAGAACCAGGTAATTTTACTATGACTCTATGTTTTTCTTGACATTGTTGGCTAGTTTGCGAGAAAATCCTCTAATATTACTTCATTTATTGAATTATTGATTTGTGCTACAAGTATAGAAACACCGGTAGAGGTAGAAATCGTAGACGAGAAAAACTATAAATATGATTGTCGTGTATAAGGGTATGTGATAGGGGTATGTGAGACTAAGTTTACCATAAATTTCATATCAATTCAAATTAGAGCGTACAAGGGATTACAGGGTCAAACCCTAAGTGGGGGAGAAATTCAGAGATGTGCAATGTTTTTAGCACTCGAAATGATGATGAGTTAGCGTTACCGGATTATTCGAATAGTGACTTCGAGGACGAAGTCGTGTTTAAGTGAGGGAGAGTTGTAATACCCGTTTTTCAATTAGCATCAAGTGGGATATGTTATTTAAATCATTAATTATTCTAAATAAGCTGTTATGGATGCTAGTGTTGATAATAGTGTTTTAATTACTTAAGTTTCAATTAAAGTGGTTAAGTTGCTAGTAGACTAAGTGTTGGAAATAAATAAATTGTATAAGTGAGGGATTAATTATTTATTTGGGCCTTGTTTATTTAAGTAAGTTGTTTAGATTTAATATATATTATTAAGCTTTGATTTAATGGATTTTTATAAGTATATTGGGTTAAAAGAATTAATTGGGCTAAGGGAATTCAAGTAGGATATGGACCATAATATGTGATTGGGCTTAGCATTTTAATATGGTGGGCTTAAGATATAAAATAGGTGGACCTAGATTAAATTACATGTTGGGTCTTGATTGTAGTTAAATTAAGTAAATAAAAAGAAAATGGAAATAGATTATATAAATATATTATATTTGAGTTTAGGGCATAACTTTTGAGAAACACTGTAGCCCTTCGACTTCTGTGCGCTGCTCAGTCGCCACCGCTACTCCGACCACCGCAGCCGCCAAACTCCACCGCAGCTCCGCCGCCGCCGACAGCCGTAGACCACCGCCGATCGCCATTTTTTCGAGAGAAATCAATAGGTAACGTATCCCTTGCCTTCCTAAGAACTTATAACTACCATTTTACGTCTTTTATATCGCGTTTAATGAGGATTTCGTAAGCTACCTTGTTGGGGTGTAGAGTTAAGAACCGAGGACTCCATTTTAGTTGTCGAGCCCTTGCTTAAGTCGCCAAAGAACCAGTGTGTGTGCGCGACAAGCTGTGTGCATGTGAGTGTGTGCGAGTCGCCGGAGGCGACGATGTTGAGTGGTTGTGTGTGTCACCGAGGAGAACAGAGGAGAGTGTGTGTGTGTGCGCGGCGTTGTGTGTGAGTATGTGGGTGTTCACGGTGTTCGTGTTCGTGTGTGTTGCGTTCGTGTGAGGGTGTGCAGCGCCGCTGCCGCCGGAGAAGCAGTCGCCGGCGAGGTCAAAGAGGGGAGACGGGGAAGATGACCAGGAGAGAGAGGGGGTGCTGCTAGGGTTTTGTTTTCTGAGTGTGTGGGCTAATCTTATGTTTCATGTTGGGCTTTAGTTAGGGCTTGGATCAAAAACATATTATACATATCTTGTTGAGCTTGATTAATAAATCATACATTTGGGCCTTAAGAGTTTATTATAGGAAGAATAAATATATGCTCAAGGGTTGTGTTATTATTAGTGTTTAATTGTTGGGCCTTAGTAAATCTTTTGAAGTGATAAGTATGTGTGTATATATATATATATATATATATATATATATATATATATATATATATATATTTATATTTATATGTATGTATGTATATATATTTATATTTATATGTATGTATGCATATATATGTGTATTTATAATTATAAGTAGGTATATATATATATATATATATATATATATATATATATATATATATATATATATATATATATATATATGTATGTATGTATGTATACATATATATACGTATTTATATTTATAGGTAAGTATATATATATATATACACACATATATGTATTATAAATATATATGTATGTATATATGTATTTACATATATATATATATATATATATATATATATATATATATATATATATCCGTATTAGACCGGTTACATTTGTAAAGTAAGTCGGATTGGCCAAACCTAGGAAAGTAGTGCGACACATGGGGTGCGACTAGGCCTTGGACCGACCCAAGTTATGAGATGACTTAGTTATGCGTCACGAGTGTGGGCCAGGTTGAGTAAGGAGTTATGATTCGTTCTAATTAGGTGGATATATATAATATTGTAGGTCCTCGCAATTGGACGTGTTAGATATTCAGAGTTGTGAAAATCTGTTGCGTATTGAGTGTGCTGCGGATCAGGTGAGTCCACTAACTTATACATGATATTAGTGATGTATATGTTGTATATATGTGTAAATGTGATGTGTGTGCTTGATGTGATGTGAAGGGTTACGTCGTGTGAGTGAAAACGTAACTCGGGCACAGTCAGACATAGTGGTGAAACCCTTTGTACGGATTGGGTAGTCGGCTGTGACCCAAAGGTGAAATCGTTCGGTGCACTGAGTTGGTATTATGTGAAATGAGATGTGAAATGTATATGTGAGATGATATGTGAACATGGATTGATCTGTGAAGTATGATATATGCATACCTAGTGTGGTGTGTAAGTTAGTGTGCTCCCTAAGCTTTATGCTTACTGTTGTGGATTTACTATTTTCAGGGACTAACGGTGGAGAAGCTCCGACATTGTGAAGATGGCTCATCACTTTTAAATGTTTCCGCTGTTTTATCCTTTAAATGTTTTAATTAGACTATATCTGTATTTTTACTCGAAAATACTTTCCAACGTGTAGTTCCGGGTGCGGGACCTCGTTGTGTTTTTGTGAACCGCTCGATGCAGATATATTATTTATTATGAAATGTGTTTCGTCTCCGTTTTACTTGTTTATTATTTATTAAGAAAAACAAAATTTGGGACGTTACAAACGCCGTCAACCTCAAGCACATCCACAATTATGTTTCTCGATTAAGACCAAATATGACAAACAAACAAGTTGAAAATTGATCCATTATCAATCCAACGTGAGCACAACCATGCATTTAGGTGTCATCAATATAGTCAACGAGGGGCCCAATGATATCTCTCCTTAGAGGAACGAATACCTTTGACTACATCGTTCCCTCATAATAGCAAGACCTTGCCTGAAATCTCCCCTTATAACGGCCAGTTACGAACCGCGTTAGAAAGCAATGAAAACAAAACCATACTAGTACTTGGAAAGCGCATGCATATCCAGTAGAAGGATAAATAATATTATCATCCTGATTTACTCATGACGAAGTCCATGAAGTAAACTCAGGTGCAGGTCATCCAGTCACTTGATCTATTATCAAGTACAGACTAGTGTTGCATAACTTTATAATCATCCATTATGAATACTCTACCAACCACTTGCCTCGATCTTAATTCACTTCTTCCTTCCATGAAGAACGACTGATCGTGGATAATTTAGAATAATAAATTATTCAGGGAAGTATTTAAACATGCAAAGATAGAACACAATAAGATTTCATGAAAGTAACTGCACCATGAGTATATTAAAATCTCTTTTTAATAATCATTACAATCAGAAATACAATATTACTTAATGTTCTCAAAACATTTATTACAACTAAAATAAATCAAACCAAGTCATTAGCAAATCTAATGCCTATAGACCTAGCGAGAGAATCATGTTTAGTTTGCGACAAGGGTTTGGTGAGCGGGTAAGCCAAATTCCCCTCAGTCGGTACTCTACTAACCATGATCTCACCATCCTCGATGATATCACGTATGAAGTGGTATTTCCGAGCGATGTGTCTTGTGCGTCGATGGGCTCTCGGTTCCTTAGTTAGAGCTACTGCACCCTCATTGTCATAAAAGATCTCAATAGGGTCAGCGATGATAGGAACGACTCCAAGGTCTTGGATGACTTTCTTCATCCAAACCGCCTCCTTAGCAGCCTCGCTCGCAACAATGTACTCAGATTCCGGGGTTATATCAGCCACGGTATCTTGCTTGGAACTTCTCCAACTAATAGCACCGCCATTCAATAAGAACACAAACCCCGATTGTGATCGGCAGTCATCCTTGTCCGTCTGGAAGCTAGCATCAGAATATCCAGTAACCCTGAGCTCCTCCGATCCACCAAACACCAAAAACATGTCCCGAGTTCTCCGAAGATACTTGAGAATGTTTATGACCGCGACCTAATGACTTTGACCAGGATTGACCTGATATCTACTCGCCATGCTCAAGGCATATGAAACATCAGGCCGAGTACAAAGCATGGCGTACATGCTCGATCCCACCGCTGAAGAATACGGAACTCGACTCATCTCATCTAGTTCCTCTTTGGAACTAGGACATTGAGACTTGCTCAATGACACGCAGTGCAACATAGGCAAATTCCCTTTCTTGGAATCTTGCATCTTGAATCTCTTCAAGACTTTATCTATATATGTACTCTGGCTCAAACCAATGAGTCTTTTAGATATATCTCTATAGATCTTTATCCCTAAGATATATGCAGCCTCTCCCAAGTCTTTCATAGAGAAACAACTTCCAAGCCGGATTTTAACCTCCTGCAAGGTAGTCACGTTGTTTCCTATGAGTAGTATGTCATCACTATACAAGACAAGGAATACTACAACCCTCCCACTAGCCCTGACATACAGACAAGGTTCATCTTTGCTCTTGGAAAAGCCAAACTCTTTGACTTTCTCATCAAAGCAAAGATTCCAACTCCGAGATGCTTGCTTAAGACCATAAATGGACCTCTTAAGCTTGCAGACCTTATCAGGATACTCGGGGGTGTACGTAACCCTCAGTTTGTGCCATGTACACCTCCTCTGCCAACTTCCCGTTAAGGAAGGCAGTCTTGACATCCATTTTCCATATCTCGTAATCGTGATATGAAGTAATAGCCATAAGTATCCTAATAGACTTCAACATGGCTACTGGGGAGAAAGTTTCATCATAGTCAACGCCGTGAGTTTCAGTGAAACCTTTAGCCACCAATCGGGCTTTGAAGGTGTCTACAATTCCATCCATGTTGATCTTCTTCTTAAAGACCCATTTGCACCCAACTGCCCTGTGCCTTGGTACAGGATCAACCAAGTCCCAGATTTGATTGTCGGCCATGGATTGCATCTCGTTTTCCATCGTCTCCTTCCACTTAGCAGACTGTGGGCCCGCTACAGCTTCCCGGTAGTTGGTTGGTTCATTATGACCTACAAATAGCTCGTCGCCCTCAAATATGAGAAATCCATATCTTTGTGGCTCGTTACGAGTTCTACTAGATCTACGGACTACAGATGGTTGTGTGTCAGGTACCTCAACATCCATTTGTTGAGGCTCCACTTCTTTCGATTCGCCAATCTCCGAAGTGGTACTAGTGCCAACATCAGGCTTTCATCGGTGTCATCTTGAATTTCTTCTAGATCGACTTGCCTCCCATTAGCCTTTTCGGATATCAGCTCCCTCTAGAGGAAGACCGCCTTTCGAGCAACAAATACCATGTTCTTGGAAGGTTTGTAAAACAAATATCCAAAGGCGTTAGCTGGGTAACCAATGAAAATACACTTCTCAGCTCTGGGTTCGAGTTTATCTTGAGCCTCAAGTTGTACGTAGGCCTCGCAACCCCAGACTTTGAAATAAGCATGCGAAGGAGCTCTTCCATGCCAAATCTCAAATGGTGTACTTGTAACCTTCTTTGTTGGTACAAGGTTCAAGGTCCTTGCAGTGGTTTCCAAAGCGTATCCCCAAAAACTAATGGGTAGCTTTGTTTGACTCATCATAGGCCGAACCATATTAAGCAATGTGTTCCTCCTTTCAGCGACCCCATTTAATTGTGGTGTCCTGGGTGGAGTAAATTGTGAGTTAATCCCACAATCCTTAAGATGATCGAGAAACTCGATACTAAGATACTCACCACCTCTATCGGATCAGAGAATCTTAGTCCGCTTGCCAATTGATTCTGCACTTCGTTTTGGTACGTCTTGAATACCTCAAAGGTTTCAGACTTATGCTTAATTAAATAAATATAACCGTACCTACTGAAATCATTAGTAAATGTAACAAAGTACTTGGAGTTGTTCCTTGTGGCGGACTTGAATGGACCACACACATCCATGTGAACGATATCCAACAAGTCCTTGCTCCTCTCACTAACGCCCGTGAAGGGTGCTTTAGTCGTCTTTCCTAATAGACAAGAATCGCATACGTCGCTTGACCCGTGGTCAAACGATTCCAAAATCCCATCCGCTTAGAGTTTGGCGATGCATTTCTTGTTTATATGGCCAAGACGACTATGCCACAATGACAACTTGTTCAAACCATTTTTGGACTCAGAATCAATATTCATGATTGAGTTATTACTTTTCACATACACACTTGTCTCATAAATTCCACGATATTGATAAGCTTTAAAATGATGAACATCACCTTTAAAGCAAGAAATAATACCATTATAAAAATTAAAAGAGTATCCATCATCAAAGAGTGTATGTAATGATAAAATGTTTCTTGCCACGCAGGGTGAAAAGCAAACATTATTTAAAGTAATAACTTGGCCTGAAGGAAAGGCAAGATCCGCACTCCCAATTCGTTCCATAGGGACCACCTCTTTGTTCCCCATGATCAGATCCAACTCTACAGCACCCAGAACCCTACTTCTTTTTAGCACCTGCACAATGTTACAAACGTGAGTGCCACAACCGGTGTCTAAGACCCAGCCGTTAGAAGTAGTGGTGTTGTGGAGTTCAATCATAAATATACCTGAGGTACCAGCTCCCTTAGCCTTAACGCGCTTGAGCTTCTCGAGGTACTTTGGGCAAGAACGCCACCAATGCCCCTTTTCCTTGTAGTAGAAGCACTTGGCTTCCGCAGGGTCCTCGGTATGTGGAACCGGGCTCTTCCCCTTACCCTTTGGGTTTGGTTTAGGGTTAGGTTTGGGATTACCAACCTTCCCCTTTCCCTTACCCTTGGTTGGAGGGGTCGAATCCTTTCTTTTCTTGTTTCCACCCTCTGGGATAGCTACAACGGAAGTGGACGAGGTAGACGGCTTCTTGGCTATGTTAGACTCAACCGTCTTCAGCATGCCATGAAGCTCCATGAGGGTTTTGTCCATACTATGCATATGGTAGTTCCATATGAATTAGGAGTATGAACCGGGTAGGAATTGGAGGATAATATCCGTCGCCAACTACCTCCCGATGGGAAAACCCATCCTCTCCAAGAGGTTCACGTACGCTTTCATCTTGAGCACGTGGACACTCACGTTTCCGCTCTCTTGCATGTGGCAATCGAAGAGGGCTTTTACACACTCGAAGCGCTCTTGCCTAGCTTGTTGTAGGAACATTTCCTTCAGCTGGCTAATCATATCATGCGCCCCTAGATGTTCCATTTGCTTTTGGAGCTCAGGAGTCATCGAGGAGAGCATGATGCAAGACACCTCGTTGGTGTCCTTGACGCACTTGTCATACGCGTCGCGGACGGCCCTAATCGCATTCGCCGCAGGTGCTTCCGGGAGTGGCTCCTCAATGGCCCACATCTTTTGTTCATACCTAAGGGCTATCCTTAGTTACATGAACCAATCCATAAAGTTGAGGCCTTAAGTTTAACCTTCTCGAGGATTAGCTTGAGGGAAATTGAGTTCAATGAAGTTGAAGCGGTGTTGTTGTTGGATGCCATCTACAAAATAGAGTACCAATTTTAGTTGTAAAATCCTTGTAAAATAATTACCCATATAGTTAAGAAAACCAATTATTTAAACAAGGCTAAGAACCATATTTCACTCTACCTCGTGCCGGGTTTGCCGCGAACTACACGAAGCAAGCTATTTAGGCCGGTAAACATTTTACCGATTGCAAACATTTTGCAACTCTTAGGTCCTTGCGGGATCCTTCGACATCCATTATGTCTAGGCATGTTTGATCCCTTCCCGCACCAATTCACTTGTTTATCTCAAATGAATCGGCTTAATTCCGACCCCACTTAAGAACCACAACGAATTTGTGAGTCGTCCGTCAAGACACACGTTGGTACTCTCGACCAATCATTGGTTCGAGCTTTTGCTCGACGACCAACATTGCGAGTTGCCAAACTCACCTTCCACATATCTCCACAAGGAATGATTCGGCTTAAATCCGTCAACCATCCAAGCTTCGATAGATTCAGGTGGTGTCGTCTTACGGATGGTGTGTGACTTACTTTTGAAAAACGGGTTTTTTTTCCAATGAAATCATTTGCATGATTTTTGAGAATCAACAATTGAATGACAAAATACCATTTTTCGCTCATTTAATATAATACCAATATTATATTAATTTGTTGATTCTATGCGGTGACGAAATTGTAAACCATTTTACAAAATCTTGTGTTAATTTATCTATTAAAAATTTTCTAGCATGCGAATCCTAAATTCATGCAAGAAATAAAATAAATAAACACAACCACGCATATCAAACACAAGTCCGGTAACATGCCCAATTCTATGTGTTTTCCCCGTGAGCCAAAACGGGGAAAACCAAGTCAACTAGGGACAAGACCAAAACAATTGTCGTGCTGGCTCCCACCAAATCCGGCATCACCATTAGCCACCCGGATTGCTCCTCGCCGAGACATCATCGCCATGACTCCCGATGGTGGAATAATATTAAACTAAGTACAAGTACATAGAAATAAAGAAACGACAGACATGTCGCATTTTCTACTACTCTATTACAAGTACAAAGAATAAAAGAAACGACATGCAAGCCGCGCCCAAAATTGATTACAATAATACGGCACGCATGCCACCAAAATAACCAATCAATCACAACAAACATCACAATGGTCTAAAGGGCAATCTTGTTACCGAACAACACAATCAACACAAAGCAAACCAAAACCATGGTGTGCCACCAAAACCATGTCAACAAATATATTTTGATCAAGATTGTCAAAACACTCAAGGCCCAAAAGACAATCCTAATACATATACATTTGTAAATCTAATACCAAGTTTAAAAATACATATGCATATATACTCTTATATGTATATGTTTTTATGCACTTCATGCCAAGTCATACAAAACATATAAATAAAAGAATCAAAATATAGTAGGGAATCCAAAGATCAAAACTGATCAAAATTTGACAAAACTGGAATTTATAAAAACCAAACAGCCTGTTTTAAATTTTTCCAGATTCTGGTCGAAAAACACAAAGGCACGGCCGTGCCTCATGAGAGGTACGGGGGTGCCCTCCTAATAAATTTCCAGAATCTTTAAAAATAGCATTTTAAAACAATTCCGCCGGCATGACCCGTACCCCCACAGGCACGCCCGTGCCCCGCCACGGGCACGCCCCATGCCTCAGAGAGGTACAGCCGTGCCCGGTTGCCAGAAAACCATTTTTGGTAGAATTTCGAGTTTTTCAAGTAAAATGTGCAAAGCCATGTTAGAGATGGCTCTGATACCACTGTTGGGTATTGGTGGTTTCATAAAACGTAACGGGAGCAAGAAAGGGTGGTAAACAATTTTTCATTCAAACCACCAATGTCCACCAAATGGACAAAAACTCTAAACATGAACTAAGCAACACAAACAAACAAGAAGGTTAGTGATATACCCTTGATGCAAGAATCCCTTCTAGTTGGTAATAGTGATCTTGGAATTATAGTGTTCAATATTGAACACTCTCTAATAGTATCCACACCAAGTGCACCTTGGCTTCCACTTGTTAGAGTGTTGGATAACCTTCCAAAGCACCACCACTTGATCACCTTTGCAAACCACAAAGCCTTGTATTTTAAAGTGTGTTTAGAGAGAAAGTATGCACCAAGTTTTTCCAAATTGTGTAACCATGACTAACTAGCATCATGAGGCTTATATAGAAGTCTCATATCAGTTCAAATTCGTGCCTCATAATGCCAGAGATCAGTTTCATCAATTAGTGCCACTTAATCTAGCTTAAAAGCCTAATTAAGATGACTGTTACAGCACTGGGCACGTCCGTGCCCTTACAGGCACGCCCATGCCGGCCCAATGTAGGCACGCCCATGCCACAACGGGTATGGGCTCGTGCTTGGTGTTGAGGCACGACCGTACCTCCAAGAGGCACGTTCGTGCTTGATCAGAAGGTACGCCCCACAGGCACGCCTACCTTGGGGTGTGCCCTGTCATAAGGCATGGTCGTACCTGTATAAGGCATGTCCGTGCCTGGCCCTCCAAAGTCAAATATGGTTTATCTCTCTCCTTTGACCAGTAGTGATACCGGAACCAATACTTGGCGTGTGACCCAATAGGCCCATGCATCATCATCCATGAAACCAACTCGTGTGTGTCAGTGGGCATATTCCAACAAACATAAACACACAAACACATAGCCTATCCAATCAGGATCTAGTTGCATGCATGCATAAGATCAGATCAAGTTCTACTCATACTTGATGAACAGAACATACAAATACACTTAAACATGGCGTACACATGATTCACTTTTACATACCTTTATTCACTAACAATATAACATGTAGCATGGCATATCACATTATAACATACCTTACGCACGCACATGTGGAAGCACCAATTACACATTTAAGCACACAAGGGTTAGCACTACTTACTGAGCCGGTACTTACCTAGAGTTCACAAGAGATAGATACAGTGCTCAGTGTCCTCGGGTTCTTTAGGATCACGTAATACATGTACCCATGTTGGTTATCACTTACACTTAACACATACAAGCTTAAAGCACGAGTTACACAAATTGCTATACTAAACCCCTGCTTGCGACCGTAGGTACTAGCCTTACGGTCGCAAGGGACCTTCAGGAACACCCCTTACGATCGCAAGGACATCCCTTGCGACCGCAAGAATTCCTTTCCCAAAAACCAATGCTTACGATCGCATGGGAAATCCCTTTTGCCCGCAAGCATGGTTCCTTGGTTGGCTACGACCGTAAGTTATGTACCTGCACTCGTAAACCTCATTTCCTTCGCTCGTAAGCGGTAAACCAAAAAAAACACACAATTACGGTCGCAAGTACCCTTGCTTGCGATCGCAAGGATCATTAACAGCTTACAGTCGCAAGGGAGATTCCTTGCTACCGCAAGGACTTCAAACATGGCTTATGGCCGCATGTACCTCCCCTTGCGACCGTAAGCAAGGTCGGCACAGCAGGCCTTCGTTCCTGTTTCGCACAGCTTCTGTAATTTCATGTTTTTGACACATAATCGACCCAAAACTCAATTCTAATCATTTGTACACTTCATTTGACATCAAGGGAAGCTTATGAACACTTTTAGCACCAAAACCCTTCACAAGAACATCACCTACACCATCAAAATGGTGTATCTTATCATGAACTCAAAACGAAGTTTTAATCATGGAATTCTTACAAGTAAGGTGAAGAAAGGCTTCACAAACAGATTATACACTTGATCCAACAGCCACAAATTCGAAAATCTATTGTTTCTTGTTGAATTCTTTTTTCAAACTTGAGAGCATATGTGTGTGTGGGTTTTCGTATGTATGTATGTGTTCTAGTGTGTGTAAATGGGTTCAACAGAGGATAAGAAGCAACTAACCGACTTTGAGGTTTATTTATTAAACCTCGGGTATTTTGTTCCCATTTTTAACTTACAACTTAACACACGTGTACCCGTTTCAACTAACGGGGATATCTTTGGAACCATTATTTAAAACCTTTTAACTTTTTATCATTTGTACTTGTTAACCTAACTTTCATATAACACCTCATATATCCACTTTGACCAACTAAAATATTTATTTAAATTCAAGGTACAATCACTTGAGCATGAAGTACAACTAGGTACTACTAGGCCCATTTTGATGATGTTACAATTCGTTTTAGTTTGATTTGTTCATAATCGTTGCATTCCATGTGTGATGGTAATTATAAAATAAAAATTATTTTTAGATTTACAAGAGTTATTATATATTATAACAATTATCAGGAAGGTTACTATTCAATGAAGAGTAAATTTCCTATTAATTATTATATATTTAGATAGATTTGCAGAAAAAAAAACCATCAATCCCATTTGGCGGAGTGGAAATTAGTTAAAAGAAATATAAACAGCAGGTCATGTGTTCGACCCATACCTCTGGTTTTAGTTTTGATTATTTTCCCTTGTGCCTATATATTACTACATTTAAATGATTACTTTTATGTATTATTTGTTTTCTTTTCATATTTTATAAAACATAGTGTTGGATACAAATATTAATCTATATTGTTTGTTATTTATTTTTATCTAACATAAATTCTATCTTATGATACTTATCTAACCAACTATCATTAAAATTTTCATCATTGAAAGATAGAATGTAATATGAAAATAAAAATCTAATCAAATGAACATCCTAAATATTTAATTTGCACTGATTTATTTTTAAATATTTATATTTGCATGTTAGTTTTATATTTTGTTCGCAGTGAAACTTCGCTGCAATGCGCAGTATAAGTTAACTCGTTTTGATTATTTATTGATATGTTTAATAAAACTTTTAAATTACATATAAAATTAATGAGTTGTTTGATAAAACAAAATGATTAAGTGTCAAATTATTCAATAGTATGAATAAGTTAAAACCTCTTGTATGGAACTGGCACTTTAATGACAAGCTATTCGATAAAATTTTAAATGAACAATCTTCATGATGAAATTACCATTTTAACCTTTATAATGATTTATTTTAAAATAAGATATGATTTTTAAAATAAGAACGTGTGAAAAAAGGTGTTAGGGTAAAATATTGAGTATTTAATAATTCCGGATATGTTTTAAGACTAATTGATTTGAGATTATTTTCCTCTTCCATTCAACACAATCTTAAGTCAGAGACGAAAATCAAATAAACTGCTAAATAATTTAACATTCAGTGCTAAATGCATAAAATTAATGGATTATGAGAAATTAATAGTAGGTTTGGTAGTATAAATACCTTGTTATATATGTACATAAAATTAAAGTATATCTATTGATGTACCTAAAAGTGACAATATATAATGGATTTTAATTCACCAAAATATATTTAGTTTGTCATGTTTTACTATTGTATGTATCAAATTTTAAAAGTTTCTATTGATGTATCAAACTTTTAATTTGTTGTTATTGTATGTATTTCAATTACATAAAAGAAGCAAGTTTAGTATATACAATACAAAGTTTAATAATACAAAATAGTGACAAACTAAATTTTTGGTACACAATAGAAAATTTTAAAGTCGGATAAATACAATAACAAAACATGATAGGTGTGATGGATTGGATCGACTTGGAAAATGGAAAGATTTGTACAAGTTATATGTTTGGTCACAATTTACTTTTTTAACTTATGTTGTGAACTTTCCTTTTTCAACCATAACATTCCTTTATTATACTGACATATGATACAACTAACAATATGAAAACTTCTATAAGATCAAAGTCATAAAATTATATACTAGCTTCATTTGGTGGCCAAAAGTTTATTAGCTCATTTAGGTGTCACTTTTACCATTCTCATCTGTCTGCGAAGTTAACATAGGAGCATGTATGAAAATCCAACATAAGAAAAGAGAAAACTAGAGAAACTCGTACTCACTGTTCACTCAGATCCAGCTGCACTCTTTTACCACTTTCTAAAGTTTGAATGGCCTCATCTTTGGACAACGTTTTGGAGTGTGGAGATCATATTTTGAGATTTGAAAGTTGATATCGACAGGCTGAACTGATTGCAAACTTTCGGGTGATGTTCTCGTATGTTTTTTATTTGTCTCCGTATGTCTTAATGTTTGACTCTTACATGTCACCCAGAGTCCCAACTTAATTCTAGAGAAGGCTCTGTATTACTCTTTTTAAAATTATTGGTTTCTAAGCGGCACAAGATGTCTCGTGGTTTTACTCTTGTTTTGACAGGTTTCCCATGCTTAAATTTTTGTGTTCTTGTTGTGTGTTTGATAAGAGCTACATCTGCGTTTTGTGTCTTCACTGAGTTGAGTCTCTGTTAGCCAAGTGGTTGTTAAAACTGCCTTGTACTATTTGTTTGTATCCTACTATAAGTTTGCGGGGTTCTAACTCAAAACCAATTGGTTATGAGAAAAGTAGCCCAGGACTTTTATAAATCTCATTACAAAGTCACTCTTCATCCGATGTGGGACATTACTCAACACGCTCCCTCACGTGTGGCGTCCTTTTTTTTCTCGTGCCTAACACGTGGATACTTATGAGTTACATGGAGTGGTGAACCTTGCTCTAATACCATGTAAGTTTGTGGGGTTCCAACTCAAAACCAATTGGTTATGAGAGAAGTAGCCCAGGACTTTTATAAATCTCATTACAAAGTCACTCTTCGTCCGATGTGGGACATTACTCAACACGCTCCCTCACGTGTGACATTCTTTTTTTTCTCGCGCCTAACACGTGGATACTTATGGGTTACATGGAATGGGTGAACCTTGCTCTAATACCATGTAAGTTTGTGGGGTTTCAACTCAAAACCAATTGGTTATGAGAGGAGTAGCCCATGACTCTTATAAAACTCATTACAAAGTCACTCCTCATCCGAGGTGGGACATTACTCAACACCTACAAGGTCCATACGGGTCGGAAAAATGTTGTAAAACATATTTCTTTAATTGCATTTGATGATTATTGTTGTGACTTGTAGACTTTTCCATCATCGTTATGTAACGAATGATAGCAAAAAAGTAATTTGTATTATTATATCTAACACGACATGATATACAAACCTGTAATGCATTAATTCTACCAAAAGCAGACATCAAAACCATTTAAACACAAGACCACCATGAGTGGCAAAGAAAGGGGCAAACACCAATGACTCCACAGCCATGAGCTTGATGAGGATGTTAAGTGATGGTCCTGATGTATCCTTCAATGGGTCACCCACTGTGTCCCCTATCACTGCTGCCTTATGTGCATCTGATCCCTTTGGGCCCAGTGTCCTTGCATGTTCTGACCCACCAGCCTGCAAGTCAAAGTGTTAGGATCGCAACTAAGGAACCGACCAACGATATTGTCCCATTTGGGTTGCCCATCACGGCTTTAAAACGGGTCAGATGGTAGGAGTAAGATCCCCCTCTTTATAAAGAGGAAGAATCCCCCTTGCCTCACCAATGTGGGATGCTCCTGCACTCTGCTACAGGAGCTGTGGGTTTAAGAGTCGCGGATTTGACCGACTCAAGGGAATGATGAGCCCCATAAACCCAACACAAAGTCACATGCTTTCATTTTCAAAAGTAATAATACTACCAAGCACTTTTTAAGAAAACATTGATCATCAAATTACACTCATAAGAAACACTAAGGAAGTCACTAATTTGATCCTCAAATGAGTAACAAAGTCCTTATCGATCTCGAGTTTCAAAACTTGCAAGTTTGATCTCACAAACTTAAGTTTAGTATGCACTTTACCTCGATATACTTCTTGGCATTATCCCATGCTCCACCAGTGTTAGAAGCCGATATAGCAATCTATAAATAAATAAAGAACAATAATTTTCGGTTACGAATTTGATATTATGTAAAACGAAATAGAATACCCGACCCAGATCACGCTGCCCATATTGCTACCTCTAGAAATATACCCGAGGAACACATCTAATGTACCTGAACACCTGAAACAAGGGAACCCGCAAGCACACCAGCAAGTGACTCGACACCAAAAAAGGTCCCAGCAATAAGAGGAGTGATCATAACCAAAGCACCAGGAGGAATCATCTCTTTAAGTGAAGCATCTGTTGAGATCTTGACACAAGTTGCATAATCTGGTTTTGTGGTTCCTTCCATGAGCCCTGGAATGGTGTTGAACTGTCGTCGAACCTCTTCCACCATTTTTAAAGCTGCATTTCCCACACTCTTCATTGTCATGGCAGAGAACCAGTAAGGAAGCATTGCTCCAATTAGTAAGCCTATGAACACTTTTGGAGTCAAGACGTTTACTGTTTCGATCCCAGCTCTACTCACAAATGCCCCAAATAAAGCAAGAGACACTAGAGCAGCTGATCCAATTGCAAAACCCTGAGATCGATTAACAGTTATATCAATAACCGTTTGTTAAGTAGTCTTGTTAAAGTCATAACATACTTTCAAAGTTAAAGGAAAAATATTCATAGATCAACCAAGTATGAAAAACATAACAAATAGGTATCCCAAGTACAAAAAAGTTATAATATGCTATCCATGCAAAGTATCAATTTGGTTCCAGTTACATCAAAATGGCCAATGAAGATTAAAAGTCCCTGTGCTTGAATTTGTTCAGGGCTAAATGTATAATAATGTGAACTTTGGGGTCAAAAGTTAGAAATGTGAATTTTACGGACCAAGCATGAAAACGTAAGCTTTTCTTTAGGGGTAAGTAGTTGCTGCTGCACGAATTTGATTAATCTTGTGACATGTATTAAGTTTGAAATTTAAAAAATTATGTTATGTTCTTTTGTAACATTTTGCAAAGATCCCCTGAATTTTATATAATATCTCATTTAAGAAAATTGTTTGATTTTAAATTGAAGCCAAAGAGTACAAACTACAATAGCCATTTTAAAAAGAATCTACTGTAAATGAAACCAAGTCAATACTTTGAAAGTATTATCATTGCCACTTAAGATTTTGATACACCCTTTGACTTCTGAGGTCAAACAGACTAGTTTTAGGCTTATAATTGATACAAAAGACTAAAATTTCCTCAAAAAACCAACTAAAAATAGGGAAAGGATAGCAGAAAAGTTTCATACCTTGCCAATAGCAGCTGTTGTATTTCCAGCAGCATCAAGAGCATCGGTTCTTTCACGAATTCTGTGACTCATTCCAGCCATTTCTGCAATGCCACCAGCATTGTCACTAATGGGCCCATAAGCATCGATGGATAGGCCCGTAGATATAGTGCTTAGCATCCCCAGTGCAGCCACTGCAATCCCATACATGGCAGCCAAACTAAAACTCACATATATGCCAACAGAGATGGCAAATATTGGAACGATAACGGATTTGTATCCTAAAGCCAGCCCAAATATCACGTTCGTTGCAGCACCTGTTTTGCAGGAATCTGCAACTTCCCGCACTGGACTGATAATGATATGCAAGATCATGTTAGAAAGAAGAATCATATTATTGAAAATGGTACATTACTACTTACTAACTTTTGAGGTCAAATAAAGGTTAACTTCAAGATTATATGAAATGTTATGGCTGCAACAAAATCTTTTAACAGGGTTCATTTCCAGAGAGGATTTCTAGATAAGAAGAATGAAACAAAAGTTTTTGAAAATTGGTATTTCATTTTTAAAAAAGAACAGCTTTTCAAATTTGAAAATTTTGACCTTCAAAGTCAAACCTTGTTGAAAAAACATACCTGTATGCACTGCTAGTGTAATACTCAGTTGTGTATCCGATAACGAGACCAGCCCACAGACCAATGGAAACACAGAAGAAGATGTGCCTTAAAACCAATAGAAATAAGTAACATCATTAATTCGTAATGCAGATGTTTATGCACATAATACCACATAAGCAGCAGTCATATGCAATGAAGAACTTAAGTAAACATACCAGTTTTTAACAAGCTTATTGGCACCAAAGTTAAAGAGTGTGAATTCTGATGGCAAAGCAGTGAAGCTGACTATAGCAATCCCAGCAGTCATTAATATGGTAGAAATTAATAGTTGACGTTTGAGACATGGTTCGATATCAGCAACACCATTTATTCTTATAAAATTGGTGGCGAAAAACGTTGTGATTAAGCAAACAATAATTCCCATTGAGCTTATAAGGAGAGGATAAGCAATTGCTGAGAAATCATGATTGGTACCGAAAGATGATATTGAGGCCACAAATAAAGCAGCACATGAAGATTCTGCATATGATCCAAACAGGTCAGATCCCATCCCAGCAATGTCACCAACATTATCACCCACATTATCAGCAATAACCTGAAAAGATTGGATAATTACTCATGTTTGGATACATTACCACAAATGATGGAACTACTAATTGTTTCAGAATGTTATTTAAAAGTAACTATGTGAAATTGAGTAATTGGATTCTACTTGGCATTGTAAAACAGGTTGCAGAAGATGGTATTTGGATGTTCATGTTGTTTTCTTCGAAGTTATAATAATAGCAATAATCTATTTGAGTGTTTGGAAAATTTTGATTATAATTTAAGAATTAAAAGATACAATGACAAAAGAAGGAAATAGATTTTTATAGAAGTGAACTTTTTGTGAAATGGGAATTAAGATTTCTCAATTAATAAGAATAAAAGGTATTTAGTTCATCCAAAGATAAAGAGTTTTGTTACAGTGTGTATGAAAATGATTATTTAAATCCAATTATTTGATACCTAAATAATTGGATAGTTAGATATATGATTTGTTTATCCAACCATTTAAGATTATTGTGACTTCAAGTCACAACGACAAAGAATAAGTATCAAAAACTTTTGATACATAAAACATATCTAAACTGAAATTCCATAACAAAGAAAAAAGAGGCCAAGTTTGACTTTCATGAGTCAAATGTACTGCATCACTAAAAGAATACATAAAACATATCTAAAACTTTTGGGAAAACTTGATGATCCGAGTCATTAGTGGAAAGAATAGGCAATGAAACATAGTGGTAATTATACAGTAAGAGATTTTATTAAATTCAAGTTTGCAAAGTATGTTTGATTTAAAAGTCAATTTCAGAAGTTTCTTTAGGAGATTAATGGAAAAAGATGGAATTTATAAATAGATTTGAAAACTTTGGTAACCACATGAAACCAGAGTGAAGAATAAGGTATAACCATAGTGGTGTCGAAAATGTCAGAGTTGCGGTTACTAATTCGAGTTTAAAAGGTATTGCTTGACTTTGAAAAGGCAATTTTGATCTTTTTCTTAATAATTAATAAGAAGAAGGGATGGAATTATATATATTTTGAGAATTCTGGTGACCACATTGAGTTAGATATAAAGTATAAGATATGAAACAAAGTACTGATGAACATGTAGAAGTTCTGATTAAATTCGAGTTTGAAAACTTCTGTTTTGACTTTGAACAAGCAATTTCTGGCCTTTTTAACTTTATGATACATGAGAACCGATAAAATTCAAAGGAAGTGTTCAATAGAACTATGATTAGCAAATCAAGATAGATAGAAAGAATAAGCTAAGAAACACAATAATGATGAAAATGTAGGAATTGCTTATAGAATTCGAGTTTAAAAATACTGTTTCGACTCAGGAAAGTCAACTGTTGACCTTCTTGGAGATAAGTGAAGTGAGTAAAGGAAAAAAGATTACAGCAGGGTTTCGAGGATCATCTTCAGGGATGTTTCTTTCAACTTTGCCAACCAAATCAGCACCAACATCAGCTGCTTTTGTGTAAATTCCTCCCCCAACTCTCCCAAAAAGTGCCATTGAAGAACCACCAAGACCATAACCAGTAATGGATTCAAACAATCCCTCCCAATCATCTCCATAATACAATTTAAACAAATTGATTGAAACATAGAGAACCAAGAGGCCATTGGCAGCAAGAAGAAACCCCATCACAGAACCAGATCGAAAAGCCGTTACGAATGCATTTGCAACACCTTTTCTCGCTTCTAATGTGGTTCTAGCATTCGCATATGTTGCTATCTTCATACCAAGAAAACCGGAGAGAACAGAAGTTAGAGCACCTAGTAAAAACGCAATTGTGGTGAATAGCGCATTGGCTAATGCGGGTTTGCATATGTTTCCCTTGTTGTAAGTGCATGGCTCACTCTTTGTGCTGAAACTTTTGACTGATCCCAGGAACAGAAAGATTATGGCTGCAAATATTGCTGTGAAGATTGCAAGGTACTTGTATTGTGTATAAAGAAATGATGTTGCACCTAGAGATATCAAAGAAAAACTTTATAGTAGTTGTAAACTATACAAAAAAAGATATACATATTTGGTAACAAGTGAAAATGGTTCATGTTATATCAGGAAAAACTTTATAACCAGATTGAGTTGACCTCACAACTATCTTAGAAGCTCATAACTTTTCTAGGAGACTTTTAACATTCAAACATTATATTATCCTCATATAATATATTAATTTAATATAAAATTAAACAAAAAATAAATATAACAATGATAACAAATACCTTAAATACAATTTAAGTCTAATCTTCAATTGCCTTTCAAAAAAAAAAAAAAAAGTCTAATCTTCAACTAAATTATTTCTCAGTAGTCCCAAATCTAAAAGCAACTTAACTTTTGCTAATAAGGCTCAACGGATGATTTCACTCATTATAAGCTAGCTATGATTGTCAATATATTACTTTCATGTGTTGAGTTGACCCGGTAACCCATTCTTTATTCCATAATTCGTTAAATGTCATGAATATAAAGTATATTGCATGACTTCTAATGTAACCTTATTCTTCTTCTAATCTTTCTAATTTACCTATTCAACCAATAAAATATAAGGAAAATGGCATCAATTTTGATCAAATCTGGTTTTAGGCAGTTTAATCATCATCATCATCATCTTCTTCTTCTTCTTGAATTTTAAGCATTTTATATAAAATAGCAACCAAACTTATAATTACATTCGAATTTCCATTTAGAACTTTGCACTTTTTGCTGAAAATGAAAGTTGAATTGACTAAAACCAAATTAAAAATATAAGTATATTGTTATAGAATATAGCATCTGTAGATTTTCTTATAAATTGATTAAATTCCTACGAATCAGACTTAAATTACAATTCCTTCTCTAGGGTTAACAAGCAATGTAGTGAACGAAGAACAGAGGATCCAGATGAACTTGTTTAACAACTAATTAAACTTCAACAATTTGATCTAATTACATAATCTAGAAAGTAAAAAATGATCTAAAATTGTAAACTGTTTGATAGAGATAATCAAGGAGATACCAACAGAGATTGCACTTTGGATCTCAGCACACTTAAACACAAGTTGATCAGAATCAACACCAATTTCCAGGTCATCTTCTTCAATCAACCTGTTCCGCTGGTTATGACTTCCATTCTCGATTAATCCACTGAACACCTTCACCTTTGAGACCAAAAACCATTGAATCAAAGCAAATCCGATTCCGATCAATGCAGCAACTGGTATCAGAATTTGAGTTGTACTCTCACCAATGGAACCCATTGTTCCTGTTTGTTCAAATTGGTTTATTCAACAAACATACACACACGAGAGAGAGAGAGAGAGAGAGAGAGAGAGAGAGAGAGAGAGAGAGATTATACGTGTTGGGTATAAAAATTGGAGCAAAGAAAGCATGGGATTGGAAGGAGAAATTGAGTAGTAATTGCGTTGAGGTATGATGCAATTTGCTTGCTTCTTGGCGCTTCTAAAACCGTTTTTGTTGTTTTTTTGGAGCTTCTCGTTTCCCAGGACTTTATTATATTATTATTATATTACTAGTTTATTGACCCGTACATGTACGGGTATTTCGAAAGTGTATTTAAGATATTAAAATTTTTAAATAAAAATAATACAATAAATGAAATTTCACCAAAAACTACATATGCTAGAATTTTTAACAATAAAATAACTATAATTTTTTAAGCACTTCTTTGTAGACTAAATTTGTTGTTTTGTTAGTAACATCACATTACCACTGTTGTCACAAATCAAAACTTTTAACTATCTAAAAGATATATAGAAGTTAAAAATCAAAATATAATTTACTAAACCCAAAACAACAATAATCTAATTTGAAAGAACATGTATTAACTAATGTCATTTTCAGTAAATTCATATGTTGAAGTCAATCAGATAATATTTTGAACTGAAAACTGCCTCATATAATTTTTCACCATCATAAGAGAGGATGCTACCAGATCTCTTTGTTAAACACTTTGATAGTTTATAGACTCGTGCATTCACGCGTATTAGTCTATTAGAGAAGTAAACTTAAAATGCATTATAAAAAAATAAAATAAAAACTTAATTACCGTACATATACAAAAATTTCCAAATACATACATAAGAAACCAAATTATTTTTTTTGAAGTACTTTATACACAAGTAACTCGAAAAATAACATAATTGAATATAAAACACATTTAAAGTATGTAGATAACAACCAAACTACTAAAGACTAATACATAAAAAAATTAAAGGTAGACATACAAATTGTTTAAAATATATATAAAACAACAAAACGCATAAGAAGCTTAAGCATGACCAGATCACAACATCTCACGGATCAGTCAATAGACAATCTAAAAATAAGAAAAAGAAGCGAATATACTCAAGACACAAATTCTTAAATCAAGCTAAAGCAATAATATTTTAATAAACAATCATTTTACTTGATCAACCTCATTTTTGAGAAAGAATAAAATGATAGTCATTATAAATTAATAAAATGATAGTCAATATAGACTATCAAATAAAAAGAACAACTAAAATTTTTTCATATATAGAGAAAATGGAAATCCAGGTTCACATAACTATTAAATAAATGACGATTTAAGTGTACATGTTTAAGAGAAATAAACTGCACATACAAATTTGTACACATGAGCATTACATGAGTAAACCTGAAATACAGCATAATCCAATATAGAATTGTTTGATAATTAATGAATCAAGTTAGTTGATAAAGAGGTTCATCTACATGCTTAAATCCGTTACCTAGTGACCACATGTCTTACCTCTAAAACGGGCTCCATTGTATCTTCACTTCTAAAGCTGAATTTTTGTACACCTTGCAAGTGAAAGAAAAAAAAAACTCACGTGTTAAATATTAGAAAATAAAGAATTGTTTCTTGTTTTGTGTATAAAAAATTAATATTTCTGTTTTAATATTAAATTTGGTTAACTACCTACACTATTAATATAGTTTCAGGATCATCAAGAACAACTATCTTTATATCTCTAAATTTAGATTTTTAAACATATATAATATATAATCTTCTAATGATACATTTGATTTTTAAAACATATATAATATAAGGTTTGATACATCTTTCTAGTAAGATTGAAAATGTTTTAAAATCAATAACTAAACACTTTAAATAACATTTCTAAGTGACCACTCAACTCATCACCAAAATCTCAAAAAAACTTACTTAGGTAAACAAAAAATTACCTACCCACTATTATTAATGGATAACAAAAAATTAAGAATATACTAATTTTAAAAAAGTGTCTTTTTACAATAACATTTACACCGAAACTATGATAAAAATGAGACGGTCGTAAATATATAATTTATTTTTCTCTAAATAAAATATATCACAAGTTACTAAACATAATTTATAAACAACCCATAATTAATTACATTAATATACAATTTTTATAAAACTCCCTCATAGTTTCTTAAAATTACCTCCCCATGTTTCATAAATCCCCCTCACAATTTTCATTAAGCCCCCTCACAATTGATTTAAAAATTGAATTGATCGATTGAAATGTTGCCAAAATTGTTTTTGAGAATTGATTGATTTTGCAATGGAGGATTCCTATTGGTTAATTGAACTTGATTTAATGGCTATTTTTGGAAAATTTGTAAGCCTTTTATATATATATATTGATATTACTTGACTAAATGTCTAACCAGATTGATTTAAAATATAATAAATATTAAATATTAATAAAAAGTATTAAATAATTATAATAAAATGCAAATTAAATTAAAATTTAGAAAAATGACGACGTATGACATCATCACTCTAACTAGCGGTGGAAACATCCACGTGAGCGGGAGGGCAGACTTTACGGCAGAAACATGCTAACATGATACGAAGAGTCGTGATTGTATTTCTTATATAAATCATCGATCATTATATTTACAATTAAGGGTAATAAAGTTACACGTTATTGGTTATAATTAAAAAGGAATTAAAATGATTATAAAACATTTTAGAATGATAAAACTAAGAATTTAGTTAAATATGATATTTTGAAATATTATAAAGGGTAAATATGATATTTGTAAATTAAGATGAACAAATACGATTTTATATGATTTAATAAGGGCATATATGAAATTATCTCTAATAAATTTGACTCTAAAAAATCAAAATTGATTTTTTTATTTTAAGTGAATGAATTATCAAGATTAAACATTTATTCAAATGAGTGGCTCGGATCATCTAATAATTTTATCAAATTAATATTTTATATATATATATATTAGAAGATAGAAGATATTACTCAATTAAATTAAAGTCCATTTTTCAATATTAGTTTTTTTAAATAAAATAAAAAAATATTTTTCATACAAAATATAAGTTAATTCAATATCTGATTACTTGTGTTAATTAGTTACTTCATAATTAACTAGATGACAACCCTGCACAAACGTGGGCTATTGTTTTCGATTTTATTTGGCATATGAATATAATATGAAGAAACATCATCATAATCATTGTTTAGTTTTATAAGACCTAAGAAATCAAATACACTATTGTTTATCTTATATACACATTTAAGGATTTACTTACAACCTATAAATGCTAGCATACAATATTATTAATCAACATTCATATTTGTCATATAGGCGGGCACTTTTACCCCATTTTCGAATTCTAAATTATTTATATCTAAAGGATATAATGTCTACGGAACATCTTATTAAACATTAATCATACATCAAGTTACTTATGTGTTTAAAAATAATTATCCACCTTTTAGGAACCCGTTCTTATGCATATAAATTAATTGTGAAGATCCTCATTGATTTAGTAGCGAATGGTTGGGTTTGGATTGTTTTTTTTTTTATCTTAAAAGGGTCAAATCAAAGAATTTAGCTAAAGAGGAATTTGTCAAATGGGTTGAAAACCGCACGAAGTCAACTTTTGAATTTTAATGCGTACAACCTCCATTAACTTTATGTTCAAAGATTTAGACTACTCCAACAATAAAGTTGTCCTATACTCATAATCAACTCATTATTGTTTGAGAATATAGCACGTTCCAACCCAGTCATATTTGACCCATCACCCAACGTGGTCTTCTATTTAAAGATGTAGACTACTACAACAATAAAGTTGTTTCTATACTCATAATTAACTCATTTTGAAGAAATAGACCACTCCAATCCAATCTCACTAGACCCATTACTTAACCCGCTAACCATACCACCTCTGCTATATATCACAATACAACTATAACTACAACATGCTTCTTGCTCAACATCACATGCCATGGAAAGCACTTTAGAGCCCTCTTCAAACAACGGTAACACAAAAATATGAGGTTACTACAAAACCACATGTTAACAACATACACCTTTCCCACGAAACAACCGTTGTGGCAAGATTATGGTCCTAAAAACAGAGGCTTATCGCAAAAAGATTTGCCAAACATGGGTTGTCGAAGAAAACATGCACTAGCCCATAAAACCCTTGTCACAAGAGGAAGGTTGTTGCAGACATCAAGTTCTCGCAAATTCCTTCATCGCAAAGTATCACGATTACACTTCTCGCAGTCATCTAGCGCCCCATGAGCTTAGGGATTTATTGCAAACACAATAGATAACAAGAAACCGATTACAGACGGATTTGGGTCGGAACACACCTCCGACAAATTAGTGACATATTTCAGACGAAATTTCCGACGGAAGGCAAGTCGTCGGAAATCCGTCGGAAGTGATTGAAATTACCGGCAAATTTCAGACGGAATTTGCGATGGGAGAAGATTCGTCGGAAATCCGTCTGAAGTGGCTGAAGTTACCGACGGATTAGAGACGAATTTGTGAAGAAAGCAAGTTGTCGGAAACCCGTCGGAAATTTCCGACGGTGGATAGTGATTTTTGCATTTTTTAAGTGTTTATCACCATGATTTGCTATACAATTGTACATATCCTTAAAATAATAGTGTTAATGTGTATAAATATCCATTTACATGACTCGAAACACCTACTCGTATACGTATCCATGTATAGTTTCGTATAAAAGTGTTTAAGTATAACGACGTTTAAATATGTACGTATATGTACGGGTGTACATAACGAACTAATTTATTATATATTTTAAGGGTAATACATATAAATGCGTATATGTATGTTAAAGTGAGTGAAAACATGTCGAAAACTCTTAAAATAAAGGATTTATTGAAAAGGCCGTCGGAAATCCGTCGGAAATTTCCGACGGATTTCCGACAGTGGATAGTGATTTTTGCATTTTTAAGTGTTTATCACCATGATTTTCTATACAATTGTACATAACCTTAGTATAATAGTGTTAATGTGTATAAATGTCCATTTACATGACTCGAAACACCTACTCGTATACGTATCCATGTATAGTTTCGTATAAAAGTGTTTAAGTTTAACGACGTTTAAATATGTACGTATATGTACGAGTGTACGTAACGAACTAATTTATTATATATTTTATAGGTAACACATATAAATGCGTATACGTTGTTAAAGTGAGAGAAAACACGTCGAAAACTCTTAAAATAAAGGATTTATTGAAAAGGCCATCGGAAATCCGTCGGAAACTTTGATGAAGCAATACTTGTTTACAAAGCTTGTAGCAACATTATGTTGTGGACGAAGTTTGTAGCATCGTAATGTTTTAGATGAAGCTTGTAATAGCATGTTGGGAACATGATCTCATAAGTTAATATTTGATAAGACAAAGTTAAGTTTGTAAGATGAATTCTAAATACAACTTAAACAGAATTATGAAGCTTAGTCGGACTGAACACTTATAGTGTTTCAGACTGAGTATAAGCTTAATATAAGCTGAGCATATATTCGATCAGCTTAGACTATATCTTAGTAAGATTATCAATGTGTTTGATAAGCTGTGTATGTCACCTAATATATAGGTTGAGTATTCAGCCTGATGTGTTTCAAGCTGAGTGACTCAGCGTATATACTGAGTCAGCTCAACAGAGTTGCTAAATAAGTTCTAGCTAACTCTTAGGACTTCTACGGATGAGTTAATTATTATACATGTTAGTTCATGTTTGTTTTCGGGTTTTTTCTCGAAGAACTCAGCTTGATAAGTTTCAAGCTGAGTAACTCAGTCCGACTAAAGAAGTCAGTTTAAGAGAATTTAAATATGTTTTAAATTCACTTTTATCTCTCTATATCTACGGCAATGATAAGAAGATTACAGAATCAAGACTGAAGATTGAAGACTCAAGATAAGAAGATTCAAGATTCAAGATTCCGGTTTATCCGTTAGTTAGTTAGCAAATTAGGATTAGTTCTAGTTTGTTAGGATCCGTAGGAACATGCTTATAAATACTTATCTCCTGAAAAGTTTAGAGGTACGACTACTCAACGAGTTACAGAGCCAAACTCAGTTTCACCTCAACATTGATCGTATGTGTTACAAGTCTTGAGTCACTGTTTGTCAGTTCAACGTGATCAAGAAACTCACAGATTGCCAAGTTGTTTGTGTGTTCGAATATTCACATTTGTTGTGAAATTAGTAAATATTCAATCTATGATTAAATCCTGTTTAGAGAGTCGTCTGGTAATTATAATCATAAGTTGATTATAGATAGCAAAGTTTGAGAGATTGAGAGATTTGATTTACATTAGGTGTTTACATATCAAGTGTTGCTTACTTGATAGAGTCTGTAATCATCTTCTTATTAATGAAAAGCAAAGCATTCGACTGTTGTGGTTTGATATATGTTAACACTTTTTATTAAATTGTTCAATTTTCCATAGAAAGTGTATTCAACCCCCCTTCTACACATTACTTGCTTGTTGACCTTCTCACCAAGGGACCAACATAGCAGTATTTTGGGTTTTGCATTGTGTTTTAATACAGGTAAAAATGGACAAAGCCAATATTTGTCCAAAACTTTTAATATATATATAAAATTTCTGACGGATTTGCGACGGGTCCGTCGGAAATCCGTCTAAAAATCCTGTCGAAGTTCAGTAATAAAACACCGTCGGAAATCCGTCTGAAATTGGAATTCGTCTGAAATCCGTCTCAAATATTCAGTCTGAAATCCGTCTCAAATATTCTGTCTGAAATCCGTCTCAAATATTCCGTCTGAAATCCGTCTCAAATATTCCGTCTGAAATTCGATGGATCTGACTATCCTATGTGGAAATTTAGAGCCATGCTTTTCCTCAAGTCCATTGACAATCGTATGTTCGATGTCATTACTAAAGGACCTATCATCCCCAAGATTTCTGCAGTTGTTAGTGATACGTCCACTGACAAAACTGACAGAACTGAAAAGGAAGTAAAGAAGCTTGTTACATCCTGGATAGATGAAAACTGGAAACTTGTTGGTCCCTTAGTGAGAAGGTCAACAAGCAAGTAATGTGTAGAAGGGAGGTTGAATACACTTTCTGCGGAAAATTGAACAAATCAATAAAAAAGTGTTAACATACATCAAACCACAAGAATTGAATGCTTTGCTTTTCATTAATAAGAAGATGATTACAGACTCTATCAAGTAAGCAACACTTGATATGTAAACACCTAATGTAAATCAAATCTCTCAATCTCTCAAACTTTGATATCTATAATCAACTTATGATTATAGATACCGGACGACTCTCTAAACAGGATTTAATCACAGATTGAAAACTTACCAATTTCACAAAAAATGTGAATATTCGAACACACGAATAACTTGGCAATCTGTGAGTATCTTGATCACGTTGAACTGACAAACAATGAATCAAGATTCATAACACATACGGTTTGAGGTGAAACTGAGTTATGGCTCTGTAACTCTTGTAGTCGTAGTAGTCATCGTACCTCAAAACTTATCAGGATGATAAGTATTTATAATCCTGTTCCTACGGATCCTAACAAACTAGAACTAATCCTAATTTGCTAACTAACTAATGGATAACCGGAATCTTGAATCTTGAATCTTCTTATCTTGTGTCTTCAATCTTCAATCTTGATTCTGGAATCTTCTTATCCTTCCCGTAGTTATATAGAGAGATAAAAGATAAATTTAAAACATATTTAAATTCTCTTTAAACTGGCTTCTTACTCGGACTGAGTTACTCAACTTGAAACTCATCAAGCTGAGTTCTTCGAGAACAAACTAAAAAACAAACATGAATTAACATGTATAATAATTAACTCATCCTTAGAAGTCCTAAGAGTTAGCTAGAACTTATTTAGCAACTCTGTTGAGCTGACTCAGTATATACGCTGAGTCACTCAGCTTGAAACACATCAGGCTGAATACTCAACCTATATCTTAGGTGACATACACAGCTTATCACACACTTTGATAATCTTACTAAGATATAGTCTAAGCTGATCGAATATATGCTAAGCTTATATTCAGCTTATACTCAGTCTGAAACACTATAAGTGTTCAGTCCGACAAAGCTTCATAATTCTGTTTAAGTTGTATTTAGAACTCATCTTACAAACTTAACTTTGTCTCATCAAATCTTAACTGATGAGATCATGTTCCTAACAAACTCCCCCTATTTGATGATGACAAAACCATCAAACAGTTCTTAAGTTTGTTTAACAGAATTATGTTTTAAATCTCAAACTTATTAAGATTTTATTTTT
Organism: Pulicaria dysenterica; assembly: GCA_947179395.2. NCBI lineage: Eukaryota > Viridiplantae > Streptophyta > Magnoliopsida > Asterales > Asteraceae > Pulicaria > Pulicaria dysenterica. The sequence goes on from OX359291.1 coordinate 37,902,288, forward strand.
GAACTTATCAAATATTAATTGAACTTATCAATTTTAATTGAACTTATCAATTATAAGTGGAACATACCAACTTTAATGTTGAACAAACCAACTAAACACATTAATGAATAAGAACTAATCAATTATTCATTCAAGCTGAACTTATGAGACTCATAATTATGAACATATCATAACACAGTTGAACATATCAAACTAATACTTGTATTAATTGAACATATCAAAATACAAAGGTTTGATCACTCAGATCATACACACTTAGTGCTTACAAAATTAGAACTAATCTAATATATACAATATAACTAATATATTATCTTATGAACTCAGGATGTAGAAGTTCCTAGTTGATGATTTCTTTGGTAATTTCGTATAGCAACTTCTCAGCTTCTACATTCCCTTTGAGTTCCTTCTGTTGGATTTTGATGATCTTGTTCAGCTTGTATTTCACGAGTTGACTTGAACTATCATCACCACAACAGCTTCGAATGTGTAAGGCATCCTTAGTTTTTAAATAGAAAATTTCATTCAGCTTGATAAAACTAGGTTTGCCTGCCTGATCCTTAAACATAAATCCCTGAACAGGTGTATCAATACTCTGATTTTCTTTAAACTCTACACCTTCAGGAACTTCAAATAATTTCTCCCATTGCAGACCAGGAACTGGAACATATCTCAGTTCCTCAGCTCTATTAATCAGCTTAGAAACTTCAGCAAAGATCTCTTGCTTGATTTGGCTTCGTTTGAACTTCTTGAGCATCATCATTATCCTTTTCCATTCTATGTAGCCCATCCTGTGAACAAATCTAAGGTCCACCCCCATTGTAGACTTATCATCAAATTCAAAGTTGAGGATGATGGCTCCATCAATTCTGCTCAAAGTCATGCCTTTGATCTCTTCACTGGCGCTCCTTCTGAAATAGCATTCTTGAATCTCTGAGTCTGTATATGGGATAGGATCAGGTCTCGGACCAGTGTAGTCAGCTTCAGCTTGAGCCAAAGCTTTTCTCTATTTTTCCTTTTCTTGATCCTTTGCCTCCTTCTCTTTTCTTTTTCTCAGCTCTTCAAGTGAAATGCCTAACTCATTGGCTTCCTCTTGCTCGAGCATTTCATTCATAAGGCTTGTGGCTTTTTCTTCTTCAGTTTCATCCTCAGTCTCAGGAACATTGTTAACTTCATCTTCAGATTCAGATTCTGTCACCTTTTGTTTCTTAGCTGCAGGTTCCTCTTTCTCTAGCTTCAGCTCCCCCTCAAACTGAGCTTGCCTCTCTACTCATTTTGCTAATTCCAATAAAGCTTCAGCTTGCACTAACTCAACGTCAGCTTGAACCTTCTCCCCCTTTTTGTCATCATCAATAGGGGTTGAAGTATGTCTTTCAGATACGGCAGCAACCGCAGAGGCAATCTCTTTAACTTCATTAGTCAGCTTCTCAAGTCTTTGATAAATCTTGCGTTTGAATATGGACAGTTGATTGCACGAAGCAAAAGAGGTGTTGGTGAAAGGTATTTGATTGTATGAGAAGTTGAGAAGGTAGAATTGTAAGCGTAAACTTCTCTAAACCGGTTATGGTCAGTATATATACCTTTCTGAGGAGTGAGAAAAGTTACAGTTGGAATCCCTTTTTATCCATTACGCCGAAGAAATTACGGCTTGATGTAACAGTATTAGGGTAGAAACACATCATCTTCCAACGGATAAATGTGTAAAATAATATTCTTGACTTGTAAAAATATTATAAACACTGTTGTATTATACCAATATAGAATTGGCATAAAATGCGATTTGAGACTGACTCAAATACACAACGACACATGAATTAATGACACTTAGTAATTAAATCATAGTTTGGACACACCAAGCTGAGTAAACTAATCACTCAACCTAAGTCAAGAACTCAGCTTGAGTTGATCACTCAGCTTGAGATTGAAACTCAGCTTGAGTGGAGCACACAGCTCAGAATTAATGACACATAGTCAATTGCGTTTGAGACTGACTCAAACTCACATTTTAACTACACTGAGTAGTTAAAGTATGTTTGGAACTTACCAAACGTGTGAACCAATCACACAGCTTGAGTTAAGCATATATCTCAGACACAATGGCACTTAGTCATTTCTGTTTAAGACTAACTCAAACTTGTGAACTCATTATTTAGCTTGACATGTTTTTCAGTTTATGAAAACTTATTTATAAACTGTGCACTCAGCTTAAGACACTTAGTATTTGTCAAACTGAAACTCAAATTCTAGGCACACAGCTAGGGGTCGAGCATACCCAATTCACTTAGCAGATACATAAACCTCTTTTCATCAAGTGGTTTTGTGAAGATATCTGCCAATTGATCATCAATGGAGATAAATTTGATGTTAACTTTACCTTTTTCCACGATGTCTCGGATGGAGTGATGTCTAATTTCAATGTGCTTGGTTCTTGAGTGGAACACTGGATTGTAAGTGATGGCTATAGCACTTTGGTTATCACAAAAGATAGGAGTTTTCTTGAAACTCATACCAAAGTCCTGAAGTTGATGTTGCATCTACAGGATTTGAGCACAACAGCTTCCTGCTGCAACATACTCAGCTTCAGCAGTTGAAGTAGCCACTGAGTTCTGTTTCTTACTAGTCCAGCTTACTAACTTCCCTCCAAGCATTTGACATCCTCCGGTTGTTGATTTTCTATCTAACTTGCACCCAGCATAGCCAGCATCTGAAAAACCAACTAACTCAAATCCAGAGTCCTTTGGATACCAAAGACCTAGATTTGGTGTACCTTTAAGGTACCTAAAGATCCTTTTTCACAGCTTGAAGATTTGATTCTTTAGGATCTGACTGATATCTTGCACAAACACATGTAGCAAACATGATATCAGGTCTACTAGCTGTCAGATAGATTAATGAACCAATCATTCCGCTCTAGGTAGACTGACATACAGACTTACCATCTGAGTCTTTACTCAACTTGACAGCTGGTGACATGGGTATTTTCATGATTGAACTTGAATCAAAACCATATTTCATTATCAAATCAAGAACATACTTGCTTTGATTGATGAATATTTCATCAGGCTTTTGTTGAATTTGTAAGCCTAGGAAGTATGTCATCTCACCCATCATGCTCATCTTGTACTTTTGTGACATTATTTTGGAGAACCATTCACATAGAGATTCATTAGTAGAACCAAAAATAATGTCATCCACATAGATTTGTACAAGAATCACCTATCCTTTACTCTTTTTAATAAAGATCTATACTACCTCTGGTAAAATCCATTGATAGTAGATAGTTGGACAGTGTATCATATCAAGCTCTTGGAGCTTGTTTAAGACCATACAAAGCCTTGTCTAACTTATAGACATGGTGTGGAAACTTTGAACTAACAAAGCCAGGAGGTTGTTTCACATAGACTTCCTCCTGAAGTTTTCCATTTAGGAAAGCACTCTTCACATCCATTTGATAGACTTTGAAGTATTTATATGCTGCATAAGCTAACAACAGTCTTATGGCTTCAATTCTAGCAACATGGGCAAAGGTCTTATCATAATCGATTCCTTCTTCTTGCTTATACCCTTGTGCTACCAGCCTTGCTTTGTTCCTAACTATCACTCCATCCTTGTCCATTTTGTTTCTATAGACCCACTTAGTGCCTATAATTGTGTGATCTTTGGGGGCAGGGACAAGACTCTAGAACTTGTTTCTCACAAACTCATTTAATTCCTGTTGCACAGCTTATATCCAATCCTCATCCTCTAAGGCTTTTTCAGTGTTCTTGGGTTCCATTTGAGACAGGAATCCAAAGTAAGCAGCATAGTTTGTTGTAGCTTTTGATCTTGTCATTACTCTTTCTTGAACATTTCCAATTATTTGATCTTGAGGATGATCTTTGAGAAATTTAAATGTTGTAGTTGGAGAATCTGGTTTTAGATCTGAGTGATATTGAGAACTCTGAGGTGAACTTACATCCTCATTCTCAATAGCATTATTATCAACAAACTGATGATCACTAAGGTCTTCAGTCTGAGTGAGTCAGCTCCAAAGGGATTGATGAACTCATCATGTTTCTCAACTTGAGAGTCCCTTGGAGCTTGTGATGATTTATTTGATGGACACACATCATCATCACGATCATCTCCCATGACATACATAGGATTTGACATATTGGTTTCCTCAGGCTTTTCAAGCTCACTCAGACTAACCAAGTCAGCTTGATTAAAACTGTCTTCATCGAATGGGACATGAATTGGTTCTTCTATGACCTTTCTCCGTGTATTATACACTCTGTAAGTTGGAGATTAAGGAATAACCAACAAATATTCTAGGATCAGCTTTAGGTTCCAACTTATGAAGCTGATCTCTTTGATTCAGCACATAACACTTTAAACCAAATACATGGAAATAACCTATATTGGGCTTTCTAGATTTATACATCTCATATGATGTTTTGCCATGTCTTTTGACAATGATTGACCTATTTTTGGTATAACAGGCTGTACTGACAGCTTCATCCCAAAAATAAAATTTCAATCCTGCCTCACATAGCATTGTTCTAGCAGCTTCAATTAAGGTTCTATTTCTCCTTTCAGCCACTCCATTTTGTTGAGGAGTTCTGACTGAGGAGAAATTTTATAATATTCCCTTTTGTTCACAAAAACCTTCTAGGGTTGAGTTCCTGAACTCAGTCCCATGATCATTTCTGAGTTGCTTTACAGACTTACCTTTCTGCAACTCTTCCTGTTTGATAAAACTTATTATCTCCAGGGCAGCTTCACTTTTGGCTTTAAGGAATATTACCCAGGTTAATCGTGAGAACTCATCTATTATCACCTGTGTGTACTTCTTGCCACTTAGGCTAGGAGTACTTATGGGTCCAAACAGATCCATATGCAACATATGTAGTGGGTCTGTTATTGAAAAATTTTGCTTTGATTTGAAGGACCCTTTATGGTGTTTCCCTTGTTCACAAGCTGAACACAATTTGTCCTTGACAAATGTGATCTTTGGTAATCCAGAGACTAACTCTTTATTGGATAGCATATTTATATTTTTGAAATTTAAATGTGATAATCTTTTATGCCACAACCAACTCAGCTTAGGAACAGATTGGGAATACAAGCAGGTTTCAGTATAGGGATCAACAGAATTAAGATCAAGTAGATACACATCTCTTTCTCTTTTAGCTATTAATACAGGCTTACCCTTAGCATTATATATAGTTCCTGCTTTCTTCCTATAAGTAATTATATTTTTTTCATCACACAACTGGCTGATACTGATCAGATTGTGTTTAAGACCCTTGACATATGCAACCTTATGGAAAGTCACCTTGCTAGCATGCATCTTCCCATAGCCTTTAGTTCTTCCATGGGAGTTGTCACCAAAAGTTACTTTAGGACCTTCATCTTCCTGGAAATCACTAAGAAGTCCTTTCCACCCAGTCATGTGCCTTGAACATCCACTATCCAAGTACCATTTACTTGAACATCCACTATCCAAGTAACATAAAAACATGACCATTACAAGCCACACTCGTAAAAAGGGTGACCAAATATCATGATATGCCACTAATATGTGAATAAAATTTGTGATGAGTTTTATAAGAGACCATATATATATATACAGTCACACACTAGTACAAAAATGACCTTTAGTCACACTTTTTCCAAAACAGACCGAAGTCACACTTTTGGTTTAAAGTGTGACTATAGGTCATTTTTTAAATTCTGTCATAGTTTTAGTCACATTATATTTACCTTGTGTGACCATTGCATAGTAAGTAATTACCTTTAGTCACACTTAAACATAAAAATGTGGCAATTGCATAGTAAATAAATACCTTTAGTCATACTTAAACATAAAAATGTGACCATAACTGGCAAAAATGACATTTAGTCACACTTTTTTCCAAAACAGTTCAGTAACATTTTTGATGGGCTTAAAAGTAAACTTTGGCCTTACATGACACAACGTGTGTAAGGACTACAAGCATGACACGTCTCATAAGAACTCTGTAGTTAAGCGTGCTTGGGCTGGAGCAATCCAGGGATAGGTAACCCGTGGGAATTGCTTGTGTTGTGGTAAGGTGGGATGTTACAACGTTCGTGTGACTGTAGGTTATAGATAGTCACACTTTTTAAAACATTGTGTGACCATAAAACGGTTTCAACTACATTTTAAGTATTTATGTGCGACTAAAAACTAAACAACAACAACACTTATAATAGACTTGTGTGACCACAGGCTGAACAACAGTCACTCAAATAACAAAATTGTGTGTCTAGAAAAGGTTTTTTTGTCAAACTTTCGGATGAATTGTTTGATTTCAAAATAAAATTTCCATACCCTATAGTCACACTTTTTAGCTACGGTCACATTTTTTATATCATATGGTCACTAAATTTTCGTGTGACCATAACATGCCTAAAATGGCACGATCTTCGGTCACACTTTTAATGAAAAAAAAAGTGTGACCGTAGAAATACAGTCACACTTTTTTGGTGTGACTAAAGGTCATTTTTGTACAAGTGTTGTAGACATTGCGTACTTTCTCAGAATCATGAACTTTCAACTTATGAAATCGTTCAGCCTGCTCTGATACCAGTTGTTGGTCCCTTATTGAGAAGGTCAACAAGAAAGTAATGTGTAGAAGGGGGGTTGAATACACTTTTTGCGGAAAATTGAACAAATCAATAAAAAAGTGTTGACACACATCAAACCACAAGAATTGAATGCTTTGCTTTTCATTAATAGGAAGATGATTACAGACTCTATAAAGTAAGAAACACTTGATATGTAAACACCTAATGTAAATCAAATCTCTCAATCTCTTAAACTTTGCTATCTATAATCAACTTATGATTATAGATACCGGACGACTCTCTAAACAGGATTTAATCACAGATTGAAAACTTACCAATTTAACAACAAATGTGAATATTTGAACACACGAATAACTTGGCAATCTGTGAGTATCTTGATCACATTGAACTGACAAACAATGAATCAAGATTCGTAACACATACGGTTTGAGGTGAAACTGAGTTATGGCTCTGTAACTCTTGTAGTCGTAGTAGTCGTTGTACCTCAAAACTTATCGAGATGATAAGTATTTATAATCCTGTTCCTTCGGATCCTAACAAACTAGAACTAATCCTAATTTGCTAACTAACTAACGGATAACCCGGAATCTTGAATCTTGAATCCTCTTATCTTGAGTCTTCGATCTTCAATCTTGATTCTGGAATCTTCTTATTCTTCCCATAGATATATAGAGAGATAAAAGATAAATTTAAAACATATTTAAATTCTCTTTAAACTGACTTCTTACTCGGACTGAGTTACTCAGCTTGAAACTCATCAAGCTGAGTTCTTCGAGAACTAACTCGAAAACAAACATGAACTAACATGTATAATAATTAACTCATCCTTAGAAGTCCTAAGAGTTAGCTAGAACTTATTTAGCAACTCTGTTGAGCTGACTCAGTAAATACGCTGAGTCACTAAACTTGAAACACATCAGGCCGAATACTCAACCTATACCTTAGGTGACATGCACAATATATCAAACACATTGATAATCTTACTAAGATATAGTCTAAGCTGATCGAATATATGCTCAACTTATATTCAGCTTATGCTCAGTCTGAAACACTATAAGTGTTTAGTCTGATCAAGCCTCATAATTCTGTTTAAGTTATCTTTAGAACACATCTTAGAAACTTAACTTTGGCTCCTCAAATCTTAACTAATGAGATCATTTTCCCAACAAAACTGTTTAATTTGGATGACAAGGCAAAGAGTGTTCTGGTAAATGCCCTAACCAATGAGATCTTGCACACTGTGACTGGGTGTCAATTTGCAAAAGAGATCTGGGATACTCTGAGTATTACATATGAGGGCACAGATCTAGTCAAGTAGCAGAAGAAGAATCATTTGAACAGATCCTATGAAAACTTCTTCTCTAAGAAGAATGAAACCTTGGCTGATGTGTTTACCAGGTTTCACTGCTTGATTAATGACCTGCTAGGTGTAGGCATTAAGAAGAATGAAGCTGACCTAGTGCTGAAATTTCTGGATGTGTTACCAGAAAAGTTCAATGAAGTAACTACAGCACCGAGGGCTGGAGGAACATTACATATGTATAAGCTACAGTCCATTTATGGGTTCTTGCTTAATCATGAATAGATCACAGAGCACAAGAGAACTTCTCAACAACAACTGAAGGATTATTTGGATAAAGCTAATGTTGCATTAGTTGCACAGAAAAATAAGAAAAGTTCCAAAGCCTTGGTTGTTGAATCTGAGACTGAGTCAGACTCTCAAGCTGACCACTCAGACTCAGACTCAGGTGATACTGATGATGTTTATACCATCACTGAGCAGATGGCCATGCTAGCCAGACGTTTGAGAAGAGCTCAAAGGGGAAGTGGAAGATCTGACAGAGGCAAAGGAAAGAGTACTTTTTTAATCCCAAGAAAACTGTGTGCTTCAATTGTCAGAAAAAGGGACATATTGCTGCTGAGTGCAGATCAAAGAAGGAAGAATCAACATCAGTTGCTGATAAGAATACTTACAAAGCTGATAAATACAAGAAGAAATATACTCATCTCAAGAAAGGAAAGACTGAAGAGAAGTCCAGTGCAAAAGGACTCTTTGCTGAAACCTGGGATACAAAATCATCTACCTCAGATGATGATGATATATGTCTAATGGCTCAAGAAGATGAAGAGTTTGAAATAGATGAGGTTGATTACGGTCTGTCTGAATCAAGCTTTGAAGCTGACATGAAGGAAGCTGAGGAAAACAGAAACTTAGTGATTGGGATCCTGCTTCCATGTACAAGGTTAGTAATTTCAACTCTTACCCTGATGAAGAAAAAGGTCTTGCTTTCGATTATTTGTTAAATGATTTCAAGACCAGCCTTAAGTCTCAAAAAGACCTCAAAGCTGAGATAGCTAAACTGAAAGATGAGATTAAGGAGAATCAATCTCTCATTGATGTTGGTAAGAAGGCACAATGTGATCTTGAATGTCAAAGACACATAAATAAACTTTTAAGTGAAGAACTGCAGGAAGCCAAAGATAAAGCTGATCAAATTCAAAAGGTCACTGAATCTTGGTGTAAGTCATCAAGGCTTGCTGAAAAGTGCATCAACCAACAAATTCTTAAACAGGTACAAGCTGTACTTGGAGGTGACTATCAATCTGCAACTCATGCAGCTGATGATGATGAGATAGCAAGTCAAGGACAAATTGTGCTCAGCTTGTGAACAAGGGAAACATCATAAAGGGTCCTTCAAGTCAAAGCAAAATTTTTCAATAACAGACCCATTGCATATGTTGCATATGGATATGTTTGGACCCATATGTTACATCTGTTTGGAATATTATAAAATTTCTCCTCAGTCAGAACTCCTCAACAAAATGGAGTGGCTGAAAGGAGAAATAAAACCTTAATTGAGGCTTCTAGAACGATGCTATGTGAGGCAGGATTGAAACTATATTTTTGGGATGAAGCTGTAAGTACAGACTGCTATACCCAAAATAGGTCAATCATTGTCAAAATACATGACAAAATAGCATATGAGATGTATAAATCTAGAAAGCCCAATATAGGTTACTTCCATGTCTTTAGTTCAAAATGCTATGTGCTGAATCAAAGAGATCAACTCTATAAGTTAGAACCTAAAGCTGATCCTGGAATATTTGTTGGTTATTCCTCAATCTCCAAGTCTTACAGAATGTATAATACAAGGAGAAAGGCTATAGAAGAATCAGTTCATGTCTCATTTGATGAAGACAGTTTTGATCAAGCTGATAAACGACACGCTTACTTGGTTAGTCTTAGTGAGCTTGAAAAGCCTAAGGAAACCAATATGTCAAATCCTATGTATGTCATGGGAGATGATAGTGATGATGATGTGTGTCCATCAAAGAAATCATCACAAGCTCCAAGGGACCCTCAAGCTGAGAAACATGATGAGTTCATCAATCCCTTTGGAGCTGACGTCACTCAGACTGAAGACCTTAGTGATCATCAGTTTTTTGATAATGCTGCTATTGAGAATGAGGATGTAAGTTCACCTCAGAGTTCTCAATATCACTCAGATCCAAAACCAGATTCTCCAACTACAACATTTAAATTTCTCAAAGATCATCCTCAAGATCAAATAATTGGAAATGTTCAAGAAAGAGTAATGACAAGATCAAAAGCTACAACAAACTATGCTGCTTACTTTGGATTCCTGTCTCAAATGGAACCAAAGAAGACTGAAGAAGCCTTAGAGGATGAGGATTGGTTTGAAGCTATGCAAGAGGAATTAAAAGAGTTTGAGAGAAACAAGGTCTGGAGTCTTGTCCCAGCCCCCAAGAATTATACAATTATAGGCACTAAGTGGGTCTATAGAAACAAAATGGACAAGGATGGAGTGATAGTTAGGAATAAAGCTAGGCTGGTAGCACAAGGGTATAAATAAGAAGAAGGAATTGACTATGATAAGACCTTTGCCCCTGTCGCTAGAATTGAAGCTATAAGGCGGTTCCTAGCTTATGCAGCATATAAAGACTTCAAAGTCTATCAAATGGATGTGAAAAGTGCTTTCCTCAATGGAAAAGTTCAGGAGGAAGTCTATGTGAAACAACCTCTTGGCTTTGTTAGTTCAAAGTTTCCACATCATGTCTATAAGTTAGAAAAGGCTTTGTATGGTCTTAAACAAGTTCCACGAGCTTGGTATGATACAATGTCCAACTATCTCCTATCAATGGACTTCACCAGAGGTAGTATAGATAAGATACTCTTTATTAAAAAGAGTAAAGGACAGGTGATTATTGTACAAATCTATGTGGATGACATTATTTTTGGCTCAACAAATGAATCTATGTGTGAATGGTTCTCCAAAATTATGTCACAAAAGTAGAAGATGAGTATGATGGGTGAAATAACATATTTCCTAGGCTTACAAATTCAACAAAGCCTGATGGAATATTCATTAATCAAAGCAAGTATGTTCTTGATTTGATAAAAAAATATGGTTTTGATTCTAGTTCAACCATGAAAACACCCATGTCTCCAGTTGTCAAGCTGAGCAAGGACTCAGATGGTAAGTCTGTATGTCAGTCTACCTATAGAGGAATGATTGGTTTATTACGCTATTTGATAGCTAGTAGACCTGATATCATGTTTGCTACATGTGTTTGTGCAAGATATCAGACAAATACTTAGGAATCACATCTTCAGGCTGTGAAAAGGATCTTTAGGTACCTTAAAGGTATACCAAATCTAGGCCTTTGGTATCCAAAGGACTCTAGATTTAAATTAGTCTGTTTTTCAGATGCTGACTAGGCTGGGTGCAAGTTAGATAGAAAATCAACAATAGGAGGATGTCAAATGCTTGGAGGGAAGTTAATAAGCTGGACTAGTAAGAAGCAGAACTCAGTGGCTACTTCAACTGCTGAAGCTGAGTATGTTGCAGCAGGAAGCTGTTGTGCTCAAATTCTGTGGATGCAACATCAGCTTCAAGACTTTGGTATGAGTTTCAAGAAAACTCCTATCTTCTGTGATAACCAAATTGCTATAGCCATCACTTACAATCCAGTCTTCCATTCAAGAACCAAGCACATTGAAATTAGACATCACTTCATCAGGGACATTGTGGAAAAAGGTAAAGTTGACATCTAATTTATCTCTACTGATGACCAATTAGCAGACATTTTTACAAAACCACTTGATGAAAATAGGTTTATGTATCTGCTAAGTGAATTGGGTATGCTCAACCCCTAGCTAAGTGTCTATAATTTGAGTTTAAGTTTGACAAAGACTGAGTGTCTTAAGCCGAGTGCACAGTTTATAAATAAGTTATCATAAACTGAATATATTGTCAAGCTGCATGATGAGTTCACAAGTTTGAGTAAGTCCCAAACAAAAATGACTAAGTGTCATTGAGTCTGAGCTATGTGCTTAACTCAAGCTGTGTGATTGGTTCACACGTTTGGTAAGTTCCAAACATGATTTAACTACTGAATGTAGTAAAAATGTAAGTTTGAGTCAGTCTCAAACAAAATTGACTATGTGTCATTAATTCTAAGCTGTGTGCTCCACTCAAGCTAAGCTTTAATCTCAAGCTGAGTGATCAACTCAAGCTGAGTGCTTGACTAAGGCTGAGTGATTAGTTTACTCAGTTTGGTGTGTCCAAACTATGATTTAGTTACTAAGTGTTTTTAATTCATAAGTCGTTATGTATTTGAGTCAGTCTCAAATCACATTTTATACCGATTGTGTATTGGTGTTATACAACAGTGTAAATAATATTGTAGTAAGTCAATAATATTATCTCACATATTTAACCGGTGGGAGATGATAAGTTTCATCTCGATTACTGTCACCTTGCGCCGTAAATTTGTTATGAATAACGGATAAAAGGGATTTCCAGCGGTAATTTTTCTCTCTCCTCGGAAAGGTATATATATCGAACATAACCGATATTCAGAGGTTTACGCTTACAGTTCTGAACTTCTCTTACACTCAAATACCTTTTGCGAACACCTCTCTTGCTTCGTGCAATCAACGGTTCATTTTTAAACCCTAAATTGCTCAGTGCGATTTCTAAAACGCTCAGTGCGAACTCAATAGTTACTCGTGTAATTCAACAATGGATGGAACCATTCTTATTCTTGGTGATAGGATGGTCAGAGGTGCTCAAATGAAGAATAATGGTGTGTTGTTGATTCGAATCAACAATCAACGTGCCTGTCTCATGATTCCAGAGAGGAAACGAGGCAGGGGATATGAACTGTGGGTGGACTATATTCGAAAATACCCCTTGGCATTCGCTTTCTCAGGAGCATCACTCCACATAATTCCACAACACTTGCTGGAGTTCTGGTACACTTGCACTTACAACCAGAATAGGGGAGAGATCACTGACACTGTTCTAAATGGGGATAGAACAGTTGTCATCAATGTGCATCGGCTAAGGGCAGTTCCTCAACTCCCGAAAAATGATGTGTTCGAAGCTGCTGTTACAAGGCAAGTGGCAAGGTCAGTCCAACCCAACATGGGTCACCCACAGACTGAGGGTGTAATAAAAAAGGCCACTTTTCGTACTGGATGTGGCTTCATGGTGTCCACTGTGATCAGTTCACTTGGCACTAAGATTGGAGGCCTGGATCAGGTGAATGGGTTCGAGATGCAGCTGCTCTACAACATGTACCATGCCAGAAATCTGGACTATGCATTGCTCATCTTCAACGAGCTCAAAGCCCAAGTGGTGAAGACACCAAGGGATCTCCATGTACCATTCATAAGGTACTTATCCTTGGTGGTGGAAGCTGAGTTGGGAGAACAGTTTTATGAAGCTGGACAGGATGTGTTCCCTTCCCCAGCACTCAGCTCAAAGATTTTCAACAATGACATCTTTTCAGAGCAGGAAGGTCTAAGTGACCCAATGCGAATGATAGTTGAGAGAGCTTCATCTGAAAGTGAAGCTGAGGAGTCGGATCAAGGGGGAGCATCTGGAGCTGAATCAGATCATCTAGCTGAGCAACCCGCTCAAGCTGAGTCTTCTTCTCCCTTTGGTTCTAAGTCTTCTTCAGAGTCTGCATTCGTTGCTCAACCAAGACAAGGTACAACTCCTCCTCTCTCAACTTCTTCTCACTTTTCTCCATCATCCTTTGGAGATAAGACTGTGGTAAACCCAATCCAGTCTAACCCATCTCCTCCACCTTCCATTCAACTCCAATATGAAGCCACCACTAGTGTGCCCACTGCTACTAGGGAGAAAATCCAAACCTATACCCGTAAAACTGCCAAAGGTGGTGCCACTCCTATAGGCATCACTGGAGTTGAGGGGGAGATTCCTACTATTAAGGTGTCAACCTCGAGGGTCATATCAACCCAACAGCCTAAGCCGGGTGTGGTGTCTACTTAGCCCATACTCTCCAGAGCCATGGGAGAGCTTGTTATTGTGCCTGAGCAGACACACTCAGGTAACATTGAAAGAATGACCAATCCCCAGGGTCAATCACCCCCTCCAAACCAATAAGCCAACCACCAACCCATACACTTCACGTTTCGAGCCCAATTACTTTTCTTCACTTCTCACACCCACCTGCACGACCTGTCAATGTTTCATCTCAGTACCAATGTGATTCACAGGGTCCAAACTCTGGTTGACATGAGTTTGAGGGTATACACCAACCCTTGGATGATGCACCAAAGTCCCAACCTTCTAAGGCCGACTTAGATGATTTGATGAATTTCTTTAAAGGTCAGTTTGATACATTGCACCTCAAGAGAAAGCAAACAAAGAAGAATATGTTGATGATTCTAGATTCTGTGGATGAGGAGGTGCTAAAATTGAAATCTGCAGTTGCTGCCCTTCAACAACACAAGACTTCGACCCCTATTGATGATGACAAAAAGGGGGAGAATATTCAAAAGGCTGAAGCTGAGTCTGTCCAAGCTGAAGCTTTATTACTATTGGCAAAGGGAGCATATCAGATTGAGGGGGAGAAAGAAATGGAGATAGAAGCTGGGCTGACTGAAAAGGCTAAAAGAAAGAGACGTGTAGTAGTCAGCTCAGATGAATCAGAACCCCCCAAGCGGAAAAGAAGAAAGATAATTCTTTGTGAATCAGCCTCAGATGAAGACTCTGCAGATAAGATGACATTACAAGAAAGAGCTTCTCTATTGGCAGTGAGAAGAATGGAACAAGAGGATGCTGACCAGCTTGGGATGTCAGTCAATGAATTAAGAAGAAGGCAAATGGATGTACAAGCTGAGTTAGCACAAGAGAGAGAGACAAGGGAACGGGCCTGGGCTAAGCAAATCAGAAAGCAGAATGAGGAACTGGCAAAACTCAGACTGCCTATCGTGCCTAAGGAGGAAGAAGTAGGAGAACCTATTCAGAATCAACCTGAGAAGGAAGATATAACTCAGTGTTATACAAGGACCTACTTCTCCTTTCAAATCAATTCACTTAAGTTGAGCTCAGTTCAAGGGATCATTATTCTAGAGTTTGTCTTAAGAAATGGTGAAACACCCTCTCTGGACCTGAATCAACTTTACAGACTGGGATATGAAGAATGGAAGCAAGTGGTCATACTCATTAAGCAGATGGAAAAGTCCTTTGTTAGAAGTCAAATTAAAGATGAACTCTTAAGGTTAATTGCAAGAGCTGACGCGATGAAAATCATTCCCAGGTCTGAGATAGCTACCCTACTGACTTCTTTTCATAAAGTTGGAAAGAAGAAGCTAACAAAGCCAGCTGGATTAGCAAATACAGACAAGTACAGTCTCAATCTTTCTGAAGGCATGGAATTCAAAGAAAATACCTATGTGGAAAAGCCTCAGAAAGCATTCATGTACTTGGACAGAAATGGTGAACAATGCTTCCGGTCTGATGCAAGTATCTATACTTATGGGGTATCTCAAGTGTTTGCTCTGAGGGAAATAGTGGAAAACACTGAACAAACTGCCAGGTTTAGATACAGCATAAACAGAGCACTAAGATCACAAAAGGATCAGCTTCAACACTTGCCTAACTTGCAAGAACTTCTTGAAGAAATCAACAAGGAGATTAAAGAGTTTGAAGAGCTGCATCCTGAATAGATTAGTTCTATTGTAAATATTAGATAAGTTTTAATTCTTGTAAGCACTAAGTGTGCGTGATCTAAGTGATCAAAGTTTTTGTATTCTAATGTGTTCAAGTAAAATGAATACAAGTATTAGTTTGATATCTTCAACTGTGTTATGATATGTTCATAATTATTAGTCTGATTAGTTCAGCTTAAATGAATAATTGATTAGTTCTTATTCATTAACACGATTGGTTGGTTTGTTCAACTTAAAAGTGATAAGTTCAATTGATAATTGATAAGTTCAATTAATATTTGATTAGTTCAAATACAAAATCTTAACGAGTTTAAGATTTAATACATAATTCTATTAAACAAACTTAAGAATTGTTTGATGGTTTTGTCATCATCAAATAGGGGGAGTTTGTTGGGAACATGATCTCATCAGTTAAGATTTGATGAGACAAAGTTAAGTTTGTAAGATGAGTTCTAAATACAACTTAAAAAGAATTATGAAGCTTAGTCGGACTGAACACTTATAGAGTTTCAGACTGAGTATAAGCTGAATATAAGCTGAGCATATATTCGATCAGCTTAGACTATATCTTCGTAAGATTATCAAAGTGTGTGATAAGCTATGTATGTCACCTAAGATATAGGTTGAGTATTCAGCCTGATGTGTTTCAAGCTGAGTGACTCAGCGTATATACCGAGTCAGCTCAACAGAGTTGCTAAATAAGTTCTAGCTAACTCTTAGGACTTCTAAGGATGAGTTAATTATTATACATGTTAGTTCATGTTTGTTTTCGGGTTTGTTCTCTAAGAACTCAGCTTGATGAGTTTCAAGTTGAGTAACTCAGTCCGACTAAAGAAGTCAGTTTAAGAGAATTTAAATATGTTTTAAATTCACTTTTATCTCTCTATATCTACGGCAAGGATAAGAAGATTCCAGAATCAAGATTGAAGATTGAAGACTCAAGATAAGAAGATTCAAGATTCTGGTTTATCCGTTAGTTAGTTAGCAAATTAGGATTAGTTCTAGTTTGTTAGGATCCGTAGGAACAGGATTATAAATACTTATCTCCTGATAAGTTTAGAGGTACGACTACTCAACGAATTACAGAGCCAAAATCAGTTTCACCTCAACATTGATCGTATGTGTTACGAGTCTTGAGTCACTATTTGTCAGTTCAACGTGATCAAGAAACTCACATATTGCCAAGTTGTTCGTGTGTTCGAATATTCACATTTGTTGTGAAATTGGTAAGTATTCAATCTGTGATTAAATCCTGTTTAGAGAGTAGTCTGGTATCTATAATCCTGTTTGCGACGGGTCCATCGGAAATCAGTCTAAAAAACCTGTCGAAGTTCAGTAATAAAACACCGTCGGAAATCCGTCTAAAATTGGAATTCGTCTGAAATCTGTCTCAAATATTCTGTCTGAAATCCGTCTCAAATATTCCGTCTGAAATTCGATGGATCTGAATAACCTATGTGGAAATTCAGAGCCATGCTTTTCCTCAAGTCCATTGACAATCTTATGTTCGATGTCATTGCTAAAGGACCTATCATCCCCAAGATTTCTACAGTTGTCAGTGATACATCCACTAACAAAACTGACAGAACTAAAAAGGAAGTAAAGAAGCCTGTTGCATCCTGGACAGATGAAGACTGTAAACTGTTTAATCAGGATGACAAGGCAAAGTGTGTTTTGGAAAATGCCCTGACCAATGAGATCTTGCACACTGTGACTGGGTGTCAATCTGCAAAAGAGATCTGGGATACTCTAAGTATTACATATGAGGGAAAGATCTGGTCAAGCAGCAGAAGAAGAATCATTTGAACGGATCCTATGAAAACTTCTTCTCTAAGAAGAATGCAACCTTGGCTGATGTGTTTGCCAGGTTTCACTACTTGATTAATGACCTGCTAGGTGTAGGCATTCAGAAGAATGAAGCTGACCTAGTGTTGAAATTTTTGGATGTGTTACCAGAAAAATTCAATGAAGTAACTACAGCACCGAGGGCGGGAGGAACATTACATATGTATAAGCTACAGTCCATTTATGGGTTCTTGCTTAATCATGAATAGATCACAGAGCACAAGAGAACTTCTCAACAACAACTGAAGGATTATTTGGATAAAGCTAATGTTGCATTAGTTGCACAGAAAAATAAGAAAAGTTCAAAAGCCTTGGTTGTTGAATCTGAGACTGAGTCAGACTCTCAAGCTGACCACTCAAACTCAGACTCAGGTGATACTGATGATGTTTATACCATCACTGAGCAGATGGCCATGCTAGCCAGACGTTTGAGAAGAGCTCAAAGGGGAAGTGGAAGATCTGACAGAGGCAAAGGAAAGAGTACTTTTTTAATCCCAAGAAAGCTGTGTGCTTCAATTGTCAGAAAAAGGGACATATTGCTGCTGAGTGCAGATCAAAGAAGGAAGAATCAGCATCAGTTGCTGATAAGAATGCTTACAAAGCTGATAAATACAAGAAGAAATATACTCATCTCAAGAAAGGAAAGACTGAAGACAAGTCCAGTGCAAAAGGACTCTTTGCTGAAACCTGGGATACAGAATCATCTACCTCAGATGATGATGATATATGTCTAATGGCTCAAGAAGATGAAGAGTTTGAAATAGATGAGGTTGATTACGGTCTGTCTGAATCAAGCTTTGAAGCTGACATGAAGGAAGCTGAGGAAAACAGAAACTTAGTGATTGGGATCCTGCTTCCATGTACAAGGTTAGTAGTTTCAACTCTTACCTTGATGAAGAAAAAGGTCTTGCTTTCGATTATTTGTTAAATGATTTCAAGACCAGCCTTAAGTCTCAAAAAGACCTCAAAGCTGAGACAGCTAAACTGAAAGATGAGATTAAGGAGAATCAATCTCTCATTGATGTTGGTAAGAAGGCACAATGTGATCTTGAATGTCAAAGACACATAAATAAACTTTTAAGTGAAGAACTGCAGGAAGCCAAAGATAAAGCTGATCAAATTCAAAAGGTCACTGAATCTTGGTGTAAGTCATCAAGGCTTGCTGAAAAGTGCATCAACAAACAAATTCTTAAACAGGTACAAGCTGTACTTGGAGGTGACTATCAATCCGCAGCTCATGCAGCTGGTGATGATGAGATAGCAAGTACAGACTCTGAGGAGGATATACAATTGATTGGTCTCAGAAGTCATCCTTGTTAGATTATGTGCAGAGATAATTAACGGGCATATTGTATCCAATGTTATAAGAGACTAAAGGGTCACACTGCTACACACCCAATTCTGAACAGTTGGATTTTACCATAAATCTGTGTGGAAATAATTAATCAGTTAGATTAATTATTAAAGAGAAAGAGTAAATAATTAATCAGTTAGATTAATTATTAAAGAGATAAACGAATAATTAATCAGTAGTATTAATTATTGAGAGATATAAATAATTATCCAGTTTGGATTAATTATTAGAAAGGAAATAAATAATAAATAGTTATTTATTATTTAAGGAGAATTAAATATTAAGTTTTAATATTTAACGGACTAAGTTAATTAATAGTTAATTAATTAACTAGCAAAGTCCAGGGGGTCAATATGAGAAGAGATGAAAGTTTAATTAAAACCAGTTGGGCTTTTAATTAAACGGGCTTAGGTCCAAGTTAATTCCTATATAATATCCTTAAGCCTAAGGATTAAACATTACATGTAACAAGGATTAAACCTAGCCTCCATAACATACTCTCTCCTACTCTATCGATCTCGGCTCTCTCTCTCCCGATCTCTCTCTATCTCGTCGCAAGCTCTCTCTCGGCTCTCTTGTTGTTCGACGAAACCAAAGAGGCAAAAACAGAAGGTGTTTTTGTGACTTGGTGTTATACGAGAACCACACACACACAATCAAGCTTGGAGCTTTGTTGAAGGCTTGGTGATCCAGGAGCGGTCTAGCAGCCAGTTCAATCGGAGGTGCAGTAGTGGTGGACTACTTTAGCAATCCTAAGGTTTTGTTCAGGTATAATCTTGTAACACTTTTTATATGGATTGTTTGTAAGAAACTATGTTGATCAGTTAAAATTTTAAAGATCCTAACCCTTTTGGGGTTTAGAGGGTTGTGTTCAATCCAGTTCCGTTTTTAGGATTGAACCAGTGGAATCAAACCAGGTTTGACCAGTTTGTGTCATATGGTGGTTTGGTCAGGTTCAAAACCCTTCAGTGGTATCAGAGCCTCGGCTCTATGATCCATAGTTTCTAGTTTGTTTTTGTTTCTAGATTTAAGGTTTTCGTTCTTGATCTTAATATTGTTATTAGATTTTCGAAAATCAAGAAGGTATCAAAAACAGTTCGTTTTTGTTACCAGTATTAAACCTATTAATCAGAAAATTCAAACAGTTAGTTTGAATGGTTAAAAGGTTTATGATTTTTGGATAAGGATATTTTTGATCAAAGTATTAAACAGTTTGTTTAATTAACAAAACCTAGATAATCTAATTAGTTGGTTTGTTTGATAGATGTATGATCTACTTCATCTTGTTTCTTTTTCTCCACAAGTTTTTGAAAACCATAAGGATAAAAACAGGTTTTCTGTTTTTTCTCCAGATCATAAAAGGTTTGATTTTGACCAGTTAGGTTTAAACCAGGTTTGTGTTTAAACGGTTAAAAAGGATAAACCTTTTATCTAAAACTAGATTTTAACAAGTTTTGAACTTTTTGTTTAAAAAGGTTGAAATCAAGTTTTAGGATAATTAATTATTAATAAAACAATTTTTGTTGAAATTAATTATTAATAGTTTTTGGTTTTTGAATTAAATCCAGTTTTTAATCAATATATTAAAACAATTAGTTTTAATAGGTTAAAACGATTTAATATATATTAATCGAAAAACACGAACCGAGAACATCACCGTGTCACGGTACTGGCTAGCGGCGCTAAGGCGCAGCAGAAGCGTGGTGGGCTATGGCCCAGAACACCACGGCCCATGTAGCCTGCGGCCCAGTTGGGGTTCGCAGCAAGGGTTAGCGGCGCTAAGGGCCAGTGGGCCTCGGCCCAGTGAGGTCCTCGGCCCAGTGAGGCTCTCGGTCCAATAGGGCTTACGGCCCAGGTGTTTTTGGTCCAGTGGGTTTTCGACCCAAGGGGGTCTCGGCTTGGTAAGTTTTCTCGGGTTGACGAGAGATGTTGGCCCAAGATAGTTTTTCCGGATTAATATGAAAGGATTATTAATTTTAAGTTATAAAATTAATAAGGTGTTATATAAACTAGGACTATATATATTTTAATTAGTTTAGTTAAAATATATATTTTTAGTTTTTATTTATTATAACTAGTTTAGTCGTTTTAAATAAGTTCTAAAAGGGGATAAAGTTTATATATATATATATATATATATATATATATATATATATATATATATATATATATATATTTAATGGAGAAACAAATGAGATAGTATTTAATTGACCAAAGTTTTCGGTTTTAAGTTTTTGGAAAACTAGTAATAAAACTCGACGTGAGGATTTCATTCAAGTTTTGAATGAGGTCAAGGTTTTAAGTTTTGTTGAAAGACTAATTTGGTCAAATAAATTAAGAAGATCATAATTCTCATTTTTGGTTAATAGGTATTAATCAAAAGGATAAATGAGAATAGTTTAAACAAATCAGGTTGTGTGCTTAACATCACAGTTTTTGTTTATATTATAACTGCGTGGTTGTTTTTTTATATATATAGTGCTTATATATAAATTGCGTGGTTGTGATTCATAGTTTTGCCGACTTAGGACTCGTTTTTCATTTCTTCATTTATTTTGGTTTTGGGAAGGCCTGCGTGTCAATTAAAATCCCTTTCTTAATTGTAATTTTGTACTGGTTAGGGGAGGCCTGCGTGCCACTTACAACCCTATTCAATATTGTATTTGTAATAGACTAGTGATAGTTTAATCCCTCCACCAAAATGGACTCGAAGAAGGCAATCAAGAAAATGGTGTTCTACACGCGAAGCACGGACGCTTCGGGAGGTGTCAAGGCTAGTGGGAACAACACATCAAGAAAGGCGAATCCAAGTCACTTTGTCCTTAGGTTTGACCTTAGGATTAGTTGGCAAAACTATAGGGTTTTATATGCTTACTCTTATATCTGCGTGGTTGTGTTTCTTTTATTTGCTGTTTATCATATATTCTTGCGACACTTATATGATGCTAAATAAAAAGGAATTTAATAATAGGCATTTATTAAACAGTGAAAAACCACGCTCTTTATGACAAACTAGAATACGACTACAGGCTGTTAGTCGTTTTAGTTAAATTTTATAAATTTAAAGTTTTGTCAAAATTATAAGTTTGGAACTTATAAAGGCCGTTTTGTGCACCAAGTTTAGGTACACATATAAAACGTATTTTTTAAAACAGTATGTTTTAAAATGGTTTTTCAAAAACTGGAAAATTAAGTTTTTTATTAAACTTAATTAAAACCCAAGAAAAATCTTAGATTAGTGTGCTACCCACCTAATGGTACACCCTAACTGTTAAACGGTACTCGGGTGTCGGAAGTGCCCAAACCTTGGGCATCTGGGTTCAAACCATTGCGGGAAGGGGCATGAAATATTCTGCGATAATCGGGAGTCCTGGCCAGAATTCATGCTGTCTTAGGTGGTGCGATCTATTTTGGTGATAATCGGGAGTCCCGGCCCAAAAAACACTAGAGTAGAGTTAAACATACTAGACTGGGTCTAAGTGCTCTACGAGGTTCTAGGAGTCGTATCAGTTAGGTATGATTGGTACAGGATGTTACCTACCAGAAATAGCATGACTTGGCGGGAAGTGCCCAAACCTTGCGTCAAGTATGTGAAATATGGGTCCTAGGTCTAATATATATTATTTATGGGTTTGATGATATATGATTAGAAAGTTTATTTGAAATTACTAATTAAACCGGGGTTTAATTTGTAGATGGCAACCAACGTTACCAGTACTAATAACCTCTCACTCCGCTCTATCCTTGAGAAGGATAAGCTCACCGGGTCCAACTTTCTCACTTGGGAGAGAAATCTCCGGATCGTGCTGAGGCACGAGAGAAAGTGGTATGTCCTAGAACAACCTCTAGGAAATCCCCCTGCCAACAATGTCAGGGCAGAGGTCAGGGAGGCTTTTCAGAAGTGCTCCAATGACGCCTTGGATATTAGCTGCCTCATGCTCGCAACTATGAGTCCAGAGTTGCAATCAAGCATGATGGAGACTCCTGCATATGACATGATCTGCCAGCTGAGGGACATGTTCCAGGAGCAAGCCCGCACTGAGCGTTATGATGCCACTAGGGCATTTAACTCGTGCAAGATGGCTAAGGGGACCTCGGTCAGTGACCATGTCATGAAAATGAAAGGTTACATGGACCACCTAGAGAGACTTGGGCACCCAGTACCGTTGCAGCTAGCAACGGATACGATACTCAACTCGTTGGCAGATGACTATAAGCCTTTTATAGTCAACTATAACATGAACAACATGGAGAATTCCGTGGCTGAGTTGCACTCCATGCTCAAGACTGCTGAGCAGAGTATCGGGACCAAGTCTAAGGACATTCTTATGGTGGGACATGGTGGACGTAAGAAGAGGAAGGGGCGCAACGGAAAGGAAAAGGGCAAGGCCCAGCCCAGCCAGAATGCACCCAGAGCTAGTAACGACAACAAGGGCAAGAAGCCAAAGCAAAAATAGGCAAGGACAGAGAATCGGTGCTTCAGGTGCGGCGAGGCCGGACATTGGAAACGAGATTGTCTGAAAGGTCACGAGGTAGGAGGCAAGTTTGGCTCCTCAGGTATTGCGTGATCAGCTTCTTTGTCACTTTCCTACTTGTAAATTTTTACGAGTATTCTAACATCTTGCAATCGTTTATTGCAGGAGGGGATGGAAAGTGATACGGCCCAGCATGAGAAGATCCTACGTGCAGCATACGGATATTATTAAATAATATTTTTATTTTTTCCTAGTTTATCAAACTCTTAAAGTTTATTTGAACAATTTTTATATTGTTGGTTTATGAATACTTTTGAGTTTATGGAAATTTAATTATTTAGTTATATATCCGTGCACGTGTTCTTATTATATGAATCATGATTAGTTCAGTTGTAACTAAAAGAGTGCCAATAAGTCAAAGTCCTGACTTGATTAGTGATTCATAATAATCTTATGCTATGATTTGTTGAAGTTATATAAATGTTGGCTCCACTTTTTCAAACACTTAAATAAACAAGTATTGTTTATAAAATTAGATAGTTTTTTTTAAGTGTTTAAGTTATGAAAAGTGAATGTTCAAAGTCTTGAACAAAATAGAAATGATAGTTATTATTTCTAATTACAAATAGTTTCTTGATAAAACATTTAAGAAAGTATAAAAGTGATTATAATAGTTATTATAGTCAAGGGAGTTTTATACTAAATGTTTTAAGGAAAGAAATTTAAAATAACATTATGAGTGTTTCATACTTATGATCATGGTAAGTTTAATGAAACCATTTTCCGTAATTGGAAAGATGGATATATGAGAGATCCAAGTTCTTGGTTTCATAAAACAAATTTCTTACAAAAACTAAGTTCTTTAAAACATGTGTTTGGAACACAAGTTTTAGGCATGGTAGTCAAGGATTGACTAAGGCCTAAAAGGATGTTTTAAAGAATGCACTTTTTCATAAGAGATAGTGGGAACACCTGACTAATGTATTTATCAGAGTTAATAAAAGGTTGTTTTTAACCAGTGTGATAAATACAAGTTTGAACTTTTAAAGTATATAATTATTGGATGCTTTTAGAAGTTATCTAAAACAGTAAGTTCTTGAGAAAGAACTAATCCAAGGAATGCATGATTTATTGAGAGGTACTCAGTAAAGATATCATTGCAAGAATTTGAGTCAAGTTATGACCTAAATAATAGAAATTATATACGTTCTAAAGTGTTCAGTGAGTCAACTTAATATTGTTGGATTGGTTAACGTTAGAAATGATAAAGTAGGATGTTCTTTAACATTCTTAGTAATGGAATTAGATAAGTGTTGGTATACACCGGGAATCTAGTTTCAAGTTTCTTACAAGTAGGTGTAAGAAGATTTATCATTTCAAAAGGACACAAATCTAGTAAGATTTAATACATCTACAAATGTAATTAAAATTTTAATTACAGGGAGGTTGTTTTATAAATCAGAAACAAGGAGTTATTTCCAGTTCTCCAAGTTTAAGGAATTTATAAAATAAGTAAGCCTAAAGTGTTCTTAGGTTGCAAGAATGATTTCTAGCAAAACCAAGAAGGAGTACTTCAAAGTACTAGTCTTGTGTTTTAGGGTTTATAACCATATTATTTTCTTTGTAATCCGTGATAAGTTACAATGTAAAATAATAAGTAATTCAGATAAACGCCGTGAATCGAGTCAGTGAAATGGTAGAAATTATGCATCTTTATTCTAGGGTGGAATATGGAAGGGTGTAGAAATTAGTTTCATTGTTCTTCACAATTTTGCAAAATATCATCCGTGACTACTTATCGTGGTGGGAACTATGATAGGGTTATAAAGTCATCGTAATTTTTGGGGTAGATTCGATAGTTTATCGAATATAGCTGCGAACGTTTTTTTGCGGACCAAAATTTACGGATATTCGTTAGGGTTACGAATATTGGATTGACCCACCGTGAAAAATACTTCGTGGATTCGTGTCAAAAGTATTTATCACATAGGTTATCCTCAAGCCTGAGGTATTTGGTTTGGGATGCGGTAACTGTTGTCTTCTTAGCGCGTTCTAACGCCACGCCGTAACAGGGTGGTCATAAGGGGTGTGTCTTGATTCAGTGGGAGCCGTGTTGCCAAATGCAAATATGCAAGATGGTAATTGCACCTTCTTTTTAGAAGAGATATTTCCGGGTCCCGTTGACTGATTAGAGAAACTGGTAAGTGCACGGTCGTGCCCAAACGAACTGATCTGTTCTTTGTCGTTTATCACGCAGTTTTGAAATCAAGTATGTCATGAACAAATTCTTGAGTCTCTGAGTTGACTTCCTCCATGCTCATGCTCAAAATTGAAATGTCGCGCTGCAAGGGACAAACCTATATATATGCAAGTTTGTATATATAAAAACGTACTCATTTATAAATAGGGAGTTTATGATAGTTTAGTTTATAAACAGTTAGTTTATAACAGGTTACTTCTAAGCAGGTTGCTTATGAAGTTTTATCACTTACTTTGGGGTATAAGAGTTCTTATAACCTGGTTATCCTAAGTGTCTGGCTAGGGACCTCCTTAGGCTAACAATATGCAGTAACTGTTACTTATCTTGCACAAGTGAGAGTCTGTTGAATTATGTGCAGAGATAATTAACGGGCATATTGTATCCAATGTTATAAGAGACTAAAGGGTCACACTGCTACACACCCAATTCAGAACAGTTGGATTTCACCATAAATCTGTGTGGAAATAATTAATCAGTTAGATTAATTATTAAAGAGAAAGAGTAAATAATTAATCAGTTAGATTAATTATTAAAGAGATAAACGAATAATTAATCAGTAGTATTAATTATTGAGAGATATAAATAATTATCCAGTTATGATTAATTATTAGAGAGGAAATAAATAATAAATAGTTATTTATTATTTAAGGAGAATTAAATATTAAGTTTTAATATTTAACGGACTAAGTTAATTAATAGTTAATTAATTAACTAGCAAAGTGTAGGGGGTCAATATGAGAAGAGATGAAAGTTTAATTAAAACCAGTTGAGCTTTTAATTAAACGGGCTTAGGTCCAAGTTAATTCCTATATAATATCCTTAAGCCTAAGGATTAAACATTACATGTAACAAGGATTAAACCTAGCCTCCATAACATACTCTCTCCTACTCTATCGATCTCGGCTCTCTCTCTCCCGATCGATCTCTCTCTCGTCGCAAGCTCTCTCTCGGCTCTCTTCTTGTTCGACGAAACCAAAGAGGCAAAAACACAAGGTGTTTTTGCGACTTGGTGTTATACGAGAACCACACACACACAATCAAGCTTGGAGCTTTGTTGAAGGCTTGGTGATCCAGGAGCGGTCTAGCAGCCAGTTCAATCGGAGGTACAGTAGTGGTGGACTACTTTAGCAATCCTAAGGTTTTGTTCAGGTATAATCTTGTAACCCTTTTTATATGGATTGTTTGTAAGAAACTATGTTGATCAGTTAAAGTTTTAAAGATCCTAACCCTTTTGGGGTTTAGAGGGTTGTGTTCAATCCTGTTCCGCTTTTAGGATTGAACCAGTGGAATCAAACCAGGTCTGACCAGTTTGTGTCATATGGTGGTTTGGTCAGGTTCAAAACCCTTCAATCCTCAGAGATGAAACATGGTCAACACCTTAAATACAATATGTTTGAAAAGGCAAAAGATCATGGGAATGAGTGCTCAACATCTAAACAGCAGAGTAAGTCTGTGCTGGACAGATTAGGCACTCAGCCTATTCAAGGAACTTCGGTCATAGAAAGGCTTAGTCCAAATCCTTTCAAAAACACTCTCTATCTGGCTCAGAGAGAAGTTACAAAAATAGTTAGACCACTGTAAGTCAGAGGTCACATCACAACAATGGTAAGTCCAAAGTTGTTGAACTTGGTAAGTCCAAGGAGATCAACAGTGGTAAGTCTAAACCTGTTGAAACTGGTGAGTCCGGAAAGCATGACAAAGGTAAGTCCAAAGTCATGGAGAACAAGTTTGTTGGTCAAGCTTCTAATCAAAAGGATAAAAATCAAGATCTGACAAAGGTAAGTCCAAAGTCAGTGAACATCAAGTGAATCAACATGCAAAGAAAGTTGAAAAGTTATCCATAACATATAATCCTAAGACTGAGAGCAAATTCTCACAAGGATTATTAAACACTCTACCTCCTGTAATCATTGGAAGGAGGAGAAGCTACAAGTGCAGAAGTAGAGGACATGACGCCAATGACTGTGACTTTGAAATCTCAAGGCCTGAACAGGAACAGGCTGATCAGCCTATACAGGATTCAGTTCCGGCTCAAGCTGAACAGTCAGTTCCACAAGATGAAGATGCTAAGTGCTCAACATCTGAACCTACTATGAAGTGGGTTCCCAAACAAAACTAATGTGTTTAGTTTACCTATCATGTGCAGGGTTCAAGTAAATGGTACTTGGATAGTGGATGTTCAAGGCACATGACTGGGTGAAAGGGACTTCTTAGTGATTTCCAGGAAGATGAAGGTCCTAAAGTAACATTTGGTGACAACTCACATGGAAGAACTAAAGGTTATGGGAAGATGCATGCTGGCAAGGTGACTTTCCAGAAGGTTGCATATGTCAAGGGTCTTAAAACAATCTGATAAGTATCAGCAAGTTGTGTGATGAAGACAATATTGTTACTTTTAGTAGGAAAGCAGGAACTATATATAATGCTAAGGGAAAGCATGTATTAATAGCAAAAGAGAAAGAGATGTGTATCTACTTGATCTTAATTCTGTTGATCCCCATAATGAAACCTGCTTGTATTCCCAATTTGTTCCTAAGCTTAGTTGGTTGTGGTATAAAAGATTATCACATTTAAATTTCAAAAATATAAATATGCTATCCAATAAAGAGTTAGTCTCTGGATTACCAAAGATCACATTTGTCAAGGACAAATTGTGTTCAGCTTGTGAACAAGGGAAACACCATAAAGCAAAATTTTTCAATAACAGACCCATTGCATATGTTGCATATGGATCTGTTTGGACCCATAAGTACTCCAAGCCTAAGTGGCAAGAAGTACACACTGGTGATAGTAGATGAGTTCTCACGATTCACCTGGGTAATATTCCTAAAAGCCAAAAGTGAAACTGCCCTGGAGATAATAAGTTTTATCAAACAGGAAGAGTTACAAAAAGGTAAGTCTATAAAGCAACTTAGAAGTGATCATGGGACTGAGTTCAGAAACTCAACTCTAGAAGGTTTTTGTGAACAAAAAGGAATATTACAAATTTTCTCCTCAGTCAGAACTCCTCAAGAAAATGGAGTGGCTGAAAGGAGAAATAGAACCTTAATTGAGGCAACTAGAACAGTGCTATGTGAGGCAGGATTGAAACTATATTTCTGGGATGAAGTTGTAAGTACAGACTGCTATACCTAAAATAGGTCAATCATTGTCAAAAGACATGGGAAAACAGCATATGAGATGTATAAATCTAGAAAGCCCAATATAGGTTACTTCCATGTCTTTGGTTCAAAATGCTATGTGCTGAATCGAAGAGATCAGCTCCATAAGTTGGAACCTAAAGCTGATCCTGGAATATTTGTTGGTTATTCCTCAATATCCAAGTCTTACAGAGTGTATAATACAAGGAGAAAGGCTATAGAAGAATCAATTCATGTCTCATTTGATGAAGACAATTTTGATCAAGCTGATAAACGACAAGCTGACTTGGTTAGTCTGAGTGAGCTTGAAAAGCCTGAGGAAACCAATATGTCAAATCCTATGTATGTCATGTTAGATTATGTGTAGAGATAATTAATGGGTACATTGTATCAAATGTTATAAGAGACTAAAGGGTCACACTGCAACACACCCAAATTAGAACAGTTGGAATTTACCATAATTCTGTGTGGAAATAATTAATCAGTTAGATTAATTATTAGAAAGAAAAGTAAATAAATAATCAGTCGAATTAATTATCAGAAAGGAAATAAATAATAAATAGTTATTTATTATTTAAAGGGAAATTAAATATTAAGTTTAATATTTAACGGACCAGTTAATTAATAGTTAATTAATTAACTAGTAAAGTGAAGGGGGATAAAATGCAAGGAATGAAAGTTTAATTAAATACATGGGCTTTAATTAAACATGCTTGGGCTTTGATAAGGTTTCTAAATACCCTTTTAAGCCTTAAGGATTAAGAAGATTAAGCATTCTAGAAACCCTAGCCTCTACCCTCTCTCCCTCTCGTCGACTCTCTCTCTCTCTCTCTCTCTCTCTCTCTCTCTCTCTCTCGGCTCTTTCTCTCTCGTCGAACTCGAAGAAAACACCAAGGGTGTTTCTGTTTTTGGAGATCGACGCACACACACACACACACACACACTCAATGTTTCGAATGTTGTAGCTCGGGTAAAAACAGGAGCGGTCTAGCAGCCAGTTCATTGGTGGTGCAGTAGTGGTGGACTAACTTTAGCAATCCCAAGTCAACACAGGTATTGTTATTCTAAACCTTTTTGGTTTCTTGTCTAGAGACTGATATGATCATTAGATAGATCCTAACCCTTTTGGGGTTTAGAGGGTTGTGTTCAATCTGTTTCCGCTTTAGGATTGAACCAGTAGAATCAAACCCAGGATTGACTAGTTTGTGTCTTAAGGTGGTTTGGTCAGATCAAAAACCCTTCAGTGGTATCAGAGCCTCGGTTCAATGATCTATAGTTTCTAGTTTTATTTGTTTTTAGATTTAAGGTTTGTTCTTGATCTCCTACTTGTTCTTGGTGATTTTCGAAATCAAGAGGACAACAAAACAGTTTGTTTTTGTTATCCAGTTGCTAAAAGATTTAATCCCATTGATCAGAAAGTTTAAACAGCTGGTTTAAACGGTTAAAAGGATTTAATTTTTTGGGTAAAACAAGTTTTTAGATCCAGATAAATTAAACAGTTTGTTTAGTTGATAAAAACCTAGTTAATCTGGATAATTGATTCCTTTTGTGTTATATGATCTTCCACTTCATCTTTTTCTCCACATGATAGTAAAAGGATTAACTTTAAATCAGATAAGTTTAAACAAGATTTTTGTTTAAATGGTTAAAAGATAAACCTTTTATTCAAAAACTTGATCTTGACCAGAAATTTAAACTGTTTTGTTTAAAAGGTTAAAATCTAGTTTTAGGATTATTATTTATTAATAGGACATGTTTTTGGTCATATTAATAATTAAAAGGTTGGTTTTGATTAAATCCAGTTTTTAATCAAGATATTAAAAACAAGTTTGTTTTTGATGGATTAAAAGGGATTAGGATTTAAAAGGATTCAATTTTTGTGTTAATCGGAAAATAAACCGAGACCACCACCGTAGCCTGTGGCGGCAGCCCAGGAGCGGCGGTCGCAGGACGGCGGCAGGCCAGGTGGTCAGCGGCGGTCGCAATGCGATGGCGGGCCAGGCTGTCGGAAAACGGCCAGCGGCAGCTGGTCGGCGGCGTGGTGGGTCTCGCCTAGGTGGGCTTCGGCCTAAGAAGGAACCGGCCCAGATAGCTCTCGGCCCAGGTGGGTCCCGGGCCAAAGGGAATTCGACCCAGATGGATCATGACCCAAGTGGTCTACGGCCCAAGTGGGTTTTTTCTCCCAAGGGTTTCTCGGCCCAGGTAGCGGTCGGCCCAAGGGGTTCTAGACCCAGGTGTTTTTTGGCCCAAGTAGTTTCTCGGTTAAATGCAAAAGGGTTATTAATTTTAAGTATTAAAATTAATAAAGTTTTATATAAGCTAGCATTATATATTTTAATTAGTTTTAGTTAAAATATATATATTTTGGATGTTTTGTTTATCATGTCCAGTTGAGACGTTATAATTAAACTCTTAAAGGGTAAGTTTATATAAAAAGGAGAAACCAACAAGATGATGTTATTTAAGTTATGATCAAATTTTTGTCGTGTTTAAGTTTTTGGTAAAACTAGTGAAAACTCGATATAAGATTTATTCAAGTTTTTGAATAAGGTTATGTTTTTCAAAGTTTATTGAAAAACTTTTTTTTTTGATCAAGTTATTTTAAATAAATTTAGAAGATCATAATTCTCATTTTTGATTGATAGTTATTAATCAGATGGGCAGATGAGAATGGTTAAACAAATCAGGTTATGTGTTTATCGCATAGTTTACCGTTTTATTTATTGTTTAACTGCGTGGTTGTTATATATATACATTTTGTTTATATATATTGTGTGGCTAGCTATAGTTTTGCTGACTTAGGACTCGTTTTTTCTTCTTCTTTTATTTTTATTTTTTGGTTTTGGGAAGGACTGCGTGCCAATTACAATCCCTTTTTCCAATTGTAATCTTGTACTGGTTCGGGGAGGCCTGCGTGCCACTTACAACCCCTTTATTATTGTAATTGTAATTGAATAGTGTTAGTTTTTTGTCCCTTTACCAAGATGGAGTTCAAGAAGATTTCCAAAATGATGGCTTGCACAATGCTGGGCAACTTCGAAGGAGGTGTCAAGGCAAGTGGGAGCAATACATCAAGAAGGCGAATCCAAGTCCTTTATACTTAGGATTGACCTTAGGATTAGTTGCAAAACTATAGGTTTTTATATGCTTATTATCTGCGTGGTTGTGATCCCTTATTCATTTTGTATGTGATGCTGTGACAAAGGGGTTTAATAATAGGTAATTATTAAACAGTGAAAAACCACGATTTATGACAAACTAGATTACGACTTCAGCTTGTTAGTCGTATTAGTTAATTTTTCCAAATTTAAAGTTTTGTCAAGATTATAAGTTTGGAACTTATAAAGCCGTTTTGTGCACCTAGTATAGGTACACATGTAAATCGTATTTTTTTTAAAACAGTTGGTTTTAAAATGGTTTTTCAAAAACTGGAAAATTAAGTTTTTCTTTTAAACTTAATAATAAAAACCCAAGAAAAATCTTAGATCAGACCCATCTAATGGTACACCTTTGCTGTTAAACGGTACTCGGGTGTCGGAAGTGCCCATACCTTGGGCATCCGGGTTCAAACCATTGTGGCAAAGGGTATGAAAGATTCTGCGATAATTGAGAGTCCCGGCCAGAATTCATACTGTCTTAGGTGGTGCGATCTATTTTGGTGATAATCGGGAGTCCTGGCCCAAAAAGCACTAGAGTACAGTTAAACATACTAGACTAAGTCTAAGTGCTCTACCAGGTTCTAGGAGTCGTATCAGTTAGGTACGATTGGTACAGGGTGTTACCTACCAGAAATAGCACGACTTGGCGGGAAGTGCCCAAACCTTGCGTCAAGTATGTGAAATATGGGTCCTAGGTCTGATATATATTATTTATGGGTTTGATGATATATGTTAGAAAAGTTTACTTGCAATTACTAATTAAACCGGGTTTTAATTTGTAGATGGCAACCAACGTTACCAACACTAACAACCTCTCTCTTCACTCTATCCTTGAGAAGGATAAGCTCACCGGGCCCAACTTTCTCACTTGGGAGTGAAATCTCCGGATCGTGCTGAGGCACGAGAGAAAGTGGTATGTCCTAGAACAACCTCTGGGGAACCCTCCTGCCAACAACGCCAGGGCAGAAGTCAGGGAGGCTTTTCAGAAGTGCTCAAACGACGCCCTGGACGTGAGTTGCCTCATGCTTGCAACAATGAGTCCTGAGTTGCAGTCAAGCATGATGGAAACTCCTGCTTACGACATGATCCGCCAGCTGAGGTACATGTTCCAGGAGCAAGCCCGCACGAAGCGTTATGATGCCACTAGGGCATTTAACTCGTGCAAGATGGTGAAGGGGACATCGGTCAGTAACCACGTCATGAAAATGAAAGGTTACATGGACCACCTAGAGAGGCTTGGGCACCCAGTACCGTTGCAGCTAGCAACGGATACGATACTCAACTCGTTGTCAAACGACTATAAGCCTTTTATAGTCAACTACAACATGAACAACATGGAGAAATCCGTGGCTGAGTTGCACTCCATGCTTAAGATAGCGGAGCAGAGTATCGGGACCAAGTCTAAGGACGTCCTCATGGTGGGAAATGGCGGTTATAAGAAGAGGAAGGGGCGCAACGGCAAGGGAAAGGGTAAGACCCATCACAACCAAAATGCACCCAGGGCCACTGACAACAGCAAGGGCAAGAAGCCAAAGCCAAACAGAGCAAGAACCGAGAATCGGTGCTTCAAGTGTGGCGAGACCGGACATTGGAAGAGAGATTGTCTGAAGGCTCACGAAGCGGGAGGCAAGGCTGGCTCCTCGGGTATCGTGTGAATAGCTTCTTTGTCACTTTCCACTTGTAAAGTTATTACAAGTTTTTTAACATCTTGCAATCGTTTATTGTAGGAGGAGATGGAAAGTGAAGCAGCCCAGTGCTCGAGATCTCACGTGCTTCTACGGATATTTTAAAAATTCATGTTTTTAGTTTTTTAAACCTTTTATTTGGATATTGGTCGTTATTCAATCTCTTGGGTTGACACTATGGTTTTAAAATATTTGGAAATTTGAATTATTTAGTTTATATATCCGTGCACGTGTGCCTTTGATGAATCAGGTTAGTCCAGATGTGACTAAAAGATACTAATAAGTCATGTTTTGACTTAATAGGTGATTCACAGTGATCTTATGCAATAATTGTTGTTGCCACTTAATTCTCACTATATAAATACTTAGATAAACAAGCGGTGTTTATGAAATTAGATAAGTTTTTCTAATTTACAAGTATTTAAGAATTTTATGAAAGACAAATGTTCAAGGTTTTAAACGTGATCAAGTAAGAAATAATAGTTATTATTTCTGGATAAAAGTTTTTGAACAAAACATTTAAGAAAGTATAAAGGTGATTATAATGGTTATTATAATCAAGGTTGTTGTATACTAAATGTTTTAGGCAAAGAAATTTAAAATATCTTTACAAGTGTCTTTACTAGTGTATTTATCAAGTTATCAAGGATTGATCTAACTAGTAAATACAAGTATGAACTTTTAAAGTATATAATTGTCAGATGATTTTAGAAGTGATCTAAAATAAAAGTTCTTGAAAGGGAACTAATCCGAGGAACGCAAGACTTATTGAAAGGTTCTCAATAAGGAAGTCATTGCAAAGTTTTAAGGTCAAGACATGACTTAAAGGGAAATTATATATAAAAATGTTCAAAAATGTCAAGATAATTAATGTTGGTGGTTGATTAACGTTAGAGATGATAAGATAGGATATTTTTGGTATCCTTAATAATGAAATTAGATAAGTGTTTTGTGTACACTGGGAATCTAATCTCAAGTTTACAAGTTTTGTGTAAATGGTTTTATCATTTCAAAAAGGAGGATATGAACCTAGTAAGGTTTGTCACATCTACCAGTGTAATTATAGTTTTAATTACAAGGGGATTATTTTATAAACTCAAGAATTTTTTGGAGTTAATTCCAGTTCTCCAAATTTTAAGGAATTTATAAAATAAGTAAGTCTATAATTGGTTTTTGGGTTGCAAAACCGGTTTCTAGCAAAACCAAGAAGGAGTACCTTAAAGTACTAGTCTTGAGTTTTAGGTTTATATGCATATTATTTTCTCTGTAATCCGTGATAAGTTACAATGTAAAATAATAAAGTAATTCAGATAAACGCTGTGAATTGAGTCAATGAAATGGTAGAAATTATCCATCTTTATTCCAGGGTGGAATATGGAGGGTGCAGAAATTAGTTTCATTGTTCTTCACCATTTTGTATGTTTTGGTTCATCAAGGAATAAACTAGGTTTATTCAAAACATTATCCGTGACTACTTATCTTGGTGGGAACCATGATTGGGCTATAAAGTCATCGTAATTTTGGGGTAGATTCGAAAGTATGTTGAATATAACTGCAAAAGGTTTTTGCGGACCAAAATTGACGGATATTCGTTAGGGTTACGAATATTGGATTGACCTACCGTGAAAAATACTTCGTGGTTTTCGTGTCAAAAGTATTTATCACATAGGTTATCCTCAAACATGAGGTATTTGGTTTGGGATGCGGTAACTATTGTCTCCTTAATGCGTTCTAACGCCACGCCGTAACAGGGTGGTCATAAGGGGCGTATTGTAACACTGTACTTTTAAATCATATAATTAAATCGCATGCAGAAGCTAAATACATATACTTAGATTTAAGCCAATAAGTAAATACAACTTTTACTGGTTAATATTTACAAAATAGTCACTACGGTGTTAATAACAAAACAGGCTCTCTCAAAAAATTGACATCAGAGTAAGGTCTGTCCCTATTCCCAGTCCAAAGCTTCAAAGCTCACCGAGGTTAATCTGCAAAACAGTCTAGTGGGGAATTAACACAAAGCTAAGTGAGGGAATAAATATCTAATCATAAACAAGGCAAACATGCCTAAACCCAAATAGCTCATGAATCCCAGGAAAACCGGCGGTGTTGCAACCACCTACAACCAAGGTCGGCCAAAACCAAGGTTTACCGGTAGCCCAGCTAACATGGTTTACAATACCAGCCTTCTTGTGTACAAAAAATGTACATCAAGATCTGATACGGTAATTCCCCAAGCAACAGGCCCAGACTAAAACTGATCTCCAAATAACATGTATATACAATCCAAACAAGAGCATTCCAAATAGGATATCATATCCTGTATATCAAAATATATAAATCCACTCACCAAAGTCTTCAAAACCTTGGCACACTCAGATGACTAAATTCACTGAGTCTTATCAGTTCCTAAGATTAAAGTAACCCAAGTCAGTATTCAGTTCATAATACTGATCCAATAATAAATATCATATTTATTCATGCTTCATGTATATACACATATACCTATATATTCATCATACATAAATCCAAAAGATATACAATTCATGTTTATCTTCAAATCATCAATTCCGACTAAATCCAATTCCGATTAAAGTCGGAATCCGAGTAAAGGCCAAATTCCGATAGAATCATATTCAAAATCCGAGCATAGGGACAATCCGAGTAAAGGTCCAATTCCGATTAAAGTCTTAATCCGAGAAAAGGTACAATCCAAGTAAACTGAATTCCGAGGAAATAGAATTCCGAGCAAAGGCAATTGTTAATTCCGAGTAATTTGGAAAATCCGAGAGAATAGGATTCCGAGTGAAGTGTTAAGGCATTTCAATGATATATTAGTCGGATTCCGATACAATTCAATTCCGAGGAATAGAGTTAGGGAAATTCACAAGTGTTTA
This sequence comes from Pulicaria dysenterica, assembly GCA_947179395.2. Lineage (NCBI taxonomy): Eukaryota > Viridiplantae > Streptophyta > Magnoliopsida > Asterales > Asteraceae > Pulicaria > Pulicaria dysenterica. Next base: position 37,938,703 of record OX359291.1, read on the forward strand.
GTCGGATTTCATCCAATTCCCACTGTTTTTGTCGGATTCCGACCAATTCTGCCGGAATTCACCAATTCCGACTAATTCAAGTCCCAATTCCGACAGATACAAGTGTTCTTCCCCAAATCAAATTTCTAACACAAATTCTAACTGATTTTAAGCATGCAAGTTATATATGTTTTCCAGAATCATTCTAAACATATAAACAACATGTATTACACATAAAATCTAACATGCATTCATCCTAATTCATCAAACCATTATCATGTATCAATCCGAATTCATCATACATAATCAAAACCGAATATAATCTATCATTTAACAATTGAATTCAGTATTCTAACCTTGTTAATGTTATGAAATCAGAAGTATAATTGCGTGCAAGGTTCAAGATCAAATTCGTTGCTTCCTTTCTTGTTTCTTGATTCACGGCCGAGAGCACAATCAAAACACACACACACACACTTAATTGGGAATTTGCATGTAATGTGAGATAATGGGGTGTTGTTGGTGACTAATCACCCAAAATTGGCCAACACACACCCCCCCACTAACTAATAATCAATTTTAAATTAATTATCCAATAATATTTTCAATTAATTGTCAATTAAACAAAATAACAATTAATTCACATAGATTAAATTAAATCTCAAACTAAATTTGATTAATTACCTTAATTAATCTAGGCCGGGTAAGAGGGTGTTACACGTATCTAGATTCAGTGGGAGCCGTATTGCCAAATGCAAATATGCAAGATGGTATTTACACCTTCTTTTTAGGAGAGATATTTCTGGGCCCCTTGACTGATTAGAGAAACTGGTAAGTGCACGGCCGTGCCCAAATGAACTGATATGTTATTTGTCGTTTATCACGCAGTTTTGAAATCAAGTACGTCATGAACATAATTCTTGAGATTTTGAGTTGACACTCTCCATGCTCATGCTCAAAATTGAAATATTGCGCTGCAAGGGACAAACCTATAATAAAAGTACCCATTTATAAACAGGTAGTTTATGATAGTTGATTTATGAACAGTTAATTCATAATAGACTGCTTATAAACAGGTGATTTATGAGAGTTTACATTATCACATTTTGTTTGGGGTATAAGAGTTCTTATGACCTGGTTATCCTAAGTGTCTGGCTAGGGACCTCCTTAGGCTAACAATGTACAATAACTATTACTTATCTTGCACAAGTGGGAGTCTGTTAGATTATGTGCAGAGATAATTAATGGGTACATTGTATCCAATGTTATAAGAGACTAAAGGGTCACACTGCTACACACCCAAATTAGAACAGTTGGAATTTACCATAATTCTGTGTGGAAATAATTAATTAGTTGGATTAATTATTAGGTAGAAAAGTAAATAATTAATCAGTCGAATTAATTATCAGAAAGGAAATAAATAATAAATAGTTATTTATTATTTAAAGGGAAATTAAATATTAAGTTTGATATTTAACGGACCAGTTAATTAATAGTTAATTAATTAACTAGTAAAGTGCAGGGGATAAAATGCAAGGAATTAAATTTAATTAAAGAAATGGGCTTTAATTAAACAGGCTTGGGCTTTAATAAGGTTTATAAATAACCTTTTAAGCCTTAAGGATTAAGAAGATTAAGCATTCTAGAAACCCTAGCCTCCACCCTCTCTCCCTCTCGTCGACTCTCTCTCTCTCTCGGCTCTTTCTCTCTCGTTGAACTCGAAGAAAACACCAAGGGTGTTTTGGTTTTTGGAGATCGACGCACACACACACACTCAAGGTTTCGAGTGTTGTAGCTCGGGTAAATCCAGGAGCGGTCTAGCAGCCAGTTCATTAGTGGTGCAGTAGTGGTAGACTAACTTTAACAATCCCAAGTCAACACACGTATTGTTATTCTAAACCTTTTATCTGGTTTGTTGTCTAGAGACTGATATGATCATTAGATAATTCCTAACCCTTTTGGGGTTTAGAGGGTTGTGTTCAATCTGTTTCCGCTTTAGGATTTGATGGTCCCGTATTATACGGATGAAGCAATGCTAGAGAGTTAATGTATGTGTTTGTATGTTTAAACGGTAGAGAGAAAGAGAGCCGAGAGCTAAGAGAGAAAACATACACAAGAGTTTAGAGATATGCAAAGCTTAACATTGAAATGTGGGGGAAATGCCTTTATATAGCATTTCCCCAACTTTGAGTAATTACATATTACACCCCTCACTTTAATATTTCTAACAATCTCCCCCTAAGTGAGGTGTGTAATCATTCACAACAAATAAATACATTAATCTATTCGTATGCCGATTTGTTGCGAATGCCGAATGCCACTTGCCACTTGCGTATTTCCCTTCTGCTCGACAGAGTAGTTCTCATCCTTTCTATAGCACGATAGGCTTCAGCATGTTCTTCATCAGTATAGGCTGTCCGGTTTTCCCAAACTTTCTGATGTATCTTATGATGGAGAATTTTCAAGGTGCCGTCTGAATACGCCATGATTTCATCAAGTTTGTTGAAGATCTTTTCGCCTTTTGTATTCTTTGAGACGACTCCTCGATCACCTTTGAAGTTTGGATGCCCATCATAGATAACTATCAATTCTTCAAGTTTTTCTAGATCTGGATGGCTCTGGTTAGGCTTTAAGAGGTTGACTTTTAGATAGTTGTTTTCAGCTCCGAGTTGCAGATCGTGTTCCTCAAAGTATTCCATTAGATTTCTCATGTATTTCATTAGAGGAACCCTTCCGAACTCTTCTTCTGGACACTTTCCTTTTTTCTGAGAGAGGGTGTCAAAGATGAAGCTGATGTCTTCAATACTTACAAACCTTAAGTCTGCTTCGTTGAGGAAGAATGACAGGTTGTTTGCTCTTCTGACATGAAAGATGACATATTTTATTCTGAAGGTTGTCTGAGTGTAGATATTGATAAGTTCAACTATTGGATACTCTGATTTGATCTCTTCGGGTTTAGTCATGGACTGAGAGAGGATGTGTTCATATCTTCTTCTCTGTTTATCGTCCATGTTCCGCAACTCAGGGGAAATAACCTGTATTAGCTCATTGCTGAATATATCTGGAATTCTTTCTTCAAGATTAGCAGCATTGACAAAATAAGGTTTCCATATAGGTTGTTGGGCAGCACTTCTTGTGAACATGTTGCCTGCATCAAGTCCTGGATCTCCACGATACACTGGAGGAGCAGGTGGCACAATGAAGCTCCTTGGCAAGGGCCATTCAGATTCTTGTCTTGTTTTCTCAGCTGCCTCTCTCTGTTTGTTTCTTTCAAGTACATCGGCAGCTGATTCTTGAAACCGACCAGGAGGAGGAGGGAAAGTTTCATGAACTTCAACATTAATCCCACTGAGAACCCTGGACATGTCGAAGATTGGTTTCATTTGTTTAGGCTTTCTCCTAGCTTCCCTTCTAGAAATTGCTTCCCTTTCTTTTCTTTTAAGTGCAAGCTCCCTTTCACTGGGGATATTATAGAATTTGTCAACAACTCTAGGTGAAGCTGGACATGTAGCAACCTCGACATATTCATCAATACCCTTGAATAGTCCTTCCAACTCAGGATACTCAGCTTCCTCCTCTGGCAGAGCAGAACTACCTTCCCCCACATGCCTTGCAGGTGATGTATGAATAAACTCATATAAATCTTCCACTTGTTCCTCTGAGTCACTAGACCATTCAAACATCTCGGCATGAGACTGCTTGAAAGGTATTTCACCTTCTTCAAGATCACTTGGCCTCGGTTCAGATTGTTGCTGAGGTACATAAAGTACAATTTGTTTGTCAGCATTTTCTTTTTGCTGTTTTTCATAAACTTCATCGGCCATCTGTTCAGTTGCTTGTTGTTGTTGCTGAGGCTGACTTCCAGCAGAACTAGTACCCGTAGGTAGATATTTGCTGAAGGATGGTACAGGTACAGTTGCAGCTGAGGGGGCAGTTATGTATCTTCTTCTTTTCTTCCCCTCGGGACGATCATCAGGATCCTGATCATCCCGCCTCCTCTTTAACCCCTGAGCCTGGGCCTGACAGGTTTGTTCAAGTACCTTCAGCCGGTCAGTTACTTTTTGAAGGGAGGTGTAAAAACCTCTTGTCACCCCATCTATTTTCCTATTTACATCCTCATGAAATTCTGTAAAGTCATCCAAGGAGATTCCCTGTGGATTTCGTTCAGCCCACAGAGTAGTCAAAAGGTCTTGATCATAAGCAGTGTCTGGTCTCTGTTCAAGAATTTTCGCATAAATTATGCTTTTCAGAGCATCCACTGAGAGAGAAGTGACATCAGCTTGAGGTTGAGGCGCTGTTGCTGGAGTGCGAGCTGCAAGAAGATTTTCAATACGAGTGAGCTGCTCAGCTTGGGCCTTGGAAGCCTCTTCGATCCGATCCAACTTTGAATTTGTCTCCTGCAGTTGTTGGCGGATTGGGGACACGGCTTATTGAATAGCAAGTTGAAGATCTGCACGTTTAACAAACCCGGAATCACTCAGATTACCAGTTGAGGTACCTGCCACAGAGGCAGAACCACCTACTGGAGCAGCATGAATGTAGGCTCCAGCAGGATTTCCTTCCAATCCTCGAATGGCACCTTGAGAGGTACCACCTATGAAAGTTGAGGAGACTTGTCAAGCCAACAAGCTCAGTGCATCAATGGTGACTTTGTGTTGTTCAAGATAAGCGGAGATCCGAGGCATATCAAATTGTGCACGAAAAGGAGTCGAGGACGAGGGAGACGGTCCTCTTTGTTCAATAGGTCCAACACCCAATTGGGGTTGATCCAGTGTATGTGCTATAACCCTGTGCAATAAAGACGAAGTCTGTTGAGAGACACTGTAGTGGCTTGGTGGGGCAGAAACTTGCACGGGTGGGATCACCGCGACTTCTTCAATATGAGGCTCAGCAGTGCTAGGCCTCATACTAGATGTGGCTTCCCTGCTTTCTGGGTTTGGGGAACCCTCAGCACTCATTTTTTCTTTTCTCACCTCCTTTCTATCACTCGCACTCCTAACTACAAAACTATCTTCATCATCACCGCTACCAGCACCATACCCCGCATATTGATCAGGGTGAATAAGTGAGTTGGGAGTGACAGAACCAGATTCAATAGATAAAGAATGACTTGGCGAAGTTACTGGAATGTCATGTTCAGGAGCAACTATGGCCCTGCGAATGATAGGAATGGTGGTTGCTTGGGCAGTTGAAGTCAAAGGAATGACCAGACCACCAGGTTGTGGAATGACCTGAGTAGTTTGAACGGGGTGAGTCTGGTCGGGAGAGGTAGTATGTGGGTCAGTAAGTTTCATGAATGAGGGTGTGCTTTCTGCTGGTTGTTCGATTGGTTGGTCAGGGGTGCCCACAGGAGATATAGCAAGTTCAAAGGAAGGGGCACCTCCTTGATGGGAAGCAGACTCATGAAGAGAGGATTCAGAACTGGATGACTCAGAAATGTCAAGACCAAATTCTTCTAGTACAGCTTGGGTGCGGGTGGATTGAGAAAGAGACTGAACAATGGCTTGAATGGTGGCGGGATCATATGCATCCCCTCCCTCTCTACTCTCAACACCTTCACCTTCTTCACCACCCCTCTCAACATTTTCTCTCTCCACTCCCCTCTCAGCATCTCCCACAGATAGCTGAGGCCTATCCTCTACTTCCTCACCAGGTGCTACTCCTCCCTGGGTAGGTATGGCCGGCTCAAGCGTAACCATAGGAGGTATTCCTATACTCTCCCTATAACTCTTAACAATATCATTTTGCTCGCACAGATTTAAGAGAGATACAGGGAATGGTTTAGGAACAGGCAGGTTGGCCGGAATGGCAGGTTTAATATACAAGAATAGCTTAGGGTTTATAGAAGGTAAACCTGCCCGGAGGGGAATGTCAGCATTCCGATCCATTACGTACTGGATGATCATTGGCAGGAAACGGTGGTAAGGCAGCATGTTTGCATCCTTCTGCTTTTGGGAATTTTTCCTTTGCATGGTGGCTTTAATATCCTGGAACAGCAGAAAAGCATAGTCTATATGCATATGGTTCGCTGCAGCAACAAAAATCTTGAGCTGATTCTCAGTAGGGAATTCATATCCAGAATGTTTAGGGGTAAGACACCTTTGAAGCACCGTCATTAATGTATTATATTTCGGGTGCAAGCTGTTGCGTTTGAATTGGCTTTTCCGTGTTAGCTCACCATCATACCCCAGTTCAGTTATAGCAGTAAGACATGCATCCTCGTCTGGGATTTCCTCAAATTATGTGGCAGGAGGTCTGCTGTCTGCTTTGGGTAGAGCAAAGATTGTTCTAAGTCGACTCAGAGATATATTGACTTGAAATTCATCCACCTCTGCATGGATTACCTCGTAACCCCTTTCATTGAGCCTCACATCACAAGTTTTCCAAAATTGTTGAGCATAAAGTTCAGGAACATGTGTGCCTATTTTGGTTGGGTTATATGTCAGTAGGTGATTTAGTGGATGAATTTTGAGAATTTCTGTAACAATTGGGTAGGTAGGATTTCTCAGTTTGGTAAAGTCTATAAAGTGGTTGTTTTCATGAGATTTGCTGTTAAGCAATTCAGCTTGGGGCATGATCTCCTCTGGGTCACGTACAGCTTGAGCCATTTTATCTGTGCAGATAGATAAAACAGTTAAGTTTCAGAATAAAGAGATATGCATGACAAAGTATTGACTCATGTTGACCAAATGTTCAAACACCCTAAGTGTTGACCCCTCACTGTGTACAGGATGATTTTCAGCATAAAAAATTGTTTTGATACTTTAAAAGTGTCAATTAGATGGTACTGAACAACTTTGTAGTACTGGGGCATAGTCCAAAAATCACCCTAACACTTCTTTTTAGGCCAAAACCATATTGTTAGTGTAAGTTTATACCCCCCAAGAACACGAAGAACACTTTTCGAGATTTTTGAAATATTTTTACATCAAAGTGTTCCCCAAGTGTTCATTATACCCATCGCATACTTTGTTTCATCAAACAAATTTGTTTAGTATACCAAACATCCCTTCAAAGTGTTGAAACCCTCATTCGCATACGAGTGTTCTAAGGCCAAAAAATACCCTTTTAACTCAAAATTTTCACAAAGTAAACCGTACAAGTTGTTACCTCTGTGATTAGGAGTATTTTGATACTAAAATTATAAATTCTGGCAGAGTAACGAGAGGATTTGAATGCTAAAGTAACCAAGAAATCGAGAGAAACACTTATGAAATTTTGTAATTTTGAATCGTGTAAATGACGTTTGGTAGCTAATGGGTAACTTATGTCAGTGTAAAAAGACACGTGTCGAGCTCTGATTGGCCCTCTCAGTCGGTTAAAAACACAGCTGATGGCCAATGCGAATGATAAAGGGGCCCGGCTGATAGAGCTCGCGAATGAACCTTTGATGTGTTAATCGCGTGCGATTAACACTTGGCCTTCATTCCTCGCGAATGACTATTTGATGTGTTAATCGCGTGCGATTAACACTTGGCTTTCATTCCTCGCGAATGGCTCTTTGATGTATTAATCGCATGCGATTCACACTTGGCTTTCATTTCTCGCGATTCTCTTAGTGGTTTTAATCGCGTGCGATTAACACTGGTCTTCAATTCTCGCGATTGTCTCTTAGTTGTTTTAATCGCGTGCGATTAACACTTGACATTTCATTCCTCGCGATTGAACCAATACTTGAAAAAGTCAATATATCTGATTTTTGAGATTTGAAAAATTGAAAGATTCAGATATAATTGATTTGAAAGATTCAGATATAATTTTGGAAATGTGTCAGATGTATCATACTCCCCCTACACATGTGATACATGTGTAGCACCAGAAAGTCACTCCCCCTTGAGTATTGCATCTTGAAGCTGCACAAAGAACAAACAGTGTAACACCTACTCTAAACAAAAAGGAAAGAAAGGAAAAATGGAGCACCAGTATGTTATATTTTCAAGTTGAGCATGCCTAACTTGGAGACCAACCCAGTAAAGCGACTTTCGTCTAATGGTTTGGTAAACAAGTCAGCTAGCTGATTTTCAGTAGGAACATACTGGAGCTCAATAAGACCTTTCTCTACATTATCTTTTATGAAGTGATAACGTATATCGATGTGTTTGGTTTTAGAGTGGTGTACCGGATTGCAGGAGATAGCTATGGCGGACTGGGAATCGCATAGTAATGGAATGTTGTCATACCTTAGGCCAAAGTCTGATAACTGTGTGCATATCCAAAGAATTTGTGAGCAGCACATTGCAGCAGCAACATACTCAGCCTCAGCTGTAGAGGTGGATACATAGTTTTGCTTTTTGGAGGCCCAACAGACTAAACGATCACCTAGAAAGTGTGCACTACCAGAGGTGCTTTTCCTATCAATATTGCAACCGGCATAGTCAGCATCTGAGTAAGCATGGAGATCCAGATTTGAATCTTTTGGATACCACAGACCTAGATCCATAGAACCTTTAAGATATCTGAAGATCAGCTTGACTGCCAGAAGATGTGATTCTTTCGGATTCGCCTGGAACCTGGCACATAGACAGGTAGAGAACATGATATCCAGACGACTTGCAGTTAGATACAGTAACGATCCAATCATCCCACGGTAATTCTTCAGATCCACCGGAGAACCATCAGGATCTGCCGATAGTTGTGATTTGGCCGCCATGGGAGTTGAGATATGGTTGCAGTTGAGCATATCGTACTTCGTGAGAAGATCTTTAATATACTTAGATTGGCAAATGAACGTGCCATGACTCAACTGTTTAACCTGAAGACCGAGAAAGAATGACATCTCTCCCATCATACTCATTTGGAACCTGTTTGACATGGTTTGTGCAAACTCTTCACTGTACTTTGGATTTGTAGATCCAAAGATGATGTCATCCACATAAATTTGGACAAGGATTTTGTCCCTACCTTTGTCAGGATCGGATATATATTATATCAAATAACAAGAACTAACTTTTAAATAATAAATCAGAGTAATATAAAAGTTAATCTTTAACTATGATCACAATCAACTAAGAAGTTGCGGAATCACACTTAATTGATTAAAGAAGGTTTTAAGCAAAGATTAATTCAATCAAACAGTAGTTTTATTAACCAACCAGAATGATTACAAAAGCAAACTTCACCCCCAATCTAACTTATTCTGTTAGACGAAGAACACAGACTGTTCTTAGGTTTCAACAAGAAACTTAGAGGCTAAAACACTTTCAGAAATAAATAACAATAAGAACAAATGCTTTGAATAATGAGATCAAGTCGTCGTTGTCAATTGATCATCTAATGAAGTATATATAGACTCTTGATCCTCCTTGAATTGTTGACAGTTAGGTAATCTTCTATCTTCTGAGATAATCTTGATAATCTTCAATGTATTTCGAGATATCTTCTAAGATAGGATTTTCCAAATATAGCTCAACAGAAACTGTTTAATGAACACAACAGTTCTTTAGTCTTCTAACAGTCTTCAGCTTCAAGGTCTTCGGATATATATTATATCAAATAACAAGAACTAACTTTTAAATAATAAATCAGAGTAATATAAAAGTTAATCTTTAACTATGATCACAATCAACTAAGAAGTTGCGGAATCACACTTAATTGATTAAAGAAGGTTTTAAGCAAAGATTAATTCAATCAAACAGTAGTTTTATTAACCAACCAGAATGATTACAAAAGCAAACTTCACCCCCAATCTAACTTATTCTGTTAGACGAAGAACACAGACTGTTCTTAGGTTTCAACAAGAAACTTAGAGGCTAAAACACTTTCAGAAATAAATAACAATAAGAACAAATGCTTTGAATAATGAGATCAAGTCGTCGTTGTCAATTGATCATCTAATGAAGTATATATAGACTCTTGATCCTCCTTGAATTGTTGACAGTTAGGTAATCTTCTATCTTCTGAGATAATCTTGATAATCTTCAATGTATTTCAAGATATCTTCTAAGATAGGATTTTCCAAATATAGCTCAACAGAAACTGTTTAATGAACACAACAGTTCTTTAGTCTTCTAACAGTCTTCAGCTTCAAGGTCTTCTAACAGTTTTGACTTTGCCAACTAACAGTTCTGAACTTTTGAACTAACAGTTGTAAACCTTGCAGCAATTGTTAGTTACAACTGTTATCACCAAAACACTCTAACAGTTTTTACCTTTGCATGTTCAACAGTTTCAATAACTTAGCGAATTTCCCAACAATCTCCCCCTAACTTAAAGTATTGAATAATACATTTAAGTTGTTGGTTTGATCATAGACAAATTAATATAAGTAATGAGTCACATTTCTTCTAATCTCCTTTTGAATCTGTTCAGTAAGTCTTCCTTCTGTTTTGAGTCTCCATGGAATTTAGCTTTAATAAAATACTCCAGCTTAGTCTTGTGATGCCCAATGAAGTTCAAATCAAACCACTCATGCAATGTATTTCCCATTACCACGTAATATGTCCTTGATCTTGCATATACCTTCACTGCCTTTATGGGAAAAGCTTCCTCTGCTGTCAGTTTGGGCATAATCTTCAATGGGTTGCAAATGCTGGTAAGATATTCCATCAAAATCTTGATTCCTTCATTTGGGTCACTAAAGTGCTTAATTCCATATGTATACAATTCTTGTACATCTTCTGGTGAGATTCTTGTCATCATTTGTACAAAATTGTCATATACCTCAACAGATCCATCTTCCCTTGCAATAGTAATGCAATGTTTGTCATTTGCTTTTTCTTCAAACTTCCATTCAACAATATGAGACTTTTCACCTAATTCTTTTTCCAATTGGTCAATCCCTTGCTGAACGTCTACTGTCAGTTTATCTTTCAAAATTTTGTGAACCACAGCAGCTTTGTTTGAAGTGGGAAGTTTCTTGGTTGGCTTAACTGTAACTGTTTTATCTTTTATTACCCTTTTTCTTTTAACTCCCTTACCAGCAGCTTCCTTCTCCTTTTTCTCTTCTTCTTCTAACTCTTTTGTCATTTGAGCACCTATCTTTTTAGCTAGCTCAAAATCTGATTGTTCTTGCAATTCAAGCTCAGCATTCAATCTCTGTGCATATTCCCTATCCCGTTCTTCTTGCTGTTCTTTAGAAAGTTTCAGCTTGGGAATATCAACCATTACTTCCTTTCCTTTTAATGATACAGGGGGCATCTTTTCTTCTTTCTTTTCTTCTTTCTGTTTCTCAGCAAAAGCAATGCCTTTAAATCCTGCTTTAGGAGGAAGTGGTTCCAACTTCTTTACCTTTCCTTCTAGCCATCCATCATCGATCCTTTGAGCCATTTTAAATGTGCTGATGTTGAGAATTTGAGCACCTATTTCAATTAAGTAATTTTGTTTGACTTTGGACCATGATCTGAAAGCTTCAGTCGTTGGATAATCACCTTGCATAACCATTCTGTTAATCATCACTCTATCCACCGCTGATAACCTTTCTTCTTCAACTACAGCTGTTTGCACATCTTCAACAACAGTTTCATCAACTACAGCAACTGTTTCAACAACTTCAGCAGCAACTGTTGGCTCAATGGTTGCAACTGTTTGTTCAGTTGTAGCAACAACTGTTTGTTTATCCTGTGGAACTGTCTGTTTAACTCCTTCCTGCTTGGATTTTCTTTTTCCTTTAGCTTGAGCAGTTGAAGAGGTTTTCACCAAGGATTTGGGTTTAAGCAGCATCTCATGAGTATGAAGAACATTAGTTGCCTTCTTCAGATTCTCATCAAGAAAGTTCAGCTGCTTATCTTGCCTTATTAGCACCTCATTGTGAATTGCTACTACCTTGAGTACTTCAGTTGCCTTCTCCAACTTTTCAGTCAGTTCTTTTATCTTCTCATCTTGAGAAACTATCCTTTTGTTTTGAAGAGCAATCCTTTTCTTTAGGTGTATATGAGCAGCAAGGTAAGGTGCAAAGTTAGGATCCGTCAATGCATGTTGTTTCAGTCTAGTCTCAATGTCAGTTAGTGTTTCCACTGTGACCATATCATCGACATTTTTCACTGGTGGCTTACTCCCCTGAGTATCACCATCAGTACCCCTCTTTTCTTGGTTCTGGGGATTACCAGAAACTGTTTTACTAGTCTCTGTTGCCATGGTTGAGGTCTTAGCTATGTTAACACTGTCCTGTTTATCCCTTGCAGATAAAACAGTAGTGTCAGCCTCAAAGACCATATGATCACCCTCTTGAGGAATGATCACCTCCTCATTGTGCCTGGGAGACAGCACCAAAGGTTCCCTTTCGATATTCTGCACAGGTAAATGCACCGGTGCAGGGCTAACAGTTTGGGGTTCTCTAACTGTGGTGGAAGGAGCACCAACAGTTTTCCTCTTCTTTCTAAATATTTTTAGTGCAGGGGCTTGTGTTGTAGCTCTTTCAAAAGAAGCAGGTTGGAAATTTTGAGTATCTTGGACTGTGGGTTCCAGTGTTGGTGGAGTAGCAATACGATGGGTTTCATGCTCAACACTGGCAGTCCTGTTTCTTGACAGAAACTCCACCATTTCAGAGAGTGGAGGAGTTATGGCACCAGAGAAACTCTTGCCATTAATCAACAGTTTGCTCAAAGTGGAAGCCACATGAGCAGAGGGAATAATGACCCTCTTGTGTGTTTTCAGATTTGGCAACAAAAAGTTTAACAATACTTGCACAAATCGAGGATACATCAAAAAGAGACCATACTTGGTCCCTAGATGTTTTACCATGCCATTGAAAATTAATTTTGAGAAATTGAAGCAACGATTGTTGGCCAAACAGATTAAGGCCAAAGCAATGTTGCTTCCAAACTCGTTCCATCCTGTTCTTTTAGGACTAATGCACTGCTGGAGAGTATGGATTAAATACTTCCAGTGAGCACAAAATTGTCCCTTATAGAATGTACCCTTCCCTGAAGGACCCTCATACCCAAGCTTAACAAGCTCGGCATGCAAAAAATCTAGTGAAACTGAATCAGAATACTCACCCTCACTATCATTGAGTTGTAGAATTTGGCGAATGGTGTTCTCAGAGATTGAGACGGTCAACTCATCAATGGTAGAATCAATCCATTGCACGTCATCAGTTGTTCGAAGTTGAGCATGTTTCCAAAACTGATCAATGTAAGAAGTGTATATAGTAGGATTGATGGTGAGTGCAGTGTTGAGATCGGACAATGAGAGATAATCAATCATATCGTGAAACATGTGAAGATCATCAGGTTTTGAAAGAAAAGCAAGCATGTTATGTTCCTTGACGAATGGAAGGGGAGCCATGGCGATTTGATAGCAGAATTCTAGGGTTTTAGCGTTCAAACGAAGTTCAGTATGCGTAAAGGAACCTCTGAGGAGGGAATGGTTTATATATGTTTCGATTTTTGAACGTAATTCAAAGGCTTTCAAAATCCTCATAACAAGGACAGTCACGAGTGTGAAGAACTGTTTGTGAGACAGGTCAGCAGATATGTCCAAAACTGATGTGTGAAATTGCATTTCCCTCTCTGAATACTTAAAGGATAACAGTTGTTAGAAAACGTAACTAACAGTTGCAAACTGTTAGTGTGAAAAACATGAAATAATGAACAACTGTTAGTCCAAGTTAATCATTCCAATGTTGGAAATCAAAAAGTTGAATCTGCTCACATCAAAAGCTTTAGTGAACAAATCAGCTAATTGATCATCAGTATGAATTTTCATAACTTGGATTAATCTCTTTTCATTGCAGTCTCTTATGAAGTGAAATCTGATTTCAATGTGCTTGGTTTTAGAATGCTTCACTGGATTATTAACTATGCTAATAGCACTGGTGGTATCAACATAAATAGGAGTATTTAAGAAAGACAAACCATAATCCAGAAGCTGATTTTGGATCCATAATACTTGTGAACAGCAGCTTGATGCAGCAATGTATTCAGCCTCAGCTGTTGAAGTTGAAACTGTTGTTTGTTTCTTGCATTGCCATGAGACCAGCCTTGATCCAAAGAATTGACATCCTCCAGAGGTTGATTTTCTGTCCACATTGGCTCCACCATAGTCACTATCAGAATATGCCACCAAATCAAAAGGTGAATCTTTAGGATACCAAAGTCCCAATTTTGGTTGGCCTTTGAGATATCTAAAGATTCTCTTTACAGCAAACAGGTGTGACATCTTCGGACTGCATTGGAACCTGGCACAAACACAAACAGCAAACATTATATCAGGTCTAGAAGCAGTTAAGTACATTAATGAACCAATCATTGATCGATAGAGGTGTATATCAACATCCTCCCCCTCAGGATCTGCTCCCAACTGTTTGTGTGTTTCCATTGGAGTACTTGCCAGCTTCACATCTTGATAGCCAAACTTGTCCAATATGTCCTTGACATACTTAGATTGGCTTAGAAAAATACCAGTGGGCTTCTGTTTGACTTGTAATCCCAAGAAAAATGTGAGTTCACCCATTGAACTCATCTGAAATCTTTTGTGCATAATGACTTCAAATTCTTTGCACAAGCTGTCATTTGTGGATCCAAAGATTATATCATCAACATAGATTTGAACAAGCAAAATCTCTGTTTTAACAATCTTTGTAAACAATGTTTTGTCAATTGTGCCTCTCTTAAAACCATTCTCAAGGAGATAGGATGACAATGTCTCATACCAAGCTCGAGGAGCTTGATGTAGACCATATAGGGCTTTATCTAACCTATATACCTTGTCAGGGTACTTTGAGTCTTCAAAGCCAGGGGGTTGACACACATATACCTCCTCATCAATAGTGCCATATAGAAAAGCAGACTTGACATCCATTTGATACACCTTAAATCCTTTGAAGCTTGCAAAAGCAAGAAATATCCTAATGGCTTCAATCCTTGCAACAGGTGCAAAAACATCATCATAGTCTATTCCTTCCTCTTGTGTGTAGCCTTGTGCAACCAGTCTTGCTTTGTTCTTGATAACAATTCCTCTTTCATCTTTCTTGTTTCTGAACACCCACTTGGTGCCAATTACTCTTTTACCTCTTGGAAGCTCAACCAACTTCCAAACTTGCTGAATTTGAAATTGTAAGAGCTCCTCTTGCATTGCCTCTACCCATGAAGGATCTTTCAATGCCTCAATTGCTTTCTTTGGTTCTATTTGAGACAAAAAGCAAGCATTCACGTCAAATTGGGCAAGATCCATACCACTATTTTCATTTTGCAGCATATTTCTTGTTCTGATAGGAGTGGTTGGATTTCCAATTATTTGTGATATTGGATGAATCTTGTGAACTCTTGATGTAGGAATGTTTTCTTCAGTCAGTTCATCCCCTAGATTAGACAGATCAAACTCACATTCACTTGAATTTTCAGCGTTATCACACACTTGATCAGCAGAGTCAGTGTGATGTTGAGGATCATGGGATTCCATGTCCTTTAAAGATTCAGCATCCATCAATGGATCAACAGCGTTGGAGAACTCTTGTTGACGCATAGGAATCACAACAAAGTCTTCAGTAACTTTGTTTGAACCAACAGTTGTTGGTTTTGAGCTAACAGTATCAAAACTGTTTGGGCTGGAGGAAGATGTTTGATGACTTTCACCAACAGTTGTTGGGGTACCTGTAGCTGTTTCAGTAGAATACTCAAAAGAAAGAGATTTAGACAATGCATCAATATCAAATAACCAATCAGGTCCATTACCTGCAATATTGATCCTATTTTCATTGAAAGAGATATTCATACTCTCTTCTATGATTCTAGTGACATTGTTAAAAACTCTATAAGCTTTACTTTGAGTGGAGTATCCTACAAAGAAACCTTCTTCAGCCTTACTCTCAAACTTGCCTAACTGTGACTTGGTATTAAGGATAGTGCACGGACAACCAAACGGTTTGAAGAAGTTGATTAAAGGTTTTCTCTTGAGAAACAACTCATAAGGAGTTTTCCCTTTGGACTTGACTACTTGTACTCTATTCTGAACATAGCAGGCAGTGTTCACTGCTTCTGCCCAGAATGTCATTGGAAGTTTAGAATCGGCTAACATTGACCTAGCAGCCTCTATCAAAGTCCTATTCCTTCTCTCAGCAACTCCATTCTGTTGGGGAGTCCTAGGAGCACTAAACTGTCTTTCAATACCTTTACTTTCACAAAAACTGTTTAGCTCATAGTTCTTAAATTCAGAACCATTGTCAGATCTAATGACTTTCACCTTCAAATCAGATTGATTTTCAATTTTAAGAATAAGGGACTTAACTAACTCAGCTGTTTCATCCTTTGTTCTAAGAAATTGAACCCATGTGAACCTGGTGAAGTCATCAACTATGACTAAACAATATGCTTTCTTCCCTATACTCATCACAGATGTAGGACCAAAAAGGTCCATATGTAACAATTTTAAAGGTGCAGTAATAGAAGAAACTTCTTTGGTCTTATAAGAAGTTTTGTGTTGCTTGCCTTTAAGACATGCCACACAATGATCATCACATGAGAACTCTTTTTGGGGCAAACCTCTTACCAAACTGTTTTTAGCTAACAAGTTCATGGTTTTAAAATTCATGTGACACATCCTTCTATGCCAAATGGCAGACTCATCATGAGATGCTTTGGAGAGTAAACAGCTTAACACATTCTGTTTAGCAATCTTTTGTGGATCAAGACAATATACATTATCTTTTCTAGGTGTTCTTAAAAGAACATCCTTCTCATTTAATTTAAAATCTTTTGAAAGAATAATGCATTCTGAATCTGTAAACAAAACTTTGTTTCCATTGTCACAGATTTGAGATACACTTAACAGATTGTACTTAAGCTGTTCAACAAAGAAAACATCATTAAATGTAAGTGTACCTGCCTCAACAGCTCCTTTACCTGTGATTTTTCCTCCCTTTGGATTTCCTCCAAATGCTACAAATCCTCCATTGATTCTTTTGAAATCCTTCAAACATTGTGGATTTCCAGTCATGTGCCTTGAGCATCCACTATCCACATGCCAGATAGATCCATGATTGGCCCTATGAATGCTCTGCACAAATAAAATCAGTTAGTAGCAGGAAGTACCCAGGCCATGCAGGTCTTGGGTACACCGTTCAAGTCATAATACTTAAACAGAGTTTGATTCTTTTTGATTTCATCCAACTTAGATTTCTCTAATTTGTGTGATGAATACTTTGTAAGAACATGTGGTTTCCAACTGTTGTGATTAACAGTGGATACCTTTGAACACACAGCTGGTGGAGTTGGTAAAACAGATGAATCAACTTGTGATTCCTTTTGATTTTCAGTTTGAAGAACAGTTTTACCTTCTCCAGAATCAGTTTGTTTTTGAATTTTCATCCAAGCCAAACCAGCAGTTTTTGGTTTTGCTAAAACAGTTTTGGAACTGTTAGTTGGTTTGGATGTAACAGTTTTAGAACTGTTTGCCAGTTTTGGCTTAACAGTTTTAGAACTGTTATTCTGTCTTTTGGGACTTTTGTTTTGAGTGCCATTGATCTGTGGGTTATAGTAACAGTCTTGAACTAAATGATTAGATCTTCCACAAATGTAGCACTTTTTGGTTTTTACAATAGGTAAACCAGTTCTTTGTGACCAGAATTGGTTCCTATTTCTTTGATTTCCTCTAACAGCTGCAGATTGAGGAAACTTTTGGACACCATGTTTTTGACATGTGCATGCAGGCACTTCAGTATGCCTTTTCTTAGATTTGGGTTTAGCCTGAGGTTTTGCAACTTCCTTCTTCTTCCTAGTATACACAACTTCACCAACTTTCTCCTTTCCTTTGGCTTTGGTACTAACAGTTGGGCTTTTTAGCTTAGAACTGTTTGGGTTCTTGTTGGAACTGTTAGTGTAAAGATGAGGACTATTTGTAACAGTTGTGGAACTGCTAATAGAGTTAACAGTTTTTGAGGATTTTGGCTCATTGGTGAGGGGTTCAGTGGATGCTTTTACAAACACCACAGGTTGTAAAGATGATTTTGTGGGAATGGGCTCACACAAGATGTGATTTTCATATGGAATACCTTCATCCTTCTTCACAACTTCCTCATTATCTTCAACACTTACTACTGACACAACTTCATCTTCATAACTCTCAAACTTTGGATCAGCTGACTTAAGTTCATCTTCCAAAGGTTCATTAACATATCTGTCAGCTACCTCAGACATTGGAGTTATGTAGTTTTGGTTGTATGGAGGTGGGGTTTGTTTGTATCCTAGGCCAGTTTTCACCTTGTCTCTCACTTGAGATTGTAGCAGAGTCTCAAGCTTAAGGTTTGCAGCCCTGAACATTCCAAGATCAATGTCCACACCCTCCAATTTCTTTGTGAGTTCATCCACCTTGCTTTCTTTTTCCACCAACTTCTTTTTCAGACTATCAATCTCATCTTGAAACTGCTCTTTCTCCCACTTATGATATTTTCTATCATAGTCCATTTGCAGTTCATTAGCCTGATAGTCTTTAATTTTCTTTTCAAAATCTTCTATCACAGCAGTATACTCATACCTTCTCTCCTCCATTTTACTTAGAGCAGCACATACTTTCTTATTGTGCTCTCTAAATCTCTTAACAATAGCTCTACATTCACCAGGACATAGTTTAGAAGATACCTGTATGTCCTCAGATTCTGGAGAATCCATCTTGATGGAGGAGTCAGTCAATGCCATCAAAGCTTTGTTGCTGGTAGCCTCCTCTGCTTGATCACTCCAATCAAATCCATGGCCTTCTTGTGAGACCAATGCTGAGGAGGTATGGTTCTGAGTTTGCCTCTGACCTTGATTCTGAACTTGTCCACCAGATTTGCATTCTCTTGCAAAGTGGCCAAGTTGTTGACATTTGAAGCATCTAACCTTTGATTTGTCAAATCCAGCCTTGCCATCAGCTCTGAAGTTCATGTTTTGCCTTCCAGTTCTTTTAATGAATCGCTTGGCTCTAACGGTAAGCATGGCCATCTGCCATTTGAGATCCATTTCCTCAAGATCATCAGGGTGCACTTGTTCAAGATCCTCATTGGTGAGGGTTGAATGAGCATGGCTGGCAAGAAAAGCTTCAAGAACTGCATCTGGAGTATTCATATCTAGTCCAACACCAGAACTAGTACCTGCACCACTATCAAGAGAGTTAGTTAATGAATGGTTTGATTCCATACCTGAGGAAGATAGGAGAGCAGCATTATGACTAGGGATAGCAGTTTTTCTTTTTCCCTCTATCTCTCCCTCAAACACTATCAAACTATTATAGAGGTCATCTAACTCTATGTCTTCAAGAGAATCCTTGGTTCTCCATTGTGCAGCAAACACAGTCCATTCATCACCTAGAGACCTAAGAAATTTTCTATTTATCTCATCTTGATCAAGCCTAACCTTAGCACTCTCCAGTTGACTCACCAGTTTGTAAAACCTATCAAAGATTTGGGTGATACTCTCATTCTTCCCACTGGTGAAGTTCTCATAGGCTTGTTTAAGAAGATCTCTTTGGTTTCTCTTAGAACTAGCATTCCCAGCAAACCTCTTTTCCAGAGCATTCCAAAGTTCATGAGCATCATCAAATTTCTTGAATTGATGTTGATACTCATTGGGAATTGCAATCTGAAGGATGCTGAGAGCTTTCATCTCAATCATTCTACTTTTCTTTTCAGCATCTGTCTTTGGTGGTGGTTTCTTCTTTGGTTTTCCATTCTCATCCAGTTCAATGGTATTAGTAGGAACAGTTTCAATGATTTGCCAAACATCATAGTCCATTAGTTGGACATGCTGTTTAATTCTTAGTTTCCACATCTCAAAATCAGATGGTTTGAGCATGGGAACACGAATGTTAGACCCTGATCCACTGTTATCAGAAGAACCTCCCGAATCCATTGAAACAAATTGATTTAAAAGAAAAACAGTTTGAAAAATAAAGCAAGGTAAAGCAAAGACCTTCAACTGGTGATCAAAGGAACCTTAATGATAAGGCTCTGATACCACTTGTCAGGATCGGATATATATTATATCAAATAACAAGAACTAACTTTTAAATAATAAATCAGAGTAATATAAAAGTTAATCTTTAACTATGATCACAATCAACTAAGAAGTTGCGGAATCACACTTAATTGATTAAAGAAGGTTTTAAGCAAAGATTAATTCAATCAAACAGTAGTTTTATTAACCAACCAGAATGATTACAAAAGCAAACTTCACCCCCAATCTAACTTATTCTGTTAGACGAAGAACACAGACTGTTCTTAGGTTTCAACAAGAAACTTAGAGGCTAAAACACTTTCAGAAATAAATAACAATAAGAACAAATGCTTTGAATAATGAGATCAAGTCGTCGTTGTCAATTGATCATCTAATGAAGTATATATAGACTCTTGATCCTCCTTGAATTGTTGACAGTTAGGTAATCTTCTATCTTCTGAGATAATCTTGATAATCTTCAATGTATTTCGAGATATCTTCTAAGATAGGATTTTCCAAATATAGCTCAACAGAAACTGTTTAATGAACACAACAGTTCTTTAGTCTTCTAACAGTCTTCAGCTTCAAGGTCTTCTAACAGTTTTGACTTTGCCAACTAACAGTTCTGAACTTTTGAACTAACAGTTGTAAACCTTGCAGCAATTGTTAGTTACAACTGTTATCACCAAAACACTCTAACAGTTTTTACCTTTGCATGTTCAACAGTTTCAATAACTTAGCGAATTTCCCAACAACCTTTTGTCTTTGTGAAGAGAGTGGTGTCCGTCTTTCCTTTGGAGTAGCCTTCACCTATCAGATATTCAGATAAGACATCGTACCATGCACGCGGAGCTTGTTTTAAACCGTACAGTGCCTTATCTAAAATGTAAACATGATTAGGGTATGAAGAATTGATGAATCCCTCAGGTTGTGAAATGTAGACTTCTTCTTTGAGTACCCCATTGAGAAAGGCTGTTTGTACATCCATTTGGAAGACTCGAAAACTCCGGGAGGCTGCATATGCAAGAAATAAGTGTATAGCTTCAATTCGAGCAACAGGGGCAAAAGTTTCATCATAGTCAATGCCCTCCTGTTGATTGTATCCCTTAGCAACCAACCTAGCTTTGTTACGTATGACCACTCCATCCGAATCCCGTTTGTTCTTGAACACCCATTTAGTTCCAACAACAGATTTGCCATATGGAAGAGGAACTAATCTCCAGACTTTAAGACGATCAAATTGGTGTAATTCTTCCTGCATGGCAATTACCCAATCTGGATCATCTAATGCGTCATAAGTCTTGGTGGGTTCAATGATGCTTAAGAAACCCGAGAATTGGCATTCGTTTGCTGTTGCGGATCGTGTTTGAATACCAACTGACGGATCTCCGATGATGTTCTCTTCTGAGTGATGTCTGGTCCACTTAATTTCATGTGAAGTGGAAGATGGAGGAATGAGATCTTGTAAGTGACGTGCTTCTTCTTCATCTTCTGTAAAGAAGTGTGGGTCTGAATCAAACACAGGAGGGCTCTCTGGGTCAGGAATCTGAGAAGTCACAGGGGGACAAGTGATAGAAACAGAAGATGAATCCTCAGCGTATAGATCTACAAATGGATTCGTCTCAGTGACCGTAGGAGCCGTTAAAGTAACACTGGTTTGAACAACTGTGTCGTTCCTGTTGTCAGTTAAAACAGGAGAAGATTCAGGTTTAAAGAAATCATACAAAAAATCAAGATGTATATTTGAACTGGATGGATTTTCTGAATCTTTATTTTGAAGTGCAGGTCCTGAACAGGTATGTTCAGAAGCATTAACTGTTGGTTTAGGTGGAAAATCTGTAACATTCAATGTATCATCAAATGTTACGTTGATACTTTCAACAATGCTCTTTGTACGTTTGTTAAAAACTGTGTAGGCTTTGGACTCAGTAGAATAACCTAGGAAAACAGCATCATCCGCTTTGGGAGCAAATTTTCTTAGAGTATCCTTGTCATTTAGTACAAAGCACCTATTACCAAATACATGGAAGTATTTGATATTAGGCACTATGCCATTGGCCAGTTCATATGGACTTTTATTAAAGCGTTTGTTAATGAAAGAGCGGTTCTGCGTGTAGCAGGCAGTGCTAATTGCTTCAGCCCAGAAAGAAGGTGGGAGCCCGGAATATGAAAGCATTGTACGGGCAGCTTCAACCAAAGTTCTATTTCTTCGTTCCACTACACCATTTTGTTGTGGTGTGTATGCAGCAGAGAACTGGTGGCTGATTCCCACAAGGTCACAAAAGCTCTTCAGAGTACTGTTTTTGAATTCCGTTCCATTGTCTGTCCGGATAGAGATAACACTCTGACTATGCTTGTTCTGCTGTTGTTTGATGAAGGAAATGATTGTGGGAGTGGCTTCATCTTTTGAGCGCAGAAATTTGACCCAAGTATATCTAGAGTAGTCATCCACCATGACTAAAATATACTTCTTCCCATTCTTGGACTGGATTCTCATAGGACCACACAGATCCATGTGCAGGAGTTCCAAAGGCTTCGTAGTGCTAAATACTTGTTTAGATTGATGAGAAGCCTTCTTCATTTTTCCTTTTTCACAATCTGCATACAGATGATCCTTCTTGAACCTTAACTTCGGAATGCCTCTCACCAAGTCACCAGTGACTAATTTGTTAATATTTTGAAAGTTCAGGTGAGAGAGTTTTCTGTGCCATTGCCAAGTCAGATCCGTAGATGCTTCGGACAGTAGACACACAGAGGTAGGAGAGTCATATTTATCCAAGTCAATGGAATACAAGTTAGAATTTCTGGAACCTGCGAGCAACTCATCTCCATTTTCAGTTAAAACTGAACATTTGTTCTTTTTGAACACGACCTCTAGGTCTTTATCACAGAACTGTCCAATGCTAAACAAGTTATGACCCAACCCTTCAACATATGAGACTTTCTTGATTTTGATGTGCTTTTTCTCAATGTCTCCGTACCCCATTATTGGTGCAACATTGTCATTCCCAAAACGTACATTCCCGGAGTACTTAGGAACATAGTTCTTGAGAAGGCTTTTGTTGCCAGTCATATGTTTGGTGCAGCCGGAGTCAAGGTACCACAAGTGAGGCACCTGCAATAAGAGAATAAAGCACGTTCAGGTCCCCATATATGAATGGGTCCTTGATTGTTAGTTCCTAAAGGTGGTTGAGTAGTGATTGTGTCTACTGGTTGTGGTGAAACTTGAGATGATCTATTCTTAATTACCCATGTGGGTCGAATCTTTTGTTGAGAATGAATAGATTTGGTAGAAATTGGTTGAGAAGAAAGTTTCTTTACTACTGTTGGTTTGACAGTTGATGGAATCAGAGGTTTTGGATTCGGTAGAGTTGCGGAAGCGTTATGTTTGCGAATCCATGGTTGCGAGGAATTCTTAAGAATTCTCTGTGGCCTCGATGCATCAACTTGTTTTTGCTGGACTGGAGCACTGCGATTAGTAGGTTTTGCGATTCGTTGGATGGATGATGGCTTGGGTTTTCAAGGTTTGGAGATTTTGGAAGGGGAATTGCGAGAACGCTTTTGAGAATGCAAGTGTTTTTCCTGTGCAATCCAAGCCCTTTTAAATACTTCATAGCCCTGCCGTCGGTAGACTTCTAGTTCCTTGATCGTGAGCAATCGTTTGGATTTGTTTAGACGTTTAAGTGCATGTGATTGACGAGTGGTGATCCATTGATTAATGATGTAACCTTTTGAATTTACAAATGGAATACATACTAGATTAGCATAAAAATCCGTCCAGTCAACACATGGTTTAATACCTAAAGACTTTCTCAATTGATCATAACAACAATTAAATTCACAGTGTCCATGAGTACATCCATCACTCATACAAAACATGGTAGAAGCAGTATTGTCTTGTGAACAGGAATGATTACAAACA
This sequence comes from Pulicaria dysenterica, assembly GCA_947179395.2. Taxonomy (NCBI): domain Eukaryota; kingdom Viridiplantae; phylum Streptophyta; class Magnoliopsida; order Asterales; family Asteraceae; genus Pulicaria; species Pulicaria dysenterica. The sequence goes on from OX359291.1 coordinate 37,962,448, forward strand.
GAATCAAACATCAAAATGTTTTCACAGACAGGTTTCAAATTTGAACATCTCATAGTGGACCTAGGAATAGCTCTTTTCCATGATGTATTTATTTCACACTTCTTGTTTCCAGTCTTCTTCACATCTGCAGCAGAGGGTAAAAGATTAGAATGAAGTCGTGGTCGACTGGCTACAGCTTGTGATGATTCAGGTACGTCTAAGTGCACACGAGAACTGTGATTAGAAGTGGACAGTTGCTTTGGTTTGTAAATCTGTTTAAGTTTAAGAGTTGTTACCGCAGTATGATTAACAGATTTTACTAGTTTGACATTTTGAGAAGATGTAGACACATGTTTGGAACCTTCAATTCGTTCATCTAATATGGTTCCCTATGATGAGAAGGTAAATGGAGTGGGTGGTTCCAGTGGAGTTTCGACCTCTTTGATTCGTTCAAGCAATTCAAAATTTTCTTTGCACAAGTCGTCAATGATCTTGCCATCAAGATTGAATACTGTTTGGAGACGTTTCTGGAGGATGGCGTTTTCTTGAACTAGTGGAGAGGGTTCAGATGTGGTTTCTGATTGGAAGGTTTTGGTAAGGTCATCTTGAACTAGATGAGTCAAGCAAAACTCCTGTAAGGTTTGAAACCTTTGCTGTAATTCCTTGTGGGGAATGTATTCAAAAGTGGGCTTTGGTGAAACGGGAGAGGAGAGTTCTTCATCAGAAAAGATAGAAGATGAAACATCAGTATCAGATGATGACGTGAGACAGGTGAGGTATGAGTCATTGAGATCAGAGTAGTCAAATGAAATTGCAGTTCTGAGATTAAGGGTTCATTTGACCTCTTCTTCAATACGTTCCTCTTCTTGACCAATAAAAACCATCCGTTGGGTAAGGCCTTCGCCAAACAGATCAGCATTATATAATTGTTTGGACGTAATCTTTCTCAATTTGAAGCCCAGCCCATCGAAATTCCATCTGGAGAAAGGACGTTCCTTTTCTTTGTATTGAGAGATGGTCTGTTCACTTTGATCACGTTTGGACAGAAGATACTCAAGTTCATAGATTCTAGAGTAAATGGTACTTAGTTCGTCTCTAAGTTCATGTTTGAGAATCTCAGAATCTTTTTCTGCACATGCACATTCTGCTTTAAGGTCTAATATAGTGTTATTAGTCCTACTGGTTAACTCTAAGAGCTCAGTTTCTTTAGCAGCTAATTGGTTCCGAAGGCTGATTAAGTTGTTATCTAACTTCTTAATTTTTGTTTGTGCCTCCAATTTTTGAGTGTGTGAACTATCTTCTAGAACTTGATTTCTTTTGGTTAAGTCTAGTGTCTGACATTCTAACTCTTTTATGCGATTTAATATGATCTGAATGTGTTCATGTTTATGACTCATATTAACGTTAGAGCTAGAAGATACCTTTCCATTTTCCAGGCTTTCCTCATCTGACTCGGAGAGCTCATCTCCGTCATCATCCTCTCTGCCTCCTTCACTGTTGTGAGCCATCAGACAAAACTGTGCGTGATCTTCACCATCTAGATCACTGTCTGAGCCTGTGTCATCAAGAAACTGATCCTCCTCAACTAACAGCACGTTCCCAGCCTGTTTTTGTTTAGACAGGCGGTACTTCTGCCGATAGTATTCTGCATCTTTTACCTTTTTCATCGGGCAGTTCCTGATCATGAGGCCCGACCTTCCACAGTTGTAACATTTAGACTCAACCTTCTTTTCTTCCTTCCTCTCATCTCTTTGATATCTGGGTTTGTCTACTGGAGCTGCTCTTTCAGATCTTCTTGATCCAGATGTGAACCGCTGTCGATTGTTAGTCTTGCTGAAGCGGCTCTTGAAATTTTTGCTAGCAGTTGTAAGAGCCTGAAAAGCTGCTTCGATCGAATCGTCCTCATCATCATCTTGGTCAGAATCACTGATGACCACCTGTTTGAGTTTCATTGGTCTTGATGTGCTTTCCCTAGGGGTTCTTTCAGCCACCACGAAAGCAAGAGGATCTGCAGCAGGCTGTTTTGGAGTGGACTGTAGTATCTCATCCTGGTACTGATTGAGATCTTCAAAGATGTTGTGGAAGGTGACAGAAGTGAGATCTTTGTTGATCTATTTGTATAGTCTGCCATAGCCCTTCCACTCTGTACATAGGGAATTTAGAAAAACACAGTTCAAATCAAGGTCAGTTCGAACTATCTGGTTAGATCTCATCTCGTTTTGCAGCTTGCAGAATCTCCCATATGTTTCGGACAGGAGTTCATTCTCACGAGCTTTGAACTCATGGTAGCTATTCACTAGTTGAGTTCTTTTGATATACTCTCCTTGTGCTGTCCCTTGTAGCTGTCTCTTGATCTCATCCCATATCTCCTTGGCAGTTCCCAGGCTGTCTATCTTGAGATAGATTTCCGATGAGAGACCTTGTTTGAGGTAGTATTTTGCAAGCCTTTCAGCTTTCTTGATCTCCTTCTCTTCTGCAGTCAGTTCATCATTTGTCTTCTCGCGTTCATGTCGGAGAATGGGGGGATTGTTGGTCGGGTCAGCTTCAACGATCCTTGTGAATTTCTTGTTTCCCTTGTGGATACATTCAATCATTTTGTCTCCACAAATTTCGTTGTGCTCTAGGAAGTCCATGAACCTTCCTTTCCAAACATTGTACTCCCCTCGAAACAAAACAGGAGGTTTTGTATCGGTACCTATAGACGTCATCTCGTTTGTACTTGACATGCTTAATGACTTTTAGTTGAAAAAGATCGTTTGCTTGTTAGATGGTTTGATTTTTCGAAAGCTTTCCCCAGAGTGATGAAAGAACAAAGTCTTTTGAAATTCAACTTTGAATTAGATCTTGTAAAGGTTAAATTCAATTTTGAACTAAATAGACTTTAAGTAATGTAATTCACCTTTGAATTAGATCTGATTTAAATTAAATTCAATTGTGAATTATATTGTTTGATTAAGTTCAAATGTTCAAGTTCTTTTGATCAAGTCCAAAGAGTTAATCACTTGTCCAAGTCTTGGGAATCACTGTTTTCTAATCGAATGCGTTTGATCCAAACGTGTGCGAATGAGTGATCCTTTAAAGCAAATGAGCAATTAGCTTAGTATTGATTGAATAGGTAACCAATCGAATGCGATTCAAACCTGTAGCTTCAAACACTTGGAATTTAAATGGTTAGTTCTGACAATCAAATGCGATTCCTAAAAGAACAGGTAACCTAATCGCATGCGAATCAAACTACTCTTGCTTCAATCGCATGCGATTAAAGGATTGAGTTTTTCAATTATGAATCGCGTGCGATTGCTTCAACAAACCGGCTGATAGAATCAGTTCTATAAGCCGCACCACTCAATCGCGTGCGATTAGAAATGCGGCTGATAGAGTCTGAGGTGTCCTTTTCAAATCAGATAGCCATACCCTGTATAGTGTCTACCCACTTGTACTTGATTGGTATGGCAAGTACTTGATATTCCTTGTACAACAATTAAACTATCAAGAATTTATAATTAAATAAATTATAAAATATGATTTCTTCTTCTTCAAGTTGTACTTTCAGACCAAGAACACCATAAATGCCTTAATACCCAGAAAATTTAATATTGAAAAAGTGAGTATTTAATGACCCTTTTTTCCTTAATGTATATAAAGACACCCACGGTTTGTGTTTTTTTTTTTCTCAAAGAGAATGTATAGAACACCTTGTAAGACACTCGAAATAACTCAAAACAAAACTAAAGAAGATGTAGTTTGTACCTTTACTGAGTTCTACCTTTAAGAATCGTTTGAGCTTAAGTTTTTCTTGAAGGATGATGAAGTTCTTGAACCTTTGTAAACCCGTGAGCTTCTTCTACTTGAAAGCTTGAAATCTTCGAGATTTGGTTGTCCTCTTTCGAACAATCAAGAGCCAAAAACAAGTTTGGCTCTGATACCAATTGATGGTCCCGTATTATACGGATGAAGCAATCCTAGAGAGTTAATGTATGTGTTTGTATGTTTAAACGGTAGAGAGAAAGAGAGCCGAGAGTTAAGAGAGAAAACACACACAAGAGTTTAGAGATATGCAAAGCTTAACATTGAAATGTGGGGGAAATGCCTTTAAATAGCATTTCCCCAACTTTGAGTAATTACATATTACACCCCTCACTTTAATATTTCTAACAGGATTAAACCAGTAGAATCAAACCCAGGATTGACCAGTTTGTGTCTTAAGGTGGTTTGGTCAGGTCAAAAACCCTTCATGTCATGGGAGATGATAGTGATGATGACGTGTGTCCATCAAAGAAATCATCACAAGCTCTAAGGGACTCTCAAGCTGAGAAAGATGATGAGTTCATCAATCCCTTTGGAGCTGACGTCACTCAGACTGAAGATCTTAGTGATCATCAGTTTGTTGATAATGCTGCTATTGAGAATGAGGATGCAAGTTCACCTCAGAGTTCTCAATATCACTCAGATCCAGAACCAGATTCTCCAACTACAACATTTAAATTTCTCAAAAATCATCCTTAATATCAAATAATTGGAAATGTTCAAGAAAGAGTAATGACAAGATCAAAGGCTCAGCAAACTATGCTGCTTACTTTGGATTCCTGTCTCAAATGGAACCAAAGAAGACTGAAGAAGCCTTAGAGGATGAGGATTTTTTTGAAGCTATGCAAGAGGAATTAAATGAGTTTGAGAGAAACAAGGTCTGGAGTCTTGTCCCAGCCCCGAAGAATCATACAATTATAGGCACTAAGTGGGTCTATAGAAACAAAATAGACAAGGATGGAGTGATAGTTAGGAACAAAGCTAGGCTGGTAGCACAAGGGTATAAACAAGAAAAAGGAATTGACTATGATAAGACCTTTGTCCCTATTGCTAGAATTGAAGCTATAAGGCGGTTCCTAGCTTAGGCAGCATATAAAGACTTCAAAGTCTATCAAATGGATGTGAAAAGTGCTTTCCTAAATGGAAAAGTTCATGAGAAAGTCTATGTGAAACAACCTCCTGGCTTTGTTAGTTCAAAGTTTCCACATCATGTCTATAAGTTAGAAAAGGCTTTGTATGGTCTTAAACAAGCTCCACGAGCTTGGTATGATACACTGTCCAACTAGCTCCTATCAATGGACTTCACCAGAGGTAGTATAGATAAAACACTCTTTATTAAAAAGAGTAAATGACAGGTGATTCTTGTACAAATCTATGTGGATGACATTATTTTTGGCTCAACAAATGAATCTCTGTGTGAATGGTTCTCCAAAATTATGTCACAAAAGTACAAGATGAGTAAGATGGGTGAAATGACATATTTCATAGGCTTACAAATTCAACAAAAGCCTGATGGAATATTCATTAATCAAAGCAAGTATGTTCTTGATTTGATAAAGAAATATGGTTTTGATTCTAGTTCAACCATGAAACACCCATGTCACCAGCTGTCAAACTAAGCAAGGACTCAGATGGTAAGTCTGTATGTCAGTCTACCTATAGAGGAATGATTGGTTCATTACTCTATTTGAAAACTAGTAGACCTGATATCATGTTTGCTACATGCAAGATATCAGGCAGATCCTAAGGAATCACATCTCCAGGCTGTGAAAAGGATCTTTAGATACCTTAAAGGTACACCAAATCTAGGCCTTTGGTATCCAAAGGACTCTAGATTTGAATTAGTTGGTTTTTCAGTTGCTGACTATGCTGGGTGCAAGTTAGATAGAAAATCAATAACAGGAGGATGTAAAATGCTTGGAGGGAAGTTAGTAAGCTGGACTAGTAAGAAGTAGAACTCAGTGGCTACTTCAACTGATGAAGCTGAGTATGTCATAGCAGGAAGCTGTTGTGCTCAAATCCTGTGGATGCAACATCAGCTTCAAGACTTTGGTATGAGTTTCAAGAAAACTCCTATCTTCTGTAATAACCAAAGTGCTATAGCCATCACTTACAATCCAGTCTTCCATTCAAGGACCAAGAACATTGAAATTAGACATCACTTCATCAGGGACATCGTGGAAAAAGATAAAGTTGACATCAAATTTATCTCCACTGATGACCAATTAGTAGACATTTTTACAAAACCACTTAATGAAAAGAGGTTTATGTATTTGCTAAGTGAATTGGGTATGCTCAACCCCTAGCTAAGTGTCTAGAATTTGAGTTTAAGTTTGACAAAGACTGAGTGTCTTAAGCTGAGTGCACAGTTTATAAATAAGTTTTCATAAACTGAATATATTGTCAAGCTGCATGATGAGTTCATAAGTTTGAGTAAGTCCCAAACAAAAATGACTAAGTGTCATTGAGTCTGAGCTATGTGCTGAACTCAAGATGTGTGATTGGTTCACACGTTTGGTAAGTTCCAAACATGATTTAACTACTCAGTGCAGTTAAAATATAACTTTAAGTCAGTCTCAAACAAAATTGACTATGTGTCATTAATTCTGAGTTATGTGCTCCACTCAAGCTGAGCTTTAGTCTCAAGCTGAGTGATCAACTCAAGCTGAGTGCTTGACTAAGGCTGAGTGATTAGTTTACTTTGTTTGGTGTGTCCAAACTATGATTTAATTACTAAGTGTTATTAATTCATAAGTAGTTATGTATTTGAGTCAATCTCAAATCACATTTTATACCGATTGTGTATTGGTGTTATACAACAGTGTAAATAATATTTTTGTAAGTCAATAATATTATCTCACATATTTAACCGTTGGGAGATGATAAGTTTCATCTCGATTACTGTCACCTTGCGCCGTAAATTTGTTATGAATAACGGATAAAAGGGATTTCCAGCGGTAACTTTTCTATCTCCTCGGAAAGGTATATATATCGACCATAACCGATATTCAGAGGTTTACGCTTACAATTCTCAACTTCTCTTACACTTAAATACCTTTCGCGAACACCTCTCTTGCTTCGTGCAATCAACCGTTCATTTTTAAACCCTAAATTGCTCAGTGCGATTTCTAAAACGGTCAGTGCCAAATCAATAGTTACTCGTGTAATTCAACAATGGACGGATCCATTCTTATTCTCGGTGATAGGATGGTCAGAGGTGCTCAAATGAAGAATAATGGTGTGCCGTTGATTCGAACCAACAATCAACGTGCCTGTCTCATGATTCCAGAGAGGAAACGAGGCAGAGGATATGAACTATGGGTGGACTATATTCGAAAATGCCCCTTGGCATTCGCTTTCTCAGGAGCACCACTCCACATAATTCCACAACACTTGTTGGAGTTCTGGTACACTTGCACTTACAACCAGAATAGGGGAGAGATCACTGGCACTATTCTAAATGGGGATAGAACAATTGTCATCACTGTGCAGCGGCTAAGGGCAGTTCTTCAACTCCCTGAAAATGATGTGTTTGAAGCTGCTGTTACAAGGCAAGTGGAAAGGTCAGTCCTACCCAACATAGGTCACCCACAGACTGAGGGTGTAATAAAAAAGGCCACTTTTCCTACTGGATGGGGCTTCATGGTGTCCACTGTGATCCATTCATTTGGCACTAAGATTGGAGGCCTGGATCAGGTGAATGAGTTCTAGATGCAGCTGCTCTACAACATGTACCATGCCAGAAATATGGACTATGCATTGCTCATCTTCAACGAGCTCAAAGCCCAAGTGGTGAAGACACCAAGGGATCTCCATGTACCATTCATAAGGTACTTATCCTTGGTGGTGGAAGCTGAGTTGGGAGAACAGCTTTATGAAGCTGGACAGGATGTGTTCCCTGCCCCCAACACTCAGCTCAAAGATGTTCAACAATGACATCTTTCCACAGCAGGAAGGTCGAAGTGACCTAATGCGATGGATAGCTAAGAGAGTTTCATCTGAAAGTGAAGCTGAGGAGTCGGATCAAGGGGGAGCATCTGGAGCTAATTCAGATCATCGAGCTGAGCAACCCGCTCAAGCTGAGTCTTATTCTCCCTCTGGTTCTAAGTCTTCTTCAGAGTCTGCATTTGTTGCTCGACCAAGACAAGGTATAACTCCTCCTCTCTCAACTTCTTCTCACTTTTCTCCATCATCCTTTAGAGATAAGACTGTGGTAAACCCAATCCAATCTAACCCATCTCCTCCACCTTCCATTTAACTCCACTCTTACGCCACCACTAGTGTGCCCACTGCTACTAGGGAGAAAATCCAAACCTATACCCGTAAAACAGCCAAAGGTGGTGCCACTCCTATAGGCATCACTGGAGCTGAGATCACATTGATCCCTCCCCAGGCAGGAGTTGAGGGGGAGATGCCTACTCTTAAAGTGTCAACCTCGAGGCTCATATCAACCGAACAACCTAAGCCGGGTGTGGTGTCTACTCAGCCCACACTCTCCAGAGCCATAGGAGAGCATGTTACTGTGCCTGAGCAGACACACTCAGGTAACATTGAAAGAATGACTAATCCCCAGGGTCAATCACCCCCCTCCAAACCAATAAGCCAACCACCAACCCATACACTTCACGTTTCGAGCCCAATTACTTCTCTTCACTTCTCACACCCACTTGCACGACCTGTCAATGTTTCATCACAGTACCAAGGTGATTCACAGGGTCCAAACTCTGGTGCACATGAGTTTGAGGGTATACACCAACCCTTGGATGATGCACCCAAGTCCCAACCTTCTCAGGATGACTTAGATGATTTTATGAACTTCTTTAAAGGTCAGTTTGATACATTGCACCTCAAGAGAAAGCAAACAAAGAAGAATATGTTGATGATTCTAGATTCTCTGGATGAGGAGGTGCTGAAATTGAAATCTGCAGTTGCTGCCCTTCAACAACACAAGACTTCGGCCCTTATTGATGATGACAAAAAGGGGGAGAATGTTCAAAAGGTTGAAGCTAAGTCTGTCCAAGCTGAAGCTTTATTACTATTGGCAAAGGGAGCAAATCAGATTAAGGGGGAGAAAGAAATGGAGATAGAAGCTGGGCTTATTGAAAAGGGTAAAAGAAAGAGACCTGTAGTAGTCAGCTCAGATGAATCAGAACCCCCCAAGCAGAAAAGAAGAAAGATGATTCTTAGTGAATCAGCCTTAGATGAAGACTCTACAGATAAAATGACATTACAAGAAAGAGCTTCTCTATTGGCAGTGAGAAGAATGGAACAAGAGGATGTTGACCAGCTTGGGATGTCAATCAGTGAATTAAGAAGAAGGCAAATGGATGTACAAGCTGAGTTAGCACAAGAGAGAGAGAGAGAGGACAAGAGAACGGGCCTGGGCTGAGCAAATCAGAAAGCAGAATGAGGAACTGGCAAAACTCATACTGCCTATCGTGCCTAAGGAGGAAGAAGTAGGAGAACTTCCTGTTCAGAATCAACCTGAGGAGGAAGATATAACTCAGTTTATACAAGGACCTACTTCTCCTCTCAAATCAATTCACTTAAGTTGAGCTCAGTTCAAGGGATCATTATTCTAGAGTTTGTCTTAAGAAATGGTGAAACACCCTCTCTGGAGCTGAATAAACTTTACAGACTAGGATATGAAGAATGGAAGCAAGTGGCCATACTCATTAAGCAGATGGAAAAGTCCTCTGCTAGAAGTCAAGTTAAAGATGAACTCTTAAGGTTACTTGCAAGAGCTGACGCGATGAAAATCATACCCAGGTCTGATATAGCTACCCTAGTGACTTCTTTTCATAAAGTTGGAAAGAAGAAGCTAACAAAGCCAGCTGGATTAGCAAATACAAACAAGTACAGTCTCAATCTTCTTGAAGGCATGGAATTGAAAGAAAATACCTTTGTGGAAAAGCCTTAGAAAGGATTCATGTACTTGGACAAAAATGGTGAACAATGCTTCCAGTCTGATGCAAGTATCTATACATGTAGGATATCTCAAGTGTTTGCTCTGAGGCAAATAGTGGAAAACACTGAACAAACTGCCAGGTTTAGATACATAATAAACAGAGTAATAAGATCACAAAAGGATCAGCTTCAACACTTGCCTAACTTGCAAGAACTTCTTGAAGAAATCAACAAGGAGATTAACGAGTTTGAAGAGCTGCATCCTGAATAGATTAGTTCTATTGTAAATATTAGATAGGTTCTAATTCTTGTAAGCACTAAGTGTGCATGATCTAAGTGATCAAAGTTTTTGTATTCTGATGTGTTCAAGTAAAATGAATACAAGTATTAGTTTGATAAGTTCAACTGTGTTATGATATGTTCATAATTATTAGTCTGATTAGTTCAGCTTAAATGAATAATTGATTAGTTCTTATTCATTAACATTATTGGTTGGTTTGTTCAACTTAAAAGTGATAAGTTCAATTGATAATTGATAAGTTCAATTAATATTTGATTGGTTCAAATACAAAATCTTAATGAGTTTAAGATTTAATACATAATTCTGTTAAAAAAACTTAAGAACTATTTGATGGTTTTGTCATCATCAAATAGGGGGAGTTTGTTAGGAACATGATCTCATCAGTTAAGATTTGATGAGACAAAGTTAAGTTTGTAAGATGAGTTCTAAATACAACTTAAACAGAATTATGAAGCTTAATCGGACTGAACACTTATAGTGTTTCAGACTGAGTATAAGCTGAGCGTATATTTGATCAGCTTAAACTATTTCTAAGTAAGATTATCAAAGTGTGTGATAAGCTGTGTATGTCACCTAAGATATAGGTTGAGTATTCAGCCTGATGTGTTTCAAGCTGAGTGACTCAGCGTATATACTGAGTCAGCTCAACAGAGTTTCTAAATAAGTTCTAGCTAACTATTATGACTTATAAGGATGAGTTAATTATTATACATGTTAGTTCATGTTTGTTTTCGGGTTTGTTATCGAAGAACTCAGCTTGATGAGTTTCAATCTGAGTAACTCAGTCCGACTAAAGAAGTCAGTTTAAGAGAATTTAAATACGTTTTAAATTCACTTTTATCTCTCTATATCTACGGCAAGGATAAGAAGATTCCAGAATCAAGATTGAAGATTGAAGACTCAAGATAGGAAGATTCAAGATTCCGGTTTATCCGTTAGTTAGTTAGCAAATTAGGATTAGTTCTAGTTTGTTAGGATCCGTAGGAACAGGATTATAAATACTTATCTCCTGATAAGTTTAGAGGTACGACTACTCAACGAGTTTCAGAGCCAAAATCAGTTTAACCTCAACATCGATCGTATGTGTTACTAGTCTTGAGTCACTGTTTGAAAGTTCAACGTGATCAAGAAACTCACAGATTGCCAATTTGTTCGTGTGTTCGAATATTCACATTTGTTGTGAAATTGGGTAGTATTCAATCTGTGATTAAATCCTGTTTAGAGAGTCGTCTGGTATCTATAATCATAAGTTGATTATAGATAGCAAAGTTTGAGAGATTGAGAGATTTTATTTACATTAAGTGTTTACATATCAAGTGTTGCTTACTTGATAGAGTCTGTAATCATATTCTTATAAATGAAAAGCAAAGCATTCGACTGTTGTGGTTTGATGTGTGTTAACACTTTTTATTGATTTGTTCAATTTTCCGTAGAAAATGTATTCAACCCCCCTTCTACACATTACTTGCTTGTTGACCTCCTCATCAAGGGACCAACATAGCAGTATTTTGGGTTTTGCATTGTGTTTTAATACAGGTAAAAATGTACAAAAGCCAATATTTGTCCAAAACTTTTAATATCTTTATATATATATATATATAATTTCCGACTGATTTGCGACGGGTCCGTCGGAAATCCGTCTAAAAATCCTGTCGAAGTTCAGTAATCAAACACCATCGGAAATCCGTCTGAAATTGGAATCCGTCTGAAATCCGTCTCAAATATTCCGTCTGAAATCCGTCTCAAATATTCTGTCTAAAATCCGTCTCAAATATTCCGTCTGAAATCCGTCTCAAATATTCTGTCTGAAATCCGTCTCAAATATTCCGTCTGAAATCCGTCTCAAAACTTCCGTCTGAAATCTGTCTCAAATATTGCGTCTGAAATCCGTCTCAAATAGGTCGGTCGGAAATCCGTCTGAAATCAACTCCGTCGGAAATCCGTCTGAAAATTCCGTTGGAAATCTGTAGGAAACCGTTTTACGAGGCCCCTTTCTCCAAGGGATTAATTCCATCTGAAATCCGTCTGAAACGCCGATTTCCGACGGATTTGGCCGTCGGAAATCGCCAGGTTTCTTGTAGTGATGATGTTATAAAGTCATGTTTCTTTTAACGTGCTACTTATAATAAAATAAGGAACACACATTTCATTAAGGTTCTCATAACCATTGATCTTGTTGTCATCCCTTTTCGTGAGGAGTGATCTTCTCTTCTTTTTTGTCTTTGCAAGTTGCTCATAGAAGCACGGCTCTTGCAAGCATGTTCGCAACACATATTAGAGTAGGTTTTCAATTCTTGTTATATAAAACATTTCAACCATGAATCTATATCTCTAATCAAACTAAACTCTTTTGTAAGTAAACCCTAATAGAAAATTGCATTTATAAGAATAATAATTAGTTGATTTGGTTAACATTGAGTAGGATTGGATTCATAGCATCGATAGACCAATCAAAAATGTTCTTCATGCTTGTTGAATCGAACACGATGGTAGTGTTAAGGAATTGTAAATCATAGTTGTATGGAATCATGAATCAAAATAGCGCTTTTATGTGATTCGTAAATCATCTAGGGTCAAGTTTCTTAGTGAGATTCCACCAAGCAAGTATCGCAAATTGTGAATCAAAAGACGGATTGAAAACTTTAAATAAATAGGAAATCGTTAATCTAACCTTCTAGTGGTTCGTGAATTGTAAAGTGTTCCTATGGACAATCGTAAACCGAGGATCGTAGATTAGGAAGAGGTCAGAATCGTAAACGATAAATGACAAGTGCAAATTGTATATCAAGTGTGAATAAAAAAAGTGCATATGAGGTATTAAATCAAAAATCAATTCAGAATCATGAATTGAATCGAAAAATCATGAATCACAAATTGGTAATGGACTGAATCGTAAATCAAGATATAAAACCTCAATCAAAAAAACCAATGGTCATGTTATAATCGAAAACTTGTATGAGTGCTTAACCAATCGTAAAACGTGAAACTAGATCAATCGTAAATCATCATATGACACAATCGTAAATTTGGATTTTATGGGAATCTCAAACTTTGGTTGTGAACACGATCAAAGAGTATACTTATATATATATATATATATACCATTCTTAGTGCGAGAACCGCAAGAACTAATCTGAGGCGTTCAATTCCCCCACCTTCAATGTCATTGCCCACCCATGAATTCCTCACATGCACCATGCCACACTCTATCCCTCCACGCTCACCATCCATAAAACTTCCCATATCCAAGGAACGGCCGAAAAGTATATATGAACACGATCGAAAAGTATACTTATATATAGGGGAGGGTTCAAACGAGAACTGTTTTTCGTACGAGAACTGCGAGAACCAATCTCAGCCCTTCCTTGATTATGGGAAGTTCATGGATGGAAAGCGTGGAGGGGATCAAGTGTGGCAGGGTGCATGTGAGAAATTCATGGGTGGGCAATGACATTGAAGGAGGGGGAATTGGACGGCTCAGATTGGTTCTCGCAGTTCTCGTACGAAAAACAGTTCTCGTTTGAAATTTTGCCTATATCTATATATATATATATATATATGTAACATCCTGAAAATGGGCCTAGAAGTACTTAGTTGTACCTCGTGCTTAAATAGTTGTACATTGATTTTAAGTGATTTAAATTAGTGTGTTTTAAGTTAATAACTTGTGTTATGCGTTAATCGAAGTGATTATATAAGAAGTGACAAACGTTTTTAAAAGTGATAAAATATTAAACGGTTTCGCGTAATGATTCCGTAGATATCCCCGTTAGTTGAAACGGGTTAGCGGGTGACAAGTTGTAAGTTGAAAAGGGGAACAAAATACCCGAGGTTTATTAAATAAACCTCAAGGTCGGCTTATCCTTTCCCTTATCCCCTGTTGAAGTAAAAACACACACTAACACACATACATACATAATACGTAACACACACTCTTATTCTTGGAGTTTTGAAGGATTCAATCAAGAATCAAGCTTCTACAAGAGATTGCAGTAGCAAATAGAAGTTCCACTTTGCTGTGTTTGTACATATTAGTAAGTATTCTTCATGTGAAACCTAGTTTTGAACTTGTGAAAGAGATGACCATTTTGATGGATCAAAATGGTGTTTTATGTGTTTGTAATTGTGTCAAGTGTGTTTATAAGTGTCTATGGATGTTAAGTAATGTGTATGAGTGATTGAATCTCAGTATTTGATCGATTAAAGGACAAAAAACGTGATTTCCAGAAGCTGTACGCGAACAGAGTCGAAGAACACTGTAACTGGGGTCCATGAGGTCGCATGGCCTGTGCATGCGGTCACATGGGGGTACATGCGGTCGCATGGCATGTGCATGCGGTCTCATGGGGTTTCTGGTATCCATACGGTCGCATGGCATGTGCTTGCGATCGTAAGGGGTGTTTGTTAATTACGCGCCGCGTAAGTTTTTAAAGGTCGCGTCGCGTAAATTTGTGATGTGATCGCATGTGTTAGGCTTTTGACCGTAAGTCTCGTATGTATGGTATACGATCGCATGGTAGGTCCATGCGATCGTATGGGTCTGTTTTGTGGTGTTTACCGCTTACGAGCGAAGGAAATAATGTTTGCGACCATAAGTATGTAACTTGTGATCGTAACCAACCCTGGAACCATGTTTGCGGGTGTAAGGGATTTCCCTTGCTATCGGAAACATGTGTTTGTCATGGAAGGCCTCTTGCAATCGCAAGGAGTACCTTGCGATCGTAATGGATATTGTTTGAGGGCCTTTGTGACAATAAGGATAGTGCTTGCGATAGCAAGCAATGGTCCAGCCCTGTCAACTTGTTAAACTTGTCTTTTAACCCAGGTGTGCTATGTGTAATTGATAACCAAGCGTGTATGCGATGTGTTAGGTATATCTGTGGAACCGGAAGACTCGAGTGGCGTATCTGCTTAGTGAGGACTCCAGGTGAGTACCGGTTTTCCCATGAGAATCAATAAGTAGGGCTATCTGTTGTGTGTTGAAACGAGTTATAGTGATAGTGACGTGTTATGATATAACACGTGTAATTGTGATTATGATAGTGATGATAGATAAGTAATAGTCACATGTTGTGATGTAACATGTGTAATTGTGATTATGATAGTGACGATAGATAGGTGATAGTGACGTGTTGTGATATAACACGTGTATTGTGATTATGGTAGTGACGATAGATAAGTGAAGTGATACGAGATAGACCCACGTAGGGTTATGACTTATGTGACAGTTGTATGTTATGATTAAAGCATAGTTGTATTTTGCTCATGTTTAAAGTGTAAATTGTCTTCTGCTCATCAAGTATGAGCAGAAGCTAATGTGATAATGTGTATGTGCATGCAATTGGATCCTTATTGGATCGGTTATGTGTTTATATGTTATGTCCGGACAATTGGGGGACTGTACCACAGTTCCTGGAGATTGGTTAAGGTCAGCCACTTAGGCTGGTCCCTGGGGGCCCAATAGGGTCTGGTATTGGGGGATTAACGGCACCGAGTGTATACGCTTGGTGACGGCTCTGCAGGCCACCGTTCCTTGACGAAGATGGGGTTCTTGACGTAGGTCGGAACTGGTTATATAATGGGGTTCTTGGCGTAAGCTAGAACTGGTTATAAAATGGGGTTCCTGGTGCAAACTGGAACTGGTAAACGCGATGGTGGGTTGCTCTTCGCTCCCCACCGAAGCGGTCGGTTGTGATTGATTTCTCAGTTGGGATCGTTGAGCCAGGCTAGCTACCTCGCAAGATATAATCCCGCTGACTTGTCGGCACACCGCTATGTGATAGCTTAGCTCTATGTGCCGTTTTGTGATATGATAGCATGCTTATTGATGCTTATGTGTAAATTGGTGCTCACTAGCTAGTTGTAGCTAACGGTGCAAGATTTCCCTTTTTCGCAGGTTTGAGACTGATGGCCTGGCGAGCTTGGGTTACTCATGGGTAATAATAGTAATTATGTTTGTGGAACACTAGTTGTTATTTATATGCATGTGATCCGATGGTCGGTCGTTAGTCGTGGTAACACCTGGTTTGTAAAATGATAACTAGTCAGATAACAATCTGATATTTTGTGAATGGTGGTTTTATCCGCTGCAGACCTTTGATAAATAAGTTAAATTGGCACTAATTTTAAGCTCGTGAAAACCCGGTGTTACATATATATAAGAGTAGCCCTAAGAATTGGGTTGGGGACTCGAATTGTAAATTAGTACGGTTAGAACACACAACTCTAGTTGATGACTAACACTGTGAGAAACCTTATTTTAGGTGTTTGTCGGTAATTTCGTGACTTCCAGACATTTGTATCTTTGTTCATTCAAATCTGATTGTACTGCGTTTAGATAAATTACACTAACATGCTCATTAATCTAGTGTTAAATATGCTCATTATTAATATGTGGTTGTATAACTAATGTGTTGATGTTATGAAGTTGGAGTTGTATAAATAGTATGGAAACACAACTCAGATTAAAAAAAAAGGTAAAACCCCTAGGGTGCCTTGGGTAGTCAATTGTTGATCTCAAAGGTTGAAGTCGTCGTGAGTGCACTGCTTCAACATTATGTGATTATCATGATAATCTTGTTGTATCGTGTGTATAACTTGTACATGACTAGTATGGTGTGTAAATGTGTGTATTCGCTAAACTTCATGCGTGCTATTGATTGTTTGATATTTTTCAAGTTAGGATGGCGGTAAAGCGACGGGTCAGTGAAGGTAGATCATGGTCACATATATTTTCCGCTTGGGTGTTTATAAACAGTTTGGACGATTATGTTAACTTTCCATTAAACTTAAACAATAGTAATTGTTATTTCAAGTATTATACTGATGACGTGCGTGTGTGGACCACATCATTAATTTTGTATGGATGTTTGACTACTTTTACTATGATTATTATTGAAATAAAACCGCGAGCGTTACACTTGAAATGATGGTACACGATTTTGGGTTCTCGACCCGCACAAAGTGCCACACCACAAGAATAACCCCAAAAAATTAGCAAAAGTTAAAAAATAATCGACCGCTATCTATATATTATATTAAAAGGCTTACTTTTTTTTCCACTTTTAGAAGTTTTTTACACCAATAGGAACCCTCCACTTCACCATTTTTCTTACACATCAGCTTCACCTCACCATTTTCCTTACTTAACTATCCAAAAGTGGAAACCCCCTTCTAACAAAAAAAACACGCGGGTCTTATTTCATTCGGATCCTCCATCCGGGTCATTAACAAAAACCATCTTATCGATTCTTCATTCGTACGCATCGGAAGAACCCTTCGAAAAAACCCTACCGCCGTTACTTCACTTCGGCGATCGTTCTTCTCCTTCAAGGTATCATCGATTCTTTCGTTTTTTCTCTTCTTAATCGTTTGATTTGTTTGTGTTCTAACCTTTTGTTGTTTTTTCTTGAACGATTCTAATCGGCGAAACACTAATCGTTCACTTCTGCGATCGTTCTTCTCTTTCAAGGTATCATCGGTTATTTGGTTTTTTCTATTCTTAATCGTTTGATTTGTTTGTGTTCTAACCTTTTGTTGTTGTTTCTTGAACGATTCTAATCGGGGAAACCCTAATCGTTCACTTCTGCGATCGTTCTTCTCCTTCAAGGTATCATCGATTATTTCGTTTGTTCTCTTCTTAATCGTTTCATTTGTTTCTGTTCTAACCTTTTGTTGTTGTTTCTTGAACGATTCTAATCGGGAAACCCTAATCGATTCCCTTTCTGCCTTCGTCGTTGGATAATCTTCAAGGTATTGCTTTCTGTATGTTCTAGCTTATTTTTGTTGTTCAAATGACCAAAATGTTTGTTATTCTTGCTGATATCATCATTCTTGCTGATATATGTTTATCTTTCTTGCTGATATCATTCAACGGATTCATTCTCTGTTCTTTCAATTTTGTTTCTAGGGTTTCTTTGTTTGTTGAATAGAAAATTGTTGTTTATGACCAAAATATATAATAAAAACATTGACATTACGGTTTCCATTAAAAACTTCCCTAATCTGAAAGTTGAGAATCCATTAAAAACTTCAATAATCGTGTTCTCATGCTTGCTGTTTAGATATTGTATGATTCATTTTGTTTGAGTTGTTGAACTAAAAACCATATTTGTATACTTGAATCTATGGATTTAAATCCTTTTCTTATTCTGAATAGGCATCTTTACGGTTTGTCATGGTTATAGACTTTTGTATGATTATTGTCGATTATTTGAATGATTACATGCTTACAAAGATTGAAACGGAGGGTATATCTTACTTTAGTTCTGATTCTGTTTGTTCAGAAGAATTGTCAGATGCTTTTGAAGAGTCTTTATATTCTCCTGAGATACTTAACTCTTTAAAAGTTTCAGGATTTCCCAATCAAAAGCTTTCTTTAAAGGTTGGTGCACCAGTCATGCTACTTCGAAATATTAACCAGTCTAATGGCTTATGCAATGGAACAAGGCTTCAAGTCATTCGTCTTGGTTCACATATTATCGAGGTAAAGATCATTTCAGGAAAGAATGTTGGTAATATTGAATATATTCCTAGAATGAAAATGATTCCGTCAGATACAAAGATTCCAGTCAAGTTTCAACGAAGACAATTTCCGGTGATGAATTGTTTTGCCATGACAATTAACAAAAGTCAAGGTCAGTCTCTTTCAACTTTTGGCTTATACCTCAGAAGACCGATTTTTACACACGGCCAATTGTATGTCGCAGTATCACGTGTAAAGAATAAGAAGGGGTTAAAAGTTTTGATTTGTGACGACAACGACAATGCAACACATACAACAAGAAACGTCGTATACAAAGAAGTTCTGCAAAAAATTTAGTTTGATTTATTTGTAATTACTTTTCATTCTATATAACATTTCTTTTTTTCATTTATCTGTAATATATATTATTGTTTGTTTACTTCATAATTATTCCATACATTAGAGTTTAGTTTATTTAGGTTTAATTATAAAATACCCGGATTCAACGGGTCCATACACTAGTTTCATTTAATAGGGAATGAGTGCTCGCACCTTCATGTTCTAGAGTTCAATCCTGGCTAAATTCCGTAAGTTTAAGGTCTCAAGTAAAACTCACACAAACAAAAACGGCTACAATGCATTATTATGGAGCCTTGTGCCCTAATTTGGGTTTTATAGCCTTCCTAAGTTTAAAAAAAAATGAACAATCACCCCGTCTACTACTTTATTTAATTAAAATTTCATTCCAACACTTAAAATAGTAAACCGTAATTGAACTTCGGTTATCACATGCTTTTTCTGCATTAACAACTACCGCGACAACACTATCTGTGGTTTGTTATATATAGTGTATATATTTAATGTATTTTCATATAATAATAAAAAATATATTAACAATTATAAGTCACTTAGTGATGTTAAAAAATTAGGATGGATTGGCGAGACCGAAGAACTGAATTAATAACTTCGAAAAATGGATCATACCAATAAACTTGGTTCAGTGAGTCATTCATTTTTGGTAATGTCTGATCCAATAGAAAGTTGAAACTGAATAAAATAGAATAAATAGCGAAGTTTTACATAAACATAACCAATTTAGATTACCATCAAACGGTGTGAAAATGTTTTGATTTGGATTAGCGTGAAAACGTTAAGGATTTATAGTAACCGTATACCATGACTTTGGGATTTTGATTACTATGCATGTGGTTTATACACACATACATATACATATAGTTTTTGCCATGAATTGCCAACCTTAATCAAAGTCCTAGAACCTGTATCGTTGACGTGATAGTTAACTATAAAAGTCATGCTCATTTGAAATTACGAGTTTTAATTCAACAACCTCTAGATTTGAAAATATTGATTAAAAACTATATATAAAATTAACTAGATACATAATTTTCTAATATCTAACACTTTGCGTGTAGTTAGATGTACATATTGAATACTTTTTGTACGATGACTTTTCTATATACCTTATTTTTTATTCTTTTGGAATTAGTATTAGGAAGGATCCCATGTGTTACGTTTAGGACAACTGCGTGAAAGTTGCCAAACATTAGGACTGCATTTATTAGGGTAAACCCTTTGATAATTTAGATTGATTTATGTGATGTGATATACATTAATATATGACAAGTATTAAAAACTGTAATTGATTGATGTAATATGTCTAGTATATCGGAGGTCCAAATAGTAACACTTCATATATAATCATAGGGTGTTACTATTTATACCTCCTCCCGTACATCGCAGGGGTCAATTTAGAATCACCTAAAATTCTAATATGCGAAGGAGTTGTTCATGAGATCGAAAGCCCTAAAATTCAACAAAGTGGAAATTAAATAAGGTGCAGATCCATTTTTTAAGCATACAATATATTTAGTATTACTACGTTTTCCATAGTCAAAGATTAATCCTGTGAAATGGATCGATCCTTTGTTTCAGTACAAAGTTATAAACTGAAATACAAAAGATACCAAATTAAAGATGCTGGAACTGAATTGAAATCTTAAGAATGGATCTTTAAAAACACACATTTTATTATTGGAATATCATACAAGGGAGGGAGAGTTCGTCATGCTCTCCAAAAGCAAACTTACAAGCCTTTATATAGGCAAAACCATTTTACAATCACAAAGACTAAGGCCTATAATGGCCGGCATGCTTCAATAATTTACAAGTTTTACTAAAAGCGGATAACGATGTCTAACCATACTAATGAGGACACCGCACCATGATGATAAGGATAGCACACCTAGACAAAGACAGCATACCAATGATAGGGATACTACACCAATAAGGCAAGTACAACATACTACTGTTATCCACCACGCTTTCGCCTTTTACTTGCCTTATTGGTGTAGTATCCCTATCGTTGGTATGTTGTCTTTGTCTAGGTGTGCTATCCTTATCATCATGGTGCGGTGTCCTCATTAGTATGGTTAGACATCGTTATCCGCTTTTAGTAAAGCTTGTAAATTATTGAAGCATGCCGGCCATTATAGGCCTTAGTCTTTGTGATTGTAAAATGGTTTTGCCTATATAAAGGCTTGTAAGTTTGAACCTTTCTTTTAGCTTTTCTGCATCTTCTTTTGAAAAGAACATCCTTTGCTGTAATTCTTGATAGAATTCTTCATCAATCTCTAATTCTTCTATCGCTGGTGCTGCTATTTCTGTTGTTGGGGTTGTCTTTATCCTTGTCACCTTCTTGTACAGTGTTACTTCATCTTCTTCAATTCTTATTCCTCCATTCATGGATCTTGTGAAATTCGTTCCGATGAGCATGTCTATACCATCGCCAGTTTTCATGTCCAATACATATATTAGTGGTATTCGGAACTTATTTCCTTCTATTCGGAAATTGTCTGATTTGACCTTTTGGTTCGATGGCTGCCTTGAGTTGATACCAATGAAATAAACAATTTTGTTCATTTCTTCAAGCGCCTCTGTTGGTATTGCTGATTTGTTGATACAGCACGATGTTGCTCCAGTATCGATAATTGCCCTAACTTTGAATAAAGGCTTGTAAGTTTGCTTTTGGAGAGCACGACGAACTCTCCCTCCCTTTTATGAAATTCCAATAATAAAAGGTGTGTTTTTAAAGATCCATTCTTAAGATTTCAATTCAGTTCCAGCATCTTTAATTTGGTATCTTTTGTATTTCAGTTTATAACTTTGTACTGATACAAAGGATCGATCCATTTCACGGGATTAATGTTTTGGTATCAGAGCTTGTAAACAAATTTTTTATGGAAGGCTAAGCCTCCTATTCAGGGTTAACGGATGGGTTAGATCGTATTAATCTATTGGTTTTGCTCTAAGACTATTAGACATTTTTAAATCTTTATGAATTTATATTATCATCTTATTCCTTTATCCCTGTTAAAGATATTCCTTTAATGTTCCTTTGCAAAAGGTTGAGTACCATTTTTAAAAAGAGTCGTGTTTTTGGGAAAACTGAGCAAGAGGTTGGCATTAGAGGTTGGTATCTATTAATAGGACTGGTATAATTTTATAATAAGTAAATGTTTCCTAATGTCTGATCGTTTTGAGCAAACTATAAGAGATTGATATGATAATTCCCGTACCGCTAACCTTGAATTTTTAAATCTTCCTGAAACCCAAAACCCAAAAGTTTCTGATATCTATAATAACGTTTCTTGTATTTACAATAAGCTAATTTTATTTGCTAAAATCTCGATCAAAAACTTCCATCAAATCTCACAACACCTTGAAAAACTAGAATATTGCCTGGAAAAGTGTGAGGAAAATATTAGAAAAACTTAGAGTGAAACCACAAAAGGCCTCAAACAAATATCCTCTGAGATCCAAGAATTGAAGCCACTCACTAAAAGGGAAGTCCTTGATGTCGTCAAAGAAATTTCACAACAGCCGAAGTTAGTAGAAGAGCAGGCTTTAAAGCTATCTTAGGATCTGAATCATAAGATCCAAAAGGTAGAACATCTTTTGAAAGAAGTAAAGTCCTTAATAGGTTAATGAGCCTAACCAACCAAAAGGCTAGCTCAGAATACCTAGAAGCTGTTGAAGCAACTGAAGAAATTGAATCACCGGCGCTTGGGTTTATAAGACCATCAGACTACATATCTCCTGTCACTATCCAGAATTCAACAATTATCAAGCAAAACAATACGCTCATATATCTCCTGGTAAAGCAAGCTCAAAAGCTAGGAGAATTTGAAGAAAAACTTGAAAAGATAAGGCGAGGAGTGGAAGCCATAGGAAAACGTGAATCAGAACCATCCAACCTTGAAGATTCAATCAAAAGTCTGACAAAAAGGTTAGATAATCTATCAATAAACGGAAGGGCCCCATTAAAAGCGAAGCACGGTCCTATCTACGTATTTAAAGATCCAAATCAGATTTTCAAAGAAGAATACGAAAGAGAGACCAAGAAGAAGAAATGACTACAGGACAGAGATCAAGTGTCCTGAGTAGATCAACAACACAGACTCAAACGAATCTTCCCACTCAAGAAGATCAGATATGGGGTTACAGACAAATGGCTCGAAACAGATACAACTTTAATCGAGGACTTAGGAGAAGACTTGGAAGAAATTACAATCAGAGCCTTGAAACAGTTGTCAGCCCAGAAAGGCAGCTGGAATTTCAAGACAAAGAAGGGCTGAATTAGTCCCTACAGAAGTCCTGTATGGAAGCAATAGACAAACCATACAACACCAAGTCTATCAACATTATTCAGAACAAAGAATACCTTGTGTGGGAGAAACACAAATAGACCTAAGTCTGTGCAACACCCAAAGTTATCAGAGGCTCAGAGACACTGGAATGCAACATATCCACCTTGGGATGTTCATGATCAGACTCCATACCCTGCACAGAAGAGGAGCAGGAACGATTGCCTTAGTTGTTCTACGGGATACAAGATGGGGAGATGAACGTCAAATCATCGGAACCATGGAGATGGACTTATCAGCTGGAACATAACTCATCTATATGGTACCATATATGGTACTCAGTATAGATGACTTCCACAATCATATTCAAGTAGCTATACAAACTCATGGCTATAACGAATGGCAGAGCGGAGAAAGTAATCTTCTGGTAACAATGAGCTTAATTGGAAGAATTTCCAACACAAGTTATACCGGCTTTGAATATAGTGTGGAAAATGTCGTGGACCACCTTGCTACAAGTGGGATAACAGCAATCCCAGGTGAAAGGCGAAGTATTGAAGATCTTGAAGGCATGAACTGGAATCTCAAACCAGCATCAATCACTACAGTAAGAATACCAGCCAGGGTGGAAGTGAATCATAGGCTAGATAGATCTACTAGTGTAAGGTTCAGATCATATCGTAACAATCCTCAACCACCAAGGTTCTCTGCTGATTCACGTGACAGAGAAATTCATGATAATGGACATCTGACACAAAATGAGGAACAGTTTATCGGCATATGCATTCAAAAAGAGGTGCCTCATGTTCCTATTGATGTATGCTTTTGTACATCATGCTTAGAAGATGCCCAAAGGATGCAAGATGAACCCTTGAACAAAACTAAACAAGGAAACAAACCAAAAGGGAAGCAGCGAAAAGAATGGGAAAATTGGTCCACACTAGGAGAACACTCAGGCAAGTGGGATTATTATGTTCGCTATGATACCCTCAACGAAACAACCCCTATAAACCAGATCGTAGCAACAGGATGGGACGATTATGAAAATGATTCAGGGAAATATAACATGGATGAAGGAAGGGTAGTCATCAAAGAAGAAGATGTACCATCATCAGAGGAAGATGACATGGAAGAAACTATAGAAATGCTCCAGCTTTGATCAATCAAGCCAAATTGTGAAAGTGATAACCAAGTATTTCATGCAACAATTGAACATAACAATAATCAAGAAGATGAGCTTGATTATCCCAAATTCAAAGAATTTGCAGAATTCATTCATAAGATTGATAGGGAGCATCAAGCGTTTCCCTCTACATCTGAAGAAGCAAGCGTATACAACCCACCAAATGAACCAATCATGGGTCCCTCAGTATACCCACCTGCAAGAGGATCTGCACAAAGTGTATACACCCCTATTTACCAGTTCCCAAAAGGAAGTACTCACTTTAGAGGAGAATATGGTACATACCATAATTCTCAATGGACATTGCCCTCGGCAATGTTGGGAACAGGTGTAATGCTCGTTCTACCATCAGATCCAGGCTTATGGCCAGACGTAATCTCAAGATGGGAATCAATTACCATCAACAGGCTAAATGACACCACCTAGCAGGACAATAAGTCAAAACTGACTTTTGTCGAAAATCTCCTTGGAGATAATGAAAAGAAGATCAACAATGGAGAACAACATACCCAGATGCATACGAACGATTAGAAGCAATTGCTGATGACCCTCAGAATATAACTTCACAGATAAGATAGATAATCCTCCTAGAAGACCCTTATACAGGATCAACCGAAGAGCAAGATAGAGCCTATAGAGATCTGGAAATACTTACATGTGAAAATACAAGAGATCTCTGAAAATTCTTAAATGAATTCAGAATCCTAGCATGTAAATCAGGAAGACTATTCTTCCCAGCCACGACAGAAAAGTTCTTCACAAAACTTCCACCAGTACTTTCAAAAAAGATTGAAGAGGCATTCAGAAGCAAGAATCCGGGAGTCACTGCAGGAATACTTCCTGCAATCAAATTCACTCACACATACATCACGGAGATGTGTACAGAAGCAGCTTTGCAAAAGGAGTTAAGGGATTTATCCCTTTGCTCTGTTATACCAATTCCAGGGTATTATAAATCAGGAAAACGATACGGTGTTCGAAAGTCCAGGAATTATAAGGGAAAGCCTCACAAGACGCACATTAAAGTATTTAAAAGAAAGTACAAAGATGATAGAGGCCGAGTTGGCAAATGCAAATGTTATATTTGTGGAAGAGAAGGACATTTTGCCAGAGATTGCAAAAGTCAGACAGGAAACATGGCAAGAAGGGCTGTCGTTGACAATTTAGATCTCAAAGAAGATTGGGACATAGTGTTAGCGGATGTAAGTGATCAAGATAATGTATACAGTATCTCTGAAGGGGAAGGGGGAGCTACAATTTCAAACATTGGTGCAATCGATGAAGAATCCCATTTAGAAGAAAACGCGTTTGTCATAACACAAAAAGAAACTGAAGAAACATGTTTTATGTTCCACCCACAAAGTCAAGAGGGCATTCATAGAAGAGTCCAAGAGACAGGATCATGGAGGCCAAACAAGGAGCTCCCTGAGCAAAGTAGGAATTGTGAGCATAAATGGCAAGAGAATGTAGTAACAAATTTCACTTTCTGCCATTTTTGTGGAATTGCCACCACAGATATGTCCAGATTACATTGCCCAAAATGCAAAGTCATTGCGTGTGCCCTTTGTTCACCATATTACCTTGGAAGAACGGTATCGGTGAAAAGATACAAGGAACCGGAAGACACAGAGCAGAAAGATTTTATCCTAAAAATGTATATACAAAAGGATAATGAATGGAAGCAAGCCATTAAAGATCAAGCCCAAGAGACAACTGAATGGAAACTAAAAGAACAAGAGCTAAAAGGGCAACTTGAAAGTGAAAGACGAAAGGCTCAAGAAGAAATACAGGCCTTAATGAAGGACTTAAATGAAATGCTGAGAATCACAGAATCTATGAAGGCTCAAATCTCAGAACTTCAACAAGAAAATAAAAATTTACAAAGGAAAGTAAAAGAAAAGGATATTGAAGAAATAATTTCCCCCTTTCGAAGTCAGCAGGTAAAAGCCTTAATTGAAGATGAAGTTCAAATCATTATGAAGGCTGAAAACAACACCGACGTGCCAAGAGTAAAAAGAATCAATAATCAACTTTATAATGTCGAGGTAGAATTCGATATACCAGGCACAAGGTTATTCAAAGTTAGGGCAATTATTGATACTGGAGCAACATCGTGCTGTATCAACAAATCAGCAATACCAACAGAGGCGCTTGAACAAATGAACAAAATTGTTTATTTCAATGGTATCAACTCAAGGCAGCCATCGAACCAAAAGGTCAAATCAGGCAATTTCCGAATAGAAGGAAATAAGTTCCGAATACCACTAATATATGTATTGGACATGAAAACTGGTGATGGTATAGACATGCTCATCGGAACGAATTTCACAAGATCCATGAATGGAGGAATAAGAATTGAACGAGATGAAGTAACACTCTACAAGAAGTTGACAAGGATAAAGACAACCCCAACAACAGAAATAGCAGCACCAACGATAGAAGAATTAGAGATTGATGAAGAATTCTATCAAGAATTCAGCAAAGGATGTTCTTTTCAAAAGAAGATGTAGAAAAGCTAAAAGAAAGGTTCAAACCAATCCTGGCAAGATTAAGGGAGCAAGGATACATTGGAGAAGAACCCTTGAAGTACTGGAAGAAGAATGGTGAAACTTGTAAGTTAGATATCATAAATCCTGATATCACAATACAAGATAAACCATTAAATCATGTGATCCCAGCTTTAGAAGCATCATTCAAAAAGCACATAGATGCATTGCTTAAACTGGGAGTGATCAGACCAAGTAACAGCATACACGGAACGATGGCAATGGTTGTTAATTCAGGAACAACTATTGATCCAGCTAGTGGTAAGGAGACAAAAGGAAAGGAAAGAATGGTGTTCAATTACAAAACCCTAAATGATAACACCTACAAAGACCAGTACTCGCTTCCAGGAATCAACACGCTCCTGAAAAGAATTGGGAATTCCAAAATCTTTTCAAATTTTGATCTTAAATCAGGATTCCACAAAGTTGTTATGGCAGAAGAATCAATACCCTGGACATCATTCCTAGTACCAGGAGAACTGTATGAATGGCTTGTAATGCCCTTTAGGCTCAAGAATGCACCAGCAGTCTTTTAAAGAAAAATGGATAAGTGCTTTAGAGGCACCGAGGAGTTTATTGCAGTCTACATAGATGACATCCTTGTATTCTCGGAAAATGAACAAGATCATAAAAAGCACTTGGAAATAATGCTGAACATTTGTCAATAGAAAGGGCTAATTCTCTCCCCAACCAAGATGAAAATAGCAGTACCTGAAATTGAATTTTTGGGAGCCATAATCGGGGAAAATAGAATAAAGTTGCAGCCACATATTATCAAGAAGATATGTGACTTTGATGAGGAAAAAATCAAAACAAAGGCGGGCCTAAGATCGTTCTTAGGAATACTAAACTACGCAAGGAATTACATTCCAAAGCTAAGTTTATTGCTCGGCCCCCTTTATGAGAAGACAAATCATCATGGAGATAAAAGGATGAAGCCCTCTGACTATGAAATAGTTAGGACGATCAAACAAAAGGTACAAAAGTTACCAGACTTTCAAATACCCCTAGAAGAAGCTTATATTATCATTGAAACTGATTGATGTATAGAAGGATGGGGAGGAGTCTGCAAATGGAAAACGAAAAAGGAAGATCCTAAGAAGGATGAGAAAGTATGTGCCTACGCCAGCGGAAAGTTCAAAGTCATGCAATCCACAATTGATGCAGAGATTAACGCATGCATCAACTCCTTGGAAAAGCTAAAAATATACTACCTGGACAAGAAAGAAATAACTCTGCGAACAGATTGCCAAGCAATCATTAGTTTTTACAATAAAACTAATAGTAACAAAGCATCTAGGGTTAGATGGCTAAAGTTTACAGACATCATAACCGGCACAGGGTTAAAAATAAACATAGAGCACATTGATGGGAAACAAAATGTACTAGCCGATTCCCTTTCACGACTAGTAAACCTTTGTTTTGCAGGATGTACAGAGCAAGTTCAAGCAAAAGAAGTCATGATGAAGAGTCTTCAAATTACGGAGGAACTATTACAAGACATTGCGCAGTCAAAGAACATGAAGAATGGCTACGAGCAAATAACCCATATTTCAGGCCTATGCCAAAGGTTTATAATAGATCGTTCGCTTTCCAGCAACCAGGAGCCTTGTATAGGCACTATCAAATCAAAGCCAACCCAACTCCAATATCACTGGCAGAATCAAGTGCCTATGCAGGAATCGCACAACAACTGGAACGAACAGCAGCAGAAGAAGCCATTACAGCATTACGAAACCTCCATGACATTTTGGACTTCAAAGCCCAAGTATGCATCTCAAAGACAACAAGAGACAATTTCTGGGGTGATCACTGGCCTGAAGTCAAAAGACAAAATAAGGAAATACGAAGAATCCTTATTGAACTCGAAAAATTATGTAATGATGTGGGCCGAGTCCAAATCTAGTAAGCCCAATAAACAAGCCCAGCTCTCAGAAGATTTCCCAGTAAGTATGTATAATACAACCCAAGCCCATTACAAGAATAATATTGTACAAGGACCTCTTCTTGACGTAAGCAGTGACGAAGAAGACAATAATAGCGAAGTAGTAGTGGACCCCGGATGGGATGACTTTTCACTACTCACAATAAAGCAATTTCGTCCAGACGTAGAAGGTGCGCGGAGGGGCCGACTCTATAGGCGAAAGCGTGGTGGATAACAGTAGTATGTTGTACTTGCCTTATTGGTGTAGTATCCCTATCGTTGGTATGTTGTCTTTGTGTAGGTGTGCTATCCTTATCATCATGGTGCGGTGTCCTCATTAGTATGGTTAGACATCGTTATCCGCTTTTAGTAAAGCTTGTAAATTATTGAAGCATGCCGGCCATTATAGGCCTTAGTCTTTGTGATTGTAAAATGGTTTTGCCTATATAAAGGCTTGTAAGTTTGCTTTTGGAGAGCACGACGAACTCTCCCTCCCTTGTATGAAATTCCAATAATAAAAGGTGTGTTTTTAAAAGATCCATTCTTAAGATTTCAATTTAGTTGCAGCATCTTTAATTTGGTATCTTTTGTATTTCAGTTTATAACTTTGTACTGATACAAAGGATCGATCCATTTCACGGGAAGCTTCATGCTTGCAATCTTAATTATTAGTTAATATATAAATAAAAACATAGAGCTACATGTAGTTAATTAATTAAAATGTACACAATCTACTTTTAAGTAATTTTATTTTGAGGGATTATAAAAAATATATTTTAAAATCTCGTTGAAATTTCGATACACGAATGAGATTTATAGTATAAAATAATAAAAGATTAACTATTTTGTAATCTCCGCGGGGATCGATATGATTTTTCGATAAGGTTTCGTATATATCTGCCTGTTGATTAGGGTTCAGATCGTCTCGGTATAAAGCTAGCGTTCCTATTTGTTTGACATGCTCACTGATTAGGGTTCACATCTGTTTGTATCTTCTCTGTGACTAGGGTTCATATATGCTCAGCTACGAGATAGATATCGTTGTTTTTGGTCAATTTTGATAAAGTTTGTCACATTTTCGCGTACTAAATACTTAAAAAACTACATTATGATTTAGATGACTCATTCTAAAACTAGAGGCTGATCCAAAAATTCTTTTTAATTACGGTTTAGTTTATCAAAATGTATCCAATTGTCACATTTTGCTATTATGTGTATTGGACTTTAAAATTTTGTATGTACTGAATATTTAATTTATCGTTATTGTGTGCATTAATTTTCTATTATATGTACTAAACATATATCATTTTTTCCTTTTTTAGGTATTTAAAGTACATACAACAGTAACAAATCAAAAGTTGATACACACAGTATAAACTTTTAAACTTCAATACACACAATAGCAAAACATAGTTAGTTAGATGCAAGTCGTGAATTAAACCCTTTTAATTACAGACAAAAGAATAAGTAAACATTGAAATTAAAGGCAAAATGACTAGCCTTAAGAAAATTTTATTTTTCTTCTAATGAAAATTGTAGGTATATTATTCCATTATTAGTGTGATGTCCTACTCTTATTGGTGTGCTGTCTTTGTCAAAGAGGTGTGATGTCCATTATTAGGTGTGTTGTCCTTGTTATCAAGATGCGATGCACTCATCAGTGTGATTAGACGTCATTATCCTCTTTTAGAAAAGCTTGTAAATTACTAAGGTGTGTCGGCCATTATAGGCCTTAGTTTGTAAGCTTGTAAGGATGTTTTGCCTATATAAAGGCTTGTAAGTTTGCATTTGGAGAGCACGACAAACTCTCCCCCTTTGTACAATATTCCAAGTAATAAGAGGTGTGTTTCTAAATCTTCTCTCAATTTCCTTCATATAAGTATTTTCTTTTGTATTTCAGTTTATAACTTTGTACTGATACAAAAGATTGATCCGTTTTGTGGTCCTTTCTTTATATTATTCCATTATTAGTGTGATGTCCTACTCTTATTGGTGTGGTGTCTTTGTCAAAGAGGTGTGATGTCCATTATTAGGTATGTTGTCCTTGTTATCAAGATGTGGTGCACTCATCAGTGTGGTTAGACGTCATTATCCTCTTTTAGAAAAACTTGTAAATTATTAAGGTGTGTCGGCCATTATAGGCCTTAGTTTGTAAGCTTGTAAGGATGTTTTGCCTATATAAAGGCTTGTAAGTTTGCATTTGGAGAGCATGAAAAATCTCCCCCTTTGTACAATATTACAAGTAATAAGAGGTGTGTTTCTAAATCTTCTCTCAAGTTCTTTCATATAAGTAATTTCTTTTGTATTTCAGTTTATAACTTTGTACTGATACAAAAGATTGATCCGTTTTGTGGTCCTTTCTTTATATTTCTGCCTGGTGATTAGGGTTCAGATCGTCTCGGTATAAAGCTAGCGTTCCTATTTGTTTGACATGCTCACTGATTAGGGTTCACATCTGTTTGTATCTTCTCGGTGATTAGGGTTCATATATGCTCAGCTACGAGATAGATACAGTCGTTTTTGGTCAATTTTGATAAAGTTTGTCACATTTCGCGCGCTAAATACTTAAAAAACTATATTACAATTTAGATGACTCGTTTTGAAACTAGAGGATGATCCAAAAGTTCTTTTTATTTACAGTTTACTTAGTTCATCAAAATGTATCCAACTTGTCATGTATTGCTATTATGTGTATTGGACTTTAAAATTTTCTATTGTATGTACCGAATATTTAATTATCGCTACACTAGTACAAAAAAGGCCTTCAGGGCCAGTTATTTTAGACATTCAGGCCCGGTTTTAGTGGGGGGCTTGAAAGGGGGGGGGGAGCTTGAAAGTCCGGGATTAAGACCCGGTTAAAAAACCGGGCCTCAAAGTTACTTTTAAGCCCGATTTTTATATGAAAAACATGGTCTGTATGTTTCCTTGTAAGATGCAAATAAATACTTTTAAGCCCGGTTTTTTATATAAAAAAGCACCTGCAACCTTAAGAAGCAGAACTGGAGTTTGATCCCATCTATGTTACCAACAAGCTAGCCTTTCAAAAGAAATTGTTAACAGCAAACAAACACACAAAAAGTTAAGAACAATCAATAAAAAAGTTAACAACAAAAATTGATAACTATCATAAATCATTCACTTACCTACTTACTTCGAGAAATAGAGGTTGGGATTGAGAATCTGTTTTACAATTAAGAGCACCCTTCTCAGACATCAAGAACTTCAGATTACACACCCTTACTCATGTCGATTGCACAATAGCTTGAGGGCTTCGGCAACAAGTGCGATTTACGGTCTATACATGGAAATATGATATACAGATTGGCCAATTTTGGGTGGAGGGGGGTGGTTAGATGGAGAGGTCGAGAGCCAGAGATTGCAAAGGGCACCCAAAATTGAAAATTAGAAAAACTTATATATAGTTTTACTTTACGAACAACACCTACAGATCAAGAGTAGATTGATGTACCTTTGTTCAAAAATCGTGAGGGAGTCATCGTTTAGGTCGAAAAGTTGAAGTCAAAAGCGGCAGCCTTCATCTAGTTCAAGAGGCAAACACCGAAATATGGAAGATGAGAGGCGACCATGGTGTTTAACGAGGGATCGGCGGAGATTTGGAAAGGTCAGGCAACGTCTTCGTACAAAGAAAGGAGATTAGTTTAAGGAGGGAAGCTAGGTCAAAGGTGGGAAAGGGAAATCTATCAGAGGGAAATGAAAATATTTAAATTCATCTTTTTAGAACCAGTTTTCCGAAAAATAACAGGGCTTGAATATACTGGGAATTAAAGGCATTATGAAGCTTATGTTTTAGACCCTGTTTTTATTATAAAAACCGGGCTTGATGCCTTCCAAACTTTCAGACCCGGTTTTTTGTTAGAGAACCGGACCTAAATCTTTAAAAAACACGGAGAAGACCTTTTTGGCCCAGTTTTTGGTGTTGTTTTAAAAAACCGAGTCTGAATAGGGGAGTCTGAATGTCTTTATTTGTAGTAGTGCTATTGTGTGTATTAATTTTCTATATATGTACTAAATTTATATCATTTTTTCCTTTTTAGGTATTTAAAATACATAGAATTGTAACAAATGAAAAGTTTGATACACATAGTATAAACTTTTAAAGTTCAATATACACAATAACAAAACTTGATCAATTGGATACAAGTTAGTGAATCAAACCCTTTTAATTACATACATAAGAATAAATAAAATATAAAATTCAAGGCAAAATGACTAGTGTTAAGAAAATTGTAAGTTTGCTCTAATG
The DNA here is from genome assembly GCA_947179395.2 of Pulicaria dysenterica. NCBI lineage: Eukaryota > Viridiplantae > Streptophyta > Magnoliopsida > Asterales > Asteraceae > Pulicaria > Pulicaria dysenterica. Next base: position 37,995,487 of record OX359291.1, read on the forward strand.
AAAACTCAAATTTTCTTCCATATTATCAAACTTTTACCCCCCCCCCCCCCCCCCCCCCCCCCCCCCCCCCCCGAAATTGTTCTAGTATAAATCTCAGTGTGTTTAATAGTAAACCTAAAGCTTCATATTTACACATTAAGATATTGACCAATTGGAGTAAAAAAATTTGATTAAATAATACTAAAATTTTCCAACATAACAGATTTAATCAACGGTCCACCAATTTTTTTAAAAATTAATTATTTAAAACTTAAGACAAAATAAAAATAATATTCATTGAATTGGAATTTTTGATAGGTTTTTAAGGTTTTATTCATGTAAATTATTTTCGATATTTAAATGAATTTCTTTTCTGTAAAGAGAAAAAAGACCAACTACCTGAGGTTGGAGTTTTGATGCAAAGAGAGCATATTCAAAGATCGGAATATTGAAGATAAAGTGAACTTTGACTTTCATTTTCTTCTATATTAAGTCTTGTACTTAGAGGTTCTTTTGTGTATTATACTGAATAGACTTTCCTTTTAATAATTGTTTCTTTACTTAACATGGATGGATATGTTAAAAGAAAAACGAGCGAAACACAACAAAATGGTATTAACATTGTATTATATGTAATAAACTTTATTTATATACATAGAAATACTACCACCCTTATGCAAGTTTACTTGCTACAGCAAATCATGTTGAAAAAAGGTTTTCAGATTGACAATGAGATAGGTTTATTAAAATGTACTCAAGTGATATAAACAACCAAACTTTAACAAGTAACAATTCGTTTGTTCGTATCACACTAACAAAGCAATAATAAACCAATTATTTATTATAGTTACCGAGTTTTTGTCAACTATTGATTGATCCTATTCGATCAAAGCAGTACAAGAAAGGTAGAAAGAGAGTGTCTCGTTATCGGACTATGTAAAACAATACATAAATAGTAAAACCAACCTGAAATCGTCGATTGCTAGAAAGGAAAGCCTCAAACCGCACGGATATGCTCCTGTTCTTAAAGGTGTTTACGTCGCTTATTTTGTTGTAAGCCTCTAACGTAAAAAACACGAGATTTAATGCAGCCTTGAGAAACGAATTCAATAGCATTGATTTCGATTAGTCTAGAAGAACGATGGTAGAAAACCGAAAGCAAAAACGCAGAGAGAGAGAGAGATAGAGAGAGAGAGGAGCAGTCTGATTTCGTAGTGTAGCAGGAGAAGGATGCTGAGGCGATATATATAGCCGCACAGAAGCCCTGGTTGTTCCAAATTTCGGGGGCAGCTCCACATTTCTGTTGGGTTTGTTCGGTTTTTCAAAATATATTTTAGCAACAGAACGATGAACAACAATTTTAAACCTTATAAAATTCCCCATCGATGATCCATATACAAGCTTTAAGAAAACAAATTAACAATAGGATGTTTAGAACTACAACCTTTGTAGCGGTGATAAACCGTTAGTGAAGTGGTTGATCAAAGAGAAGCCAAGTATAGATTTTTCTCCAAGGTATCCACAAGCCAATGATTCCAACACCTTCAAGATGCTAGTCTCTCAAACTTCTTGAAGTTCAAGCAAACAAGGAACAGCCTTTGTTCTTCTTCTTGAACTAATCTATGTATATATGAGTATGTTTATGTGATACAACACTTGGCTTACTTGAAGAACACTAATACAAGATTGTAGAGATGCTTTCAAAGTTCAAGAGCACTTAGAACATGCAAGCCAAAGTGGTGAATTCTCTTAGCACCAAAAGGGACCATGCACCAAGACTTAAAAGCCAAAGAACAAAGCAAGGGGAGGTCCCTCCCTTGGCCTATTTTCCGCCGAAAATGGCTAGGGGGAGGGCCCCTTTGCCTTGCTTCTTCTCTCGGTCACTCCATGTGCATGTCTTGGTTAACCATAGAACAAGCAACCTTAAAGAGACCCCTTTGTGAGATGATCCATGTGTATATAGAGTCATTTTAATTAAATTAAAATAAGAATACTAGATACCCAACATAATGTTTAAAATACATCCATATGTATTTTATATACACAATTGTTTGTTACTAGTAACTATTTACTTGTAACAAAGATATATACATAAATATATAATTGTTACTAGTAACATATTACTTGTAACAAATATATATATATATATATATATATATATATATATTGGTTCATTCGAGAACCGTTGTTAGTGCGAGAACCGTGAGAACCAAACCCAGCCGTTCCTTGGATATGAGAAGTTTATGGATGGAGAGTATGGATGGATAGAGTATGGCAGGGTGCATGTAAGGAATTCATGAGTGGGCAATGACATTGATGGAGGGGGAATTGGACGGCTTAGATTGGTTCTCGCACTAAGAATGGTTCTCAAATGAGCTTCTTCCTATATATATATATATATATATATATATATATATATATATATATATATATATATATATATAATCATATATTTCTATTTATGTATGTCATATGTATTATTTTATATAAATATATAAAAGTAATTGTAAAGACCTAATTTTTTTTAAATATGGAATAAGTAACATTTGAAATATACAAAATAAGGTTCAAACTTTAATTACAAGATGACGTGGAAATTGCGTTGAAACCAACCAAAATATTTAAACATCAGTTAATTTAACAAGGTCAACTTCATTATAAAACATCATCCTTATATAACAAAAGTGGAGCCATCATCGTCAACTCTAGAATGCCGGAGCCTTGCCCTTATCTCTACCGGAAGTACCTGAAAATATTGAATAAAACAACTTGTAAGTGAAAGCTTAGTGAACATACTTAACTACTAATTGTACACATAAATATGTTGATCCAACTGCTTAACAAAGGTGGATCCAATAACGAATATTGGATCCTTGCTGCAAGTCTGGCGCCAAGACAACTTTCAATGCTCAAAGAGCTTAAGACATTCATAACATAAACTTGATTAAAAAGCACACAAATTTCAATAAATACATCAACTTGTCATTAGATTCATCTCCTCTAGGAAGGAAAACAGAAATAACTAGTCAAGCATGATCATACTAAACAAGAACATAATGACAAGGAATGGAAAAACCGTAATAGCCGAATGAATCCAAGCCTTGATCTTTAAAATAGTATCCAATCTCCAAGCAATGCTACTCAAAATTATTGCATCATCTCTTCTTTCGTCGACTGCCGCCTCCAAAATTGCGTTCGAAAAGAATTAATTGTGATGTTGTGATTTGCGGCTGCCCTCTTTTGAAATATATCCCCCTCGAAATTGTGTTAAGTTGTTATTATTGGGTTGGGCTTAAGTAAAGCCCACGATGTGACCCTAGGAAATGCATGGAGTTGGTTTTGAATTTAAGGTGGGCGATTGAAGATCAGGGAGGTGCACGTGCAGTAATTTTCAAATTGGGTCACACTATTCTCACGGACGAGATTCCTTATGACACGCCTTTTTCGTATTTAGCATATACGAAATAGGCTATTTAGTTGTACTTTTTTCTTTTAACTTTGTCAGATTTGAAATTAAGAGTTGATGACAACTTTAAATTCACTTTTTACAATACACACTTTCTCTGACATACCTCACTTTTCTTTTTTCTATTTTGTTTTTCATGTTCATCTTTTCAAAGAAAAATCCAATAGAAGCTCAAACGATCCAGAACCCCATGAATAATCTTCATATCCTCTTCTCTCTTATCTTGATTCTCTTATACTTCTCCTTCACATATGGGTTCAGATCCATGGGTCCAGGGTTTTAGGGTTTAGTCGGTTGTCGGTTTAGAGGAGAGGGAAGGATGGTGACAGGCAAGGAGGGACGGTGGTCGACGGTTTTAGGTTTTCACAGGTGATGGTGCGACGAACAGAGGAGGAGAGGTGGTTTCGCAATGATGGAGGCGGTGTTCGGTGCTTGGCCGTTGACCGGCAGTGATTTGGGTGGTGGGAAACCGGCGTCTGTACTTGGTGGGGTGGTTTCATGACAGCGGTGAGGAGAGGGAGAGAGATGTGCTTCGAGGGCTGGAAAGGGGTGGTTGGCCGGCGGTGGTGTTGAAGACGATGGTGTTGGATGGTTTTGGATGGTTTTTATGTCTGAGCCGGAGTTCTTGGTCGCCGAAGTTCTTGGGTTTTTATGGTTAATTCCGGCGGCGGCGGTGAGAGGTGTCCGGCGACGGTGGTTGGTCGGAATAGAGAGAGAGAGAGGGGGGAGGGAGGGAAGAAGGGAGAGAGGGAGTGGAGAGAGAGAGAGAGAGAGAGAGTTGATTTTACTATTTTACATAAATCTTTTGACATGGGAGCTTGAGCCATAGTAGTGTGTCAGTGTATGTTTGACGGCGTAGGCCCCATTAATTTGCCATCCACACTCAGCTGAGGCGAAATTCAGTAAAATTGTGTCAGAAAGTCCTATTTCGCATTTGTGAGATGCGAAATTAATTTTGCCAACCACACGTAATGCGTGTGCATAGCAGCACCCTTTCAAATTAAAGGATATATACCAATTTCCTATATGTTAGTATGGATAATGAGAGCATGACGTGCCTTTATATGAATTAATTCATGATCAAGTTGACAATTCATTTCCTTCATGCCTCTTGTCACTTTAATATTCTTTTTTTTTTAATTCCTCTAGCTCTCGGCCCATATGTTGAAAATAAAGGGGCAATTAAATATCACAAACCTGATATTATTGTAGCCTCGTTTATCTAGTTTTCATAGCATTTTGATTCACCTCATTTCGAATTCGTATAAGTAAGATACGACCCAAACATTGAAGATGTGTCAAAGCTCTCACTTTTCTCACTTTTCTTTTCTCCATCATTTTTCATCAAATTCTTTATTTCTACTCTCAAGAGCCCTACAACATATAATACGCTAAATTAAGCCAGAATTACCATAAATCATCATTAACATGCAATCAAATAATAATATATCAAATATAAATAATATGCATATTTTAGACGATATCAACTCCATACAGGTAATGTCTCCATATCTTCAGGGAAAATATGACAGCTGCTAGCTCCAAATCCTGAGTAGGGTAGTTTTGCTAATGAACCTTGAGTTGCCTTGATGCATAAAAGCAATTACCCTCCCTCTTTGCCTTAAAACGCAACCTAACCTGTTGTATGAACCATCACAGTAAATTACCATATCATCAATCCCCTCTGGAAATGTTAAAACAGGAGCTTCACATAGTTTCTTCTTCAAAGTTTTAAAAGTTCCTTGTTGTTCACTATCCCATCAGAATTCAACATTTTTCTTGGTTAACTGAGTTAATGGTACAACTATCTTTGAAAAATCTTGAATAAATCTTCTATAGTACCCAGCCAAACCCAGAAAACTCCTTACTTCGGTGGGATTTTGAGGGGGTTCCCGTTTCATTATTGCTATAGCCGGATCAACTTTAATACCATCCTTGTTAACTAGATGCCCCAAAGATTGCACTTCTTGAAGCCAAAATTCACATTTTGAGAATTTGGCATACAGTTTCTCCTTTCTAAGAATCTCTAAAATTTCTTTGAGATGGTGTTCATGCTCTGCTTTTGATTTAGAGTATATAAGAATGTCATCTATAAAATCTATTACTGACTTGTCTAGCATAGGCCTGCAAACTCGATTCATTAAATCCATGAAAGCAGCTGGTGCATTGGTTAATCCAAAGGGCATGACTACAAACTCAAAGTGCCCATATCTGGTACGAAATGCAGTCTTAGGAATGTCTTCTTCTTTTATTTTCAACTGATGGTAACTAGAACGCAAGTGTATCTTGGAAAACCATTGTGCTCCTTGCAGCTGATCAAACAGATCATCAATTCGTGGAAGTGGATAACGGTTCTTAATAGTGACCTTATTCAATTCTCTGTAATCTATGCACACGCGGAATGTACCATCTTTTTTCTTAACAAAAAGAATTGGTGCTCCCCAAGGTGAGCTACTTGGACTATTAAATCCTTTATCCAGGAGTTCTTGAAGCTGCTTCATCAACTCTTACATTTCATGTGGTGCTAAGCGATATGGTGTCTTGGCTATAGGTGCAGCTCCAGGCATTAAATCAATTCTGAATTCTACTTGTCTATCCGGAGTAATTCCGGGTAGATCTTATGGATATACATCAAGGAATTCGCAGACAATCGGTACCTTATCAATACTGGTCATTTTCTTTGCTTCATGAATAACCACCACATTTGCTAGAAAAGTTGTGCACCCATGCTGTATGTACTTCCTGGCTTTCGATACAGAGCAAATAGCTATCTTTCTCTTTTTGACTTCTCCTTAGATGATAAGTTCTTCCCCACTTGGAGTCTGAGCCCGTACTGTCTGCTGCCCACAAGAGATGGTGGCTTGGTGACGACCCAGCCAGTCCATACCAACTACCACTTGGAATTCTCTCATCATCATTGGGATAAGGTCAATAGGGAATTTAAAATTTTCTATATCTAATATATTGTTTTTGTATACATCACTAACAATAACAACTTTATCATCCGCAATTTGCACTTCTAAAGGAGATTCTAGCTTAACAGGAGCATGATTAAAGCTTTTACAAAAAGAAATTGACGCAAATGATTTGCTAGCACCAGAATCGAATAGTATTAATGCAGGTTTATCATTTACAATAAAAGTACCTGCCACCACATCTGGTTCTGTCTTGGCTTCTTCCACCATTAGTTGAAAGGCTCTACCCCTAGCTTTAGGCACTTCGTTATTCTTTTCCTTCCCTTCTTTGATTCATAGTGGAGGCAAGGCAGCTATTGGTTTTCCTTCTGTAGTTTAAAAATTCGGGCATTGGTATTTGGTATGCGCCGGCTGATAGCATGAATAACAAACTTGTACCCTCGCAGGACATTCCTTGAAACTATGACCTTGCTTCCCGCATTGATAACACCCGGTAGCCCATTTTTTACAAATACCCGGATGACTCTTCCCACATTCGTTACACGAGGTAGATGAAATCCCTCCTTTCTTTTCACCCAACTTCGGCTTTTCCTGATGAGTAGTGCTGGTCTCTACCTTCCTCTTTGCTCCCACAGTTTTGCAAATCGGTACTCATGGTGCTTAACATGAGGCATGTGATCTCCTCAGTCTCCTTGAGGCGTTTCTCGTATGCCTCACGGACCGCCCTCGTTGCACCGCTTGGAGGTGCCTCGGGTAAGGGTTCCTCAATGGTATGCATCTTCCCTTCATAGCATAGGACAAGCTTAAGCTGCCTATACCAATTCATGAAGTTGCTCCCGTCGAGTTTCTCCTTCTCAAGGAAAACTCGTAGAGAAACGTTAGTGGTGGTGGTGTTTGCGCTAGTTGATGCCATCTAAAATAAATGCAAAGTAGACTTTAGTTAGTTTGATATTATATCTTGTTAAAATAATTTACCCATAAAGAATTAACTTTAACAAGGCTAAGAACCGTATTTCATCCCACCATGTGACGGGGCTACCGCGGATCACATGATAAAATTTTTTAGGTCGGCAACCATTTTGCCAATTGCAATCTCTATTGCAATCCTTAGCGCCTTGCGGGATCCTACGACATCCAATGGTCGTTTGGCATGTTTGATCCCTACTTGCACCAATTTTAAATCTTGAAATTTTGGTTAACTCGTGCTAAGCTCGACAATTAACCAAGATTTCAAATCTAAAATTGCAAATCTTCCGTCAAGACATACGGTAACAAACTCATCAAAGTTGGCTCGTTCTAAGCTCGACAACCAAAATTGTGAATTCGCCACACTCACCTTCCACACAGTTTTATGGGAATTGGCTCGTGCTAAGCTCGACAACCAAATCCCATAAGACTAGATTCGGGTGGTATCGTCTTATGGATGGTGCATGATTTACGTTTTATTGGAAAGACGGGCTTTTGTTTCCGGTTTGGTTTTAGATTAACTTATTAGTGACAAAAACCTATTTTCACTAGGTGTGTTAATCTTGTATGTGCGCGCGCGAGAGAGAGTTGAAAACCATTTTTAGCAAATCTCTTGTGATTTTGTTAATTTTTCGAAAAATTATCTAGCATGCGAATCCTAAACAATCCATGCATACAAAATCACATCACACGCATAAAATACTATTATTGGTAACCCTTGCCATATAAACCTATGCGTACTTCCCGTGAGCCAAAACGGGAAGGACTTGGTCAATTTTCTAAGGGACAAATTCTTCGACGCGAGCTCCCACTAACGCCGCCATCTCCATTGGATATCATCGGCTTCATGGACTCCAAACTCCATCTTCTTTGACCCCATCTTGTGTGTTATCATCCATCAAAATAATACATACAATAGAATAAAATGGCATGCAAGCCATAATACCTATTTATCTATTACAAATACATGGATGAATGAAATGGCATGCAAGCCACATTATTATTACAAATTTATCATAAGAATAATAATACAACTAACTAAGCACCCAAACACATATAATCAACCAAATGGTCTAGGCAAGGTTACCAACTAAATACCCACATACAACCAAACATATTAATGCTACTGGAATAATACATATTAAAAACAATATTAAAATCCAGAAGCTCAAAATAATGCCAAAAACGGCCGCTAACTTGAAAGAGTTAGCGCCGCTAAAACGAGTTTAGCGCCGCTAACCCCTGTTCGACAGAAAACAAACATTTTTGATTTCGGGTTTTTCAGCCATCAAGTGAATAACTAACATAGAGGTGGCTCTGATACCACTGTTGGGATTTCGAAGGGCACGCAACGGAAGCAAAACAGCATGAAAAGCCCATATAATCAAACATGCAAAGCAAACAAATTGAAATCCCAAACATGGACCATGCTCTATGTAAAGAAATGCAACTAAAGAAGAAGGTTAGAGTTTATACCAGCCTCCTAAGCTCCAGAAATCGTTGATGTTGATGATGATCTTGCTCCTTGCTTCAAGAACGAATCAACTAGAGAGTAATACCCTGGTAACACGCAAATCTCTTGTGCTAGCAAGCTCCTTGTGATTCTTCTCTTTAGAAAATCACTTAGAAGAACAGCAACCAACGAATTAGGACCAATTTTCTGGAGCAAAGCTCTCCTTGAACTCACTAAGCCTTTAAGAGTATCTCAAATGTGTGTGTGTCTAAGAGAGACTAAGGAGAGGAAATATGGTCCCTTATATAAACCTCCAGGCGACCCCTTAGTCTCCCAAAGCCGGCCAAGTTCGTTTTCTAAGAAACCCACATGCATAGGCCAGCTTTAGAGGTGATTTGACAAAATGTCTCGTCCGACCGTAGCGGCGCTAACCCAGAGTTAGAGGCGCTAACCTGTAATTGTTAGCGGCGCTAACGCGACCTGTCAGATGACTTGACGTAAAGAGCATGCAGCTGTAGCGGCTCTAACCCATAAGTGTTCGCGGCGCTAACACCTTATGGTTAGCGGTGCTAACCATGCCTGCGATGTCAACTTTTGTCTTTTGTCAATTTTGGTCCCTTTACTTTAGTTGCTGTCAGATTTGACCCCGGCGTATGACCCAATAGGACCATACATCATCGGTAGTGATTCAAACGGTGTATTCGCATCAGTGGGAATATTCTAACAAACTTTACCAGTTCAACCGAGCGGTAGCAAAAAAGATATAATTTATGTCTCGATACCACAACCTTTCCTATGACCACATTTTAAAATCTACACTTTATTGGAAAACATGAGGTTGTTGTATCCTTATCTGAGCAAGCAAAAAAAAAACATACATAGCTTCATTTTCAGCCTTTCATATGACCACATTTTAAAATCTACACTTCATTGGAACAATGAGGTTGTTGTATCCTTATGTGAGCGAGCAAGAAAAAACATACATAGCTTCATTTTCTAAGTGGCTATTGGATATAGGAGATGGAGTTGTGGGTGTACGATATGATTTGGATCCATAAAATTGTTCTTGGGTCAAAATCTCGCACAGGTACCTCATAGAAGATGATGAAAATGGTCTTTCTGAGCTTATAAAATTCATATATTAGGAAGATACTTTGCAAAACCCAAGAGCATATGCTTTTCAAAGTAAAGCTATCATTTACCCAAAGAATGAAACACATGATGTGATAAACAAAGAAGTTTTGTCAACACTTCTAGGAAATCTAGTTATTTATCATAGTTTTGATATGCTTTGTGAATCTGAAATAGTTTATCCTCCCGTCATGCTAATTCGAAATATGAATTTGCTTTCTGGATTGTGCAGTGAAAGAAGAATAACACAAGTCTTGCAAAGGTCATTGAAGCGAAATTTATATTGGGTACAAATATTGGCCATAAAGTTTTCATACCAAGGATACAGTTAATTCACAAAGATCCAAGTCTCCCTTTTAGTTTTAAAAATGAAGCAGTTCCCACTAAAAGGTTGTTATGCTATGACCATAAACAAGAGCCAAGGCCAGTCGCTCAACAAGATAGGTGTATATTTGTCTGACTCATTATTTGGTCATGGAAAATTATATGTCACATTCTCTAGGGTAACATCACCTCATGGTTTGAAGATATTGACTAAAAAACAAAAAGAACAAGATGAATGCACCAAAAATATGGTTTACACAGATTATCTTAACAAAGTAATATCTACGCTAGTTCTTAACACAACCTCTAATAGTATATATTAATTTTTCCTCAAGTGAATCGATTCATTTCCTCTTTTTTTTTGTCAAAAGCTCCTTTTATGTGTATTTGTGTAATGAATTATCATAACATAAAATTTTAACTAGTTCCTTTTCATTTGTAGACAAACCTCAAAGAAACTGAACCAGCAGAGGCCTTGAGACAAGGGAGATCTAATTAAACTAAGAGTGTATATGGATCAACAACATGTTAAAGGATGTCCACTGACACACGTAGGTTGTATCACTGCTGATGAAGTGCGTGCCTTTTGGGTCACACTGCAAGCTTCAATCCCGACAGCCCTAGTAAAAAACAGCCGTTCAAATTGGTCAAATTCAACTTGACCTAGGCTTCACGACCGTGAAGGATTCTCCACGGGTCGTGAAGCATCAAGCCTCCACGAGTTCTAAATAGGTGGCACGGCTCATGAAAATCATGGGCTTCACGGCACGTGAGGGCCCGTGAAGAAGTTGTGAAGACTGAATTTCAAGCGACACTTTGTTTTCATTGGACCATCTTGTTGGTCCAATCATTGAGGTGTCTTTGGCCGGTCAAGGGAAACTATGGGGCACTTTTGAGGTCTTTAAAAGGACTAAAAAAGTTGTGCCTTTCATCCTTTTGCCAAATTGTTCAATGACACACATAAGAGAGCTTACATACTTAAGAGTTCTTGTGAGCTAGAGAGTGGTGTATTTTCTGGAGCATATTAGGGTTGGTGTAAAGCATCTACTAGTGTGGTTAGATCCTTAAACACTTGCTAGCACAAGGGACAAGATCAAAGCTTGGATGGACTTTGAATAGGTATTGAAGGCATTTTCTTGAAGCCAAGTCATCCATTTTGTTTAACATTCATTTCCAAAAGCAAATACCTTAGGAGAAATGTATAACATGTTCTTCCCATTATGTTTCTTTATGTTGCATGTATGATTGTTAAGATAATCCATTGTGAGAGTTCATAAAATCGTTTTGAAATATGAGCTTTTTCTTTGCTTCCGTTGCGACTTAGTGTTGTTTATGAACTCCTACACAACCCCCCTATATATAATTATATATAATTATACAAATTTTATTATATTGCAGGGTATCGCGATTCAGGCTAACATGTATTTCACTGACAGAGACTACTTTGATAAACTACTTGAGAAAAATGGTTGTTATAAAATTTCGGATTACATTTGTCTGCATGGAAAACGATAACATTGAAGTTTGGAAAGTTTACAAAGTTCGAACTTATTCCCGATGAAGGGTTTCCACCACACTATTTTGATTTCCTCTCTTACAACCAACTAGGCCCAAGATTGAACAACCATCACGTTCTCACACGTTAATTTGCACAAATTTTATTGCCATATAATAATTTCTCCTTAAGATTTTACTCATATTGAAGTTGTTCCTTGTTAGATTACATGGCATGTTTAAGGTTAATGAGTGGTATACGAAAGTCTGGAAATCCGAACAAGAATACAAATGTCTAGAGAGTTCTGGAATTAGAAAATCTCAAGTAAGCATCTCGCAGTCCATATAATTAGCTAAATAACCGACTTCTAACAAAAAATAATTATAATCATTATAACGTTAAGTACTTTTAACCATATTTTATAAAAGGGAAGCTACTCTAACGAAATGGTTCATTCTCTAGCATTATTTATGGTTTAAAAAGTTACTATAGTTTCAACTAAAGGAATAATTGGAATCATGAAATTCACTGCTATGTATTCTTTTTTTTCAAGAATAAATACGATTTCGTAAAATTAATGCATTAACATACATCATCAGAATTGGAAAATTTTATTCTTAGTGGAAGAAAAGTCATTTGTTAAATTTCCTATTTATATAACTTACCTTCCTAATTAAATAATGTGTTCACGTTATTCAACTACACATATGTTAGTCCCAGAATGAATACACAACAACAAATTTTTGATGGAAGGGGGTTGAATACAAACTTAAGATTTTTAAAATTAATTACACAATCTGATATTTTAATATAATTCATATTGGTTAAAGAATCAAGAATTACATGTATGAGGAAGTGGAAATTCCTTACACAATAAAAGATTACAACAAATGTGTCTAACACACAGACTAGCTTCTCTTTCAACAACTAATGTATCAAGAGGTCCAACACATAGACAAGTTTGATTCTACACTTAATGCTAACTCTCATGCTTTGCTTTCTACTTAGTAGTTTTTAGCTAAGCTCTCTAAATTGAGTTCAGTGTGGTTCAAAAATTTTTATTATTGTCTTCACCGTCTCTTTTTGCATGTTGTAAATGCATGTCTATATATAGACATTCTTGGTTGAAGGTATGGAAGATCCTTTACGTGATTGCATGAGTGTTGTAAAGATATTAATAATATTATAAACCAATTGGGCAAGTGGTCAAAAAGATTCTTCCCAATGGTAGTATAATATTATATTTATCTTATCCTTGCCTTGAGATTGTAACTCTTCCGTTTGAAAATTCATATTCAGCCAGGGTATTTCAGATTTGTCTTTACTAAGGGTCATAGTTGCCAATCGTCCTTTAGTGCTTCGACATATCTTTTCGATCTTTCTTCAGAAGTAGCTTTATCCTTTTCTAAAGGTAAAGCTTTGATTTGTCAGCGGACATCTTTACTGAAGAGGGAATAATTGATATGGAATTAGAATCCAATGATGTTGTGTCATGATTCACATCATTCAATAGAGGCATATGATTGACTGAAATTGGTTGTACATGAATAGAATTTTGATTTACAACAGGTAAATCATCATCGTAAGGTGTAGATAGATCTTCTTGTACTGGAAATATTTCTTCAGTATGCACGAGATCATTAAACTCTTCATCTGAAATGTGATTAGTTGAAGTAGAAGCCACAAAGTTATTTTCATTCAAACTTACATTGATTGATTCTTCTATGAATTTGGTTCTGAGATTGTAGACTCGGTAAGCTTTAGAGATCAGTGAGTATCCTACAAATACTCCTTCATCAGCTTTGGGTGCAAATTTTTATAGTTGATCCTTCTGGTTGAGAATGAAACACTAACAACCAAAAATATGTAAAAAACTCCTTCAGCACTTCATATTAAGTTTTATTGTCCTTTTTATGATTAGGGATCTAATTTGTGTAAAATATGCATAGCTGACAGCTTCAACCCAAACATTGAAAGTTAGCCCATTTTCACACAACATGGTTCTTGTAGCTTCAACGAGGGTTCGATTTCTTCTTTCAGCTACACCATTCTGTTGTGGAGTTCTTGGAGTAGAGAAGTTTTGTGATATGCCTTTTTCTTCACAGAATGATTATAGAGTTTGATTTCTAAATTCAGTTCCACGATCACTTCTAAGCATCCATACCAAATTTCCATTCATCAATGATGAAGCATATTATTTCTTCAATAGCTTTACTCTTGTGATTTAGGAAGAAGACCCATGTGTATATTGAAAATTCATCCACCATTAAAGCATATTTACTTCCACCAAAACTAGAAGTGGCTACTGGACAAAAGAGATCCAAATGTAGCATGTAGAATGATTTAGTAATGGACAAAGCTTGCTTGGATGGAAATGATGTGTTATGTTGTTTTCCTTTCTCACAAGCTGAGCAAGTTTTGAGTATAGAGTATGTCAGTGAAGGTAGTCCTGACACTAATCACCTTTACTTAGCTTATTAATATTTTTGATGCTCAAGTGTGAAAGTCTCTTGTGCCATAACGAGTTTGTGTCAGAAATACTTTTTGAATACAAACAAGTTTCTTTAGAAGGATGATTCGAGTACATATCCAATACGTACACGTCCTTGGATCTCTTGGAACTCAACACTTCTTACCTTCTTTGTTGATGATGGAACCTTCTGTCTTGCTAAAAAGGACTTCATATTCTCCATCACATAATTGTTGCTCTGTTCATACATGAATGGAAGAAAGATTAGTAACACTTTGGGCTTCCACTTATTTAGTAGATCCCTGGGATTGCACTTAGATTTTCACACTATTTCAGGTTTCTTATGAATTAATTAAACTTTCATATTATCATTGCTAGTCCGCTGTGTTGACTTGCTTTCTTGAAAACATTCCAATGCCATATGTTCTTTACTACCATATTTGTAACACTTTTGACTTTTGGTGGTTTTAAGATTTTGAACAACAATTTTGGAATGTCCATGAATTACCTTGTTAGTCCTCTGATGACTAAGTCATCAGATGACTTACTTGTCCACTCAACTTTTAAAGTTGATCCTGTAAGTTTTTAAAGTCTTTACGGACAAGCATCTTGGATCAATCTTTGAATTGTAAAACTTTTTGATCAGCCTTGATGTGGAAGGTTTTTCAGATCTCACAGTTTTTCTTATCTTCAAAGATTTTTGACCTTCATCATTTATTAAGGAGAAAGTATATGATTTATAATCAACTGATAGACTTTCAGCTCAACGTTTATCATCTATTTTCTGAATGATTGATGTGAAAGTTTCAGTGGAGAAAGTTTTAGTAGACTGAATACTCGAGTTTAAGATATCGGTTTTCAAGGACTGACAACATAATGTTATCTTTGTATCAAAACATGATTCCTTACCTTTACTCACATCCTGAAACAAGCATAGAATCTTTATCAGTCAAAGGAGTAATTTGATCTTTCAGATGAGAATTTTGACTCTTGACAAACATGTTTGTGAAAACATTTTTCCCTTTAATAATTTTATGAAATGTTTGGGGGTAAAATGTCAGTTTCCTCTAACATATCTAGGTTTTTACTAAAATCAACACAATTAGCAGCTTCAGAATAGTTTCCTCCCATAATAGCTCGAACTTGTTAGGGA
Source organism: Pulicaria dysenterica (assembly GCA_947179395.2). Taxonomy (NCBI): domain Eukaryota; kingdom Viridiplantae; phylum Streptophyta; class Magnoliopsida; order Asterales; family Asteraceae; genus Pulicaria; species Pulicaria dysenterica. Next base: position 38,010,839 of record OX359291.1, read on the forward strand.
ATCTGTTCATTGACAGATTGAGTGGTCTTTTCAGTAGAGACACACCAAGATTTCACTATTTTCTGAAGGTCATTAAACTTACAAGTTGCTTCATTGGTTTCTTTTATTAAGATCTCATTGAATATTTTTTGAGTAGCTACTTCATCCTTCAGTTTAGTCATCTTTTTCAGTTCTTCATCTTTAAGACCAATTTCTCCTCAAGTGGTGTTAGTTCTATTTTAAGCTTATTTTTTCTTTTGATAGCAGACTGAAAATCAACACACAGGTAATCAAAGATGGAGTTCTTTTCATTTTCATTGTAAGTTAAAATTTACCACCCGATACGTAGAAGAAGGATCCTAGTTGGTGGCGGTGCATGACTTAGCAACCTTTTTCATGTCTTCATCAAAGGAGCTACCACCTTCTTCTTCATTGGCCATTACGCTAAGTTGAGCTATGAGAATCTCAATTTCTTTAGATGATAAGCCTTCTTCAGCCATCAGCACTTGGCCTTGGGTTTTCTTCTTCTTGTCAATAATCACACCAAGAAGCTTCTTATATTTATCTTCATAGTCTATCTTGCTATCTTGTTTGGATATGTCTTGTAACTTAAGCTACCTTTGGCCTTACAATCACTAGCTATATGGCCAATGCTTCCACATGAGTAGCATTCAGCTGTGGAGACATCGAAGGATTTTGATTTGAATTTGTTGTTTCTAGATTATTTCTTTCCAAACTTCTTGACACCCTTCCCCTTGAAAAAAGGCTTGAACCTCCTAACTAACATGGCAGCTTGTTCAACATCGGCTTCAATGTTGTCCATGTTCTCCATGTTCTCCATGCTTTTACCTTCTTCATCAACTTCTTCTTCTTCTTCTTCCAGAGCTCTCATCTTCCTCTTCCTCTTCACTAAAATTATCAACTACAGCTGAAAAATTCCTGGAACTTGTGTCCTTAGACATAAGTGTAGTTGAGGACATCTTGATAGAGATAAACTCTATTATTTCATAGAGAGAAGTTATCTACATTCAACATAGGACATCTTGACAGAGATCAATTGTTTGCTACGTTGGTAGAAGTAAATGATGAGGCCATTTGATAGCGTGAGATAGAAGCAATAGAGGAGTAACCAAAACAGATGTAGATATTGATTATCTAATCTGCTCTCATACCGGTTGTTAGTCCCAGAATGAGTACGCAATAACAAATGTTTGTAGAGGGGGGGGGTTAAATAAAAACTTAAGTTTTTTAAAATTAATTGCACAATATAATACTTTTAATAGAATTCTTATTGTTTAAAGAATCAAGAATTACATGTATGAAAAAGTAGAAATTTCTTATGCAATAAAAGATGATAGCTAATGTGTCTAACACATAAACTAGGTACTCTTTCAACAACTAATGTATCAAGAGGTCCAACACATGGACAGGTTTGATTCTACATTTAATTCTAACTCTCAAGCTTTGTTTTCTACTTAGTAGTTTTCAGCTATGCTTTCTAAAATGAGTTTAGTGTGGTTCAGTTTTTGTATTAAGTATCTTCACCATCTCTTTTTGTATGTTGTAAATGCATGTATATATAGACATTCTTGGCTGAAGGTATGGAAGATCCTTTACGTGATTGCATGAGTGTTGAAAATACATAAATAATATTATAAAGAAATTAGGCAAGTGGTCAAAAATATTCTTCCCGGTGGTAGTATAATATAATATTTATCTTATCCTTGTCTTAAGATTGTAACTCTTCCTTTCGAACATTCTTTGTCATTCAGGATATTTCAGATTTTATTTACAAAAGTTCGTAGTTGCCAATTGTCCTTTAGTGCTTCGACATATCTTTTCGATCTTTTCTTCAAAAGTAGCTTTATCCTTTTCGAGAGGTAAAGCTTTGATTTGTCAGTAGGCATCTAGACTGAAGAGGGAATAGTTGATATGGAATTAGAATCCAATGATGTTGTGTCATGATACACATCATTCAGTAGAGGCATATGATTGACTGAAATTGGTTGTACATGAATAGAATTTTGATTTACAACAGGTTCTTCTAAATCATCATCGGGTGTAGATAAATCTTCTTGTACTGGAAATGTTTCTTCAGTATGCACGAGATCATTAAACTCTTCATCTGCATTGTGATTAGTTGAAGTAGAAGCCACAAAGTCTTTTTCATTCAAACTTATATTGATTGATTCTTCTATGACCTTGGTTATGAGATTGTAGACTTGGTAAGATTTAGAGATCAGTGAGTATCCTACAAATACTCCTTCATCAGCTTTGGGTGCAAATTTTTGTAGTTGATCCTTCTGGTTGAGAATGAAACACTGACAACCAAATATATGTAAAAAGCTTATGCATGGCTTTCTTCCCTTCAACACTTCATATTGAGTTTTATTGTCCTTTTCTATGATCAGGGGTCTAATTTGTGTAAAACATGCATCCGTACCAAATTTCCATTCATCAATACCATCTTTATGATGAAAAAAAGTATTTCTTCAGCAGCTTTACTCTTGTGATTTAGGAAGAAGACACATGTGTATATTGAGAATACATACACCATTACTAAAGCATATTTACTTCCACCAAAACTAGCAATGGCTACTGGACTAAAGAAATCCAAACGTAGCATGTAGAATGGTTCACTAATGGAGAAAGCTTGCTTGGATGGAAATGATGTTTTATGCTGTTTGATTTTTAATATAATTCTTATTGATTAAAAATTTCAAGAATTACATGTATGAAAAAGCGGAAATTCCTTATACAATAAAAGATGACCGCTAATGTGTCTAACACATAGACTAGATTCTGTTTCACCAACTAATGTATCAAGACGTCCAACACGTCCAACACATGGACAAGTTTGATTCTACACTTAATTCTAACTCTCAAGCTTTGCTTTCTACTTAGTAGTTTTCAGCTAAGCTCTATAAGATGAGTTCAGTGTGGTTCAGTTTTTGTATTAAGTGTCTTCACCGTCTCTTTTTGCATGTTGTAAATGTCTCTTTATAGACATTCTTGGCCGAAGGTATGTTAGATCCTTTGCATGATTGCATGTGTGTTGAAAAGACATAAATAATATTATAAACCAATTGGCAAGTGGTCGAAAAGATTCTTCCCAGTGGTAGTAGAATATTAAATTTATCTTATCCTTTTCTTGGGATTGTAACTCTTTCTTTCAAACATTCTTTGTCAGACAGGGTATTTCAAATTTGTCTTTATTAAGGGTTGTAGTTGCCAGAAGTAGCTTTGTCCTTTCCTAGAGGTAAATTTTTGATTTAGTTCATATCCTTTCAATAAGGTTTAAGCAAAATACTAGTACTTTTACGAAAGATCAGAGGCATAACTGAGCAACACATGTTTAGCCTTTTACATTGTTCAGATAGATAATACTAGTAAGACAATTATATTTACAGAAACGTTCTAAATAGATGTTGTCTTTAGCGAGGTATTTTAGTTTGTAGCATGTATTCATAAGGGTATTAACTGATGTGTGACTTTTACTATGAAGGATTTTAGAATTATTAACGCCTCTGAAATGCTTCAAATTCTTTAAAATATTTCAAAGCCTTTTTCTCTTGGCCTTCCGCTGATGCTCTTTATATTATTGTTAAGAACATATATTTTAGAAATTAAACAACAAATGTCTAATTTCAGTCAAACTAAGGGTGTGTTTTTTATAGTAATCAAATCTTGTACATATCAGTGATCAGGTTTGATTATTGGCTGAAATGATTATTTTCCCAGCAACATATAATCTTGGGTACTCACCCTTTTGAATTATAATTTTTAGCGACAATACAATGGAATTGACTATATGGGATGTCATGGCTCAGGATTTTGATGTTGAATCATATGAACGCTTACCAAAACCAGTTCTAATTGTTGTTAGTTCTTGCAGAGTGACAATGTATCTAGGTAAAGAGTTTGTAGTTCAATAAAAAGACAAGTTTAACAAAATATTTATGGTTGTGTTCCATTTCATCATAATATGCTAAAATTTTCAAACACAGAGATTTTGCAACTCACAGCTACTCCAAGCACTCATTACTATCTCAATCCAGATATAGAAGATGTGCTCATATCTCTTCCTAAGTAACTATCATTTTTATGCATGATTCATACTCTTTATCTTTACACAAAGGTTCATTTGATATAATATTTATCTCTAATATTATATGTCATAACAAACTATAGATATCAAGCCAAGTATGACTCTAATCCACCTCTTACCCTTCAAAAACAACCTTTTAAAAATGTGGAACTAGAAAAGATGAGAAATAGATTCCCACTAAAAGACTTGATCGACCAAAACCCAAACAGATACAAGGTATATAAGTTTATTGAAATAAGACTTAACATATTTATAAAACATCATGTGTTATTTTTTATTTTCTCACAAGATTTGCTACAATATATAGACAACCAAATTCACTGTATAAGCAACTATAGTTAGTATAAGTGCATCTTCTGATTGGTTCTATATAGATTGCTCTGATTGCTCAAAAAATTAACCCGCATAAATGGTTTGCTGGAATGCCACAATCATGGACCTATACAAAAGCAACCTAAACATGTGTAAGCCTTAAACACTTTCTACATTCAATCCCTTACATTAGTATAGAAATCTGATACTGTCAATCTAAAAATACAGGTATAGCTTAAAGATTTTATGGCTGATGAAACAAGACAGATATGTGCGACTTTCTTTAGTCCAGCAGCTGATGCTATAACAGACTTGGATTGTGACAAAATGGTTATGGAATTAGGATACACCGATCCTCGCACTCTTCCAGACCAATTGTTGAGCTTAAGAGGAATGAAAAAGGTCTTCCAATTTCACTTCAACCAAAAGAGCAATGTAGGCCATGTTGACTTCGTCATAGATATGGACATAACTACATGCAAAGAAAGTGAAATACCTTCATCTACAGTCCATGAACAAGTGTAATGCATCAAATATGGTGAAGAAATGACAACTCCAACTTCTATACTTTAAAACTTTGCTTACGTTGACAAAGGACCATTGTTAAATTCTACAAAGCATGTCAAAAAGGGGCTCTTTCAAGAAGAGGGTAAGCATTCTCAGTTTACTCTTTTCAAGTTTTGACCCAAATTTTTTTGACAAAGTTTTGAATAAATTGAATGACAATGATTTCTAATACAAATAATGATAGCTTCATATTACTGCAATTGATAAAACAGGTGTAACATTCGTAAACTGGGCCTAATTGTTTCGTACAATGTGTGATATAAGATAATTATTTATATGTTTATTTTGATCATATGCGTTTATGATACCAATGAATTCGTTTTTAAATAAGGATTCAAAATATTACCTCGTTAGTTGTTAATTAATTGAGATCGATTGTTTAATTGAACAACTGTATGTTAGGATGTAGTGTGTTATACCATGTTAAATATTATTATATGTGTTAGCCGACTTTATGTGATAAAAATACCTTATTAGTAAGGTTTCCTTATTCTTATGTGTGTGTGCTAAGGTGTACTTGAGAGAAAGCTAGAGACCTGCAAACTTGAATTCTTGATCTTGAAAGATTTGTGTTTGATATTTCTAACACAAGGTATATTATGTTCTTGGTTACTTATTATTGTGATTTCAAGGTGTTATCATGCTCAAAAAAATGTAGAGTTTCTATGGATGAGTTCTTGATAGAACTTCAAGTTTAGATTTAAAAAGTTTAATGGTTTTAAAATGTTCTAAAGTGTTCTTGAATATTATTTACATGTTTCTTGTTGGTTATTGATAGGTTTGTGAATTAAAGATGTTTTTAAGTTTGGTTTTAGAATTAAATATTCTGGACATTTGAGGTGCTTGTTCATATTGTTTCAAGATTTAAAGATTGGTATTTGAGTTTGTTAATGAAGAAGATGATGAGGTGTATTATTAGAAAAAAAACAAATCTTATCTTATTGTTGACTTTTGTGACATGCTACTAATCAAAATATGTTGCTCAAAATACCTCCATTCGAATATATGGTCATCTCAAAAGGGATGTTGTTCGAACTTGTATATGGTTTGAATTCTAAGTGGGCTGCTCAAAAGAAGCGTATATTCGAATTATGTGTTTGTGTTCGAAAGGTATGGCCATCTGCTCGAAAGGAGTGATGGTTTGAAGGGGGATTAGTCCGCTCCAAAGGAAGGGTTCGAACGGGAGTAGTTAGCTCGAAAGCTTGTATGGTTCGAAGGGGGGGTGGTCGATTCGAAGGCCCCATGGTTCGAAGTCCCTAAGTCTGCTCAAAAGCTCCTCCATGTGAAAGTCCATTCGAAGGTTGATGGTTCGAAGCCCAAATTGTAGCCCGTTTGAAGGAGTCTTGTGCGAAGCCCAACAGTTCATGCCCTGTGGCCCATTCGAAGAGTCTGCCCTATGCGTCCATGCGTTTTTGGAGTTTTGACTTTTGTTTGCCTATCTTTCGTGATGCATGATATGTTTACGTGTTTTATGTGATACTAACATGATGTTAGTAATTACTATTGATATAAATATATTTGTGAATATATTTATGAACTGAGAACTGATTAGGGTGTTATCGTGTTCTCAGGGACTACAAATGCTCAGTAGTTAGACAACTGAGTGGAACGAAGTTGAAACCAATGTGAGTGGACGTTAACTCAGGGGTGGCATTAGTTGTAACTGTTATGGTTGTATGGATTCGCATGATTGATGCTTTGATAGACTGTTTAGTCTGATATTGATTGTTTGACTGGATATGTATTGATTATGCAATAGAGTCCAAGATATGTGTATCACGGGATGAACTTGTGCACATGATGTCTTTGATAGAGGTAAGCTAAAAGTTTGTATTGGTCTGGGCTAGTTTGCTTCTCGTTGAACAACTCTAGATCTTTTGATGCATTTGTTGCATCAGGAGGGGTTAAATTGTACCAGTTAGCAGATAGCTATTTGTAAACCTATGATTTGGCCGGCATTTGGTTGTAGGTTCCGCCGGTCCTCTTATTTATGTGGTTCCCCGCTATTGTTGTAATCCTTGTGGTTCTGCTATTGTTGTTTGTGGCTTTAACTTCCATTCACTTAGCTTTTTGCTAATTCCCCACCCTAACTCTTTGTTGCAGGTTTTTGGTGAGCATGGTAGGTTGCTGGTGTTTATTGTACAGGGGAAGTTTGACCGTCGCTCTGATATTATTTTTTGAAACGATGAGCCATATTTTGTATCTCATTTTGCAACACGAAACGATATACTATGTTGTTGTACAGTATGGGTTTTAAGTTTGTGGGTGTTGCTATTTCTCTTATTTTCTATGCAGCGCTTCCGCCGTGTTTAAAAAAATGGCTTATGTTTTGCGGTGTTACAACAGGAAACAAACAAACTTTGAAAGAACATCCACATGCCGATATGTCAGATGAAGACACCTTCAATTATTCAGGGACAACGCAAAAAGAGAATAATCCAAGGTAAAGTTTGATAAATAATAAATATATAATCTAAATATAAAAATATCTTACATCCACTTTTTTTCTCAGGTCTTGATGTTTGGGTAAGAAATCAAGTATGTCTCCAAGCTACAACAACTAATATTAGTTTACATGACTACTTTTGAATTATAGTTGGCTAAAGAACAACTATATTTTGGGTAGGAATGGCGATATAAATCATGTAATATACGTAGCGTAGTCATCAAGTGAATTAGATGTATGCTAACAAATATTTTGTACTTTGAACACTCATCTTATCTATAATATTATATGTAAATTAGATTACAAAAATATGTGATAATTTGAATATCACCCGGCGCAACGCGCGGGCTCGATACATCTTGTTTATTTCAATTTTTATTTACCCCCTAACAAATTATATTTTTCACCCTTTAAATTATAAAAGTTGCATTTGGTCTTCAATTCTTAATTTTTACCCACAAAGAGATTTTTATTTTCTACCTTCAATTTATACAAGATTACATTACCTCGTAACATAATTTATAGTTTAATTATGTTTATTATTCTTTTTTGTTATAACTACAACTATTAAATATGCTTGCCGAACTAGATTGCATAAACTTTAAAACTTAGAGTATAAGTAAATGTTTTAAGCACGTAAGATTATGCATATGAGAATTCAGCTTGAGATGATACGATAAATTAACAATTGAAACTTGCTTAGAGTAATTTAATAAAGTTACATAAAACTAAATTAATACATTTAGTTTTGTACAATATATAAATAAGAAATATTACAAATAACACCGTAAAGTTTCCAAGTATACAACTACATATGTTGGAGAATTGTTAATGTTAGTGGAACCTAGTTTGATTAAAGGGTAAACTAGTCATGTAATTTTACATTTTACTTATCAATCTATATTTTATGATCTTACTTAATGTGAGAATAAGACGTCTAAGTTTCATGGTGCTAGCATCACTTAATATTTTTCCCAAAACTATTTTACTTTGTATGTATATTAGTGGAAAATATATTTATTTATGTAACAAACTCGTAAAAATGTCGTATTTTTCTTAAATTATTTATTATCAAATTTATCTTGTAGTTTTCTTTTGTAAGTAAGCAAATTAAATACAGCTTCTAAAAGATTAGTACAAGATGTAAGATTTTTTGTATGGTAGACATAACTATATGTAAACATATCTATTTAAATTATCACATACATGATCAAAATATATTCATGATCCTATTAAAAATATTTGTTGCTTTTATTTACATGTTTTTTAATTCTGGAGGATCATTTTAATATCAAGTGTTATGACCGACTTTTTTTATATAAATGTAGCATAGAAGTTTTTCAACTCATTCAAAATAATTTTATTTCAATAATAAGGTAAATATTATCTAAATATTCAATAAATTTCTTATTTATATTTCAAATTTAAAATTTATAATCAAACTATACTTTACTTATTAGATGAATTATTTTAAACTTTATAACTTTAATATGTCTCTTACATGGTTTTAAAACGAATTAAGTATTAGTTTTTATAATATTAATAATAACTTTGTATTATCACAATTGATGATATTATAGACAATCAAGTCTTCGAAAAATATGGACATGATATGTCAAAAGAAGTGGTTTTTCACTTTAGAAACAAACTAAAGAGAGTAATAATCCAATGTTAAAAAATTGACAAATGATATTAGATAAGTAATCTCAAAAGTGCACATTTCTTATGTATATTTTATTACAAGCCATGATCTTTTTTAGGAAACCGTCACACCTCCAACAAATTACAACAAATAATTTTAGTTTAGTTTACTTGATAACAACAGTTTACCAAAAAACAACACTGTTTTTTATCTTCTTAGAGGACGATTACCAAACTAAATAATATATAGGTATACTACTTTTAAACAGCTGTCTATAATACTATGTATAAATTATATTAATATGAATGTGCTTATTTAAATAGCAATCCGGCACAACACAAAGATATATATCAGTTGTTTATATCAAAATGTAATATAAATATCGAGCAATAGAGATGAATTCATGTACGCTAAAGTATCATCTTTTTCTATAGGAATAAAGTCCAATATATAATTTGAAAACAAAAAACTTTATTTACCTTTTAAAAATGAAAATAAATACATAAAAGCTTGAATTTTATAAACGTAGTAATAAAATTAAAACTAATTTTGTGCCCCCACTATATTTTTCCTTAAAGATTTTTGAACCTTTTTGAACCATTTCTTTTTCTTTTTTCTCTTTTTTAAAAGATATAAAGAAGCAAAAGAGGAGATGCTTCCAAGTTCTTGTTTTTAATGTATGCTTTAAGGATATCGATATTTATTTATTTAAATTTTTTCAAAATGTTGCTTATATCCTTCTCATATTGTGCAATAGATTATTAACACAATTTTTGGACACAATACCTAAAAGATATGATCATATGAAGATAAGCAATGTAGTGCTTATAAATAGTTTTAGACAAGTTAACTACTAAATAAAATATGAAAATAAAAAATCTTTGACATTTGGTGACAACATATGGTATTCTCATAAAGGGTAAAGCTGGACAAAACCGTAAAATAACTTTTGTTTTACAATTCGGTTTGTCTTGGAAGTTTCAAATGGCTTGTATTCTAGTGGTATTTGGTGTTGTAGTGTAATATCATCTTTTAAGAGGTTGTGGGTTTAAGTCTTGTTGTAAACAATAAAATAATTTAGAATTAAAATAGTTAATGTGTTTGTTTACCGTTAAAAAAAATAAAAATATAAAATGGCATAATATAAACACAAATAGCTTAATCAATATAATCCCTCTAATACAACTTCATTATCAGTGAAATTAGACCATCAGTTTTCCGCCCATCTTTTTAAAAAAATAGATAAAAGCCAACTTTTAAAGAAAAAAATCGAGATATATTTGTCATCCAAATAGAGTATGAGTAATTAGTAAAAAATCAAGCTCTATGAAGGGTCTTGGTCAATGACCAGATCCGAACGGAGTCCTTGTGGCTCAAACGTGATGGTGGATTGCTCTTCACTCCCCCACCTATGCGGTTGGTTGTGACTGATTCCCAGCTTGGGTCGTTGAGCCAGACTAGCTATCTCGCGAGATATGACCCTGCTGACATGTCGGCGCACCGCTATGTGATAGCTTAGCTTTGTGTGCCTTGTCTAGATGTGATAGCATGCTTATTGATTCTTATGTGATATATGTGCTCACTAGGTAGTTGTAGCTAACGTTTCCAGATATTTTTACCTTTTCGCAGGTTAGTGATGTGATGGCCTGGCGAGGAGGGATGCCTTTGGGTAGTGTTATGTATATATCTTTTGGAGCACTTGTACTTGTTACTTACTCTGATGTGATGGTCAGTGCTTAGTTGGTAACACTGACATGATTTTTGAGACTTGGCTTGATTAGTTGTTTTGATCGCCAAGTCGGCAAACAATACAAATAAGTAATCAATGGTTTATTCCGCTGCTAATCTTTTGTGTAAATATTGTTTAAAAACCCGGTGTTACAATTAGGTATCAGAGTCTAAGTTTGAGGGAATTGAGTATTTGCGAGAGTATTCGATCTCAAACTCGGGTCTGACCATCGTTAAGTGTTCCTAGTGGGGTAATTGGGGCTGAGTGTGAGCGTTATGTGTTTACTGCTCAATGTGAACTAACTTGTGTGTTAGTGATTGTGACTAAGTGTTGTACTAAACGTGTTTGTCCCTTGTGTATAGAAAGTGAGTGATAATGTCAGAGCAACGAGCTACCACAGAGGAAGCTCCAAAGCAAATGGAGGACGAGGCTTCTCATACTCATGCAGAGACCGAGGAGGAATCGTCGTGGCGTGATACTTGAGACTCGAGGCCTGTTAGAGATCCAAAGGCGTATATTTTGCGTCTCGAAAAGAAGAACTCCGCACGACCAGGGAGTTACCGATGGAAGCTGTTAACGGTAAGTGTCGGGAGAAATTCTCTTATAAGAAATTCATGACTTACGGGCCGAAGGTTTATGAGGGTAGCGACAATCCCTCAGAGACTATACGTTGGTTACGTGAAACTGATCAAGTCTTTGAATCCTGTGACTGTGAACCGGAATACCTTGTCAAGTACGCGGCTCGTATGCTGAAAGGTCGCGTGCTGTTATGGTGGGATACGGTAAAAGATAAGTTGAGCAAGGAGGAAATTGCTGCCATGACTTGGGAGCAGTTTTCTGAGAAGGTGATGACAAAGTATTGCACTGACTACGATCTGGAGAGGATGGAGAATAAGTTCAACAGTCTCCGTAAGGGGGACAAACTGGTGGAGGACCTTATCAATGCTTTTACAGATAAGGTGAGATTTATACCACATCTAGTGACCGATGAGAAAGCTAAGATGCGGAAGTTTGTGAATATGCTACCGCTTGAGTACCGTGCGCATGTGAGAGCTGCTGCCAGTCTGGATCGGGCGTTTGAGATAGCCCGACAAATCGATGGAGATCATCTCCAGTGTAAGGGAGACCGAACTACGGAGGGTCAGAAGAGAAAGTTTCAACAATTTTCAAAGTCTGGTACTTCCAAAGTACAATCTTCTGCTGGTGGGAAATCTGATACAAGTAAGAAGCCGAGGGCTGATAATCCTTGGTGTTCCTCGTGTCGTACCTACCATTCCGGCAACTGTTCGAAAGCCACTACCAGGTGTATGTGATGTGGTGAGAAAGGGCACTCTGTTACAGAGTGTACGTTTAAAGAAAGCGTTTGCTTCAAGTGTCAGAAGTTGTGGCACAAAATTAGTGAGTTTCTAACCCGACATAGTGCAGGAGCTGGAGCCGGTGGATCTTCTTCCGGTCACAAGAAAGAGGGCGCTTCTCCCGCCAAAGGAAGGGCTTTTCAGATGACAACTGATGAAGCCAAAGCTGCTGGAGACGTGATCACCGGTACTTTTCTTACTAATTCTGTTCCAGCTTGTGTCTTATTTGATTCCGGAGCTACCCATTCTTTTATATCTGTGGCTTTTCGTGATAAACTGCAATTGTCTATATCTGTGTTACTTGAGCCGATCAAAGTTGAAATTGCTAGTGGTAAGGTAGTTCCTGTTATAGATTGGATTCCTCTTGCTAACATCGATGTGGACGGTAAGTTTCCCTATCTCTTTTCTTCTAATGCCAATTGCGGGCTTCGACGCGGTAGTTGGTATGGATTGGCTCAGTGGGTTGAACGCTGAGATCTTGTGTTCGAAAAAGATGATAAAGATTACTCTACCCGATGGGTCTTGTGTTGTAGCTCGAGGAGAACATCGAGAATCTGATGTTCCCCTTATTTCTGTGATTAAAGCTCAGAAGTCTATTTCTAAGGGCTGTGAATCTTATCTTGCGTACGTGATTGATGCAAAGTTGGAAAAGCAAGTGGTCAAACATATTCCAGTAGTGTCAAACTATCCGGATGTGTTTCCTGATGAATTACCGGGCTTTTTGCCGGTTAGAGACGTGGAGTATAAGATTGATCTTGTTCCAGGGGCTACGTCTGTAGTTAAAGCTCCATACCGTCTTGCTCATTCTGAGGTGCGAGAAATGATGACCCAAATACAGGAGTTACTTGACAAGGGCTTTATTCGTCCGAGTTCTTCTCCGTGGGGAGCTCCTGTGTTGTTTGTGAAGAAGAAAGACGGAACGATGCGGATGTGTATTGATTACCGGGAGCTTAACAAGCGAACGGTAAAGAATAAGTATCCTCGTCCGCGTATTAATGACTTGTTCAATCAATTGCAGGGAGCGACTTACTTCTCTAAGATGGATCTTCGATACCATCAGGTGCGGGTTTGTGATGATGATGTTTCAAAGACTTATTTCGCACTCGATATGGCAACTACGTATTATTGGTTATGTCGTTCGGCTTAACCAACACACCTGCTGTTTTCATGGATATGATGAATCGGATTTGTCGTCCTTTCTTATATAAATCCGTTATTGTGTTTATTGATGATATTCTCGTGTATTCTAGAAGTGAAGCCGAGCACGAGTTGCATTTACGGCAAGTTCTTGAAACTCTCAAGCGAGAGGAGCTTTATGCAAAGTTTTCTAAGAGTGATCTGCAGGGATGGTGTCAAAGTGGATCCAGCAAAAGTTGATGCAGTGATGAACTGGAGGGTTCCCCGAACTCCTTCTAAAGTTCGTAGTTTTCTCGGCCTAGCTGGATATTATCGGCGGTTTATTCGTGATTTTTCTAAACTTGCAGGTCCCTTGACCAAGCTTACCGTAAAGATGTTGCTTTTGTGTGGTCTGAGGCACAAGAACAAGCGTTTCAGTCTCTGAAACGGCTATTGTGTGAAGCTCTGATTCTTACTTTACCTTACGGGTCTGATGATTTCATCGTTTATTGTGGTGCTTCTTAATCGGGGCTAGGCTGCGTGTTAATGCAGCGTGATAAAGTGATAGCTTACGCGTCTTGACAGATAAAGCCACATGAAGGTAACTACCCTACGCACGATCTCGAGCTAGCTGCTGTGGTGCCTGCTTTAAAGCTGTGGCGGCATTATCTGTACGGTACCAAGTGTGTGGTCTGTACGGATCATAAGAGTCTGCAATACGTGTTCACGTAGAAAGAGCTCAATATGAGATAGTGGAGGTGGCTCGAGTTGATCAAAGATTACGACTATGAGATTCGTTATCACCCTGGTAAGGCCAACGTGGTAGCGGATGCTCTTAGTCGCAAAAGCTCGTCAGCAGAGGCGAAATTTATGAAACTTGTGGTGGTTCCTGATATTCTTGCGAGATTGAAGGAAGCACAATTAATTGCCTTGTGTGACGAGAATCTGAAAGCTGAAGTGATGCGAAAGCAAAAAGATTTGCTTACAGATGATAACCGCGGGATAAAGATTTTTCAATCTCGGATATGGGTGCCACTCTACGAAGGCAATCGTGAGCTGATTTTACACGAAGCTCATCAATATCGACTGTCTGTTCATCCGGGCAGCACGAAAATGTACCATGATCTGAAAGATTTATACTGGTGGCCTACGTTAAAGCGAGACATTGCTTCCTACGTGGAGAAGTGTCAAATTTGTGCGCAAGTGAAGACTGAGCATCAGAGACCATGCGGTAACCTCCATTAACTCGAAATTCCTGAGTGGAAATGGGATCATATTACTATGGACTTTGTGACGAAGTTGCCGAAGACGTTCCAAGGCCATGATATGATATGGGTCATCGTTGATTGATTGATCAAAAGCGCTCATTTTCTAGCCACCAACGAGTCTGCTCCGTTGGATAAACTAGCGCAGCTGTATATCGCAGAAATTGTGTCACGTCACGCATTACCTTGTTCTATTGTGTCTGATCGTGATCCGCGGTTTGATTCTAATTTCTGGCAGAGCATACAGCGTGAGCTCGGCACTCGTGTACACTTGAGTACTGCTTATCATCCTCAGACAGACGGTCAGTCAGAGAGGACTATTCAGACTTTGGAGGACATGCTTCGCGCATGTGTGCTCGAGTACGGTGGAGCGTGGAATTCACATCTGCCGTTGATAGAGTTTTCATATAACAACTCATACCATTCCAGCATAGGAATGCCTCCTTTCGAGATGTTGTACGGGAGGCGTTGTCATACTCCCACATGTTGGCTAGAGCCTGGCAAGAAGCAGTTCGCTGCCCGAAATTGTGCAAATTACTGCTGATAAAGTGAAAGTGGCTCGTGAAAAGCTGAAAGCCACTCGTGAACGATAGAAAGTGTATGCTGACCCCAGCTAGTTGTGTTTCACGAGGGCGATCAGGTTAACCTGAAAGTCTCTCCGTGGAAGGGAGTTATCCGTTTCGGCTGAAAAGGCAAGTTGAGTCCCCGTTTCATAGGACCGTTCAAGGTCCTATGCAGAGTCAATGATCAAACGGTTTCTCTGGAGTTGCCTCCAGAATTTGCGGGAATTCTCTGGATTTTCTCTGTAGTTGCCTTCATTTTAATAATTTTTATGAATGTGTGTGTGTTGTTTTGTAGTAGGACGGTGGTTGAATATTGTATTTAAGATTTGAATATAAATAAAATTTTCAAATGTTTTCAGTAATACTGAAATCAAATTTATAATAATAACAATTGTTAAAGGCTTAAAATGCAACAAAACAATGTTCATAACTAGGATATTGTAAAATGCATCTATATAGTATAAATAAGAGTGTTTCAATAGCTAAAAGCATTTGTCACGTAGCTAAGTTGGTTGGGGAAATGGTTTTTACAGCAAAGGTAAGGGGTTCAATTCCCCCCATCATCCTCATTTTATTTTCTTTTCTTTTATTATTTTTTTTGTACTTTCTTTAATTGTTATTTTATTTTATCTTTTGCTCTTTAGATATATTTACTCTTTTTATTTATAAGAAGATATACTACTCTTTTTATTTACAAGAAGATTTACTTCAGTTTTCATTAAATTCATTCTTTTTTTCTTCTTTTTTACTTTCTTTAACTGTTATCTTATTTAATTTTTTTGAATTTTTAAATTGTATTCGTTTTTGTTTTTATTTACGTTTTGATATAAGTTTATCATGATATGATATTTATATAAAATAATGTATTTTTAGAAATCTTAATTAATACCTTTAAAATGTATTTTTTGATGTATAAAATATATTATATTTTATTAATTTTAATTAAAGAGTTAGTTATATTTATATCTTAGAAACTAATATTTTGTAAATTTTTATAACGTTTTCTCATTAAATTTGAATATGAATTTGAAGTTTATTATTAGTGTTTTCTTTTCTTTATTTAATGAGTATTTTTTTCATTTTCTTCATATATATTACTAACAAGATATATTTACCCGCGTTTCATAAAATTACTATCTCAATTACTACTTAAATTTCTTGTATTGAAGTCAAAACTGCTCTATATATAATAATCTAAAACACCTTTAGCGTTTTAACTTCAATCTTTATTGGTAATGTTAATATACACAACCATTTAGCTAAAGGTTTCATTGTTTTATATATATGACAAACAAAATCTATAACCTAATATTGTTTTATAGGAAAAATATAAAAACATTACTGTTATTTAACTTTTTAAATGGATAAAATGTTTGATTTTTTTCTTTTTAAATAATCTTATTTCTAATGTGTTTTAGCTTTTCGGTTCAGAATATACATTTTTAGATATATCATTTCACAATAAAATTTACATTGAAATTTTAAGACAAATAAGACGATTATATATATATATATATATATATATATAATTTTAAATTTTAATTTATAATGTAAATTAAAATGTGTTAATAAAAGGATAATAGAAAAGGTAATTCATATTGTATTTCAATTCAAAGGTAATGCGGAAGAAGAGAATAATTGACTACTTGGTTTGCATCTAAGGGTCCATACAAATTTATAAAAAAAAATTATATAAATTAAAATGTGTTAATAAAAAGGTAATTGATATTGTATTTCAATTCAAAGGTATCTGAAAAATGGTTACAAGGTTTGCAATTACGGGTCCATGCAATTTAAGAGGAAAAAAAAACAGATTGAAGATTCGAACTTAGGCTGACACCCTCAAACCACAATTCCTTTACCATCTCTTCTAACTTGCATTCTATTAAATTTTTATTCTTTCTTCTTTTTATATTATAAATGTCACAAAAAGACAAAAAAAGTTACTATTCATAACTCCTAGTAAATGTTAGATATTATAATTTTAAATATTTAAACTTTTTAATTTTAACTCGTATTTTTAATTTGCAGAAACAGATATACATATTCACAATGATGGTTTTCCAGTTTCACAATTGATTATAAAATCATTTACCATACACGGTTATTAAGCAATTAGCAGGTTCGTGAGTATCATGTATCCCATTTTATGATTTTAACGAGATATTTAGTACCTCGCGTGTTGCAGTGGAGTTTGAAACATAGCATATGTTCCGTTGTTAAAAAAACTAACTCTTGCAATATATATAGTAAACATGATTCTTATATTTTGTATTGTACTTTTAATAACGTTGGTAGTCGCTTATATAACTTGGTTTGAATTCAACTATATATGTTAACTTTTTCGTACTACAAATAATGTAACATTGACCGAAAGAGTACATATTTAAATAGATATCATATTAAAAAAAATATATCGATGTGTAGATAAAAAATGAGATCGTCACAAATATATATTTATATTTACGCTAGACATTATATGTTAAAAGTTATAAAAGGAAAACAAAAAACATATCAAATTGAAGATTGAAGACTCAAGATAAGAAGATTCAAGATTCAAGATTCCGAGTTATCCGGTAGTTAGTTAGCAAATTAGGATTAGTCTTAGTTTGTTAGGAACCGTAGGAACAGAAATATAAATACTTATCTCCCTGATAAGTTTAGATGTACGACTACGATTCTGAAACGATTACAACTAAGTGTTGCAGAGTCAAATACCTCACCTCAACCGTATGTGTTACGATTCTTGAATCACTGTTTGTCAGTTCAACGTGATCAAGATATTCACATTAGTTGTGAGATTGGTAAGTATTCAATCTGTGATTAAATACAGTTTAGAGAGTCGTCAGTATCTATAATCATAAGTTGATTATAGATAGCTAAGTTTGAAAGATTGAGAGATTTATATTAGGTGTTTACATATCAAGAGTTGCTTACTTGATACAGTCTGTAATCATCTTCTTATTAGTGAAAAGCAAAGCATTCGATTGTGGTTTGATTTACTTTGTGTAACACTTTATTTTGATTTGTTCAATTTCCGCAGAAAGTGTATTCAACCCCCCTTCTACACATTTGTTGCTTGTTGTTATTCTCACCAAGGGACCAACACATACCCAACCAAATGTGAATGGGAGATTGTTTCCGGTTCCTAGCGGTAGTGTGGCTACTGGTGGTGGCTGAGCTAAGTTGATATCTGAGATCACTCCAAGCATCCAACCAGCAGTTCCATCACCTCCTGCAACCTGATAGAGACAACGTGTTTCATATACAACAACAACAAAAGATAGATAATAAAAATATAACATTAAACATGCTTACTATAATTCTTAACCTCCTCTGGATTTCAGGGCCAAGGAATCCCCCTCATGCTTAAGCTTCTCTATATTATAATAGAGTTAGGGTAGCGTCTTATTAGAAGCCTCTTTATTCAAATCAAATACCTAAAATAGTAAAACACCAACCAAGAAACATTGAATCTGTTTAGAAATACGTAGATCATCATCAATACTTTGTTTCACGGTAGCAAAATAGGTAACTTGGTTTTTGTTTAACGGTGTTTTGTAGCTGATTAAAAGTTCTCCACCTAGCTATAACTTGAAACATAATTCACTTTTGTATCAGACTTACATAACACAATTGTGTTATATTTTAGCCTCCTGTTATGATCCCACATCGGCCAAAAGATAATTAATTTGGTGGCTTATAAGTCTAGGTGTCCCCTCCTCTTACAAGCTAGCTTTTAGGGGTGAGTTCTACACTTGGGCTTATGGCATGGTATGAGCCTAGTATGGGATGGGTTCGTATCAATTGGACCCGAAAAGAGGGGTGCCAACCGTGACCAACGTAGCCGTGACCAACGATGGCTCGGAGTGGTGACCTATGGAGTGGTGGCTTGGACCCAAAGAGAGGGGTGTCAACCGTGACCAACATAGCCGTGACCAACGAGGACGTTGGTCCTTCAAGCGTGGGGTATTGTTATGATCTCACATCGGCCAAAAGATAATTAATTCGGTGGCTTATAAGTCTAGGTGTCCCCTCCTCTTACAAGCTAGCTTTTAGGGGCGAGTTCTACATTTGGGCTTATGGCATGGTACGAGCCTAGTATGGGATGGCTTCGTATCACCTCCTTGCAAACCCTGTTTCATGTCTCTAAAATGGATTAAATTAGATTAGCTAAACTCACTTTGATTTTTTGATAAATTGGATTAAATGTTAGAATTTGTTTCCAACTATCCTGCTCTAAGTTCAATCAGGGGCCATTTGTATGTTTCGAATATCAGATCAAACTACACTTGAGGTTCATAACAAAAAACGGTGCAGAGAACTTACATCGGAGAAAGACAAATCAAACAGACTTAGAAAACTCAATCGGACAAATAGCATAATTAAGACAATCAATAGTAGCTTTCTTAAACTAATAAACAATTATTAAATAACTTATAATTCCATATCTTGCAAAACTTGTTTAAAGCCTTTACAAATCAAGTAAACAAAACAAAAACTCAATAGATATTTGAACATCAGAAGCTAAATCCCGAACAAATATTGAAATAAAAATAATGGGTCAGCTTGGATAATGACTTTTATTCATGCATTTTTCATATTATTACAGTTTTTCCTTCAAGACAAGTTCATTCACCTATAACGCTAAAATTGATAAGTAATAATTTAACATACTTTTTGCCTAGTTAATAGTCATTAAACTGTACTGCATTAATATGTTGCTATTGATTAAATCTGATCTATTATTATGTTTTCTTACACTACAACACAACACCCCCTTTTGTGTCGGACGAATCCGTGGAAAATCCGTGGGAAAATGATGTTTCTCTCGGATTTCCCACGGAATCGACCGTGGCTAAAAGCTTCGTGGGAAAACCATTTTCCCTCGGATTTCCCAGTATTTCTCACGAAGGAAATCCGTTGAAAAACAGCTTTCTGACTCAAATCCGTGGGAAATCCGTTGAAAATTTCCCACGGAATTTGATCCGTGGGAAATCCGTTTCTAACGCCTGATTTTCTTGTAGTGTTATTAGCCTTAAGTTTTATATCTACCACTTTTACTTTACTACAAAGTTAGGGGGGATATGCATTCAAATATCAGATCAAACGGATGATACTACACTTGAGGTTCATAACATAAAACGGATGAAGAGAACTTACATTGGAGGCAGACAAATCAAACAGACTTAGAAAACTCAATCAGACAGATAGCATAATTAAGACACATTTAATAGTAGCTTTCTTAAACTAATAAACAATTATTAAATACTTTATAATTCCATATCTTGCAAAACTTGTTTAAAGCCTTTACAAATCAAGTAAACAAAATAAAAACTCAATAGATATTTAAACATCAGAACCTAAATCCTGAACACATATTGAAATAAAAACAATGGGTCAGTTTGGATAATGACTTTTATTCATGCATTTTTCATATACACTGGAATAGCCTCACTCTGTACAATCCTAGTAATCTAAAAAGCTAAGAAGACAATAAAGTATAGCCATTTGAAGGGAAATCAATCCCCCATCTATCCTTATAGATTAAATAAGCTATTCCAGTGACTAACTTTTAATTATTCCACATATCACGTTAATGCAATTACAATCGGTGATTGGTATAATAGTTGCAAGCTAAAAAACGCCTTATATCATGAACAAAATAATCAAAACAGGGAAAGATATAAGTATTGCTGT
Organism: Pulicaria dysenterica; assembly: GCA_947179395.2. Taxonomy (NCBI): domain Eukaryota; kingdom Viridiplantae; phylum Streptophyta; class Magnoliopsida; order Asterales; family Asteraceae; genus Pulicaria; species Pulicaria dysenterica. The sequence continues at coordinate 38,031,621 of OX359291.1, forward strand.
CACAAAACAACTTTACCTTTACAGATAACATAAACCAAAATTGCAAAAATAAAAGACTAATGCATCAATCACTGTTTTTGCCTTTTATGCATAATGACTTAAGTTGTTTTTTTAACAAAGTCTCAATTTGTACAATTCCAAGAAAATTCAACTACAAATTCTCTTTGTCATGCCAAACAAAGAATAGCTTGTGAATTGTTAAAACCTACTACTAATCGAATCTATAAGATCCCCATAAAGAGCTGACAAATACGTTTTGGGCTGCCAGCCACTCTTGCTCTAATGAGGAAACTTTGAAATCTAGAATCACAAGTGGTCTGACATATACGTTTCAATACTGAATGTTTTATAATATTATTATTATATTATAGAAATCACTAAAGTTAATTATATTTTATACATGTGATGATTTTATGTACAATACCATTATTTCATAGTACTCATGGTCATTACTATGTTACATACTAGCATATTGTATTGAAAAGTTTTGCATATGATATATGTTCTTAATTGTTTATTGAAATGATTTTTATGACAATATATTGAATGATAGCTAAGGATATCATGTATGACATCTTGTTGCTATTAATATTAATTGCAACGCAAACTCACTAAATTGTTTAGTTACACTTGTGTATATATTGAGAATAAGGATGGCGGATCTCAGAAGCTTATGGATGAATATGATAACCATTAACATGAGTACTAGAAATTGATGTGCGTTAAAAGTATCAGTTTTAAATTTATAAAATTAGTTTTTATTTGCGTACGACTATGACACAATAGGCAAGAGAACCTAATCGTATTATAGTATAGAAATCAATTACGGGTGTCGAACACTTGGGGAACGAGTATGATTTGATAAATTTACCCTTTTCATGGCAATTAAATTCATGAAATTAAGAGCAAATGATACTAAACATCATGCATTGATTTCTAAAGTAGTTAAAACCTTGATCTGATTCTAACCTTCTAATTATACTAATTAATAACCTTTATGGTCAAAAGCACGATTAAACAGTATAATTACGCGACTAATTCGATTGCAAATAAAGCTTTAACCTTTTTATGATTGTTTGATCAACAAAACATAAAACTAACACATAAGGTCATTACATGTGGGAAAACATATTAAAGTTTCTATCTTTTACATATTTAACCCTAGGATATGATCAATCACTAGTCATGAACCTTAACGATCATAGATATTCATGATTTAAGTTAAATAAAGAGAATGGTCATCAACTTTATAAAAACTCAGCATATAAACATCATAAAAACATATCCTAAAACATGCATGAACTTAGATTAAGCAATACTTGATAATAACATGAATAAAGTAACCAAAAACCATGAATTAATCAACCATTACAAGAGTTCATCTCCTTTGGAGAGGAAAAACAGAAACTTAGCCTAGATTCAACATTCTAAACTTCTGGAAATTGATAAATAAGAAGAACATGATGAAGTAGAATGATAGAACCCACAAAAACCGAATGGATCTAAGCCGTAAATCTTCACATTAAGCTCCAATCCTCCAAGATATGCTCCAAGCTCCTCTGGAATGAATTAATGGTGTTTTCTGGAGTATATGATAGTAAAAAGTCGTGGTGGAAGTTGTAATCCCAAATGCAATTGAAAACTTTAAAAAGAGTTGGGAATTCGTGAGATCACGCCGCGACGCTGATTTAATCAAACTTCTTCGCTCGTTTGAATTTCGAACGACATATAGTGCCTTATCCGAGCAAATCGTGACGCGATGATACATAGGTATAACGACGCGACCGGGTGTTTTTGGCCATTTTTTGGCCATTTTTTGACTTTTTTTTCCGATTTTTCTATGCTTTATCCTCATTTTATCTTCCAAACTTTGAATTTTAACATGAAATTAAATAAAGAAGATATAAATAACCTTTTTAATATATTTTACATGATTTTCCATTAAAAACAACCGGATATCGCTAAAAAATATTTATTTAAATACCGCGATATCAAAATACTCGAAGATGATAAGAGTAATAGCAACATTCGGTTAGAATTGTTGACTGAAATAGTATGTCCCTAGTACATTTGTAAGGTCTATAAGATTCGACACTGTTTCTAGTATGAATGTCTCATAATTTAAAAAATGAACAAATCAAAAAATGTTGATCGATATATTTAAAAATTTTAAAATGTTACAATATCTTAAACATTTCTATATAAATCTTGTGTATTATGAGATCCAATATTAAATAAAAAATTAGCAAATTGTATGTAAAGTATCAAGGAAAGTAATCAAATAGAGGACACACCGCTAGCAAGGGTTGCTAAGAAGATGTGGGACTAGCTTCAAATACTTAAATAGCCTATGGGTTTAAAGACATTTTAATTTTGATATTTTTTTAGGCTTTTACCTTGTTATTCCATTCCTAAACTATTTTAGTTTGGGTTTCAAGTGCACAATTTATCTTGTGGATTTGACAGTCCGTTCAATTCTTTGAATGTTAAACAACCCATGTAATGTGATAAGTTCAAGATTCAAATGTAACTCAACTAGTCATTGATAATTTGTAAATATAGATACTACTAAAACACCATAGTTGAGACATATGAAATGGTTTCAAGGTATTCATCAAAATGAGAGATAGTTTAACATTCAAGGGTTACTTATCAATATTTACTCATTTAAATAAACTGTAAGTATAACATCACGTAAGTTAATTAATGATTTTAACATAACTATTATTTGCCCCAAATGTTGCTTTAAGTAAGAATGTTAACCTAAAACTTTATAACGATATTATACCTAACTTAATACGCTTATAGTATTCCTTTAATATCTAAGTGGAAAATATATAAAATATTTATTATAATTTTATTCTATATTATTTTATATATTTTGCTATTACATTCTATTTTATGTTTTTTTTTATTTTTTTATTTTTTTCCTTTTATTGTATTTAATTGTATTTCTATTTTTATTATATTTTAGTTTTTCACCTTAATGTATTTTTATTATTATTAACATTTTTATTGTATTTTTATTATTTTAACTTAATACTTATTTATTATTTTCTTTTTTTTCTTTTTTCCCGTTTCTTTTAACGTTTTCGTTGCGGTGGTCCGTCTTTGGAAGCAATTTTTGTATCTACAGAAAGAGGTAAGATTGTCTACATTTTACCTCCCCCGTACCCTATTGTTACATTGGGTACGGTTGTTGTTGTGCTTTTAGGACTAGCAATCAAAATAACTAAAATCAGATTGCTACTTCACAAATCTCAGTCCAGAAACACAAGTTTTCTTACATACATGAGATTAGCCTAAAAGTAATTCTTACATGCCTTACAACATCAAGGAGATTAATAACTGAAACAAATCCTACAGTGTCAAACAAGTTCATTCTTACATTTGATCAAATATTTTGACATAGATCACCAACATGCAGCTGTTTAAAATCCATTCTTCTAAGCATATCTAGCAGCTTTTAGAAAATTATCAAAAGGGCTAGCAGGAGGTAGCCTCAGACTGTTCATTCCTGCACGAACCGGCTCGTTTTCACCCAACATCTACACAAGTACCGAATCAGATGATGAGCAGTTAATTAGTTGTGGAAAGCGGAAAATTCTCAATACCTGATAGATTCAAAGATAAAGAAATAACCTTCATGAGGTTTGAATTCTGACCAACTGTATTTGCATCTGCTGCTGGTTTTGTATCGCCATTTGCATGAGAAAGCCAAGTTGAGAGCTTTTTTCTTGAATCTGTCCCAAGGGCTTCACATTGGCCTGCCATGGCACTGAATGGAAGGGGAGAAGTGGAGACAGATGCTCCAGCCACTTGACCAGCTGCTTCTAGCGCCTACGAGCCACAGTCACCGAGATTTTTTATAAATATAGACCACCCGTAACGGGTAAATATATAAGTCTTTCTTAAGAAAAAGTGTACACATAGGCCCCCGAGTAGAAGAAACTTTCATTATCAATTTAGTTTCGTTTAAGCTCATTTAATAAACAAGCTGAGCTCGAACTCCATATATAATATAATTTATATTTTTTTTATTTTTTAAATGGAAGGAGGGGGAATTGGACAGTCAAGATTGGTTCTCGCGATTCTCGCACTAAGAATGGTTCTCAAATGAACTTCTTTATATCATTTTAATAAAAATATCAAAATACTAGCCGAGCCTAAAAGAGCCGAGCCCAAGCTTCATAAATCTTAAATGAGCCGGGCCCAAGCTTCATAAATCTTAAACGAGCCGAGCTCGAGCTCAACATTAAAAGTTCTAAACGAGCCGAGCTTGAGCTTGGTATCTGGATTCGGCTCAGCTCGTTTACATCCCTAGATTAGGAGACAAAAAGGAGAAAAATTACTGATTCAAGAAGCTGTCGGATGCTAATAACGTTAGACATGGAGCTTTGTGTAGGAGATTTAGAAATGAAGCGTGAGAGATCTGAAACAGATGATTCACTTGTCGCGTCATCCTCAACTAACGAATTTGCAGGAAAATCTTGCTAAAAAATAAAGAAGATTTTGATCATCACATAGAAAGCCCGGAAATAAAAAAGCTTAAAAGCTAATTTAGAATTCTTAGGGAACATTGCCAATGAATAACACGTTACCGTGTCAAAAGAAATGGATTCTTTTGAAGGAGCAACTCTATGAGAGTAATCCAAATGAAGCATTGATTCCGGACCAAACATTCCCTCATCAGGCACGAAAGTTTCCAACAACTGGATACGTAATTCGACTATCTCCATCTTTTAAACGCGCATAAACAAAAAACAAAGAACCATCAATCCTCGTATCCATAATACGAATATAGAGTTATGTTCAATATAGTCAGTATAAAAAACATAATCATGAAATTTTAATATTCAATCACAGGTGATTCAGTATACAATCACATGTGATTTGTAAAAGCATCACATGTAATTACGAAAATGTCACTCCGCCCAAAATTTTAAAATGCAATCTGGACCATTGATCCTATTCATCCAAAGGCTGAAATTAGTCCCTCATGACTATGAATTAAGTATTGACTATATTAAACATTCTTCTATGAATATAATATGAATCTTTTACCACCTCTATATATAAAAAACATAATACATAAAAAAACTATACCTCGGTTATGCTAGATAATATGTGGACTAAAATATCAACAAGCTTCTCATAAATTTTCGAGATCTTGCTTTGCAACTCAACAAGCAAAGCACCAGCCATTTGATTATCACGATCAGAACAATATTCTTTAACATCTGCTTGTGGCTTCACATAAACTTGAAAGTCATCACTAATGCCCAAGTATTTATCAACCTGAAATGAAAACAATATAAACGAGTCTCACAATCAACAGTTTTGGTAATAAAAAAAACTTATAAATGATATTAGCTTAAGTGCAAACTTACATCAGATTTAACTATTGGCTTGAGTACATCAGCAATATCAGAAATTTGATACATCTTAGCTGCAAACATTAGCATTGCGGTTGATAATGTAAAAAGCGATCTTTGGTGTGCCGGACATAACATTCCTGACAAATCCCAATAAGAAAAATAAATAAGTTCCATAATCTTTTTCCATATTTTGCTTAAATTTACATGTTTAAAATTTGCAGATCTACATAATACCATTTCTACTATCCACAGATATCTTCAAAAGTGATAGGGGAAGTTGGAAGATGCGAACTACAAGATTGTCATTAGCGTTCTGCAATAATATAAATCAAAAGAATAATGATTAGCACGTGGTTGCTAAATGTTCACAGAGAGAGAGAGAGAGAGAGAGAGGGAGATCATATGAAGTAGATATAAATGAATGTGATCTCACCCTAAACCGCAAAGAAATTAGTGTTAAGCAGAAAGAATAAGCTAAAGCTTCGATATTTGGAAGAATGTTATCAGAAAGATTAGCTTGTATCCAGAAAGCAGACAATAATTGAGTTATTTGATCCTCGGTAAACAACATCACAGATGGTTCCTGTCATAAAAATAAGTATTATAATATTGTTATCTTATAAGAAGTCAATGTTTGTAGTTAATTAAAGATTACGTTACCAATAAATAAATATAATACTGGATGTGACAACTATGACCTATTTACTTTTAAAAAATGGGTTTATGTTTTCACTCTAATGGGTCAAGACTCAAAAGGATAAAAATTCTTTAACTTGTAATAAAAAACATACGAAACGTTTAAGGGAAATTGGTAACGTGTAGAAAGTCACCCAAGTGTATTTGTAACGCAGAAAATCTCAAATCTTTTGTAATACCAAACAAACAGATTACTTCCGAAATTATACAAAAACTGTAGTAATATTTGACAATATTTATAAACAAAAAAACTGCTTCAAATTTTTGATAAATCCAACATGACCCGTACAAAAGTCTTTATGTGCTGACCCGTTAACCAACCCATCCATTTCCCGCCTCTAACAATATGTAGAAGACAATGAATTTAGGTGCTTACTGCATTCACCAAGCCCATTTCTCCAGCAGCAATAGAACTTATTGTTTGAAACTTGGGAGATTTATTGTGCGCCCGCACATGTTTCCTCACCGGATCATTTTCCTTTTCCACAAAACCATCTTGAATACAAACTTTTTCGACTCCATTTACATCTTTTTCTTTCCTAAGTTTATCAAGTAATGATGTAACAGAGGCAAACACAGATGCACTATCAGAACTCCATCTTCTTGTATGATTAGAAGCATCACGTCTCAAATGGTTAGAACTTGGAACCAGAAGAACAGAAAAGATTTGGTGTCCGCTCAAACGTATTTCAGCATCCGAGTGCAGCATTAATTTTATAAGTTGTAGAAGAAGACCCTCTGGAAACACCTGGTATTAAGAAAGGTTTTAAAAGAATAATATTTTAATTTTTAGAAATCACAATCCAGGACTTGTTTAATACGGAGTATTTACTTACTTGCTGTGTATTTGAGGAAACAGATGCTACAACAATCATGTGAGCAAGAATAATCATTGATCCAGTAGTGGCCCTGGCAACAATACTACTAGAAGGCAGATTCTCAAGTGTTGTTAACATTACATCAAACAGAGGGCGTGGATCAGCAATCTAGCAAAGAAATCATAAAAAATCAAAATCAAAATCCTAATTCCTAAAGAGAAAGAACGATACCCAAGTGAATATATTGAAGAATAGCCATACCCCTTTGGCGATTTCGAGTAAGCAATCCTCTATTGAAGATTGGAGTAACATATTCAAGTTTAACTCATGTTCCCCAACGGATTCAACAGTTGCTTGAAGGCTTTTCCTCAAATGCCTGCAGAGATCACTCACATATCCGATATCTTTGAATGCAACTTCAGACCGAGTTTGTCGAGCCAAAGCAGAAGTAGTCTGTATGACATATGATTTCAATTCGGGATCATGTGAAACGTTTTTGTGGTCCAAGTGGTGAACAACCGAAGCCAGTATCAGTTGCTGGTTATCTGAAACAAGAACAATCGGACTGCTACAAAATCCAAAAACAAGAAACGCATAAAGAGTAACCAAAATTTAAGGCAAATGTACCCGGGCTCTCTACAAAGTAGGTCATATCAGATAAAACAATCAAGCCTAATCCATGAGAAGGAACCCATTGTCCGTTATTATCAAAATGAACAAACATTGGATCCAATATTCGTCGCATTGTTGTACTTTCTTTAGCAAGTTCTACCATTCTTTGAATGCAAATTTGAGCCCATACTTTTGGTGTCTCAGCCTCTTCTCTGCACCATATAAAAATCAAGAAAAACCCATCATAAATTACAATTGATTCATTCATCTCATTGAGGTGAAAAGAAAATATCTTTTATGTAAGGAACGATAATAACCTAGTTAAAAGAGAAGGGTCTTTCTTTTCAGCCCGTGGTTTTAAAGATATGTAGCTTGAATCACTTTCCTTAAAATAACTTGGTTTGAATTCAACTATATATGTTAACTTTTTCGTACTACAAATAACGTAATATTGACCGAAAGAGTACATATTTAAATAGATATCATATTAAAAAAAAATATATCGATGTGTAAATAAAAATGAGATCGTCACAAATATATATTTATATTTACGCTAGACATTATATGTTAAAAGTTATAAAAGGAAAACAAAAAACATATCAAATTAAATGTTTTAATATAATAATAATACAATATAAATAATAAAAAAAAGGATATTGTCACCCGCATGAAAGCTACGTGGATAAAAAACAAATTGGAAGATGCGTTGATAAAAGAAAACAAATTGAAAGACACAAAGATTCGAGCTTACGAACTATGGGATAAAATCGGAACCACTTACAACTGCGGCAACTCTTTCGTTTGTGTCCATCATGAGAGTAATTAAATATAACTAATATTTATCAGGTTACTGCTCATTTCCATGATGAATGTTAGTATATATAATAAATTGAAATTACCAAAAATATATTCTTATTTTTTAAAGATTGACCTCAATCACATCAAAAACAATAAATAGACTTTTTTAATAATGTCGATCTAACAAGATTAACAAGTTCAAAACTTTAAAAATCTTATAAAAATATAATCATCCACAAACAAGTTTAAAATATCAAAATTTTATAATAATAATAATATAATAATTAAATTATTATATAAATAGTAAAAACAATATTAACAATATTCCTCATTTCTCAAATTTCTAACATTAGTAGTTCTACATATTTTACAAAACTTTGTAAGTGAATCTCCTAATTAATTGTAAAAATAAACAAACACACAATATCCAACATAAAAATTTATAATTTAAAGATACATAACTAAACTACAACAATTCTAGCAATTACCAACGTAAATCACCCTTGGATATTAGTTAGAAGTGTTGGGTATGGTCTAAGAGGATATAGTATTTCCCAGTATCTAATAAACTCATTTTGATATAGAGTTATGGTAAAAGGATAAAGTAATCTCTTCTAAAGATTATAACATTTATCCCAACTGCATTGTTTATCATAGAAAGTTAGGAAGGTATAAGTGATTTCATAATTGACAAAGAGATTAAATTAACAACACTATGTTAATATAAGAAAGTTATACATGCAACTTTTTTCTAAAAAATAAGTCGATATGAAACCCGACATGAAAATCAAGTTATTTGACCGAAAACATAACTTGATTTTTTCTCCAAAAAATGGGTCGACACGAAAACACGATCCGAACCGAACACGAATTAAGTGATACGAACTGAACACGACACGAAACTAAACTTGGTCAAAAATGGGTCGTCACGAAAGTAACACAGAAATGGTTGACATGAACACGACCCGAACCATTTAACACGAACGGGACTCAAATTGCCAGGCATAATTAACAAGTTCAAAACTTTAAAAATCTTATAAAAATATAATCATCCACAAACAAGTTTAAAATATCAAAATTTTATAATAATAATATAATAATTAAATTATTATATAAATAGTAAAAACAATATAACAATATTCCTCATTCCTCAAATTTCTAACATTAGTAGTTCTACATATTTTACAAAACTTTGTAAGTGAATCTCCTAATTAATTGTAAAAATAAACAAACACACAATATTCAACATAAAAATTTATAATTTAAAGATACATAACTAAACTACAACAATTCTAAAAATTACCAACGTAAATCACCCTTGGATATTAGTTAGAAGTGTTGGGTATGGTCTAAGAGGATATAGTATTTCCCAGTATCTAATAAACTCATTTTGATATAGAGTTATGGTAAAAGGATAAAGTAATCTCTTCTAAAGATTATAACATTTATCCCAAATGCATTGTTTATCATAGAAAGTTAGGAAGGTATAAGTGATTTCATAATTGACAAAGGGATTAAATTAACAACACTATGTTAATATAAGAAAGTTATACATGCAACTTTTTTCTAAAAAATAAGTCGATATGAAACCCGACATGAAAATCAAGTTATTTGACCGAAAACATAACTTGATTTTTTCTCCAAAAAATGGGTCGACACGAAAACACGATCCAAACCGAACACGAATTAAGTGATACGAACTGAACACGACACGAAACTAAACTTGGTCAAAAATGGGTCGTCACGAAAGTAACACAGAAATGGTTGACACGAACACGACCCGAACCATTTAACACGAACGGGACTCGAATTGCCAGGCATAATTAACAAGTTCAAAACTTTAAAAATTTTATAAAAATATAATCATACACAAACAAGTTTAAAATATCAAAATTTTATAATAATAATATAATAATTAAATTATTATATAAATAGTAAAAACAATATTAACAATCCTCATTCCTCAAATTTCTAACATTAGTAGTTCTACATATTGACAAAACTTTGTAAGTGAATCTCCTTAATTGTAAAAATAAACAAACACAAAATATCTAACATAAAAGTTTATAATTTAAAGATACATAACTAAACTACAAAAATTCTGGTAATTGTCCACAAAAATCACCCACCTTGGTTGATTTGTGGGTATTTACCCACGTATTACTTATAAATTGCCCACACTTATCAAAATAAATAATTTAATAATTTTACCCACGATTTTCCCATAAGTTAACCACAAAAATACCCATGGACTCGTATTACGTGTGTAATATGTGGGTAGAGTACTCCGGTTAAAATAGTATGCACAAATTACCCATGACTTTACTTTACGCGGTTAAAAACCGTGGCAAATTTCGTATGAGTTTTACTTGATATACGGATTACCGTGTTTGTTTTTTACTTGGGTAATTTATGTAGGTAATCTATGGGTAAAAATTATCTACGACTTCACCCATGTTATATATCGTGGGCATTTGGTTGCTAGAATTTTTATAGGTGATTTTTTGGTAAACATGTATATACAAATGTACCCAGGTCTTGTTTTTTAGTAATCTTATTTTCTTGCACTTTATATTTGTCTCACTTTTAGTATAGATGCCTTTTGTAGCTTGCAAAGTGAGGCTGAATTTTCTTCTATTTTTGTAGCTTGTAAAGTGAGGTTGGATTTTGATATGTATTAGTTTTATAGTGGTTGGTAATACAATGATAATTTACCTAAAAAAGAGATGGGAATATAAGTATTTTAACTAGTTTACTTGGGGCGTACTTAAATGCATATTTACTTACGTAGTTATTCAAGCTTATTGTTGATCTCTGAAATTTTTGTATATTGTTGTAGGAATCTACACTTAAGCCTCTTTCTACGCCATTTGAACTATTTTTGCATACTCACACCAAAGTTCGTGATAATTAAACTTTTGTTAATGCAAGGTCAAAGACCATAAATGTAAGTTTTTTATTTCAAAGTCTTACCTTATTCTTCTTAATATTGTATGTTGGTGAGATAGCAATATCAAACCTTAATCAAACCTATCTATTAAGTAAAATAGGATTTGATGTTAACAAAACCATATATTCAGTTTTGGACTTAGATTGATGAAAAACATGTGTTGTTTTTCTAACTGAGACTTAAAGAATTTCTAAGTAAGAAATGTCAGCTGACGAATCATAGTGTCAGCTGAACACTGAGTATCAGCCAAAGGACCAGCTTCAGAAAGATCAGCTGAGAAGAAAAGATCAGTCAAAGAGCATCAGCTGAGGAATCACACTGGATCAGCTGATGGCCTAGAACTATCAGCTGATGAAGATTTCAAGATCAGCTGAGCAGTCAAGGATCAGCTGACTCAATCACAGTTATCAGCTGATGCCTTCCATCTGTCAGATAAGGTATTTACTACTTATCCAATCTTCTCTTTAATGATTAGCTGAGCCCTTGGGAATAGCTGACAGTTGAGTTAATAAGTTTATTAGCTGCTACTACGATTTGTATTATCAGCTGAACAATTTGATCAGCTGAGCAAGTCTAGTCAGCTGAGTCTTTCACACTTATCCTTAGCTGAGCAAAATTATATTTGTAGTTCAGTGTCTGTTAACTGAGTCTTTATTGTATATCTCAGTTAATAGCTTTTCTATGTAATATTTTCTTTAAAGTCAAAGGCAGAACATGTGTTGTTCTTATTATGCCTTAGATCTTTCTTTTGTAAAAGTACTTAGCACTTTTTGGATCTACAATGATACAAAAAGGATAGATCTTTATCCCCTGGAAAAGGAGAAAGATACTCTTGAAAAGAAGATCTCGAAGATATGATGTTAAGTATGGCTGGCAACTCCATATTTGGTAAAGTCAAATCTTCAGAAAGCATGGTGTCGATTAAAGCACAAGCATGGAAGGATAAGGTTAATTTCTCAAGACATAAAGGTAGTAATTTAATAATATAATAATAGATAGTGGGTATACTCATTACTGAAAAGTAAGTTCACTTTACACACTTTGTGTATAAAGTTAACTTACCTTTTCACCCACTAACTTTATCTATTATAATATTATTAAACCAAGTACCTTTGTCTCCTTCTCTCTCCATCAACTCGGACACACTTTGCTTATATATACTCTTGCATGGAAACATGCAAAACAAGCGAATGCGTTGAAAAGCACTGAAATCTCATAAGTTGAGAATTAGAAGAGTTAGCATTTTACTTTCAGTGTAACAAACTTGTTCATGTGTTGAACGTCTTAGACATTAGTTGTTTAAGATTAGCATTGTCTATGTGTTAGACAAAATTAGTTGCCACCTTTTATTGAACTTAGATTTTCCGCATCTAGTTCATGTAATTCTTGATTAACGTCAATAAGAATTATATAAAAGTAAACCGTGTGTCTATAAACTTTTAATTTGCTAAAGTTTGTATTCAACCCCCCTTCTACAAACATTTGTTGTTGTAGTATCCATTCGGGACCAACAACTGGTATCAGAGCAGGCTAGATAATCCATATCTAAGATCTGTTTTGCTTACTCTTCAACTGCTTCTACCCCACACTACAAAATGGCCACTTCTGTTGCTGCCTCTAATGGTTCTTCTAACAATGGGTCACTCACAAGGTGTCCTATATTTGATGGAGAGAACTTCTCCCTCTGGAAGAGCAGAGTTCTTCTCTATATGTCAAGCCTTGATGATGTGATGCTTAAAACTGTTACTGAAGGTCCTTATGTTCCTTCCTCAACTATCCAAGTAACTGAAGCAACTGATGAAGCTCCTGCTGTTGAAAGACTGATTATAAAACCTATAAATCAGTGGTCTGATGAAGATAAAAGGCTTGTTAATCTTGATGTTAAAGCAAGAACAGCCTTATTCTCTGCACTACCAAATGATGTCTATCATCAAGTTCTTAATTGTAAATCTGCAAAAGAGATGCTAGACACTTTGACTGTTGCATATGAAGGCACTGAAGAAGTGCAGGAGAACAAGAAACTCCTTCTGGTTAGAGAATATGAGTTCTTCTTTGCTCATAAAGGTGAAAGTCTCACTCAGACTTACACCAGGTTCAATTGCCTCATTAATGACCTAAGAAGGGCAGATGTTCACAAAAGCAATAAGGAACTTGTAAACAAGTTTCTAGACTCTCTCCCAGAATCTTGGGATCATTTTATCACTGTGCTTAAACATGGTGAGAAAATCAAGGGTCTTTCGCTGGTTGGTTTATATGGAAATCTTATGAATCATGAACAATCAGTGAAACAAAGGAAACTCTCTACCAAGGATATGAAGGAGGGTGCAAAAGCTCCAACTACTGCCCTTGTATCTAAGGATACAAGATCTAGGAGTTTTACTGCAGTTGTGGATGAGTCCAGTGATGAGGAGAAAGAGGAGGAATCTTCTGATGAAGAGCAAGTGGCTGATAAGGATGAAGTTCTGGAGAACATGGACAACATTGAAGCTGCTGTTGAGCAGGCTGTCATGTTGGTTAAAAGGTTCAAACCTTTCTTGAAAAGAAAAGGGTGTCAAGAGGTCTGAAAGGAAACCCTTCAAAGGAGAAAGAGCCATGTCAAAACCAAAGGCTTCTGAAGGTTGTTTCGCTTGTGGCAAGACTGGTCACTTTGCCAGTGAATGTAAGTCCAAAGGAAACACAGGCTTCAAGGGTTCCTCAAGCTCAGACAGCAAGATTGATTATGAAGCCAAATATAAGAAGCTTCTTGCTGCTGTCCTTGACAAGAAGAAGAAGAAAGCTCAGAACAGGGTGCTGGTTGCTGAAGAAGAAGATTGGGCTGAGGAAGATCTCTCAAGTGATGAAGATGAGGTCCTCACAGCTCAGTTCAGTTTGATGGCCGACACAGCAAGTACAAGTTCCTTTGATGAGGATATGAAGAAAGCTGCTAAAGCTTGTACTTCTCCTGACTGGGATCCTTCTTCTATGTATCAGGTTGGAAAATTTATTAACTATGAAGATAATGAAAAGAACACTATGTTTGATTATCTGTGTGTTGAGTTTCAGTCAAATATTCAAAGAGAAAAGAAGCTAAAATTAGAAATTGAATCACTAAAAGAGAGATTAAGTCTTAAAGATGAGAAACTTAAACAAATGACAAAACTGGAAGATGATTTAGCTAATCAAAAGATACTTAATCAGATCTTGGTAAAAGAAACCAATGAAGCAACAATAAAGTTTAATGACCTTCAAAAAGTAGTTAGATCTTGGTGTGTCTCTGCTGAGAAGACCACTCAGTGTGTCAATGAGCAGATTCCAAAACAAGTTCAAGCTATTATTGGTGGAAATTATTCCCAAGCTGCTAACTGTGTTGATTTTAGCAAGAACATAAATATCTTAGAAAAAGCTGATATTTTACCTCTTACATTTCAAAAGATTGTAAAAGGAAAAAGTATTATCACTAACAGATTTGTCAAAAGTAAAAGTACTCAGCTGAAAGACTCAACCTCTTCAAAAGTTTGTTCAAGTTCTATTGTCTTGACAGAAAGCAAAAGTACTGAAAATTTAAGTGTAAAGGAAGTAAGTAAAGGAATGGAATCATTTGTTGATACCAAAGAGACATTCTGTTGTCAAACCTTGAAAGCTGATACATTAAATTTAGGAACTCAGCTAACTGAAAATTCCTTAGCTAATGATATTACATCAGCTGATCAAAAAGTAGATGATAACTGCTCAGCTGATATCCTGTCAGCTGATCATGGATCCTCTTCTGTTTGTTTAGCTGATCAAACTTCACTTCAAACTCTTTTAATAGGAGAAACTAAGGGAAAAGGACATTTTGTTTACAAAGAGTCTAAGTCTGCCACACCTAAGGTTGATTAAAAACTCATTTTAACTAAGGGTCAACATAAGGTGATTGTAAACAAAGACCTTATTAGTTTACAGAATCAGCTGCAACAGCTGAATGGTGAAATATGTCAGTTGATGACCCATAGTCATCAGAAAACAGTTAAGACATCTCTTAGTCAATTACCAAAACATGTTAAAAGCTCCAAAAATAAAAAATGTTATAAATGTGGGAGCAAAGAACATAAGGCAAGTAATTGTTCTCTAGAAGGTAACTCAAGACAGCGGACTGATTATGATAACACAACTGTTTCTCTCATTCATAAACAACCTAATATAAAGTGGATGGCTAGGTGCAATCCACAGGGGTCCACTTAAATGTGGATGCCCAAATCTCACTAACCTTCTTTCAATCACATCTATGCAGAGTCTGAACACGTGGTATCTTGACAGTGGATGTTCAAGGACCATGACAGGTTGT
The DNA here is from genome assembly GCA_947179395.2 of Pulicaria dysenterica. NCBI lineage: Eukaryota > Viridiplantae > Streptophyta > Magnoliopsida > Asterales > Asteraceae > Pulicaria > Pulicaria dysenterica. Next base: position 38,047,176 of record OX359291.1, read on the forward strand.
AAAGCTTTGCTTAGTAACTACAAGAAGGAAAAAGGTCCAAGAGTAACCTTTGGTGATAATAATTGTGGGCAAACAAAAGGCTACGGAGAACTTCATAATAGGAACCTAACTTTATCCAAGGTATCATATGTTAAAGGACTTAAGTATAATCTCATCAGCATAAGTCAGTTATGTGATGGTGATCATAAAGTCCTCTTTACAAAGACAGGTGGTTCCATTTTAGATCAAGAAGGTAAAACAATAGTTTGTGCAAAGAGAACCAAGGATGTATATACTCTTGATATGTCCTCTGGTGATCCATCCAAGTTAACCTGTTTGTATACCAAGTCTGTAACTGACACAAACTGGTTATGGCACAAAAGGCTTTCCCATTTAAACTTCAAAAACATTAACGAGTTGAGCAAGGGTGAACTAGTGTCAGGACTACCTTTACTGACGTATGTTAAGCCTAAACCTTGCTCTTCCTGTGAGAAGGGAAAGCAGCACAAGACTTCGTTTCCATCTAAGCAAGCCTTCTCCATTACTGAACCTTTCTACATGTTGCACATGGATATATTTGGTCCTGTTGCTACTTCTAGTATTGGTGGAAGTAAGTATGCATTGGTAATGGTTGATGAATTTTCAAGATACAGTTGGGTCATCTTCCTAAAAGCAAAGAGTGAGGCTGCTGAAGAGATTATAAGCTTTATTAGAAAGATGGAAGTGCTTAATGGCAATCTGGTAAGGATGCTTAGAAGTGATCATGGAACTGAGTTTAGAAATCAAACTCTTGAAGGTTTCTATGATGAGAAAGGAATATCTCAAAACTTCTCTGCTCCAAGAACTCCACAACAGAACGGTGTAGCTGAAAGAAGAAACAGAACTTTGATTGAAGCTGCAAGAACCATGCTGTGTGAGAGTGGGTTAGGATTCAACTTCTGGGTTGAAGCTGTCAGCTATGCCTGTTTTACTCAGAACAGATCCCTTATAATAAAGAGGCACAACAAGACTCCTTATGAAGTGCTCAAGGGAAGGAAGCCCAACATCAGCTTTCTACACATCTTTGAGTGTCAGTGTTTCATTCTGAACCAAACAGATCAATTGCAAAAATTTGCACCAAAAGCTGATGTAGGTGTGTTTGTTGGATATTCTGTGATCTCCAAAGCTTACAGAATTTACAACATCAAAACAAAGGTCATAGAAGAATCAATCAATGTAAGCTTTAATGAAAATGACTTTGTTGCTTCTTGTTCTACTAATCCATCTACAGGTGAGGAATTTAATGATCTGCTGAATACTGAATACAACATTCCAGTATCAGCTGATCCACTCCCATCAGCTGATCCAATCTCATCAGCTGACATAGATGACTTAGATGAACCTGTTCCAAACTTACAAAATACCTCTGCACATTCTATCCTAAACCAACCCACACTTTTACTAAATGAAGGGAATCATGATTCAACATCAATGGACTCTAATTCCATATCAAACATTCCCTCATCAGTAGAAGTCTCATCAGATTGTAATCAAGAAATTCTGTCAGCTGATCAACCAGAAGTCTCATCAGCTGACCCAAACCAAAGATTTTCAACTCCCAGAATCCAAAATGCCTACAAGGACCTCAGAAATCATCCAATTGATCAGGTCATAGGTAACATAGAAGCACCTATACTAACAAGATCAAAAGCTTGTAACTTCTGTTTATATACAGGTTTTGTTTCTATGATTGAACCAAAGAAGGTAGATGAGGCTCTAACTGATCCTCACTGGATAACTGCCATGCAAGAAGAATTGGCTGAATTCACAAGAAACAATGTATGGACTTTGGTGCAAAGACCAAAGGACAAATCCATCATTGGCACTAAGTGGGTGTTCAGAAACAAGATGGATGAACAAGGGCTGATCATCAGAAACAAGGCAAGATTAGTTGCTCAGGGGTATTGTCAAGAAGAAGGTATTGATTATGATGAAACCTTTGCCCCTGTTGCAAGACTTGAAGCAATAAGACTATTTCTTGCTTATGCTGCCTTCAAAGACTTCAAAGTATTCCAAATGGATGTTAAGAGTGCCTTCCTAAATGGTGAATTGAAAGAAGAGGTGTATGTCAAACAACCTCCAGGTTTTGAGGATACAAGCAAACCAGATCATGTATACTTCTTGAACAAAGCTTTGTATGGTCTGAAGCAAGCTCCAAGAGCCTGGTATGATACCCTCTCTTCCTTTTTGACCAATAAAGGATTTATAAGAGGAAGCATAGATAGCACTTTATTTATAAGAAAATTCAAGGGTAATGTAATTCTTGTACAGATTTATGTAGATGATATAATATTTGGGTCTACAAATGTTGATCTTTGCAAAAAGTTTTCCAAACTCATGTCTGATAACTATCAAATGAGTATGATGGGTGAATTAAACTATTTTCTAGGTCTTCAAATTAAACAAGAGGTTGATGGAATTTTCATTCATCAAACAAAGTATGTAAATGACTTACTTAATAAATTTGAGTTTGAAAATTGTTCTTCAATGAAAACACCCATGTCCACTGCCTTAAAGCTTGGAAAGGACACTGATGGTAAATCTGTGAACATTACAGTTTATAGAGGTATGATAGGGTCTCTTTTGTACCTTACTGGAAGTAGACCAGATATTATGTTTTCTACATGTCTTTGTGCTAGATACCAAGCAGATCCCAAAGAATCTCACTTAGCTGCAGTTAAAAGAATTTTCAGGTATCTCAAAGGAACTCCTAATCTAGGTCTTTGGTACCCCAAAGACTCTGATTTTGAGTTAGTTGGATACACTGATTCTGACTTTGCAGGTTGCATACTAGACAAAATGAGTACATCCGGGGGTTGTCAATTATTAGGTGGAAGATTAGTCAGCTGGTCAAGCAAGAAACAGAACTCTGTTTCAACCTCTACAAATGAGGCAGAATACATTGCTGCTGGAAGCTGCTGTGCTCAATTGCTATGGCTGCAAAATCAACTACTGGATTATGACTTACAGTTTGAAAACTCCCCAATTCTGTGTGACAACACAAGTGCTATATCTATCTCTAATAATCCTGTTTTGCATTAAAAAACTAAGCATATTGAAACCAGACATCATTTTCTTAGAGATATTGTGCAGAAAAAGAAAGTTTCAATGCATTATATCAACACTGATGTTCAATTAGCTGACATTTTTACAAAATCTTTGGATGAGTCTCGGTTCAACTTCCTAATATCCAAACTTGGCATGTTAAATTTGTAATATATTCTCTTCTTAGGTAGTTAATTGTGTGTGAGAAAATAATTTTATTTGTGTGTGAAATGAAGTACTTATTTAAGCTTCTACATACTTTACTTATGGTAGATCAGCTAATAGAATTATGTCAGCTGACGATCATTAGCTGACACTATACCTCAGCTGATAAACCATCAGCTAAGACTTAGAAGCTCAACTAAGTGAATTCATTAGCTGACACTCATTTTTATCTCAACATGGATCAGCTGACACTCTCATCTGTCAGTTGATGTTTTTCAAAAGTCAAAAATATTGTGTCCCCACACTTATTTTATTAATTTCTCATTTGTATTTATTGCGTTACTAGGTCATTTGTATTTAGTTTATTTGTCCGTTTATTGTCTGTGTATTTAATATCTATTCCGTCTATTACCTTTTTGCAGAAGTGACAGTTACTTTTTACAAAATATTTCTGTGACAGTTTAGGTTTCCAAGGAAGATTTAAAGGTGTTTTCGAGCGGTAATTCATTTCTTAAGCTTTCAAAATTCCCAAACACTCTTTCTCTCTCAAACTTTCAAACCCTAAACTCTCGTTGCTCAAACTTCATTCACTCTGTAATCATGGTGATCTTCAACCATGCAACTTCTCCAAACGCCATTGCTGGTGAAAATGTCACACCAAACTCAGAAATCACCATTCGTCCAAACAACTTCATAATCAACACTGAAATTCCCACAAATAAATCAAACCAGGGATACGAACCAATGGTAGCATTCATAAATGCTCATCCCCTGTTTCCATGTCTCTCTGCCCATCCTTTCTTCATCTTTCCAAACATTGTCGGTGAGATGTGGTACACTGCAAGGTACCATACGGATCAAGAACTCATTACCTGTACATGTGTAAATGGCACAATCAACATCAACATCAATATCAATACTCTTCGTCAAGCCATCTCTCTGCCCAACTTAGCTCCATATCAACCTTTTGCTCAAATGGATCAAGTCTTGGAGGTCTTACCCCTGATTGGCTACAATGAAGCTGTCACCCATGGTCAATATAAGTTGTCTGTGCTGGGACACCCATGGAAGTACCTGGCAAGTGTAATCACTCGGTGCTTTGGTCATAAGTCTGGAAGCTTTGACCAAATGAATCAAACAGAACTGATGATTCTGCACGCCTTGGTCACAGGGAGGAATATTGACTTTGCTCAAGTCATATTCTCGGAGATGGTGGACAAGATCACTCTTGGCACTGCAAAGAAGTCCACCAGAACTATTGTTCCCTATATCAGGTACCTAAGCTTACTTGTACTTCATCATCTTCAATGGGAACAATACACTGGGATTGCTGCTGTTTTGGACACAATGACCATACCACAAATGGGTCAAAAGATCTTTCATCTGATAAGGGAAGATCAGGGTCCAGCAATCACTGCACAGATGCAAGAGCTCATTGATATTGCTAATGATAATGATGAGGAGGAAGTGCATGAAGAAGAAGTGGCTCATGATTCTGAGTCCCCTGATGTTGTAACTGAGGAAGTGGCTCAATCTGTTACTCATGATGAAGCCATATTTGAAGGAGAAAATTTAGATGACAGTGATGGTGGTAATGGCCATAATGATGATGCTGGTGAATTTTACATAAGAGATGAGCCTTATCAATCTGGTTCTACTTCATCCAGTCAACATGGAATGCCATTACAAATGTTTCCCTCTAGTTCCTCTACTTCAAAGAAGTTCGGACACCTAAGCACTGATGATAGTAATGAAGAATCTGATGATGATTCTCCAAGTAGAACTCTTGGAGGTACTATTGCCTATCCCAACCCTGATCAACAACAAGGATCAAGTAACTCTGTTCATAGAGCACCAAGTAGTGGAAATGAAGATGTCCCTGATGATGAAGAGGTCTCTGATAAGCTGGAGGAACTCATTGAGATCAGCAAAACAAGACACATCACAGGTACACTCTCAATCTCTTAGGACACTCATTTGGTTGACCCCACCAATGAGAACCCATCCTAACCTCTAGTTGTAACACCCCCACAACAGCTAAGCTCTAGTCAACTTCCAACAGTTGCTAGTTCTACTCCCTTAGTAACCCAAATAGAAACAAGGTCATTAGATATGGTGCACACTGCACTTATCTCAGAGGAAATGCACACTGCACCTCTGACCTCAACTCTTATAGCTACCTCTTATTTTGAGGGGGAGCTCATGGAAGTTGATATAACCCTACAACCAGTGGGTGTGTCCTCACAACAGGGCACATCTGTAAATATGGGATTGCTGCAATCTGGGTCACCCTCCCAACAGGGTGATACCATTGAAAGACAGACCTTCTCCCAAGGTCATACTGTGTCTACAACCCCTATGTGTCAAGCCTATCCCCTAGTAAGTTCACAACAACTTGCTACTGTAATAAGGGATAACCCTTTGAGTGCAACCCTCACTCACACTCACTTACTTGCATATGTTTTTGATTCAATTCTTACACATACTAGTGCACTACCTGTCAATACTAGTGGCATAAACCAGTCATTAGTACAGGGTACAACTTCTTCTCCCAGTGATCTTAGGCCTCTATACCAAGGTCTAAGTGAGGGACCACAATCCATTCCAATTCAAAGCACAATTTCTCAATCAGTTCCAACCCAACCCATTCCCTCTACTACTTCTGAACCCTCACCCCAACTACTTCAAACCTTATTATCTATCTCTCAAAAGATGGATAGTCTTCAAGCCTCCTTTACCTCTTTCCAAACTCAAACAGAAACTCAAATCTCTCACCTAACCAATGAGATTGAGTCACTTAAAGCCAACCAACCCAAACCCCAACCCACCCCTGCCCCTGTTGATCTTTCCCCTATTCTTACCAAACTAGATCAACTTCTAAACCAAATCTCTACTCCTATTCCTACACCCTCCCGGCCTATACCTGCCCAAACCATTTCTACCTTAAACCATACCATTTCCAATCTCCTTTCCCAACTCAAAACCCTTAGACCCTCACCCCCTGATATCTCCATTACCATTCCTGAATCTCTTTTAACTATCCCCTCTCTCCTAAAAGACATTGATACTGAGGTCAATAGATCCAGCTTTTGTGCTAAGATAAGGCACCGTGATACTCTGAGAGAATTCTCCAATCTCACTGAAGCTATCAACAGCCTAAAACCTCTTATCTCAACTTCTATTCCTTCTTTCTCTCCTATTCCCTCTCACCTTAAACACTCACCATCACCTTTCACTCAGCCTCCCATACCCACTGCCTCACCCTCATCCTCCACCATACAACCCTTTACCTCTACACCTATCCCAACTCCTTATTCCTTCACCACTCCTGATACCCCTGCCAAGCCTGCTGTTTTTCCCTCCTCTGATGATGACAAAAAGGGGGAGAAGTCAGTTAGGACAAAGTCTGTTTTACAAGCAGAGGATGCATCAACCCCCGATGAAATAGGATCAGCTGTTGAGGGGGAGAATAAATTTGAGGGGGAGCAACCAGCTCAAGAAGAGCAAAGGCCAAAGAGAAGGCTAAAGCAAATGGCTAGAAGGACAAAGAAATCAAAGCAAGGTGAATCCTGTGCTCCAATTGAGCTACCATCTGAGGATTCTGATGATGATGATGAAGATGAAATGCCTTTGTCCTCTATGTTCAACATAAGGAAGCAAAGCTCCTTCACTACAGCTCCACCAGTCCAAGCTTCCTCTCCAGTTCAATCAAGTCAACCAACTCCCAGCAGTTCATCAAGAAGAAAAGGAAAGAAGATAATGACTGCTGAGGAGATTGAAGAAGAAGAAAGAAGAGAGGAAGAGCTAAATCAAGAAGATGAGAATCTCAGAGAGTTAAGTGAACTGGCTGCTGCTCTTGGTTCAACCATTGAAGAAGTTCTTAAAGCCAAAGAGAGACACCAGGATTTCACTACCACTGAGGATCTTGCTGCTGCAGTTAGTGTCACTGATGATGAATTGAGAGAATTACAAGAAGAAGAAATCATCATGCTATCCTCTCAATCACATCCAACACAGGTTGCATTACAGCAAGATGATCCTTCTGTCAAGAAAGTTCCTAAAAGAGGAAGAACTCACAGAGAAGCCATTCAAGCATTGCATGAGTTCAACTTTGGAGTTACAACTCAGCAATCTGAAAGGGAGATCAAAGAGGTCTTGGATAACAAGAAGAACTTGATAAAAAGAAAGGATCAAAATCTCATTTCCAGAGTCACTCCATATAAGGGAACAGATGAAGGGCCATATCTCAGATTAGTAAGAAGAGATGAAAGACAAACACATGAGAATGCCTATATCCATCACTGCAAACTGTTCTCCTTCACTGAGATGATTGAGACTCTGTACCACCTCCTTAAATCCAAAAGTGAAATTGCCCCAAGGTTTATAAACAAATTCGAATTCTGGATCAGAATGGCTGTTTACCACAGGATATGCACTCATGATCAATTTGTGGAACACATTGATGTGATTGAGGATGCCTTCAAGAAATCCTCCAAAGCTTTTGTACCTGCTGAACGGATTATACTTAATCCTAATCATCCTTACCTGTCTGCATATGAAAATTTCAACACTGCTTTGCCCTCCAACATTGTGCCAGAAATGTTTAAGTACATAACTTAGCCTGAGAGAGGGATTTTCTTTAAAAACAGAGCTGGTGTCTGGAGATTCCTAAGAGAAACTGACTTAGGAAAAGCCCCTGGAGAATTAATCTTTCAAGATGCACGTTTAACAAGGGGACAGACAAGAAGTGAACGCTTTGAAAATCTGATTCAAGCTAGAGCTTAAGAGTTGTTGGCTGCCAATCCTCTGAACAGACTTATGGATGTAAAAGAAGAACCTTGGTGGGAATGAAGATCACACTTCATAACTAGAGTAGATGTAATTTCAATTCCTAGAATAGTTCAACTTCTGTACTTAGTTTAACTCTTAGTTAGATTACACTGTACAAACTCTTACGTAAATACTCTGTTTTGTAATCAAGCTTGAAACTTTGATCATGGACTACTTAGCTAAAAATGCTAGTATAGATGACTCTGAGTGGATAGCTTACATAGTGTAAATATAGAAAAGATCAAAAATCCTAAAAACAGAAAAAGGATAGAAAAGATACTAAAAACAGAACAATGGTACTTCATAAATAAAAAGATTCCCAAAAACAGAACATCAGGGAACATACTTTAAAGAGTTACCAAAAACAGATAGCTAGGTAACCAAATTGCACTTAAAAGTTTAATCTTTACAAATTCGAGTCAAACTGATTCTTCTTAAAACAGATAAGGTTTTGTCATCATCAAATAGGGGGAGATTGTTGGTGAGATAGCAATATCAAACCTTAATCAAACCTATCTATTAAGTAAAATAGGATTTGATGTTAACAAAACCATATATTCAGTTTTGGACTTAGATTGATGAAAAACATGTGTTGTTTTTCTAACTGAGACTTAAAGAATTTCTAAGTAAGAAATGTCAGCTGACGAATCATAGTGTCAGCTGAACACTGAGTATCAGCCAAAGGACCAGCTTCAGAAAGATCAGCTGAGAAGAAAAGATCAGTCAAAGAGCATCAGCTGAGGAATCACACTGGATCAGCTGATGGCCTAGAACTATCAGCTGATGAAGATTTCAAGATCAGCTGAGCAGTCAAGGATCAGCTGACTCAATCACAGTTATCAGCTGATGCCTTCCATCTGTCAGATAAGGTATTTACTACTTATCCAATCTTCTCTTTGCGAGCTGACTATACTCAAATGATTAGCTGAGCCCTTGGGAACAGCTGACAGTTGAGTTAATAAGTTTATTAGCTGCTACTACGATTTGTATTATCAGCTGAACAATTTGATCAGCTGAGCAAGTCTAGTCAGCTGAGTCTTTCACACTTATCCTTAGCTGAGCAAAATTATATTTGTAGTTCAGTGTCTGTTAACTGAGTCTTTATTGTATATCTCAGTTAATAGCTTTTCTATGTAATATTTTCTTTAAAGTCAAAGGCAGAACATGTGTTGTTCTTATTATGCCTTAGATCTTTCTTTTGTAAAAGTACTTAGCAATTTTTGGATCTACAATGATACAAAAAGGATAGATCTTTATCCCCTGGAAAAGGAGAAAGATACTCTTGAAAAGAAGATCTCGAAGATATGATGTTAAGTATGGCTGGCAACTCCATATTTGGTAAAGTCAAATCTTCAGAAAGCATGGTGTCGATTAAAGCACAAGCATGGAAGGATAAGGTTACTTTCTCAAGACATAAAGGTAGTAATTTAATAATATAATAATAGATAGTGGGTATACTCATCACTGAAAAGTAAGTTCACTTTACACACTTTGTGTATAAAGTTAACTTACCTTTTCACCCACTTTTAGTTAGTCCATATTGTTACGGATAAACAAGCGGTAGATTGAAGGATTGCAATATGTAACTATGATAAGGATGAGAGAGAATCTCGAATACACCTTTAGGAACACATAGTTTATTTCTTGTAAGTGTGGCAATCCTTACACTTCCTTGTGAAGCACCCTCAACTATTATTTGAACTCCTATTCTATTACAATAATACAGTTCTAACAATCTCCCCCTTTGGAATGGAATAAGAGTTGCAAAATAAAATTAATATAAGTCTTGACCTCTTCAGCTTCTTGAGGGTCTTGTACTTATTGTCTTGAATCGCTCCGGTAACCTAAGGCATTGATCGCCGTTATATTAAGCAATTTAGCATATAGAGGTTTTCAGCATCTGGATCATTGAGCATTGATAGCATAAGTGTAAGCATAAAAGGATTCATCAACAGGAGAAGATATGTTTCTTACTCCCCCTAGAATCACAAACGGGGAAACCCTCCCCATACAATGTTGCTCTTGAGCAATTAGGCAATCTGTGGAAGCATAAAAGGATTCATAAACATGAGAAAATATGTTTTTTACTCCCCTTAGAATCACAAACGGGAAAACCTTCCCCCGAAAATATTGCTCTTGAGCAATTAGGTGATCTACGGAAGCATATATAAGGATTCATCAACAGGAGAGAATTTGTTGCTTAATCCTCCTAGAATCACAAACGTGGAAACCCTCCCCCTACAATGTTGCTCTTGATCCTTGTTCACAAATTTGGGGCGAGAATGTAACTTGCTCTTTCATCTGAGTACTTCTCCCCCTAGATTGAATACCTGCTAAAATATGTCTCAAGCAGTAACCAACTCAATAAATATCTCCCCCTCATGATGTCCAAAGTCTTCACTGGTCATCATGTAAAATGTTTCAGTTAAGAAATATCAGTCTATTATTATCTACCACTTGTGAGCCATGATGGATCGTTGATCAGAAATGAATACATCAACCAAATAAAAAATTTGAGAAGTCTCGCACAAGATTATCAACCTAGTCCGAATCACAACCAGTGACAGAGAGAACAAAAGACAAGTTGATGGAAACGAACTTGGGACAGATAAGAATTATATAGAATGATATTATCATTAAGGAACACAGGGAGCTTGAAATATTATTCAAGGTTGTTCAACCTATACAACTATAGAAAAGGTGATTGTGAACGCATAACGTGAACAGGGAGTCGGATACATCCTTATTCGAAAGCACATAAAATCTATCAAACTCCTTGAAAACAAGATGTAAACGGATGTTGGTCAAGACAATCAAGTAACAATACACGAATTTTGAAAGATAAGAATGAAAAATGGGAATTCAGAACTGACTGAAAAAGGCTACCGAGAAACAAAAGAAACAAGGAATGGAATTGATGACACAAGGCACAAAGAATCAAAAAACGGTTTGGAAAGGGTAGGATGCCTAGACATAGGGTATTAGGAATTATGCACATGGTAGAAATGACCCCAACGTAAACTCAAATCTAGAAACATGAGAAGAATAACTAAAACTTTGAAAATTCATGACTCAGTAAAAAATACAAACACTTGACTTAGGGATCAGTCAGAGCGACGACGGGGGTTCGGGGGCAGCGCCCTTGATAGCGGGGTCCAAGGGGTGGAAACCCTTGGTGGGGTCCAAGGGCAGAGCCCCTTTTTGATAATCAATTAAGTGGTCACTTGTGATAAACGATTAAGTACACGATCGATAGGCTATGATTGAATAAGATAGAAAGCATAAGATCGATAGTCCACAGTTGATAGAACAAGGTCGATAGACCAAGATTGCACACGATCGATAGGACAAGCTTGATAGACACACGGTCGATAGGCCAGTTTGATAGATCAGTTTCAATACATGGTCGATAGGTATCGAACTGGGACTTGAGATCACGGTCGATAGGCATCGAACTTGGACTTGAGATCACGGTCGATAGGCATCGAACTGGAACTTGAGATCACGGTCGATAGCTATCGAACCTGACACAGTGGTCAAATCTGATAGCAACTTATGCCATATTTGTACCTGACATGTGCAACTTGTCCAACATGACCAACTTATACCTGATTTTGTACTCGATTTCACCCACAAACACCAAAATTTTGGTGTTTTTAATTTTAAGAGATTGAAATCTGAGGTGAACTTTTAACCACTAAAATTTTAAGGACTCTGAAGTGAACTTGCATCCTCAGTCTCAATTGCAGCATCGTCATCAAACTGTTGACCACTAAGATCTTCAGTCTGAGTAGTATCCTCTCCAAGAGGATTAAAGAACTCATCTTCTTTCTCAGCTTGAGAATCTTTTGAAGGTTGTGATGATCTCTTAGATGTACACACATCATCATCACTGTCATCATCCATGACATACATAGGATTTAACCTTTTGGTTTCCTCATGTTTTTCAAGCTCACTCAGACTGACTGAATCAGCTTGAACTTTGTCAGCTTGATCAGTACTGTCTTCATCAAAGGAGACATGAATTGATTCTTCTATTGCCTTTCTCCTTGAGTTATATACTCTTCTATTGGCTTTCTTGATTTATACATTTCATATGCAGTTTTTCCATGTCTTTTGACAATGATTGACCTATTTTGGGTATAACATGTTGTACTAACAGCTTCATCCCAAAAATACAGTTTTAATCCTGCATCACACAGCATTGTTCTAGCAGCCTCAATTAAGGTTCTATTTCTCCTTTCAGCAACTCCATTTTGTTGAAGAGTTCTAACTGAAGAGAAATTTTGTATTATTTCTTTTTGTTCACAATAGCCTTCTAAGGTTGAGTTTCTAAACTCAGTCCCATGATTACTTCTGAGTTGCTTTACATACTTACCTTTTTGCAACTCTTCCTGTTTGATAAAACTTATTATCTCCAGGGCAGCTTCACTTTTGGCTTTAAGGAATATTACCCAGGTGAATCTAGAGAACTCATCAACTATCACCAGGGTGTATTTCTTGCCATAACTTCACTTTTGTCTTCTTCAGTCTCAGACTCACTGTCAGCTTCAGATTCTACAATTTTTCTTTTTTTTTGCTGCAGGTTCTTCGAGCATAACTTCTAACTCCCCCTCAATCTGAGCTTGCTTCTCTGCTCCTTTGGCTAAAACTAACAAAGCCTCAGCTTCAGCTTGAACTAAGTCAGCCTCAGCTTCAGCTTGAACCTTCTCCCCCTTTTTGTCATCATCAATAGACTTTGAAGTCTGTATTTGTGGCAGAGCAACAACTGTAGATGTAATCTCTTTGATGTCATTTGTCAGTTTGTCAATCCTCTGATAAATATTTCTTTCGTCCTTTTTTCGTTTGAGGTTAAACTGAACAAACTGAGCTTCAATGAATGATTTTAAATCCAGAATACTTGTTGAGGGAGTTTTAACCTTTGCTCTTGTTTTCACCACCTCTGGAGACTGACCCCTTCTCTTAATCTCAAAATATTGTTCTTCGGTAGTGAAAGAATCAAGAACATCAATTAGAGTAGCAGGAGAGTGCATCATCCAAGAGTTGGTGTGTACCCTCAAAGTCATTTGCGCCAGAGGTTGGACCCGGTAACTCACCTTGGTATCTAGGTGAATCAATTGCAGGTCATGCAGGAGAGTGTGAGAAGTGAAGAGAATGTGGTTGGCTCAATGTAACCTGAGTTTTTCTGCTCAGGCACAGTAATAGGCTCTCCCATGCCTCTAGCAAGTGTGGGCTTAGTAGACACCACACCCTGGTTTGGCTGTAGGGTTTGAATGAGCCTTGAGGTTGGCACCTTAAGAATAGGTGTCTCCCCCTCAACTCCTGCCAGTGGAGGTATTAGTGTTATTGGAGTGTATGATGGATGGTAGGTGGAGGAGATAGGTTAGACTGTGTTGGGCTGATCACAGCCTTATCTCCAAATGAAGATGGAACATCTTGGAGTTGAGTGCTGGTGTGAGGAACATATCTTGTCCAGCTTCATAAACTTCACTCCCCAGCGCAACTTCAATCACCAAGGACAAGTACTTTATGAATGGCACATGTAGATCCCTTGGTGTCTTCATCACTTGCGCCTTGAGCTCATTAAAGATCAGCAATGCAAAATCTAAATTTCTTGCAAAATATATGTTGTACATCAACTGCATCTCGAACCCATTCACCTGGTCCAGTCCTCCAACCTTGGTCCCTAGTGAACGAATCACTGTAGAAACCATAAATCCTCATCCGGTTGGAAAAGTAGCTTTCTTGATAACACCCTCAGTCTGTGGGTGACCCATTCTAGGTAGAACTGATCTAGCTACTTGTCTTGTCACAGGAGGCTCGAACACATCATTTTGAGGAAGGTGAAGAATATCCCTTAGCCTCTGAACTGTGATAATCACTTGTCTATCTCAATTCAGAACTGTCCCTCTGATTTCTCCTTTAGTCTGATCACAGACACATGTGTACCATAATTCCAATAGGTGTTGAGGAACGATGTGGATTGGTGTTCCGATGAAAGTGAATGCCAATGGGCATTTTCGAATGTAATCCACCCAGGCTTCATAACCTCTGCCCCATTTTCGCTCAGGAATAGCGTGGCAGGCGCGTTGATTGTTGATTCTAATCAACGGCACTCCATTGTTCTTGAATGTTTCACCTCGTACAATTCTATCTATCACTGAGATTGAGAATGATTCCGTCCATTGTAAAAAGATTAGGTTTGAATTCGATTCACACTGATTAAAATCGTATTTCGCACTGAGCGAGGGTTTCAAGTTCGGACACAGGTGAGTTTGGAAGGTATATTGAGAGTTTCAGAAGTAGAAATATGAGAGAAAGTAAGCGGAAACTTTTGAATTTCAGTTACACTCGATATATATACCTTATTGAGGAGAGAGAAAAGTTACCGTCGGAAATCCTTTTTTATTCGTTAAACTAACTTATGGATAGATATAATAGTAATCGAGATGAAACACATCATATTCCAACAGATAGGTTGGTAAAATAACATTCTTGACTTACAAAAATAATATTTACACTGTTGTATCATACCAATACATAATCGGTATAAAACATAATTTGAGACTGACTCAAACATAATGTCTCATGAATTAATAACACGTAGTAATTAAAACATGGTTTGGACATACCAAGCTGAGGAAACTTATCACTCAACATGAGTCAAGCTCTCAGCTTGACTTTAACACTCAGCTTGTAAATAACACTCAGCTTGAGTTGAGCACACAGCTCAGAATCAATGACACTTAGTCATTTTTAGTTGCGACTAACTCAAACTTATATTTTAACCACATTAAGTAGTTAAAACATGTTTGGAACAGACCAACATGTGAATTTATCACTCAGCTTGACCAAGTGAACAATTTATGAAGACTTATCTATAAATTGTACCCTCAGCTTAAGACACATCGTCTTTATCAAGCTGAAACTCAATTTTAGAAACTTATCTAAGGGTTGAGCATACCCAATTTACTTAGCAGATAAGAAAACCTTTTTCTCATCAAGAGGTTTTGTAAATATATCTGCTAATTGATTATCTATGGTGATAAAATTTATTTCAACTTTACCTTATTCCATGATGTCTCTTATAAAGTGATGTCTAATTTCTATATGCTTTGTTCTAGAGTGGAAGACTGGATTATATGTGATAGCTATTGCACTTTGGTTATCACAGAAAATAGGAGTTTTCTTGAAATTCATACCAAAGTCTTGAAGCTGATGTTGCATCCACATAATTTGAGCACAACAGTTTCCTACAGCAACATACTCAGGTTCAGCAGTTGAAGTAGCCACTGAATTCTGTTTCTTACTTGTCCAGCTTATTAACTTCCCTCCAAGCATTTGACATCCTCCCGTTGTTGATTTTCTATCTAACTTGCACCCAACATAGTCTGCATCAGAAAATCCAACCAATTCAAATCAAGAACCCTTTGGATACCAAAGACCTAGATTTGGTGTACCTTTAAGGTACCTAAAGATCCTTTTCACAACTTGAAGATGTGATTCCTTAGGATTTGCCTAATATCTAGCACAAACACATGTAGCAAACATCATATCGAGTCTACTAGCTGTCAAATAAAGTAATGAACCTATCATTCCTCTATAGGTAGACTGACATACAGACTTTCCATATGAGTCCTTGCTCAGTTTGACAGCTGGTGACATGGGTGTTTTCATGGTTGAACTAGAATCAAAACCATATTTTTTTATCAAATCAAGAACATACTTGCTTTGATTTATGAATATTCCATTAGGCTATTGTTGAATCTGTAAGCCTAGGAAATATGTCATTTTACCCATCATACTCATCTTGTACCTTATTGACATAACTTTGGAGAACCATTCACATAGATATTCATTAGTAGAACCAAAGATAATGTCATCCACATAGATCTGTACAAGAATCACCTGTCCTCTACTCTTTTTAATGAAGAGTGTTTTATCAATACTACATCTGGTGAAGTCCATTGATTGTATATATTTGGATAGTGTATCATACCAAGCTCTTGGAGCTTGTTTTAGACCAT
This sequence comes from Pulicaria dysenterica, assembly GCA_947179395.2. Classification (NCBI taxonomy): domain Eukaryota; kingdom Viridiplantae; phylum Streptophyta; class Magnoliopsida; order Asterales; family Asteraceae; genus Pulicaria; species Pulicaria dysenterica. The sequence continues at coordinate 38,063,261 of OX359291.1, forward strand.
ACAAAGCCTTGTCTAACTTATAGACATGATGTGGATACTTTGAATTGACAAAGCTAGGACGTTGTTTCACATAGACTTCCTCCTTAAGTTTTCCATTTAGGAAAGCACTTTTCACATCCATTTGATAGACTTTGAAGTCTTTATGTGCTGCATAAGCTAAGAACAACCTAATGGCTTCAATTCTAGCAACAGGGGCCAATGTCTCATCATAATCTATTACGTATCCTTGTCTATACCCTTGTACTACCAGCCTAGCTTTGTTTGTAACAATCGCTCCATCCTTGTCCATCTTGTTTCTATAGACCCACTTAGTGCCTATAATTGTATGATCTTTGGAGGCTAGGACAAGATTCCATACCTTGTTTCTCTCAAACTCAGTTAATTCCTCTTGCATTACTTCAATCCAATCTTCATCCTCTAAGGCTTTTTCAATCTTCTTTGGTTCCATTTGAGATATGAACCCAAAGTAAGTAGCATAGTTTGCTGTTGCCTTTGATCTGGTGATCACTCATTTTTGAATATTAACAATCACTTGATCTTGAGGATGATCTTTGAGGAATTTAAAGGTTGTAGTGGGAGATTGTGGTTCTGGACTTGAACAAGTTTTTTGAAACCTGCAATTTGGACCCGTACACAGTACGAAGAAGAATGCCATGTTCTTCACACTGGTCGACTTGTTTTAAACTTGGTCTGAATTACTTGTTTCATAATTGGTCCGACTTAGATCTTGCATTCTCTGTCCAACTTACTTGATTCAAGTGTGGTCCGACTTACTCGTTTCAAACTTGGTTTGACTTGTTTCATATTTGGTCCAACTTAGATCTTGCACTCTCTCCGACTTACTTGATTCACGTGTGGTCCGATTTACTTGTTTCAAACTTGGTCCGACTTACTTGTTTCATATTTGGTCCAATTTAAACCTTACATTATCTGTACGACTTACTTGATTCAAGTGTGGTCCGACTTAGTTGTTTCAAACTTGGTCCGACTTAGATTGTACTTGTTGGTCCCTTTGTGAAATAAACAACAAGCAAGTAATGTGTAGAAGGGGGGTTGAATACACTTTCTACGGAAAATTGAACAAATCAATAAAAAAGTGTTACACAAATCAAACCGAATAAAATCAAATGCTTTCATTAATAAGAAGATGATTACAATAACTATCAAGTAAGGAATACTTGATATGTAAACACCTAATACAAATCAAATCTCTCAATCTCTCAAACTAATTGATCAAACTTGCTATCTATAATCAACTAATGATTATAGACACAATATAATTCTCTAAACAGGATTTATTCACATATTGAATACTTACCAACTTCACAACGAACGTGAAGATCGAACACACGAACTATTGTTGGCAATCTGTGAATGCTTGATCACGTTGATCAACATACAATCAATGTATCAAGAGCGGTGAGATGTTAAGGTGTATTCCTCTCTCTTGATTAAAAGAATTTATAGTCCTATTCTACGTATCTAACAAACTAGAACTTGTCCTAATTTGTTAACTAACTAACGGATAATCCATATATCTTGAATCTTGAATCTTCAATCTTGAGTCTTCAATCTTCAATATTTATTCTGGAATCTTCTTATCTACACCGTAGAAATAGGATAACAGAATTAAAAACATATTTAAATTCTATTAGGCTGATTTCTTTCATCAGGCTGAGTTACTCAGCTTGAAACTCATCAAGCTGAAGGGTTTTGTAGGGTATAAAAACATATTATTAAACATGCATAGTGGAAATTAAAACCACCTCCAGTGATCTCATCTAACTCATACAGGAACTAAAACAAGTAATGGATTAAAAGATATACCTTTGAGCAAACCAGAAAAACTTTTAATCTTGACCTCTAGATTACTGCAGGTTATCCACCGCTACTGCACCACCTCGAACTGGCTGCTAGACCGCCTAAAGATCAAACCTCGGATCAAAACCATGACCCGCGTGTGTGTGTGTGTTATGTTACGTCGCCGCAGACCACCGCCCTCGGTGGTTCGGTTTCCCTTTGCGCCGCCGCCGAGAAAGAGAGAGGAGGGAGAGAGCTTTTAGGGTTATCTTCTTTTGACTTGTAATTGACTTGTGATTTATTTAGAACTAAATAAAGTTTATATACAATAAGACCTTATTAAGCCAAAGCCCGTTTAATTAAAGCCCAGCTTTAATTAAACTATTAATCAATTACATAAAATACCCCTTGATCTTTCTAGTTAATTAATAACTATTAATTAACTGGTCCTGTTAATATTTAAACTAAATATTAACCTTTCCCTTTTAAATAATAAATAACTATTATTATTTACTTTCTCAATAATTAAATAAGCTATTAATTATTTTTATACACAATTAAGTAAAATCCAAAAGGTTCTAATTGGGTGTGTAGCATTGTGATCCTTTAGTGTCACATAGTATTGGACACGATGGTACATGTTATCTATCTTTGCACACAATCTAACAGACTCCCACTTGTGCAAGATAAGTAACACTTCTTGTACATCGTTGGTCTAAGGAGGTCCCTAGCCAGACGCTTAGGATAACCAGACTATGAGATCTCTTACTTCTAGAGATATAATCCACGCCTTGGATTATCTAGGCTTTCCCTTTTGCATCACGATATTCCGTAATGTGAGTATTTCACATGGAGCAGGGATCTCATTAAATACTAAGATTTTCTCGACTCTGATCTTGACACTCTGCAGTTACGGTTTACCGAATGAAAAACTATCATTCTAACCGAGCGTGGACACGCATTTTCAGTAGTCTTGATCGTCGAGGAGCTCAGAAAATATCTCTCCTAAAAAGGATGTGCAAATCCCATCTTGACTATTTGCAATTTGAGCACATGGCTTCCGCTGCACCTAGACAAGCCCCTTATGATCACCCTGTTACGGTGTGACGTTAGAACATGCTAAAGTACAGAAGTTACCATGCCCCAAACCAAATATCTCAGGTCTAAGGACAACCTATCAAGTTTACTTATGTTAATGCTCCATGAAGTAAACTCGATGCGGATTACCCCAATATCCGTCCCCTGATAGATATCTATGAATATTTGGTCACAACCTTGTGCTTTTATTCATTCTCGAATAAATCATCAAATATCCATAATAGCGTTATCTCCCTAATGTAGCTCCACTACATTAAGTAGCTACGGGCATTTAGATAATTCATCACTTGACTTGTCATGGATAGGTTAAACATGCTAAAAATGGACAACTAGGAAACATTATGCAAATACCTCCTATTTCAATCCCATGAAATGTAAATACATAATAATAGAGTTTCAAGTTACATCCATAGTAATAATCAAAAAACTTGAACTAGCTGCTATGTTCTAAGTACTGCATTCCTATAGAACTCGCATGCCTCTCATGCTTAGCCCTAACTAGCGGCTTCGTCAACGGGTCAGCAACGTTGTCGTCCGTCGGTATCTTTTGCAATCTAATATCATATCTTCCAATGATTTCTCGGATGAGGTGATATTTCCTGAGTACGTGCCTAGTCCCCTGATGATCTCTAGGCTCTTTAGCTTGCGCCACAGCCCCTGAGTTGTCACAGAATATATCGATCGGTCTAGAGATACTGGCAACAACTCTAAGATCCGAGATAAAATTCTTCAGCCAGACAGCTTCCTTTGCCGCATCACTTGCCGCAATATACTCTGCTTCTGTAGTGGAATCTGCTATTGTATCTTGCTTCTGACTTTTCCAAGATATGGCTCTTCCGTTTAGGGTAAAGACAAAACTTTACTGCGACCTAAAGTCGTCCCTGTCTGTCTAGAAACTAGCATCAGTGTAACTAGTTACACTGAGCTCATCCATCGAACCTCCATACACTAGGAATATGTCTTTCGTCCTTCTCAGGTACTTGAGAATATTCTTGACAGCTACCCAATGAGCTTCACCAGGATTTTGCTGATATCTACTCATGACACTGATAGAATAGGCAACATCGGGTCTAGTACATAGCATGGCATACATGATTGAACCAACTACCGAGGCATATGGTATCAATTTCATCTTGTCCTGATCTTGACTAGACACAGGACACTGAGCCTTGCTCAAAATCGCGCCAGATTGCATAAGAATAAATCCTTTCTTGGATCCATCCATCTTGACTCTTTTCACGACTTTGTCAATGTACGTACTTTGACTAAGTCCGATAAGCCGCTTAGATCTATTCCTATAGATCTTTATACCCAGTATATAAGCAGCTTCTCCCAACTCTTTCATCTGTAAAACATTTACCTAACCAGGATTTTACTCCTTGTAACACTGGTATACTGTTTCCTATTAATAGTATGTCATCTACAAACAAGACTAGGAAGGTTACCGCGCTCCCACTAAATTTAGTGTAAACACATGACTCGAACTCACTTTTGGTAAAACCAAACTCTTTGATGCGCTCATCAAAGTGTAACTTACAGCTTCTATATGCTTTCTTTAGTCCATATATGGATTTAAGCAACTTGCATACTTTATTAGGGTTCTTTGGATCCGAAAAACCATCCGGTTGTTTCATGTATACATCCTCTGTCAGTTTCCCGTTAAGGAAAGCGGTTTTGACATCCATCTGCCATATCTCATAGTCAAAATATGCTGATATGGCCATAAGAATCCTAATAGTTTTAAGCATTGCTACCGGGGAAAAAGTTTCATCATAGTCAACGCCATGAGTTTGCATGAAACCTTTTGCCACTAGCCTTGCTTTAAAAGTATGCACCTTTCCATCCATGTCTGTCTTCTTTTTGAAGACCCATTTGCACCCAGCAGCTTTACTGTGTTGAGGCAAATCTACTAACTCCCAAACTTGGTTGTCATACATGGATTGCATCTCTGCCTTCATGGCTTCTAGCCATTTCTCAGATTCTAAACCTGAGGCAACATCTTGGTAGGTGGTGGGTTCTAAAAGATCCCCTTCGTCTTGACCAACTAGGAATCCTGGATACCTATCTGGCTCATGACGAGGCCTACTAGACCTACGAAGGTCTTGTGTTTCAACTTCTTCCTCAACCACAGACTCGGGTTGGGATTCAACAATTCTTTGTTGAACCACGGGTTCAATTATCTGTGGTGGTGTTATCTCCTCCTCTTCAATTTCTTGAAGCTCTATTTCTTTTCTTGGAGTTTCTGAGTTGATAAATTTCTCCTCCAAGAACACCCCTTTACGAGCAACAAAGACTTTGTTCTTATCTGTGTGATAGAAATAGTATCCCATGGTTTCCTTGGGATAACCCACAAAGATACACTTATCTGATTTGGGATTGAGTTTATCTGTGAATGTTCGCTTAACATACACTTCACATCCCCAAACCTTGAGAAAAGACAATTTGGGCTTTTTCCCCGTCCATATCTCGAACGGTGTCTTTTCAACCGATTTGGTCGGAACCCTGTTCAGCATGAACGCCGCTGTCTCGAGTGCGTACCCCCAAAACAACAATTGCAGTGAACTTCGACTCATCATTGATCGTACCATGTCAAGCAGTGTACGATTTCTCCTTTCTGATACACCATTCATCTGAGTTGTATACGGAGGTGTGAGTTGTGAAACAATCCCACATTCCTTCAAATGATCGTCGAATTCCTGACTCAGATATTCCCCACCTCGATCCGACCGAAGCGACTTTATCTTCTTGTCCAGCTGATTTTTTACCTCATTCTGAAACTGTTTGAACTTGTCAAAACTTTCATATTTAAGTCTCATGAGGTAGACATAACCGAACCTACTGAAGTCGTCAGTAAAGGTTATGAAATACTGGTATCCTCCTCTAGCTTCTGGAGTAAAGGGTCCACACACATCTATATGTATAATTACTAATAACTCACTAGCCCTTTCATTTTCACTGTTGAAAGGCTGCTTTGTCATTTTACCAGACAAACAAGATTCGCAAATATCATATGACTCTAAGTCTTAATAGTTCTTGCTCTCTCTTCCACGCAGTTTCAATCATGTCATCTAAATTCTGACATTTAGCAGTAGCCAGAATCTCCCGAATATCATCTCTCATAATAGAGATGTACCTCTACATTTTCATTTATTCGGTTGCAACATACTCTAGACAGAAATGTGACATTACCATGAATTTCTTTGTCATGTCATCTACTGATTCTGTAGTTTGCTTTGTTCGGGTTTCATGAACACAACGGAAGCAAAGGTATAACATAAATAGCATAATGGACAAGCATATAAAGCATAAACAACAAGAAACCCCAAATATGGACCAAGATCTATCACTACAGACATGCAACATGTAAAGAGGAACAAAGAAGAAGATGTATACCCTCTTTGAACTTCTGGACTGTTGAGGTGAATGAGCCAATGACAAGGAATCAAACAAACTCCTCTCTACCGAAGTCCACACAGGGTACACGCCAATATCCAAGTACTAGCAAGCTTGGGAGGTCTTCTAAGCCTAGCCCACCTCAAGAACAACCTCTAGTCACCAAGTTCATGGCCTCCTTGATCTTGACACTCAAGAACATTCTAATAGTACTCACTAAGTGTTTGTAAGTGTATCTTGGCAAAAGGTTGAACCAAAGACAAATAAGGGTGTTTATAAGCCTCAAGTGCCCTTTAGATACCCACATGAACGACCAAGAGGTTCTCCCAAAGAAGCACATGCATTAGTGGTTGAAGGAGGTGGAAAACACAATGATGCATGCAGTCTGACACGCGATTGCTGCACGATCCCATAAGGAATCATGTCGTGACCGCCATAGAAGATCACTCTACGATCCCACAAGGAATCGAGGCGCGATCTCATCCTGCACCCCAACGTTTTTCCAATTTGACACTTTCACTCCCTCCACTTAGTAGGCTGTCAAGATTGATCCCCGGTGTGTGACCCAATAGGCCCATACATCAACGACAATGATTCTAATGGCGTACGTGCGTCAGTGGGAATACTCCAACAAACTCCCACTTGCACATGACACACCGTACCCATAAACCACAGACAAACAACAGCCTCTAGTATGACATCTCTGCCCACAAGTCAGTATGAGTATTGTCATTTTGAACAAAAGCCAAGTTCAAACAGGTACGAAGTGGCCCTATAGATAAGTGATCAAACATCCCCTTGTTCACGATATGCGTGAGAACTCGAGACATGGTTAAATGTCAATCTCTAGATCGTTCACGATTATGTTTCTCGATCTTGATTGATGGTGACCTAAAATCAGATTGTAATCGATCAAATATCATTACAATCATGAGCATGGCCATGCTTTTTACGCCAGCGCTCAATCATTGAGGGGCTCATGGATATCTCTTTAAGACTAGAGGAACAAATCCCTTTAACTACATTGCTCCGCCGCATATACCATACTTTACCTAAACGCTTCCTTTATAACAACCAGTTACGAACTGCGTTTGAAAGCAATCAAAGCAAAGCAGGTCTATGTTGGGTTTCGTTGGCCATCTTACCCGCACGGCGGAAGCGTAAAAAACAGATTTCCTGGTATAAAAACCAGATGCCATCAAGACCCACTAATGGTGGAACTCTACATAAAGATAAAGCAACCAAATAAAAGAGATGGGATAGGAAATATACCATGCTCCAGCTTCTGATTTCTTCATGTTGGGATGAACTCTAAGTCACAAGAGAGCAACTCTCTATTGATAGTCCACACCAAGTTTGTTCGATCCCCCAATGCTAGTAAGCCAAGTTATGATCTTCAAGACTTGAAATCATTCCTTGGTAAAACTCACAACTTCCAGAAATCATCAAGAACACTTATGATTTCTGGACTCACTCAAGAACACCCAAGAACTCTCTTGAAGAGAGTATGCAAGTCTTAGAGATAAGAAAAAGCCTTGCTTCATTTCCTGGTCAAGTATTCAACCTCTCATCACCCTTAGACTCATATGCATTATAACATGCCTGATAGCAAAGCCATAAGTCGTCCATAATGATTACTAGGTGACCCAATACTTGTTCATTAAGTTAAGCAAAGAACAACAAAGTCAAGATTCTGTCAGATAGATTACGCGCCGCGTAATCCTATACCTTACGCGTCGCGTAATCCTTTTTCCAGATTTCAGTTTCTCTCATTTGCGTTGTGTGCTGTCGGGATCAATCCTTGGAGTGTGACCCAATAGGCTCATGTATTATCAGTAGAGTTACTAATCTACGTGTGTCAGTGGGCATATTATCCAACAGACTCCCACTTGTACATGACACATCGTATCAAGAAATAACACAGACAGAGAGCGGCCTCTAGCAAGACATCCCTGCCCCCAAGTCAACGCGAGTTATGTCATCCCAAGACAAGTACCAAATCACAACCCTATATGTTTGATATGGCCCTATAGATAAGCGATCAATCATCCTTTTGTTCGCGATATCCTTGTGAACACGAGACATGGTTAAATGTCAATCTCCAGATCGTTCACGATTATGTTTCTCGATTTCGATTGATGGTGACCCAAAATCTAGTTGCAATCGATCAAACATCATCGCAACACGAGCACGGCTGTGCATTTTACGTCAGCTCTCAATCACCGAGGGGCCCATGGATATCTCTCTAAAACTAGAGGAACAAATCCCTTTGACTACATTGCTCCGCCACATACCCCATACTTTACCTAAAAGCTCCCTTTATAACATCCATTCACGAATGGCGTTAGAGAGCAATCAAAGCAAAGTAGGTTCATGCTTTGGAACACATGTATCTCTAGTCTCAGGACGAAATGATATTATCTTTTTGAGTTACTCATAACAGAAACCATGAAGTAAGCTCAGGTGTGGGTCGTCCAATCACTTGACCATTGCAAGTACAGGCGAAGTGTTGCGTCTCTTTACCCAATCCATTGTTGGATAGCGACCAACCACTTCCCTCAGTCTTAATTCAAACTTCCTCCCCTTGAAGAATGATCGACTGTGGACATTTAGAATGCAAAATCATTCTGGGAAGTGATTAAACATGCTAAGACGGAACACAGTAAAGATTCATGAAAATACCAGCCCATGGCAAATTATTAAATCACATTTAATAATCGGTATAGTATGATATACAATACTGCTTAATGTTCCCAAAAATTAGTATATCAATATATAACTAAAATAAACTTAAGTCAAGTCCTTCTGCAAAAGAATTTGCATGAGGTGCTGATATGACAACCATCATCAGCCTACGACTTAAGCTTTGTAAACGGATCTGCCATAATGCTATCCGTTTGTACTCTCATAATGACCATACCTCCAGTCACAACCAAACCAATCATAAAGTGTTTGTTGATGAGACTATGGTCCTTTGTCCAAGTCTTAATACCTTCATTGCTTCAGAAGGACACAATAAGGTAAATGATACTAAGGACAATGGTTCTTGTGCAAAAGCTATTATACCCTCATTATCTCAGAAAATAGGGTCATCAATGCTTTCAAAACCATTCTTAATAACAACTACACATAAAATAGGATCATGTACTCCGATATAAATCGGCAGATATCCTGTATAGAAATTAGCACTGGAGTAATAATTTACTCTAAGCTTTATCTTTCTATAAATTTACCAAGAAGATATCTCAATATTTCTTGTACTCCATAATCAATATTATATATATAATAATCATTATGGACGAATAACTCCTGAACTAAGCTTTTGAACCAAGCATAGTCGGGACATTTTCTCCAATACATTGTATGTACCAGGCATACAAGTATATGATTATAACAAAGCTCCCACTAGCCCTGACATTCATTCAGGTTTAATCCTTGCTTTTGAAAAATCACATATATGATTTTCATATCAAAGAAAAGGTTCCAACCCTGAGATGTTTATTTAAGTCTATCAATAGACTTCCATAATTTGAAGACTTTACAAGAACACTTGTGCTCTCAGACTTCACAAGGATGCTTGTGCTTGTAGACTTTACAAGGATACTCTTGATGTAAGCGACCTCCGGATAATGTTTTAAGCACTTCCTCATAAAATTTCCTGTTAAGGAATGGAGTCCTTATATCAATTTATTATAGCCATAAAAGGCAGTGATATTTTATGAGTATCTGCATAAACTTCAACATAACCATTGGGATAAAGTTTCAAGATGATATCATCCTCATGATCAATCATCGAGAACACTTTTCTCATCCATGTGATATTTGAAGTTGTCTACAAAACTACTTTTGACATAGCCACTGAAAGAAAGTCTCTCTAGATGATACGTTCCACTTGGTTAATCATCAAGAACACCTTTCCAATCAGTCGGTATTCAAAATGGTCTACAAATTTACTCTTCGACATTACCACTAAGAGAAAATTTTTAGATGATACCTCCCTCATGGTCAATCATCGTGAATATATTTCTATTAGTCGGTATTCAAAGTTGTAAACAAATACATGTTGGTTTCTTTCAATAAAGAACCATATACACTTTACGGGTTTCCACCCCGGTATAGGATAAAAACAAGTTTCAAACTTGAATATCCTCCATGGATATCTCATATTCATTGTCTCTTTTCTTTTAACAGACTCTAGGCCCACTATGCTTCCAGTAGTTTGATGACTTATCATCAAGTCGTCTTCCTTAGATACAATAAACTATATCTTTCTTGTCTTATGACGACATATACCAGTCTAAGAGGAAATGACTATATGTCAGGTTCTCTAGCATTCTCATGCTGAATTTTAATCATTTCTGATTATGTGCTAGTGCCAACATCAGGTTATTCCATTCAAGGTCTACTTTTACTTCTACATGCATCCATGGATAATAGTTTTACTGTAAAGAAACATTTTCAAAAACACTTTGTTATTATAAAGTTTTGAAAAACAAATATCCCATGGTCTTAGAAGATTACATAATGGAGTAAAACCTCTAGATCCTAGATTACTTCACCTCACGTGCAAAACGCAGGTTTAGACAATCCAGACTTCAAGATGGACAAGCAAAGACACTCTTTCTAGTCTCATCCTCTAAGGTGTAGTCTTAACCATCTTTGTTGGTTTAAGATTAAGAACATAGCCTGCCACTACTTTAGTATACTCCAACAATTGAGTACTAAAGTGTAACATATCAATTACCAGACCATATCAAGAATGTCCCGTTCCTCCATTATATGACCTATTTGTCAGGATCGGATATTGCTTAATACCAAATAACAAGAATTATCTTTTAAATTAAAGTTGTTAAAAAGACAATCTATAGTTTTGATCACAATCAATTAAGAAGTTGCGGAATCACACTTAATTGATCTTAAAGGTTTTCAACACAAAAACAATTCAATCAATAAACACAAAATACTGCCAAACAAAGATGTTTATTAATAATCAACAACGATTACAATATTCATCTACACCTCCAATCTAACTTCTTATGTTAGACGAAGAACACAATTTGTTCTTAGGTTTCAAAAGAAACTTAGAGGCTAAAACACTTTCTGAAAGTAAATAACAATACGAATGAATGCAAATCAATACGAACAAGAGATCTATATCTTTTGTAACAATATTCTAATCGAGTATTTATAGACTATTGATCCTTCTTGATAAGTTGACAGTTAGGTAATCTTCTATCTTCTGAGATAATCTTGATAATCTTCGACTTTAATAAAGATATACTTCAAATCCACAAAGATCGCATTTTCCATTAATAGCTCAACTGAAACTGTTTGTTGAATGAAACAGTTCTGGTCTTCTTCTAACAGTCTTCTCTTCAAGGTCTTCTAACAGTTGTAAACACTTGAACTAACAGTTCTGAACTTTGTACTAACAGTTGTAATGCTCACAGCAATTGTTAGTCACAACTGTTTTCATACTTCACTTAACAATTTTCAACTGTTTTCACAAATTTCCTCCAACAGTTTTACCTTTGCATGTCCAACAGTTTCCATTACTTAGCAAATTTCCCAACAATCTCCCCCTAACTTAAAGTATTGACCAATACATTTAAGTTGTTTGTTTTAAGGGTTCAACCATAGAAAAATTAACATAAGCAAAGAAAATATTAACATTAATTATGCAAAGTCAAACTGTTACAATCAAAATATAAAAAGAAAAATTACTTTTTACTTGATTCTATGAGCTCCAACCTTTCCTTCACCCTCTTCATCAGATCTTCCTTCATGTTAGCAGGGCCATAGAACTTTGCTTTCAACATATACATAAGCTTTATTTTACCATGTTCAATAAACTCAAAATCAAACCAATGAGATTTTCCCTTTCCCATTACCATATGATAAACTCTTGATTTGTCATATACCTTCATATAAATTATTGGGAAGGTTTCATCAATTATCGTCATGGGCATTATTCCCAGTGGATTGCATATACTTGTTAAATGCCTCATCAAAACTCTGATTTCAATCTCAGCAGCTTCCCCATAGTGACTAGTTCCATATTCATACATCTCTTGTATATCTCTTCTAGTCACATTCTCCATTAGATTATTGAAGCTAGCATAGCTTTCTATTGGCTCTACTTCTCTTACAATGGTCATCCCTTTCTTCCCAGTTTCAATCCTCAAAAATTCAAATCTCCACTCAGTAATGTGGGATTTTTGGCCTAGATGCTCTGCCACAAGTTTATCTATTCTTTCTTCCACATCCACCCTGAGTCTGTCTTGTAGGATTGTTTGAACCATACCAGCTTTAGTTTGAACTATTTGGGATTGTTGAGACAGTTGAGGTTGAGCAGTTTGCTTTTTCTTTTTAGCTGCTGGCTTGGGAGATGGAACTGTTTTTTTCCTCACAACTCGTTTTCTTTTGACTCCCTTACCAGCTTTCTTTTCCTTTTCTTCTTCATCTATTTCAGCAGTAAATTTGTCAGCAAGCTGTTGAGCCAATTCAAGATCTTTCTGTTCTTGTTGCTTAAGCTTAGCATCCAGCCTTTGTGCTAATTCAAGATCATGCTCTTCTTGTTGTTCTTTGGTGAGCTTTAGCTTAGGAATATCAACTACAATCTCCTTTCCCTTACCTAGCACAGGGGGCCTCTTTTCATCTTTCTTTCCTTCAATAATTGCAATGCCTTTAAACCCTGGCTTAGGTGCAGTGGTTCCGGTTTTGAGACTTTGCCAACCAACCACCCATCATCTATCTTTTGAGCCATCTTGAATGTGCTAATGTTAAGAGTTTGAGCACCTATTACAATCAGATGATTTTGCTTAACCTTTGACCATGCTTTGAAAACCTCAGTTGTTGGATAGTCTCCTGTCATAATCATCTTGTTTATCAACACCCTATCCACTGCTGACAACCTTTCTTCTTCTTCAACTGGTTAAACACTTGCAGCTGTTTGTTGAACTGGAGCAACTGTTGGTTCTGAAGTTGCAACTGTTTGTGTATCTGGTTCAACTGTTAGTTCAGTCTGCACAACTATTTCAGCAACTGTTGGTTAAATCACTACTGGCTTAAAAGATTTCTCCCCCATTTTGATTGGAACTGTTTGAGAAGGGGTTCTGGCACTTGTTGTGGACTTTTTGAGCATTTGATCATGGACTTGAAGGACATCAGTAGTCTTCTTCAAAGTATCTGACAGAAACTTGATCTGTTTGTCTGGCTTGATGATTAATTCATTATGTTTGGCCAGAAGCTTGTCTTGTAGAAAGTTCCTCTTCTTGAGATAGAGGAATGCAGCAAAGAATGGTACAAGTTCCGGATTCGTCAATGCTTTAAGTTTCATACTAGCCTCAATGTCAGAGAGTGTTGACCCTGTAAACATATCACTGGCAGAAATAACTGGTGTGTCACTCCTTGAACTTCCCTCACCAATACCCCTTGTTTCTTGGTACTGGGATTTCCAGAAGCTGTTTGACCAGCCTCTGTTGCCGTGGTTGAGGTCTTAGTAATGTTAACACTGGCCTGCTCATCCCTTGCGGATGAAACAGTAGCATCAGCCTCAAGAACCACATGATCACCCTCTAGTGGAGTGATCACCTCCTCATTGTACCTGTGAGACAGTATTGGGGTTTCCCTTTGGATATTTTGCACAGGTGAATGAACCTGTGCAGGGTTAACAGTTTGGGGATTGGAGACAATGGTGGAAGGAGCACCAACAGTTCTCTTTTTCTTTTGAAACGTTATGAGTGGGGGGGCTTTTGTTGTAGCTTGAGACAAAGTAGCAGAGGGGAATGTTTGAGTATCATGAGCTGTAGGTTCTAGAGTTGGAGGTGTAGCAATAAGTGGGGCTTCATGCTCAACTCTATCAGCTCTGTTTCTTGAAAGAAACTCCACCATTTCAGAGAGTGGTGGAGTTATAGCACCAGAGAAGTTTTTGCCATTAATTAGCAACTTGATCAATGTGGAGGCCACATGAGCAGAGGGAATTATGACCCTCTTGTGTTTTTGAAGATTCGGCAACAAAGAGTTTAGCAAAACTTGCACAAATCTGGGGTACATCAAAAAGAGACCATATTTGGTCCCGAGATGCTTTACCATGCCGTTAAAGATTAGTTTTGAAAAATTGAAGCAACGATTGTTGGCCAGACAGATCAAGGCCAAGGCAATGCTGCTTCCAAACTCATTCCACCCCGTTCTTTTGGGACTGATACACTGCTGGAGAGTATGAATCAGATACTTCCAGTGTGAGCAAAATTGTCCCTTATAGAAGGTACCCTGTCCCCTAGGGCCCTCATACCCAAGTTTTACCAACTCATCATGCAAAAATTCTAGTGAGACAGAATCAGAATACTCACCATTGCTATCACTGAGTTGAAGATGTTGGCGTATGGTATCCTCAGAGATTGAAACAGCCAGACCATCAACCTTTGAATCAATCCATTGCACTCCATCAGCTTCCCGGAGTGTAGCATGTTTCCAAAAATGGTCGATATGAGAAGTGTAGATGGTTGGATTTATGGTGAGATCAGTGTGGAGAGTTGACATCGAGAGATAGTCAATCATGTCATGAAAAGCATTGAGATCAGCGGGTTTCGAAAGGAAGGCAAGCATGTTGTGTTCTTTGACAAACGGAAGGGGAGCCATTGCGATTTGAGAGCAAAATTCTAGGGTTTTAGCGTTTGATCGAAGTTCAGTAAGCGTAAATGAAACTGTGAGGAGGGAATGGCTTATATATGTTTCGAATATTAAATGCAATTCAAACGTCCTCAGAGGTTCTGCAAAGACTAAAATACCCTTTGAACAAAACCAACAGTTGAAGGAAATAACGAGCTAATAGTTGAGAACTGTTTTTGTAATAAACGTCAACTGTTATTGGCATGAAGTACTCCCCCTTAAATGAACATTCCGTTTGTCTAACAGTTGTGAACACCATGTACTAACAGTTGAAAACTGTTAATTGTATCACATACAGCTGAGCCCTGAACATACTCAAACAGTTGTTAGACAATAAAACTAACAGTTGCAAACTGTTAGTGAGAAAACATAGATAAACAAACAACTGTTATTCCATGTTAATCATTCCAATATTAGAGATCAAAAAGTTAAACATGCTCACATCAAAGGCTTTAGTGAACAGATCAACTAACTGATCATCAGTATGGACTTTCATAACATAGATTAACCTTTTCTCATTGCAATCTCGAATGAAGTGAAACCTGATCTCAATGTGCTTTGTTTTAGAATGCTTCACTGGATTATTGACAATGCTAATAGAACTTGTTTTGTCAACATAAATAGGTGTATTCATGAAAGACATACCATAATCCAGAAGCTGATTCTGGATCCACAACACTTGTGAACAGCAGCTTGATGCAGCAATATATTCAGCCTCAGCTGTTGAAGTTGAAACTGTTGTTTGTTTCTTGCACTGCCATGAAACCAACCTTGAGCCAAAGAATTGGCATCCTCCAGAGGTTGATTTTCTGTCCACATTAGCTCCACCATAGTCACTATCAGAGTATGCCACCAAATCAAAAGGTGAATCCTTAGGATACCAAAGACCCAGTTTTGGTTGGCTTTTGAGATATCTAAAGATTCTCTTTACAGCAAACAGGTGTGACATCTTTGGACTGCATTGAAACCTGGCACAAACACACACAGCAAACATAGTCTAGAAGCAGTTAAGTACATTAAAGAACCTATCATAGACCTGTACAAATGTATGTCTACTTCCTCCCCCTCAGAATTTGCTCCCAACAGTTTGTGTGTTTCCATTAGAGTGCTTGACAACTTTACATCTTGATAGCCAAACTTGTCCAAAATGTCTTTGACATACTTATATTGAGTGAGGAATATACCAGTTGGCTTCTGCTTCACTTGTAATCCCAAGAAAAATGTGAGTTCTCCCATGGAACTCATCTGAAATCTCTTATGCATGATGACTTCAAACTCCTTGCATAGGCTGTCATCAGTGGATCCAAAGATTATATCATCAACATAGATTTGAAAAAGCAAAATCTCTGTTTTAACAATCTTTGTAAACAATGTCTTGTCAATGGTGCCTCTTTTAAAACCATTTTCAAGCAGATAAGATGATAATGTCTCATACCAAGCTCTAGGAGCCTGATGCAATCCATACAATGCTTTATCCAACCTATATACCCTGTCAGGATACTTTGAGTCTTCAAAACCAGGTGGTTGACACACATATACCTCCTCATCAATAGATCCATAGAGAAAAGCTGACTTGACATCCATTTGATACACCTTAAATCCTTTATATCTTGCAAAGGCAAGGAACAGTCTGATTGCTTCTATCCTTGCCACAGGTGCAAAGACATCATCATAGTCTATTCCTTCCTCTTGTGTATAACCCTGTGCAACATGTCTAGCCTTGTTCTTGATTACAATCTCTCTCTCATCCTTCTTATTTCTGAACACCCACTTGGTGTCAATAGCTCTTTTGCCTCTTGGAAGTTCAACTAACTTCCAAACTTGCTGAATTTGAAACTGTAAGAGCTCTTCTTGCATTGCTTCCACCCATGAAGGGTCTTTTAAAGCCTCTACTGCTTTCTTTGGTTCTATCTGAGATAGAAAGCAGGCATTCACATCAAACTGTTCAAGATCCACATCACTATTTTCATTCTGCAGCATAGCTGTTGTTCTAACAGGAGTGGTTGGATCACCAATGATCTGCTCTATTGGATGATTCTGGTGAATTCTTGATGTAGGGATGTTTTCTTCAGTCAGTACATTCCCTAAATTTGACAAATCAATCTCAGATTCACTATCATTCCCAGAAGAGTTGCATCCCTGATCTGCAACTGTTTGATGTTCAGAATCAGTGTGTTGTTGAGGAACATGAGATTCCATGTCCTTTGAAGGTTCAACATCATCATTCATTGGACTAACAGCATTTTGAATCAAAGGAATCACTACAAAGTCTTCAGTGGCTTTGTTTTCAACAACAGTTGTTGGATTTGAGCTAACAGTTTCAGAACTGTTTGAGACAGTTTGTGGATTTGCACTAACAGCTGTAGGAACACCTGCAACTGTTTCTGTAGAATACTCAAAAGAAAGAGATTTAGACAATGCATCAATATCAAATAACCAATCAGGACCATTACCTGCAATATTGATCCTATTCTCATTGAAGGAGACATTCATACTCTCTTCTATGATCCTAGTGACATTGTTAAAAACTCTGTATGCTTTACTCTGAGTGGAATATCCTACAAAGAATCCTTCTTCTGCTTTACTCTCAAATTTGCCTAATTGTGATTTGGTATTCAGGATAGTGCATGGACAACCAAATGGTTTGAAGAAGTTGATCAAAGGTTTTCGTTTAAGGAATAACTCATAAGGAGTTTTCCCTTTGGACTTGACTATTTGTACTCTATTCTGAACATAGCAGGCAGTGTTCACTGCTTCTGCCCAGAAAGTCATTGGGAGCCTAGAATCAGCTAACATGAAACTAGCAGCCTCTATCAAAGTCCTATTCCTTCTCTCAGCCACTCCATTCTGTTGAGGAGTCCTAGGTGCACTAAACTGTCTTGTAATTCCTTTTTCTTCACAAAAGCTGTTTAACTCATAGTTCTTAAACTCAGAACCATTATCAGATCTAATGACTTTCACCTTCAAATCAGATTGATTCTCAATTCTAAGAATAAGAGACTTAACTAACTCAGCAGTTTCATCTTTAGTTCTAAGAAATTGAACCCAAGTAAATCTGGTGAAGTCATCAACTATGACTAAACAGTAAGCTTTCTTCCCTATACTAACCACAGATGTAGGACCAAAAATATCCATATGCAACAGTTGTAAAGGAGTAGTAATGGAAGAAACTTCTTTGGGCTTATAAGAAGTTTTGTGTTGTTTGCCTTTGAGACAGGCTACACAATGATCATCACATGAGAATTCTTTTTGGGGCAAACCTCTTACCAGATTGTTTTTAGCTAACAGATTCATGGTTTTAAAGTTCATGTGACACATCCTTCTATGCCAAATAGCAGACTCATCATGAGATGCCTTTGAGAGTAAACAACTTAATACATTCTGTTTAGCAATCTTTTGTGTATCCAGACAGTATACATTATCCTTTCTAGGTGTTCTTAAAAGAACATCTTTTTCATCCAGTTTAAAATCTTTTGACAGGATAATGCATTCAGTGTCTGTAAAGAAGACTTTGTTTCCATTGTCACAGATTTGAGAGGCACTTAACAGATTGTATTTAAGTTGTTCAACAAAGAAAACATCATTAAAAGTAAGTATACCTGCCTCCACAACTCCTTTACCTGTGATTCTTACTCCCTTAGCATTTCCTCCAAATGCTACATATCCTCCATTGATTCTTCTGAAATCCTTCAAACAGTGTGGATTGCCAGTCATGTGCCTTGATCATCCACTATCCACAAGCCAAATTGATCCATGATCGGCCTTATGAATGCTCTGCACAAATAAAAATCAGTTAGCAGCAGGAAGTACCCAGGTCATACAGGTCTTGGGTACACCATTCAAATCATAATACTTAAACAGAGTTTGATTCTTCTTGATTTCATCCAAATTAGACTTCTTTACTTTATGTGAAGGGTATTTGGTGAGAACATGTGGTTCCCAACTGTTGTGATTAACAGTTGAGACTTTTGAACAAACAGTTTTTGAATTTGGTAAAACAGTTGAGTCACTTTGTAAAACAGTTTGATTTTCAGATTGATTTACAGTTTTAACCTCTTCAGAAACTGTTTGTTTCTGCAATTTCACCCAAGCCAGACCAACAGTTTTTGGTTTTGGCTTAACAGTTGAAGAACTGTTAGCTGGTTTTGATTTAACAGCTGTAGAACTGTTAGCCTGTTTTGGCTTAACAGTTGTTGAACTGTTAGCCTGTTTTCTGTGACTTGGTTTCTGGGTGCTATAGATCTGTGGGTTATGATAACAGTTGTGAGACAAGTGATTTTCTCTCCCACATATATAGCACCTTTTGGTTTTCACAATAGGCAAACCAGTTCTTTGTGACCAAAACTGGTTCCTATTTCTTTGATTTCCTCTCACTGGTGCTGAAGGAGGAAACTTCTGAACACCATGCTGTTTGGATGTGCATACAGGCACTTCAGTATGCCTTTTCACATATTTGGATTGAGATTGTGCTTTTGAAGCTTCCTTATTTGGCTTCTCAACTTGAAATTCATCAACCTTCTCTTTTCCTTTGGACTTAACACTAACAGTTGAAATGTTTGGGTTAAAACTGTTAGGGTTCTGTTTGGAACTGTTAGTGTAATGTTGAAGACTGTTTGCAACAGTAGTGGAACTATTTATAGAATAAACTTCTTTGAAAGGTTTTGTTTCACTGGTGAATGGTTTAGTGGAGGCTTTAACAAACATCACGGTTTGTAAAGAGGATTTTGGGGTTGCTATAGGTTCACAACAGATGTGATTTTCAAATGGAATAACCTCTTCCTTCTTCACAACTCCCTCATTCTTGTCATCACTCACTTCATACACAACTCATTCTTCATCACTTTCAAGTTTTGGATCAGCTGACTTCAACTCTGCTTCTAATGGTTCATTGACATACCTATCAGCTACATCAGACATGGGAGTTATGTAATTGTGATTGTATGGAGGTGGGGTCTGTTTGTATCCTAAACCTGTTTTCACCTTATCTCTGATTTGAGATTGTAATAAGGTTTCAAGTTTAAGATTTGTTGCTTTGAACATACTTAAATCTATGTCTACACCTTCCAGCTTCTTGGTTAACTCTTCTACCTTACTTTCTTTCTCACTCAGCTTTTTCTTAAGATTATCAATTTCTTTCTGAAGCTGCTCCTTTTCCCACTTATGATACTTTCTATCATAATCCATTTGCAGTTCATTAGCCTGATAATCTTTGATTTTCTTTTCAAAGCTTTCAATGACAGCACTGGTTTCATACCTTCTCTCCTCCATTTTACTTAGAGCAACACATACCTTTTTGTTGTGCTCTCTAAACCTTTTACCAATGGCTCTATATTCACCTGGACAGAGTTTAGAAGATACCTGTATGTCTTCTGATTCTGGTGAATCCAGTTTGGAGGAGTCAGTCAATGCCATCAATGCTTTGTTGTGAGTGGCTTCCTCTGCTTGATCACTCCAATCAAATCCATGACCTTCTTGTGAAACCAATGCGGATGAAGTTTGGTTTGATCATTGTCCTTGATTCTGGCCTTGTCCACCAGATCTGCATTCCCTTGCAAAGTGACCAAGCTGGTGACATTTGAAGCATCTAACTTTTGACTTGTCAAACCCAGCCTTGCCATCAGCCCTGAAGTTCATGTTCTGCCTTCTAGTTCTTTTGATGAATCTTTTGGCTCTGACAGTTAACATGACCATCTGCCACTTGAGATCCATCTCCTCAAGATCATCTGGATGCACTTGCTCAAGATCCTCATTGGTGAGAGTTGAATGTGCATGACTAGCAAGAAATGCTTCAAGCACTGCATCAGGAGTGTTTACATCTAGTCCAACAACAGAACTAGTACCTGCACAACCATCAATAGAATTAGTTAAAGAATGGTTTGAGTCCATACCTGAGGATGACAGGAGAGCAGCATTGTGGCTAGGGATAACAGACTTTCTTTTTCCCTCTATCTCTCCCTCAAACACAATCAAACTGTTGTAAAGATCATCTAACTCTATATCTTCCAGAGAATGCTTAGTTCTCCATTGTGCATCATAAACTATCCACTCTTCACCTAAGGACCTAAGGAACTTCCTATTGATCTCATCTTGTTCTAGTCTAACCTTTGCACTCTCAAGTTGACTAACCAGCTTATAGAACCTATCAAAGATCTGAGTTATACTCTCATTCTTCCCACTAGTAAAGTTCTCATAAGCCTGTTTCAGAAGATCCCTTTGGTTCCTTTTGGAACTTGCATTCCCTGCAAACCTCTTCTCTAGTGCGTTCCACAGTTCATGAGCATCATCAAACTTCTTGAACTGATGCTGGTATTCGTTGGGAATAGCAATCTGAAGAATGCTAAGAGCTTTCATCTCAATCATCGTCTCTTTCTTTTCAACATCTGTTCTTGGTGGTGATTTCTTCTTTGGTTTTCCTGTTTCATCTAAATCTACAGTAGTAATGGGTCCTTTTCTATGATTTCCCAAATAGCATAGTCCATTAATTGGACATGCTGCTTGATTCTTAGTTTCCACATCTCAAAATCAGTTGGTTTGAGCATGGGAACACGAATGTTTGACCCAGATCCAGTGTTGTCAGAAGATCCACCAGACTCCATTGCAGTATGGTGATTGAAAAACACAATTAAACTTTAGAAAAACTTTAAATAATGAACCACATCAGATTGGTGCAAAAACCTTCAACTGGTGATCAATGGAACCGTAATGATAAGGCTCTGATACCACTTGTCAGGATCGGATATTGCTTAATACCAAATAACAAGAATTATCTTTTAAATTAAAGTTGTTAAAAATACAATCTATAGTTTTGATCACAATCAATTAAGAAGTTGCAGAATCACACTTAATTGATCTTAAAGGTTTTCAACACAAAAACTATTCAATCAATAAACACAAAATACAGCCAAACAAAGATGTTTATTAATAATCAATAACGATTACAATATTCATCTACACCTCCAATCTAACTTCTTATGTTAGACGAAGAACACAATTTGTTCTTAGGTTTCAAAAGAAACTTAGAGGCTAAAACACTTTCTGAAAGTAAATAACAATACGAATGAATGCAAATCAATACGAACAAGAGATCTATATCTTTTGTAACAATATTCTAATCGAGTATTTATAGACTCTTGATCCTCCTTGATAAGTTGACAGTTAGGTAATCTTCTATCTTCTGAGATAATCTTGATAATCTTCGACTTTAATAAAGATATACTTCAAATCCACAAAGATCGCATTTTCCATGAATAGCTCAACTGAAACTGTTTGTTGAATGAAACAGTTCTGGTCTTCTTCTAGCAGTCTTCTCTTCAAGGTCTTCTAACAGTTGTAAACACTTGAACTAACAGTTCTGAACTTTGTACTAACAGTTGTAATGCTCACAGCAACTGTTAGTCACAACTGTTTTCATACTTCACTTAACAGTTTTCAACTGTTTTCACAAATTTCCTCCAACAGTTTTACCTTTGCATGTCCAACAGTTTCCATTACTTAGCAAATTTCCCAACACTATTATACAATCTGTCCTAGATGGAGTGAATTATGTGACAAATCCATAATTCAATTGATGGTAATAGAATTTAGAACAAATTAACTCAATCTACACAGCCTACACAAAGATTAACTCGGCTAAAGCTCGACAATCAACCTTTGTGTAACAGGATTCGAGTATCATATTTCTTTTTCTATTTTTAATCAGGAACTTCGTTATGGTGTGTATTGAACACCTCTAAGGTTTCAAACACATAGTCTATCAACAAATAGAAATATCCATTTCTTCTACCATCATCGGTAAAGATAACAAAGTATTTTGATTTTATACCTTCTGATTTGCTTGAACGGTCTACACGCAGGAGTGTGTACGTAATCCAACAAGCTATCAACCCTATCACATACAAAAGAGAATGATGTATAATTAAATTAACCTAATAAATAAGATTTGTTAGTCAACATTTGACCCATGATCAAACGATTCCAAATTCCTTACCACACGGAGTTTGGTGATACAAATCTTGTTTATATGGTTAAGTCAACTATGTCATAAGGATAACTTATCCAAATTATTCATGATCATGATATTACTTCTTAAGCATAAGCTTAATATAAATGCCTTGACATGTATAAACTTTGAAACAAATACATGGTTCAAAATAATATACATCGTCCAACAAATGGCATAATAGATATAATGTTTCTTGCCACGAAAAATGCAAAACAAATATCTATTGAAGTAATATATTAGCTAGAGGGATAGGCAAGTGTCATACTTCCAATCCTTTCAATAGAAAAAACTATCTTGTTTTTCTATTTGAAGTCCAGCTCTCTATGCCTTATATGCCTACTTCCCTTTTAATACTTATACTTTGCAGGAAATAAATTTGCAACAAATTTAAATATTATAGCTAGCGTTCAAAAACCTATCCTATAGAAGTAGCATTAAAAACAATGGAGTTTAATCATGAATGTACCTTAAGTCAAAAAGCTAAAAGAGTGTTTAACCCATTTAGACAAAATGGTGGCGCTAATATCTAATCTTATCTTGAAGTAGCAAACTACCCCTCATGGAGTCTAATCACCATAGGCGCAATCACATTGCCATTTAACTCCAATATAATGGAAGGCTTGATTAAAAATCAAATATTCCATTAAAGGTCAGTTTCTATTTCATTGATTATTTGTTCCTTAGTAGCCTTATTTGGGAATATATGAAGTAATCTTCATTGGTCATGTTTAGACTTTGCAGTCTCTAATCATACCATGAATCTCTATCAAAGAGTTCTTCATTCGGTCCATGTACGCCTTAATAATAAGGACATAGACAAATTTATTCCCACCTTCTTGCATCCGACAACCAACTTAGGTCTAGACACTTAATCCTCTCTTGTGTCTACGACACGTATTGTGCGTATCTAATGACCTAGTTCGCATTGGTAGCAAGTGGCTTTAAAAGGTTTTCTCAATAATGTACAACTTTATCTCAACCAATAATGTTAGACAATTAAGTTTACATGTATGAGTTTATCCTTTATTAGGAACCGACGGAGTATTAATTTTGATGTGGTGTTTTTGAATAGGTATTTTTGAAGAAGTGTTTGTGAAAATGGGTGTTAAAGAAGCAGGAGGTATGCCGTTATCATCACAGTTATCGTATGCTATTTCTGGTGTCTGATCGACTGAACTATCTTCAAATGGTGAGGAAAGCAACTCATCCCAGTTTTCTGAAGAAGCAGTATTTTGATCTAAGTGTCTTGACTGAAGATCTAACTCATCAAAAGTGACATCCATTGTCTCAAAGATTGTTTTGCTTTTGAGATTGAAGACTCTGTATGCCTTTGAAATGCTGGAGTACCCAAGAAATATTCCTTCATCAGCCTTGGGAGCAAATTTACTTGGATGATCTTTACTATTCAGAATGAAACAAGTACTGCCAAAGATTCTCAAATGACCAACATTTGGAATTTTGTTGTGCAGCAATTCATAAGGAGTTTTCAAGAGCCTTTTGACTACCAGAGATCTGTTTTGAATATAACATGCTGTATTGATGGCCTCAGCCCAGAAACGTAATGATATCTTTGCTTCAGCAAGCATAGTCCGTGCAACTTCGATTAGTGTACGATTCTTCCTTTCAGCAACTCCATTCTGTTGAGGTGTGTATGCAGTTGAAAAATTCTGAATGATTCCATTTTCTTCACAAAAGTCTTCAAGAGTTCTATTTCTAAATTCAGTACCATGATCACTTCTTAGCTGCTTAACATGAGTATCGTACTGATGATTCATTCTGATGATAAAGCTAATTATGATCTCTGCTGTTTCACTCTTTTTAGACAGAAAGAATACCCAAGTGAAACGTGTATATTCATCCACGATCACAAGAGTGTATTTCTTACCACTGAGACTTGGAGTGCTGACTGGACCAAAAAGATCCATGTGAAGCAGTTGAAATGCTTGATTGATCTGATCACAGTACTTTGATTTGTGAACAGAATTCTTTTGCTTTCCTTTTTCACAAGCATGACAAACTTTGTCTTTCACATAATTAATCTTAGGCAATCCTTTTGCTAACTGCCCTTGTGCAAGTGTACTCATATTCTTGAAATTCAGATGGGACAATCTTTTATGCCATAACCAATGCAGTTCTTTAACAGACTGAGAAATAAAGCATACGTCTGAGGGAGAAGTGACTGAATTAAAATCAAGAACGTACATATTATCTATTCTCTTGGCTTGAAGGACTTCAGTGCCTTCTTTGTTTCTGATAGAACACTTGTATTTCTTGAAAAGAACTGAATAATCCGCATCACACATCTGGCTTATGCTTATCAGATTATGCTCGAGTCCAGTAACGTGAGCGATATTTTTGATGTGAATAACGCCTTTCTTCAATTGACCGTATGCATCTGTTTTTCCACATTTTCCTCCACCAAATATAACTTTTGGACCATCAACTGGAATAACTTTTGTTAGTAACGATTTGCACCCAGTCATGTGTCGGGAGCATCCACTGTCAAGGTACCAGGTATTATTTCCTTGACTTTCCTGCACAAAGTAACAAAGAGTTAAACCAATTTGTGAACCCACCTGCTGATGGGCTCAGAGGAAGTATTACAAGTAGCAACAGGAGCATTACATAATTTGACTTCATGACCTCTAATACCACATTTGTAATACTTACGTGTACATTTGGTATTCTTATGATGTTTGGCACTATCTTTTTGAGAACTAGATCTCGTTAATTCCTTTAACTGAATCATCATGATCTTCAGTGTTGATTCAAAATTTTGAAATTTGTTCAACCTCTTTGACTTTGGGTTATCATATTGAGTACTCTGTGTTTCAGATCTTTTAAACTTTTGACTGTGTTTTGAATGGTTAGATTCAAGTGAAGTGTCAGCTTTCAGACTTTTAGTGATGATGTGAACTAAAGGAGATCCAGTTTTAACCAAAGCTATGGGTTTAGGTTCAGTGAAATTGGAAAGTTCAGATACAGTAATCAATTCAGATTCAGTGATCACAGACCGTTCAGATTCAGTGGATTTGGAAAAATCTTGCTGAAGATCATTCAGTTTTTCAAAATTATCGGAGGGTAACTGTATATTTCTGATTTCAGAATTTGTCTCCTTATTGAATACAGGAACATTATTGTCTGCCTTAGTGAATCTTTTATAAAGCATATCTGAGTTTTCTATGTTTTCACATGTGAACTCATTTTTTAATACAGGCAGCTTCTTTGATTTTTCCAAACCCAACTCTTTCTCTCTGAATGATTATTTGATGATTGATACTTTCAAAAGAGAGTTTGTTTGGACTAAGCCAGAGATCAATGATGGACTGACGATCTTTGATTTTATCGTTTGTTAAAGAAAGCTTAGTTTTAGCCATTTTTAGTTCATTTGCTAATAATTCTAGATGACATTTCAAGGCACAGGACTCTTGAACAAGAGTATCATTCTCAGTTTCAGTTTTCTGAATTTGGATCTGTTGATCAGAAAAGATTTTCTTGATTTTGTTTTGTTCACTATGAGTAGAAATTAAATCAGACACCAAGTAAGCAAACATATCATTTTTCTCAATTGAATCATAATTCTGAAAGTTTGATACCTTGTACATCATAGAGGAATTCCAGCCTTCAGCTGAACTCAATCGTTCAGCAGTAGCTAGGTCTTTCTTGAACTGGCTTTCAGTAGCCATCAGACATATATCGGGTTTAGCACACCTTGAAAATTCTTCTGCGAACATAGCTTTTTCATATTCTTCATCATCATCAGAAGTATCAGAATCAGTCCAGTTCAATTCTCCAGCTATCATAGCCTTTTATTTCTTCTTTTCAGACGAGCTTTGATTTTTCAGCTTCAGTGCTTTGTACTTGGACTTGTACTTGTCAGCCTTTGACGGATAACCCTTAGTTGGAGTCTTGACAACACAATTTGCAGCAAAGTGGCCAAGCCTACCACACTTGTAACATTCCATTTTAGATTTATCAGCAGCAGATTTGAAGCTTCCTGACCCTGGATTATTGGTTTTAGCCTTGAATTTTAAGAACTTATTGAAGTTCTTCATGATGAAAGCTCGTTCAATCTTGAACTCCGGATGACCCTCTTCATCTGCAGCTTCCCAGTCATTCTCTGTCTCTGTGTCAGAATCATCAGAGGATTGCTAAGTTGACACTTCAGTTTCTGCCACGAGAGCTAAGCTCTTTTTAGCTTATCTCTTCAGCTCCAGTTTCTGAGCTCTAGTTTGCTCATCATTAAGCAAAATACCATACAGCTTCCTCATATCCAGTTTTCTCAGCTTGTTGTTGGTTCTGAGAACTAAACACATAGTATCCCACTCACTGGGAAGAGCATCCAAGAATCTGTTGAAAATCTTAATTTTCTCTCTTTCAACACCAGCTTCTATCATATCATTCAGTAAACAAGTGAATCTGGTGTAGACTTCAGTGAGTGTCTCAGAATCCTAGCACAAAAGCTTTCATACTTTCTGATGACATTTGTCTTCTTGTTTTCTTTTACTTCTTCAGTTCCTTCATATGCTATACACAGAGCATCCCACATATCCTTAGCAGTTTTCAGAGAGGATATTGTGTGATAGACATCATTTGGAAGTGATAGCAATGTTGTTTCGCAGCTTAGCGTCCAAATTTACCTGTCTTCTGTCCTCCTCAGTCCACAGGGTTCTTGGTTTTGGAAGAGATTCCAGTAGTTCACCTTCATCACTCATGAGTGAGATGGTCTTTGGAATGATAGGACCGCTCTCTAGAACAGACAAAGACATGGTATCCAGGTTTTCA
This sequence comes from Pulicaria dysenterica, assembly GCA_947179395.2. Lineage (NCBI taxonomy): Eukaryota > Viridiplantae > Streptophyta > Magnoliopsida > Asterales > Asteraceae > Pulicaria > Pulicaria dysenterica. The sequence goes on from OX359291.1 coordinate 38,091,009, forward strand.
AGATAGAGAAGCATTCTTTCCTTCCAGCTAGAAAAGTTTTCAGAAGAGAACTTTGGTGGTTTACCGGAGGATCCATTGTCATTATAATCAACTTTAGACATCTCGGCAGATCTCAAATTATAGAAGAATTTGAACCTGCTCTGATACCAATTGTTGTTCCCAAAATTATGAATAATACTAACTTAAGGAAATATTAAGTGCGGAAATAGTAATTATAAGAACAGTAAGAAATGTCTAAAGTTTGTTAATATTGATATAACGAACTTTACAGACTAGAATTTAAGAAGAACAGACTTCTTAAATTCAACTAACACTTAAGAACAGACTTGAGAGAATACAGACGCACAAAGCTCTTGCAATATCTGAACAGACAGAATTCGCAAGCACACTCTTCTCTATTAAGAGAAGAGTATTTATACATTTCCCTTATCAATCCTAACCGTTGAACTAGTGACACACGTCACAATCTTGTAGATTGATAAGTAACATATTTCCTCATGCATAACCATCTTGAAAGTGATAGCTGATGACGTCACGGAGGGGACCATCTGCTGAAGATAAACTTCAGTAGTGATAAACTGAAAGTTTCAGAGATGAAACTTTCAGCTCTTTATATGAACCTTATTTGAGACGAGAGGCAAATCTTCAGAAATCTTCTTATGCTGAAATCTTCTTAGAATACTTCAGTACTGATGTAGTGTAAACAAATCAAGTCTAAAACATAAACAACAAGAAACCCCAAGTATAGACCAAGCTCTATCACTATAGAAATACAACATGTAAAAAGGAACAAGGAAGAAGATGTATACCCTCTTTGAACTTCCGGACTTGTTGAGGTGAACGAGCCAATGACAAGGAAGCAAACAAGCGAAGTCCACAGTGGGTACACGCCAATCTCCAAGTGCTAGCAAGCTTGGGAGATCTTCTAAGCCTAGAAACCACCTCAAGAACAGCCTCTAGCCACCAAGTTCCTGGCCTCCTTGATCTTGACACTCAAGAACACACTAATAGTACTCACTAAGTGTTTGTAAGTGTATCGTGGCAAAAGGTTGTAACCAAAGACAAATGAGGGTGCTTTATAAACCTCAAGTGCCCCTTATATACCCACATGACCGGCTAAGAGGTTCTCCTAGGGAAGCACATGCGTTGGTGGTTGAAGGAGGTGGAAAACACATTGATTGCATGAAGTCTGACATACGATCGCGGTGCGATCCCATAAGGAATCGCATCATGACCGCCACAGAAGATCACGCCGCGATCTCATAAGGAATCGAGGCACGATCTCATCCTGCACACCAACTTTTTTTCCAATTTGACACTTTCAGTCCCTCTACTTAGTAGGTTGTCGAGATTGATCCCCGGTGTGTGACCCTAAAGGCCTATACATCATCGGCAGTGATTCTAATGGTGTACGTGCATCAGTGGGCATACTCTAACATGCTTCATAGCTAGAAATTCTTCTGTGATTCTTTTGACTCTTGCCTATGACGTGAACTGTTGAGTAAACAATTCTTTGAGTTCCACCCACGTCATTGCATCAATTCTAGCTTCGCCCTTTCTATGTTCAATGATGGACCACCAATCCTTAGCTACACCCTTGAGAAGATTAGAGGCATACCTCACCTTCTTACTAGGGTGACATCCAGAAGTTTTGAAGGCTCCTTCTACTTTAGTTTACCTACTGCTGATAATTGGATCCATAACGCCTTCAAAGTTTGATGGGTTACTAGCCGAAAATTCTCTATAGGTGCACCCTTGGTTAGGTTCCCCCTAGCTTCGTGCCACAGTTGCCCTTGAAGGGTAGTTACCATGGTCTGGATTACTGTGTCTACTTTCTGCTATATCATACTATCTATACTCTCAGTTATTCTTTAAAAGGTCTGATTAATGATGTAGGGTATGGCTTTTTCCAAAGCTTTACCCAACTCAGTAGATATCATCTCTTTCATCACATATTAGATTGTTCTTCATCAACCTCTTTTACTACAATTTGTGGTCCAGCCCCAGGGTTAGGTATGGGTTGCATAACAGGGGTAATGTGGCGTCTAACTCCCATTGGAGGAGGTATAGAAACATTGGTGTTGATGGCAGTCTCCCCATCATGAGGTTTACTAGTGCCAGCTGCAGGTGCAGTTGCATTTCCACTCCTCCTAGTGTTCACCATTCTTAAACATGTACAATCTAGTATAAAGCAGGATAATTACAAAGGTTCCTACTTTATTAACACTAGTAAAGTATTTAAACACTTAGCATGTTATCTTTCTAATCCCTATTACCTATCACTTGATCCACAAGATGTCTCCTAATCTTGTTAAGACTAAATATGTACAATGTGTTTATTATAGTATGGGCCCTCTACTATTTTAAACACACTATACTTATCCATTCTTGACTTAATCAAATAATATCCCGATTCACAAACTTAGGTATAACTTATCCTTTCTACACATATCAATATAACTTAGTAGCACATAAGGGTAGCATTCATACTTACATTCCATTTAGCATGCCAACTTCACAATTTAAACAATGCATATACTTCAACTTTATTCATAGCTAATCATATATTAGTGCTAACTAGGCTTCACATACTCAAATACATAACTGTTCAATCATACTTCATATGCTCACTAACCTTCCAGCTCTGGTTGATGGCTCCTTTCAGTCTCAAAACCATGGTTTAAGTTCAGATAATACCTCGTCCATCACCTAAATCCCTTAAACCTTGGCTCTGATACCAAGTTGTAAAGACACATTTTTTTTAAATATGGAATACGTAACATTTGAACTATACAAAATAAGGTTCAAACTTTAATTAGAAGATGATGTGGAAATTGCGTTTAAACCAAACAAAATATTTAAACATCAGTTATTTTAACAAGGTAAACTTCATTATTAAACATCATCCTTATATAACAAAATTGGAGCCATCATCGTCAACTCTAGACTGCCGGAGCCATACCCTTATCTCTACCGGAAGTACGTGAAAATATTGAATAAAACAACTTGTAAGCGAAAGCTTAGTGAGCATACTTAACTACTAACTGTACACATAAATATATTGATCCAACTACTTAACAAAGGTGGATCCAATAACGAATACTGGATCCCTGCTACAAGTTTGGTGCCAAGACAACTTTCAATGCTCAAAGAGCGCCTATGGATTTGGATCAACGCATAGCATAAAGCATAATGCATACATACATACATCTATAGTGAGAAGGTAAGTACACTCACCTTAGCATTAAGTATGGTATAGAAAACATCTCAAATATTGATTATAAAGTCACCGCATACGACAACAAATAACACCTACATTTAATATATAGAAAATATATAGTAAATATAAATTTCTGAACATTAATAGGCTAGGCACACCCTACGTATGGTTGTGTCTTCCTCATGCATGGTTGTGCCTTCTTTAGGCATGGGTGTGCCTTATTCTCAGGCACGCCCATGCCTTTCCTCAGGCATGTATGTGCTTTCTTCAATCATGGCTGTGCCTTTTCCTCAAGCACGCCTGTGCCTCAGTTAAAAAGAACCGAGTGTACTGTATGAACTAGGGTTTGGCACCAGACGATAGGCACACCCGTGCCCTTCCTAAAACAGCTCCAGAAAGTCCAAAACAGTGCATTTTTCGCCCAAAAATCTTTTTTTTTGCTACAAAATCGATCTTGATGCTTCTAAAAGTGTATCCTAACACATACAACCTCTATGGTTGTTGCTGAACATTTGATCATCAATCTACATACTAATCATGCTATAAACACTTTTTAAACAAGGACAATGAACTAATTAGGAGTTAATTACATGTTCTAACACTAATATACCTTAATTGCACTTAAGATCTTCAATAATCTGCTGCATGCAAGCTAAAATCAGATTGAATATGTTGCTCCCTAATTTCTCCAGCCTTCTCCTCCTAAGTGCAAGTGTACAAATGAGCTAATCCTTTTATTTTGAGTGTATATAATATATATTTAACTTTGCCACTTGGTCAAAACTAGCCCTTGAACTTAAATTTTCTTTCTTAATTGACAATTATGGTCCTTCAATTTCATATATGCATATGGCCACATAACAACAATTTATTAAAATTCTATAATCATCAAAATAAATAAATAAAAGTCATTTCTAACCTTGGGGTGTTACATTAATGTTATTATTTCACATAAATAATAGAGTTAATTACTAACTTTGTCCCTATGGCTTACACTTTTCTACTGATTCCATCCTTAACTTTAAAAAAGTACTTGGATGGTTCTTACTATAGCAAACTTGTTACAACCATAGTCCCTGGACCATTAAAACTAACGGCCAACGTGTTAAATATTTCAGAGTGACTATTTTGCCCTTTTGTAACATTACAAACTAAGTTTATGTGGTTTTCAAATAGTTTCGTATTTAGTCATTTAACCTTTTTATTAAATAATTTACTATATAAACCTAAATATTTATTATTATATTTTATCATATTTTTTCAATAAGCTACTATATATGTATGTGTGTGTATATATATATATATATATATATATATATGTGTGTGTGTGTGTGTGTGTGTGTGTGTATGTGTATGTAATAGTAATTATAATATTATTTTTACTATTATTATCATTATTTTATTTTAATATGTTTAATATGGATCGTTATACCCTGTTATTGTACGTCAACCTTTCACAAATTAGTTGTTATAATACATTATTATATATTACGCTTAATTTTTTTTGTTTACTATTTTTCAACGATCAACATTATTTTTTAGTTTTCATTGATATAAATGTCTCTTTAATCTCAAACTTTATTAATACAACTTGTCTTTTTTCTCCATCTTATATCATCTTTCACATAATAATATATAATTCCCGAAATATTAGTTGATATGGATTATCTTATTTAATAGTATGATATATCCGAGATTAGATAGGTTATATAATTAAGTTTAAATATGGTATTTATCCTCACGTAATTAAGGGCTTTAAAATGTTTAATATTGTTTTTTTAATTGCTTCCACAACCTCATTATATTTAAGGTTTTTGATTTTTTATACCTAAACGAAAATTTATTTTTCTTAAAACTCGTGTGTTCCAGTTGTTTTTCTTATACACCGATCGAGTCTCTAATCAAGTGGTTAACCACATAGAACAAAGTCTAAAGAAATTACTGCATGCATGCACTATCAATTAAGAAAACATGCTATACAATTAAGAAAATTGCCGCTTCCTCTAACGTAATAAACACATGATTTAATGCAGCCTCGTGAACACGAAAAACACAACACTGATTTCATGATAATCTGGAAGAACGATGGCATAAAAACGAGAGCAAAAAACGCAGAGATGAGGGGAGGAGCCTGCTGATTTTCGTTATGTGCTGGAAGGGAGGCTAGACTCGGTTTTTATAGTTTACCCAGCAGCCTGATCAGTTCCGAAAATTAGGGGCAACTCCACAAAATGTAGGCTGACTCCCCCCTCTCCTGGTAACCGACGAGACCGGGTCAAACCCGTTAGAACTGATCCATTTTACACGAAATGGATATCCGAACCAGCACCCACTTTACTGAAAAAGAAAAGCTTCTTAGCTCCTATCGACGATGTGTCGTGCGAAGTGTAAAGTGCGCCTAAACGAGCCACTCGCGGGCACACGGCTCACGGCTTGGCGCGCGTGTGGGGCTACCTCTACTAGAGAAATCAGTTCAATGGTATCCTATGGATTTAAACCAAGAACGTAGTGACCTCTCCAGCTCACCTACACATACCACATAATATATTCTAGTTTTCACCGAGCGCGTATATGGCCATGCTCTATAAATCCTATTCATGACCCTCTAGAAGATAAACGACTAATCTTCGTTCAAAGTGGCACCACCTCTAAATCATATAGGCAAAGTTTTACAACATCTTAGTTGCTTAGATGCCTCTAAAACTTTGTTAAGAGAGTAATCTCAACATAGTTCTTGGCAACGACGTACTATCATCACCACACATGGATCTATCGAGTTTGAGAGTACCTTCTATCGGTTAAATGACTCGTTGTTACCCTTTAAACTTGAGAGATAAGAGCACTTGACAAAGCCAACTTTGATGGTACCGTTTTCAATAAGTAGTCTCACAAAATCGTGTTAAAGACCAACATGTCTCGACTTACCATTATACATAGCGTTGTATACTCTATACAGCGTGGCCTCACTATCTAATCCACCATGCTTCTTAGCCCGTTGCAGCTAGGGCAATCAACTCGGCTTCCATAGTCGAGTGAGCTATACACGTCTATTTCTTGCTCGCCCAAGAAATAGATCCTACAACTAATGTAAAAATCGAACCACTTATGGATTTCAAATCACTGGTTTCATAATCCAGCTATTGTCAGAATACTCTAGTATACCTGGAGATGACATGTCCAGTTCAAAATTACTGGTCCTTTTCAGGTAACCCAATACTCTACTAATTGCTTTCCAGTGCTCTACACCAAGATTGATAGTGTACTTACTCAGTTTGCTTACAGCAAATGCGATGTCAGGTCGAGTGTAATGCATCACATATATGATGCTACCAATTGCGCTTGCATACTCTAGTTGAGCCACTACTCGACTAGAGTTCACATTAAGTTTCACAGTTGAATCAAAAGGAGTATTAAATTCCTCTAAATTCAGAGGTTGAAACTTTGCAAGAATTTTCTCTATGTAGTGAGATTGACTTAGAGAAATATGATTTCCTGTTCGTTTCACCTTAATACCAAGAATGGTATCTACTTCTCCAAGATCTTTCTTCTTAAAGTTAGAGGATAGGTATTTCTTCGTCTTAGATATACCTTTTAGGTGAGTGCTAACGATCAACATATCGTTAACATATACGCAAATAATGACAGTGTAATCAGAAGTACATTTGGTATGAATGCACCTATCAGCACCATTGTGCCGAAAACCAAAAGTAGTCATAGTGGTATCAAATCTCTCATGCCACTGTTTAGGCGCTTGCTTAATCCTGTAGAAGGATTTAATTAGTCTACACACATTGTTTTCCTGTCCAGGTATCACAAACCCTCCGGGTTGCTCCAAATAAATCTCCTCATTTAAGTATCTGTTAAGAAAGTCTGTCTTCATATCCATTTGATGAATGCACAATCCTTTCAGAGCAGATATTGCTATGAGAGTTCTAATAGAACTAATCCTAGCAACTGGAGCATATGTATCAAAGTAATCGATGCCTTCTCTCTGCCTATACCCCTTAGAAACTAATCTTGCTTTATAGGTAGATATGGATCCATCTAGGTGGTATTTCCTTTTAGATATCTATTTGGATCCAATGGGTTTCTTCCTTTGGGAAGATCAGCTAACTCCCAAGTTCTATTACCCAAGATCAAATCCATCTCATCATTGATAGCTTCCTTCCACATAGGAGATTCTCTATATGACATGGTCTCAGTTAGGTTTTAGGGTCATCATCCAAGTTAATGGCGAAAATAACGTGTCTTGTCACTTTCTTTCGTGTCCTTTTAACCAAATAAGACAAGAAATCTGTTAGAACTGTATTATTGTAATAGAATAGGAGTTATAACAATAGTTGATGGTGCTTATTGTAAATATACCTTATAGGTAGATAACCCTTATGCTACACAAGGAAATGTAAGGATTGCCACACTTACAAGAAATAAACTATGTGTGTTCTAAGGTGAAAAGGAGATTCTCTCTCAACCTTATCATAGTTATCTTAGCAATCCTTCAATCTACCGCTTGTTTATCCCTAACAAGTGGTATCAGAGCCAAAGGAGTAAAGATCTATCGGGTGTTATCATCAACAAATTGAGATTTGAAGACCAAAATGGCTGATCATATGGTTTTCATCTCAAAAATCTCGTTTATTATCTGAAAAAAAAAGGTTATTCTTAAATTATTCGAAGCTACATCTACTGTTCTAAGCTCGAAAGAGGTAAATCCAACTGTTCCATACACGAAAAAGCAGAAAAATCGAAGTTTTCTCAGCTTGACTGTTCACGCCTTGAATTTATTGTTTCATCTACTAAGGCATCATTTTACGTGGGTTTGGTTCGGTTTAGAAAAGAGAAAAGGTCGAAATTGTTACTTGAATCAACCACAAGAAAATTGATTTTAATCTGATCGAGTTTGAAGCTTTCAAAATTTTGTCAAGAACAGTTGGAAAATTGAAGAACTCTTTAGATATGGGATTTTGATTTCAAAAAGGATAAAAACACCAAAAATTTGGTGTTTGTGTGTGAAATCAAGTACTGGTATGGGTGTTTGTGTTTGAGTGTGGAACTTGCACAAGTAAAGATCAATTCAGGTACAAGTGGGCAGATTTCACTTGTTTTGTGTCAGGTGCGATAGCTCTCAGCCGCACTTTTAAGTTTTTGTGCGATAAGTAAGAAATTCACCAAGTGCTGCCCAATCGCACTGATCCAATAGCATGCGATTCTATCGCACATCCAAGCGCGTGGATCAAATCGAATGCGATTCAATTACACGAATTCAATCGCACTGATCCAATCACATGTGATCTGAATCACACTTTATCGACCGTGTTCTTATATTGTTCTATCTATTGTGGTCTATCGAACAGCTCAACCCCAGTCACGGGCTCTGCCCCTTGGACCCCGTCGTCGTTCTTGTTGGTCCCTTGGTGAGAATAACAACAAGCAACAGGTGTGTAGAAGGGGGGTTGAATACAATTTCTGCGGAAATTGAACAAATCAAACAAAAGTGTTACACACAGTAAATCAAACCACAATTAGTCGAATGCTTTTATTAATATGAAGATGATTACAATGGTTTGAATAAGAAGATGATTACAATAACTATCAAGTAAGCAACTCTTGATACATAATCACCTAATATAAATCTCTCAATCTCTCAAACTTAGCTATCTATAATCAACTTATGATTATAGATACTGACGACTCTCTAAACAGGATTTACACAGATTGAATCAACTAATGATTACATACCAATATCACAATTGATGTGAAAATTCGAACACACGAATAGTTTGGCAATCTGTGAGATTCTTGATCAGGTTGAACTTACAAACAGTGATTCAAGAATCGTAACACATACGGTGAGGTGAGGTATTTGACTCTGCAACACTAAGTTGTTTTCTTTGAGTCGTAGTCGTACCTCTAAACTTATCAGGATGATAAGTATTTATAATCCTGTTCCTACGGTTCCTAACAAACTGGACTAATCCTAATTTGTTAACTAACTATCGGATAACTCGGAATCTTGAATCTTGAATCTTCTTATCTTGAGTCTTCAATCTTCAATCTTGATTCTGGAGTCTTCTTATCCGCGCTGTAGATATAGAGAGTTAAAACAGAACTTAAAACACATTTAAATTCTCTTAGTCTGACTTTTTTAGTCAGGCTGAGTTACTCAGCTTGAGACTCATCAAGCTGAGTTCTTCGAGAACAACCCCAATACATACATGAACTAACACGTATATTGATACACTCATCGTTAGAAGTCTAACTAGTTAACTAAAACATATTTAGCAACTCTGTCGAGTTGACTCTCCGTTTGAGCTGAGTCATTCAGCTTGAAACACATCAAGCTGAATACTCGATATATACCTTATGTGACATACACAGCTTATTAAACATATTAATAAACTAACTAAGGTGTAGTACAAACTGGTCGAACATATGCTCAGCTTATACTCAGTCTGAATCACTATGAGTGTTCAGTCTGACTAAGCTTCATAATTCTGTTTAAGTTATATGTAGAACACATCTTACAAACTTAACTTGGTCTCATCGAATCTTAACTGAAGAGATCATTTTCCCAACAAACTCCCCCTATTTGATGATGACAAAACCATCAAACAGTTATTAAGTTTGTTTCACAGAATTATGTTGTAAATCTTAAACATATCAAGATTTTAAATTTGAACTAATCAAATTTTAATTGAACTTATCAATTTAAATTGGAACACACTAAATTTTAAGTTGAACAAACCAACTAATTACATTAATGAAGTTATTCATTTTGCTGAACTTATCAGACTTATAAATATGAACACATCACAACACAGTTGAACATATCAAACTTTATACTTGTATTAATTGAACTGATCATAATACAAAAGATTGATCACTTAGATCAGGCACACATAGTGCTTACAAAAATATTAGAACTAATCTAATATTTACATTAGAACTAATCTATTGAGATGTTCATCTCTTGAACTCAGGATGTAGAACCTCCCAAAGAATTATTTCTCGGTTAATCTCTTCTAGTAGGGTCTCTGCTTCTACATCTCCTTTCAGTTCCTTTTGTTGCACTCTGATGATTTTATTCAGCTTATATTTCACAAAATTATTTGAGCTATCTGCACAACAACTTCTTATATGTATGGCATCCCTAGCTTTTAGGTAGCATATTTCCTTTAGCTTGATAAAGCTGGGATTGCCAGCCTGATCCTTAAACATGATCCCTGAACAGGTGTATCAATACATTGGTTTTCTTTAAACTCTACACCTTCAGGTATTTCGAATAAGCTCTCCCACTGCAGACCAGGAACTGGAATATATCTCAATTCCTCAGCTCTATTAACCAGCTTGGAAACTTCAGCAAAGATCTCTTGCTTGATTTGGCTTTTCTTGAACTTCTTGAGAATCATTAATATTCTTTGCCATTCTAGGTAACCCATCCTGTGAACATATCTCAGATCCATCCCCAATGTAGATTTATCTTAGAATTCAAAGTTGAGGATGATGACTCCATTTATTCTGCTCAAGGTCATGCCTTTGATATCCTTGCTGGTGCTCCTTCTGAAATAGCACCCTTGAATGTCCTCGTCTGTATATGGGATAGGATCAGGTCTCAGACTAGTGTATGTAGACTCAGCTTGAGCTAAGACTTTTCTTAATTTTTCTTTTTCTTGGTCTTTCACTTCCTTCTCTTTTCTCTTTCTCAGCTCTTCAAGAGAAATGCCCAACTCATTTGTTTCCTCCTGTTCGAGCATTTCAATCGTAAGCCTTGTGTCTTTATCCTCTTCTGTTTCTTCCTCAGCTTCAGAAACACTGTCAGCTTCAGGTTCAGATTCTTCTACCTATTGTCTCTTAGCTGCAGGTTCCTCTTTATTTATTTCTAACTCCCCCTTAGTCTGAGTCTTCCTTTCTGCTCCTTTAGCTAGAACTAGAAGAGCTTCAGCTTCAGCTCGAACTAGCTCAGCTTCAGTATTAGCTTGAACCTTCTCCCCCTTTTTGTCATCATCAATAAGGGTTGAAGTGTTTTGTTGTTGCAGCGCAGCAAATGCAGAGGCAATATCTTGAATATCCTTTATCAGCTTCTCAAGCCTCTGATAGATTTGGTGTTTATGCTTCTTCTGCTTAAGATGGAACAAACTAAATTGAGCAGCAATATACTCTTTCTGCTGCTGGATGCCTGAGGAGGTAGTATCAGTGTGAGGAGAGTCTTTGGGTGCATCATCCAAAGGTTGGTGTTTACCTTCAAATTCATTTGCAGCAGAGTTTGGACCCTATGAATCACCTTGGTTTGAAGATGAAACAATGACAGGTCGTGCAATAGGGTGTGAGAAGTGAAGAGAAGTAATGGGGCTCGAAACGTGAACTTTATGGGTTGGTGGTTGGCTAATTAGGTTGGAAGGGGGTGATTGACCCTGGGGATTGGTCATTCTTTCAATGTAACCTGAGTGTGTCTGCTCAGGCACAGCAATAGGCTCTCCCATGGCGCGAGTAAGTATGGGCTGAGTAGACACCTCACCCGGTATAGGCTGTTGGGGTGATATGAGCCTTGAGGTTGACACCTTAAGAGTAGACGTCTCCCCCTCAACTCCTGCCGGTGGAGGGATCAATGTGATCGCAGCTCCAGTGATGCCTTTAGGAGTGGCATCACCTATGGCAGTTTTTCTTTGGTAGGTTTGGATATTCTCCCTAGCAGCAGTGGGCATACTAGTGGTGGCTTCAGAGTGGGATTGTAAATGGAATGAAGGTGGAGGTGACGGGTTAGACTGAGTTGGTTCCACTGCAGTCTTATCTCCAAAGGTAGATGGAGAAAAGTGAGAATAAAGAGAAAGAGGATAGGTCTTACCAGAAGCAGCTTCAAGATGATCTGGTTCAGCCTGAGCAGAGTGCTCAGCTTGAACTTCGGTCTCGGCTTGGGAAGCTCCCCCTTGATTCGATCCCTCTACTTCACTTTCAGATGAAGCTGCCTCAGCTATTTGGAGCATGGGCTCACTCAGACCCTCTTGCTCTGGGAAGATGTCATTGTTGAACATCTTGGAGTTGAGTGTAGGAAACAGGAACACATCCTGATCAGCTTCATAGAGTGCTGTCCCCAGTTCGGCTTCAATTGCCAAGGACAGATACCTAATAAAAGGCACATGAAGATCCCTTGTGGTCTCCATCAGTTGGATCCTGAGCTCATTGAAGATGAGTTGTGCATAGTCTAAGTTCCGAGCAAAGTATATATTGTACAGCAGCTACATCTCGAACTCGTTCACTTGGTCCAATCCTCCAACCTTACTACCAAGTGAACGGATCACTGTGGACACCATGAAACCCCAACTGGTTGGAAAGGTGGCCTTCTTGATGATACCCTCTGTTTGTGGGTGTCCCATTCTAGGTAGGACAGACCTAGCCACCTGTCTCGTCACCGCAGGCTCGAATACATCAGATTGAGGGAGTTGAAGAACTTCCCTTAGCCTATCGACGGTGAGAGTAATGGTTCTCTCCCCATTCAGCACTGTGCCTCGGATTGAGGCAGAGGTTTGGTCGTAGACACACGTGTACCAAAACTCGAGCAGATGCTGAGGAACCATATGTACAGGTGCTCCAGTAAAAGCGAAGGCCAGTGGGCATTTTCGAATGTAATCGACCCATGGTTCGTATCCTCTGTTAAGCTTGTGTTGAGGGATTGCAAGACAAGCACGCTGATTGTTGATTTTGATCAGCGGGAACCCGTTGTTCTTGAACACAGCACCTCTTACCATTCTGTCACTGAGAATCAGAACAGTTCCTTCCATCATTGAAATTTGAAGATTACACTGAGTAAATTTTCTGTATTCGCACTCAGCAAATGAAGTCGCACTGAGCGATGTAAGGTTTTGAGAACGATGGAACGAGTAATCGTACTGAGCAATTGGTTATTTGCGAAAGGTATTTCAGAATGTGAGAAGTTTGTTTTGTAAGCGTAAAATTCTCTAAACCGAATAGAGCCGGTATATATACCTTTCCGAGGAGAGAGAAAAGTTACCGTTGAACTCTCTTTTATCCGTTACACCGTAAAAAAAATTCGGGCTTGATGTAACAGTGAGAGGGTAGAAAGACATCATCTTCCAACGGATACAAGTGTAAAATATTATAATTAACTAATAATTATAGTAGAAACACTGATAAAGTATACCAATACACAATTGATATACGATGCGATTTGAAACTTACTCAAATACACATGTACGTATGAATTAATGACACTTAGTAATTACATCATAATTTAGACACACCAGGACTGAGTAAACTGATTACTCAGTTTATGTCAAGCACTCAGCTTGATTCAAGCACTCAGCTTGAGTGAAGTACTCAGCTTGAGATTGGTACTCAGCTTGAGTAGAGCACACAACTCAGACTTAATGACACTGAGTCAATTTTTGTTTGAGACTGACTCAAACTTGTTTCTAACTACACTGAGTTGTTTAAAACTTGTTTGGAACCAACCAAACGTGTGAACATATCACACAGCTTGAGTGAAGCACATAGCTCAGACTAAATGACACTTAGTCATTTATGTTTGAGACTGACTCAAACTGTATCATAACTACACTAAGTAGTTAAAGTGTGTTTGGAACTCACCAAACATGTGAACTCATCATTTAGCTTGAATTGTTATACAGTTTATGAAAACTTATTTATAAACTGTGCACTCAGCTTAAGACACTTAGTCTTTGTCAAACTGAAAAACTCAGATTCTAGACACTTAGCTAGGGGTTGAGCATACCCAATTCACTTAGCAGATACATAAACCTCTTTTCATCAAGTGGTTTAGTGAAGATATCAGCAAATTGGTCATCAGTGGATATAAATTTAATGTCAACTTTACCTTTTTCCATGATGTCCCTTATGAAGTGATGTCGAATTTCAATGTGCTTGGTTCTTGAGTGGAAGACTAGATTGTAAGCGATGGCTATGGCACTTTGGTTATCACAGAAGATAGGAGTTTTCTTGAAACTCATGCCAAAGTCTTGAAGCTGATGCTGCATCCACAGGATTTGAGCACAACAGCTCCCTGCTGCAACATATTCAGCTTCAGCAGTTGAAGTAGCCACTAAGTTCTATTTCTTACTAGTCCAGCTGACTAATTTCCCTCCAAGCATTTGACATCCTCCAGTAGTTGATTTTCTGTCTAACTTGCACCCAGCATAGTCAGCATCTGAAAAACCAACTAACTCAAATCCAGAGTCCTTTGGATACCAAAGACCTAGATTTGGTGTACCTTTAAGGTACCTAAAGATCTTTTTCATAGCTTGAAGATGTGATAATTTAGGATCTACGTGATATCTTGCACAAACACATGTAGAAAACATGATATCAGGTCTACTAGCTGTCAAATAGAGCAATGAACCTATCATTCCTCTATAGGTAGACTGACACACAGACTTACCATCTGAGTCTTTACTCAGCTTGACAGCTGGTGACATGGGTGTTTTCATGGTTGAACTTGAATCAAAACCATATTTCTTTATCAAATCAAGAACATACTTGCTTTGATTGATGAATATTCCATCATGCTTTTGTTGAATTTGTAGGCCTAGGAAATAAGTCATCTCACCCATCATACTCATATTGTACTTTTGTGACATTATCTTGGAGAACCACTCACACAGAGATTCATTGGTAGAACCAAAGATAATATCATCCACATAGATTTGTATAAGAATCACCTGTCCTTTACTCTTTTTAATAAAGAGTGTCTTATCTATACTACCTTTGGTGAAATCCATTGATAGTAGATAAGTGGACAGAGTATCATACCAAGCTCTTGGAGCTTGTTTAAGACCATACAAAGCCTTGTCCAACTTTTAGACATGATGTGGAAACTTTGAACTTACAAAGCCAGGAGGTTGTTTCACATAGACTTCCTCCTGAAGTTTTCCATTAAGGAAGGCACTCTTCACATCCATCTGATAGACTTTGAAGTCTTTATATGCTGGCTAAGCTAAGAACAACCTTATGGATTCAATTCTAGCAACAGGTGCAAAGGTCTCATCATAATCAATTCCTTCTTCTTGTTTATACCCTTGTGGTACCAGCCAGGCTTTGTTCCAAACTATCACTCCATCCTTGTCCAGTTTATTTCTATAAGCCCACCTAGTGCCTATAATTGAATGATCTTTGGGGGCTGGAACAAGTTTCCATACCTTATTTCTCTCAAACTCATTTAATTCCTCTTGCATAGCTTAAATCCAATCCTCATCCTTTAAGGCTTCTTCAGTCTTCTTTTGTTCCATTTGAGATAGGAAACCAAAGTGAGCAGCATAGTTAGCTGTAGCCTTAGATCTGGTCATGACCTTTTCTTGGACATTTCGAATAATTTGATCTTGAGGATGATGTTTAAGGAATTTGAATGTTGTAGTTGGAGAGTCTGGTTATGAATCTGAGTGATGTTGAGAACTCTTAGGTGAACACACATCCTCAGTTTCTACAGCAGCATTGTCAACCAACTGTCGATCACCAAGATCTTCAGTCTGAGCGACTTCAGCTCCAAAGGGGTTGATGAACTCATCATCCTTCTCGGCTTGAAAATCCCTTGGAGTTTGTGATGATTTCTTTGATGAACACACATCATCATCACTATCATCTCCTATGACATACATAGGATTTGATAAGTTGGTTTCCTTAGGCATTTCAAGCTCACTCAGACTGACTAAGTCAGCTTGACTTTAATAAGCTTGATCAAAACTGTCTTCATCAAATGAGACATGAATTGATTCTTCTATTGCTTTTCTCCTTGTATTATATATTCTATAAGACTTGGAGATTGAGGAATAACCAACGAATATTCCAAGATCAGCTTTAGGTTCCAACTTATGGAGCTGATCTCTTTGATTCAGCACATAGCATTTTGAACCAAAGATATGGAAATAACCTATATTTGGCTTTCTAGACTTATACATCTCATATGAAGTCTTTCCATGTATTTTGACAATGATTGACCTATTCTGGGTATAGCAGGCTGTACTAACAGCTTCGTCCCAGAAATAGAGTTTCAATCCTGCCTCACATAACATTGTTCTAGCAGCCTCAATTAAGGTTCTATTTCTCCTTTCAGCAACTCCATTTTCTTGGGGAGTTCTGACAGATGAGGAATTTTGTAATATTTCCTTTTGTTCACAGAAGCTTTCAAGGGTTGAGTTTCTGAACTCAGTCCCATGATCACTTCTAAGTTGCTTTACATACAAACCTTTCTGCAACTCTTCGTGTTTGATAAAATTGATTATCTCCAGGGCAGCCTCACTTTTGGCTTTAAGGAATATTACCCAGGTGAATCTTGAGAACTCATCTACTATCACCAGTGTGTACTTCTTGCAACTTAGGCTTGGAGTACTTATGGGTCCAAACAAGTCCATATGCAACATATACAATGGGTCTGTTATTGAAAAATTTTGCATTCATTTAAAGGACCCTTTATGGTGTTTCCGTTGTTCACAAGCTGAGCACAATTTGTATTTGACAAATTTGTTCTTCGGTAATCCAGAGACTAACTCTTTATTAGATAGTTTAGATGAGATAAACGTTTATGCCATAACCAACTCAGCTTAGGAACAGAATGGGAATACAAGCAGGTTTCATTATAGGGATCAGCAGAATTAAGATCAAGTAGATACACATCTCTTTCTCTTTTAGCTATTAATACAGGCTTTCCCTTAGCATTATAGATTGTTCCTGCTTTCTTCCTAAAAGTAACCATATTGTCTTCATCACACAATTGACTGATACTAATCAGGTTGTGTTTGAGACCTTTGACATATGCAACTCTCTGGAAAGTGACCTTGCCAGCTTGCATCTTCCCATAGCCTTTTGTTCTTCCATGGGATTTATCTCCAAATGTTACTTTAGGACCTTCATCTTCTTGGAAATCACTAAGAAGTCCTTTCCACCCAGTCATGTGCCTTGAGCATCCACTATCCAAGTACCATTTAGTTGAACCCTGCACAAGATATGAAAACTAAACACATTAGTTTTGTTTGGGAACCCACTTCTTGGTGGGTTCAGATGAGGAGAACTTAGCATCTCCATCTGGTTGAACTTACTGTTCAGCTTGAGCAGGAGCTGAGTCATGTGTAGGCTGATCAGCTTGTTCTTGTTCAGGCCTTGAGATTTCTGCATCATAGTCCTTAGCCTCAAGACCTCTACTTTTGCACTTGTAGCATCTACATCTTCCAATGATTACATGAGGGTAGAGTGTCTAATAATCCTTGTGAGAACTTGCTCTCAGACTTAGGATTATATGTGGTGGATAACTTTTCAACTTTCTTTGCAAGTTGATTCACATGATGATCACTGACTTTGGACTTACCTTTGTCAGGTCTTTGTTTGTTATCCATTTGATTAGAAGATTGACTAACAATCTTCTTTTCCATGACTTTGGACTTACCTTTGTCATGACTACTGTACTCACCAGTTTCAACAGGCTTGGACTTACAACTGTTGATCTTCTTGGACTTACCAAGATCTACAACTTTGGACTTACCATTGTTGTACTTTGACCTATGACTTACAGTGGTCTTCCTATTCTTGTAACTTCTCTCCGAGCCAGATAGAGAATGTTGTCTTTTGAAAGGATTTGGATTAAGCCTTTCTATGACTGAAGTTCTTTGAATAGGCTGAGTGCTTAATCTGTCCAGCACAGACTTACCATGTTGTTTGGAAGTTGAGCACTCTTCTCCATGATCTTTAGCCTTTACAAAGATATTGTATTTAAGGTTTTGACCATGTTTCTTCTCTGAGGCTGACTTCTGAGACTCAATCAGTAGTCTATCCTCCTCAGAGTCTGTACTTGCTATCTTATTATCAGCTACATAAGCTGCTATTTGATAGTCACCTCCAAGTATAACCTTTACCTGTTTAGGAATTTGTTGGTTTATGCACTTTTCAGCAAGCTTTGATGACTTACACCAAGACTCAGTGACCTTTTGAAGTTGGTCAGCTTTGTCTTTAGCTTCCTGAAGTTCTTCACTTAGAAGTTTGTTAATGTGTCTTTGGCATTCCAGATCACATTGTGCTTTCTTACCAACATCAATGAGAGATTTATTTTCCTTAATCTCATTCTTCAGTTTAGCTATCTCACCTTTAAGATCATTTTGAGACTTAAGGATGGTCTTGAAATCATTTAGCAGATAATCAAAAGCAAGACCCTTTTCCTCATCAGTGTAAGAGTTGAAATTACTAACCTTATACATGGAAGCAGGATCCCAATCACTAAGCTTGCTGTTTTCCTCAGCTTCCTTCATGTTAGCTTCAAAAGTTGACTCGGAGAAACCATAATCAACCTCATCTATTTCCAACTCTTCATCTTCTTGAGCCATCAGACAAACATCATCATCTGAGGTAGATGATTAAGTATCCCAGTTTTCAGCATATAATCCTTTTGCACTGGGTTTGTCTTCTGGCTTTCCTTTCTTGAGCTGAGTATATTTCTTTTTCTATTTATCAGCTCTATAAGCATTCTTATCAACAACTGATGTTGATTCCACCTTCTTTGATCTGCACTCAGCAGCAATATGTCCCTTCTTCTGACAATTGAAGCACACAACATTCTTGGGATCAAAGGAACTCTTCCCTTTGCCCCTGTCAGACCTTCCTTTTCCCCGTTGAGCTCTTCTCAAACGTCTGGCTAGAATGGCCATCTGCTCAGTAATAATCTGAACATCATCAGTATCACTTGAGTCTGAGTCTGAGTGGTCAGCTTGAGATTCTGACTCAGTCTCAGATTCAACAACTAGTGCCTTGGAACTTTTCTTCTTTTTCTGTGCAACCAATGCAACTCCAGTTTTATCCAATGACTCCTTGAGTTGTTGTTGAGAAGTTCTTTTGTATTCAGTGATCTGTTCATGATTTAGCAAGAACCCATAAATGGACTGTAGGTTATACAAATGCAATGTTCCTCCAGCCCTTAGTGTTGTGGTCACTTCATTGAACCTTTCTGGTAACACATCCAAAAACTTCAGCACGAGTTCAGCTTCATTCTTCTTAATGCCTACACTTAGCAGGTCATTTATCAAGCATTGAAACCTGGTAAACACATCAGCCAAGGTTTGATTCTTCTTTGAAAAGAAGTTTTCATATGATCTGTTCAGATGGTTCTTCTTTTGCTGTTTGACCAGATCTGTGCCCTCATATGTAACACTTAGAGTATCCCAGATCTCTTTTCCTGATTGACAACAAGTCACTGTGTGCAAGATCTTGTTAGTAAGGGCATTGGCCAGAACACTTTTAGCCTTGTCATTCAGATTGTAGAGTTTCCAATCTTCATCAGTCCAGGATGTAACAGGCTTCTTTACCTCTTTTTCACTCTTGTCTATTTCCAATCTATTTCATCAGTCTATTTTATCTTGGGGATTATCGGTCCTTTAATAATGACATCGGACATACGATTGTCAATGGACTTGAGAAACAGCATGACTCTAAATTTCCACATAGGATAGTCAGATCCATCAAATATGGGACATCCTTTGGCAGACATCTGTGGAAAGTTTGAAGAATTATTGCTTGTAGACATTGTAAACTTTCTCAGAATCTTGAACTTTCAACTTATGAAATCGTTCAGCCTGCTCTGATACCAACTGTTGGTCCCTTGGTGAGAATAACAACAAGCAATAGGTGTGTAGAAGGGGGGTTGAATACACTTTCTGCGGAAATTGAACAAATCAAACAAAAGTGTTACACACAGTAAATCAAACCACAATTAGTCGAATGCTTTTATTAATATGAAGATGATTACAATGCTTTGAGTAAGAAGATGATTACAATAACTATCAAGTAAGCAACTCTTGATACATAATCACCTAATATAAATCTCTCAATCTCTCAAACTTAGCTATCTATAATAAACTTATGATTATAGATACTGACGACTCTCTAAACAGGATTTACACAGATTGAATCAACTAATTATTACTTACCAATATCACAACTGATGTGAAAATTCGAACACACAAATAGTTTGGCAATCTGTGAGTTTCTTGATCATGTTGAACTTACAAACAGTGATTCAAGAATCGTAACACATACGGTGAGGTGAGGTATTTGGCTCTGCAACACTATGTTTTTTTCTTTGAGTCGTAGTCATACCTCTAAACTTATCAGGATGATAAGTATTTATAATCCTGTTCCTACGGTTCCTAACAAACTGTACTAATCCTAATTCTTATCCGTGCCGTAGATATAGAGAGTTAAAACATAATTTAAAACACATTTAAATTCTCTTAGACTGACTTCTTTAGTCAGGCTGAGTTTCTCAGCTTGAGACTCATCAAGCTGAGTTATTCGAGAACAAACCCTAATACATACATGAACTAACACGTATATTGATAGACTCATCCTTAGAAGTCTAACTAGTTAACTAAAACATATTTAGCAACTCTGTCGAGCTGACTCTGCTTTTGAGCTGAGTCACTCAGCTTGAAACACATCAAGCTGAATACTCGATATATACCTTATGTGACATACACAGCTTATTAAACATATTAATAAACTAACTAAGGTGTAGTATAAACTAGTCGAACATATGCTCAACTTATACTCAGCTTATACTCAGTCTAAATCACTATGAGTGTTCAGTCTGACTAAGCTTCATAATTCTGTTTAAGTTATACGTAGAACACATCTTACAAACATAACTCTGTCTCATCAAATCTTAACTGATAAGTTCATTTTCCCAACAGTTCTGACTGATTTATCTTGCCACCTTGATTTCTAAGTCAAGTGTTTGGATTTTTTGACTGAGTCAGGAGTTCTCAAAGTTTCAGTTATCATTATGATGTTTCTAGATTTGGGTTAGCTTTAGGTGATTACTACCATGTACTTTATTCCTTGTACCCTATGTCTAGTCATCCTGCCCTTTCCTAACTGATTTTTGGTTCTTCTTTCTTAGTGTCACCAAAATCTGGTCTCAAAACCAGATTTTGGCCATTCATTTCTTGTTTCTTTCGAATCTTGGTAGTATTTTATCAGTCAGTTCTGAATTCTCATTTGTCATTCTCATCTTTCAGAATTCGTGTATCGTTACTTGATTGTCTTAACCACCATCCGTTTACTTCATGTTTTCGAAGAGTTTGATAGATTTTTGTGTGCTTTCGAATAAGGATGTATCCGACTCCCTGTTCACGTTATGCGTTCAAAGTCACCTTTTCTATAGTTGTAAAGGTTGAATTCCCTTGAATATTAGTTCAAGCTCCCTGTGTTTCTTAATGCTCATATCATTCTATAGAATCCTTATCCATTCCAAGTTCGTGTGCATCCACTTGTCTTTCGTTCTCTTTGTCACTTGTTGTGATCCGGACTAAGTTGATACTCTTGTACGAGAATTCTCAGATTTTTGATTTGGTTGATGTATTAATTTCTGATCTACATTCACTCCTCAACGATCCATCATGGCTCACAAGTGGTAGAAGTTAATAGACTGACATTTCTCAACTGAAACATTTTTCGTGATGACCAATGAAGACTTTGGACATCATGAGGGGGAGATATACAGATTTATTCAGTTGGTTACTGCCTGAGACATATTGTACGAGGTACTCAGTCTGGGGGAGAAGTAATTAGATGAAAGTATACTTAGATGAAAGTAAAAATTTATTCTCGCCCCTGTTTTATCTTCAAGGATTGAGAGCAACATTGCAGGGAGAGGAAGCAACATATTCTCTCCTGTTGATGAATCCTTATATGCTTCCGCTGATGCTACCAATGCTCAAGGATCCAAATGCTGAAAACCTCTATATGCAACTCCTATCTCCAAGATTTCTTTCTTTTCTAACTCTATTACTCCTCCTTGGCTCTTCTATAAATCGAGAAGGCTCAGGAACATCTCGAGAAGTACTTGGAGTTAAGGTGGGGTTTGAATTTTCATCATCTCTTGAAAACTTATCTTCGAAGAATTTCACATCTCTGGATTCTACGATTACACCTGATTCTTTATCCAAAAGTCTGTAGGCTTTGCTATTAATCGCATAACCAACAAATATGCTCTTAATAGCTTTGTCTCCTAGTTTGGATCTCTTAGGATCAGACGTGCTGTAGTATGCCAAACACCCCCAGACTCTCATATAGTCTATGTTCGGTTTTTTTCCTTTCCATAACTCATATGGACTCGTAGGAATCACATGACTAGTGATCCTATTGTGTACATGGGATGCCGTTAGAAGTGCCTCATCCTACAAATTGGTTGGAAAACCCGATTGGTTCAACATACGGTCGACCATGTCAACAAGGGTTCTATTATTTCTTTAAGCCAATCCATTCTTTTGGGGTGTGAATAGTAAGGTTCATTCATGATTAATGGCATTCTCTTTATAGAGTGCATCAAACTCTATAGTGAAGTATTCTCCACCTCTATCCGAAGGAAGAATTTTAATCCGTTTCTCTAGTTGATTCTCGACTTCTGCCTTATAAATTTTAAATTCATCAAAAGTCTCATCTTTTGATCTCAGCAAATAAACATATAAATAACGGCTAGAGTAATCGCAAAATGTGATGAAATACGTTCTACCACCTCGAGTAAGTATTCCATTAAGTTCATATATATCAGTATGAATTAACTCAACTAATGATGTATTTCTTACAACAGCAGGAAATGGCTTATTTGTAAATTTTGATTTAATACTAGTTTCACATTTCTCAAAATCCTCTTTGTCAAATTTTAACATACCTTTAGTTTTCATTTTCCCAATATTTTTAATATTTTTGTGTGTTAAACGTTTATCCCATAAAGAAATAGAACAAATAAAATAACCGGAATAATTGATTTCATTGGCAAATGGAAAAGGTACATCAACATTGGAAGTGACATAATTACTACAAACACTAGAAATGATTAAATTATTAACCTCATCATCACTAGCTAGACACAATTGATACATACCCTCCCACAGACATAGCCTTCCTAACATACATCCAGCTTTTGTAAATCTCAATGCGGCCATTCTCAAGCACCATCCTGAAACCGCCCTGATCAAACTTGTGTGCAGAAACGAGCCCTTTGGGGATACTAGGAACATGAAGTGCCCGACTTAGGGTGACCATGCGAACTTTCTTGAACCTCATTGTTATGTCACCGAACCCTAACACCTTAGCCTGGTGACCATTCGCACATACCGTAAAAGTCCCCGGAGGCACACGACTGTAGGTATGGAATTAACTCTTCTGTCCCTAACATAAATATTAGCCCCAGTGTCCACAAACCAACCA
Organism: Pulicaria dysenterica; assembly: GCA_947179395.2. Taxonomy (NCBI): domain Eukaryota; kingdom Viridiplantae; phylum Streptophyta; class Magnoliopsida; order Asterales; family Asteraceae; genus Pulicaria; species Pulicaria dysenterica. The sequence continues at coordinate 38,114,443 of OX359291.1, forward strand.
TGAGCCGCTCTCGCCCTGGTCATAAAAGAAATCATATAGACTTATCCGAAGTTCACATTAGCCACCGGATTTCCCCCCTCTTCAACTGAATTCGTAGCAGGTCTGACTTCCGATCTTGCAATCCCTTGCGTAGTACCCCGTCTCTCCGCAGACATGACCCTGTCTAGTGATCTTCTTCGGTTGTTTGGAGAAGTTGGCCTTGTTTTGCTGATCGGCCGGTTTCTTAAAGTTAGACTTATCAGGCCCAAGATTTTCCATTTCTTCTATCCTCACACTTGCTTGTTCTTTATCCCAGAGCCCCAGCAACATGATGCACACTCGGACTAGTCTTATTACGCTTGTCCCTGTTGCGTGTTTCCTCCTCAATACGAAGGTGCCTCAACAGGTCATCAAAGCTGTAATCTTCAGATTTATGTAGCATTCGCTTGGAAAAGCCTTTCCAAGAAGGTAACAATTTTGCAATGATTGCGCCAACCTGAAAGAGCTCTGGGAGGACAATTGAAAGTGCACTCAACTTGTTGACTAGAACCTGGAGCTCATGCACTTGCTCCAAGATCCGTATGTCGTCAACTATTTAAAAGTACAAGTATTTCGACACAAGGTACTTATTTGTACCTTCTTCATGTGCCTTGTGCTTCAACTCTAACGCTTTTTCACAAATCCCTCGGATCCGTAACCTGCGCGTACAGATCGAACAAGCGGTCGGAGAGAGAGTTCTTTATGAGCCCCAGGCACAAATCGTCATCCTCCTTCCTTCTCATCCTTTGCATTCCAAAATTAGAAATTACATTCTGATCTAGGTTACTCCCCTCCTTGGGAATGGGATTAGTAGGGATAGGAGTTATACTCGGGTCTCGAATGTTGTACAATTTTAAGAACATCAACATAAACTTTACCTTCTCCACCCAACGGTGTAGTTTTGCCCATCAAAGCGATCAAGTTTCACGAACTCTTGGTTCATCACGCGGAGGTTGGCAGAAGGCAATTCGGAGTCCATTTTTTGTTGTTATACTGAAAATCAAAATGAATTGTTTCTCAAATAAAATTATCAAAATAATCACCTTTAAGAATGTTGAAAATAGTTTTCAGATTAACAAGAGAGATTAAACAAACAAATGTTCTCAAATGATATGAACAAACAAAGTAGAACAAGTAACAACCTGTTTGTTCTTATCACACTAACAAAGCAATAATAAACCGATTTTATTATAATTACCAAGTTATTGCCAAACTTGAATGATCCTACTCGATCAATCAGAAAAGAAATGTAGAAGAAGAGTGTCCCGTTATCGGACTATGTAAAGCAATACACGAAATGGTAAAACCAACCTGAAATCGTTGATCGAAATGTAGCAAATGAAGAACCACATAGGTGTTACTCCTGTCCTTAAAGGTGAATACGTTGTTGTATTGTTGCAGCCCTAACATAATAAACCCGAAGAGGAGGGGAGGAGGCTGCTGATTTTCGTAGTATGCTGGAAGGGAGGCTTGACTTGGTTTTTATAGCTGATCTACCAGCCTGACCAGTTCCAAAAATCAGGGGCAGCACTACAAAATGTGGGCCGACTGCCCCCTCTCTTGGTAACCGACGAGAACGGAACTAACCGGGTACGACCGATAAATTTTACATGAAACGGATATCCGAAACAGCACCTACTTTACTAAAAAGAAAAGCTCCTTAACTCCTAGCAAAGTGCGCCTACACGTAGGCACACGACTCACGGCTAGGCGCGCATAGGGTTACCCCTACTAAAACCCCCACCATTTGGTTTGGAAGATAAAGGAGTGTAATCCCTTATAAACCCGCCAAATATTTCTTCCCCCTCTTTTGTGGAACATAAAACTTGACAACATTAATTCAAGTTTATGAACATAAATTCCAACAGAAGAAGGGTTGCTGCCGGCCATGGAGCGGAGGAGAAAGACCGGCCATGGAGGGGATGAGAAAGGTGGCAAACAAGTTGCATGGATAGAGGAGAAGAAGAAAGAAGGTTGTTGGAGGGTGGAGAAATACCATGGTTTTCTAAAATTAATCGCCATCTCTTCATTAAACAAGGAGTATATATAAATATAATACGTAAGTGGGCCATTAACATTAAATACACATGGGCCTAAACTATTTAGGTATACATATAAATCTGCATTTTAACTATTGGTACTTAATATTGGTACTTCATACTACAAGCTGAAGGGTTTTGTAGGGTATAAAAACATATCAAAACATGCACAGCGGAATAAAACCCCCTCCAGTGATCTCATCTAAATCGTACATAAACTTAGAAGAAGAGGATTAAAAAGTTATACCTTGAACCATCCAAAAACTTTTTCTTTAAACCTCTAGAGAGCTACAGGTTATCCACTACTACTGCACCACCTTGAACTGGCTGCTAGACCGCCTAAAGATTAAACCTTGGATCAAAAAACCGTGACCCGCGATATGTGTGTGTGTTTCGCCGCATCGCCGCCGACCACGGCCGCCGGTGGCTCGGTTTTTCTTTTGCGCCGGCGAGAAGAGAAGAGAAAAGGGAGAGAGAGAGCTTCTTTTAGGGTTATCTCTTTTTCTTGTGTAATTAACTTGTGATTAGATTAAAGCCAAATTAGGTTTATATATAATAAACCCTTATAGCCCGTTTAATTAAAGCCCAGCTTTAATTAAACTATTAATCAATTACAGAAAAACCCCTCGACCTTTCTAATTAATTAATAACTATTAATTAATTAGACCCGTTAATATTTAAACTAAATATTAACTTCTCCTCTTTAAATAATAAATAACTTTTATTATTTTTCTCTTTCTCAATAATTAATTAAACTATTAATTATTGTGATACACAAACAGGTAAAATCCAAAAGGTTCTAATTGGGTGTGTAGCAGTGTGATCCTTTAGTGTCACATAGTATTGGACACGATGATACATGTTATCTATCTCGGCACATAATCTAACAGACTCCCACTTGTGCAAGATAACTAACACTCCTTGTACATCGTTGGCCTAAGGAGGTCCCTAGCCAGACACTTAGGTTAACTAGACTATGAGATCTCTTATATCTAGAGACATAATCCACGCCTTGGATTATCTAGGCTTTTCCTTTTGCATCGCAATATTCCGTAATGTGAGTATTTGACATGGAGCAGGGATCTTATTAAATACTCAGATTTTCTCGACTCTGATTTCGACACTCTGCAGTTACGGTTTTCCGAATGAAAAACTATCATTCTGACCGAGCGCGGCCACGCATTTTCAGTAGTATTTGTTGGTCCCTTGGTGAGAATAACAACAAGCAACAGTGTGTAGAAGGGGGGGTTGAATACACTTTCTGTGGAAATTGAACAAATGAAATAAAAGTGTTACACACAGTAAATCAAACCATAATCAGTCGAATGCTTTTATTAATATGAAGATGAGTACAATGCTTTGAATAAGAAGATGATTACAGTAATTATCAAGTAAGCAACTCTTGATATATAATCACCTAATATGAATCTCTCAATCTCTCAAACTTAGCTATCTATAATCAACTTATGATTATAGATAGTGACGACTCTCTAAACAGGATTTACACAGATTGAATCAACTTATGATTACTTACCAATATCACAACTGATGTGATAATTCGAACACACGAATAGCTTGGCAATCTGTGAGTTTCTTGATCACGTTGAACTGACAAACAATGATTCAAGAATCGTAACACATACGGTGAGGTGAGGTTTTGGCTCTGTAATTTTTATCAGAATCGTAGTCGTACCTCTAAACTTCTCAGGAGATAAGTATTTATAATCCTGTTGTTACGGTTCCTAACAAACTGGACTAATCCTAATTTGCTAACTAACTATCGGATAACTCGGAATCTTGAATCTTGAATCTTCTTATCTTGAGTCTTCAATCTTCAATCTTGATTCTGGAGTTTTTTTATCCGCGCCGTAGATGTAGAGAGTTTAAACAGAATTTAAAACACATTTAAATTCACTAACTTCTTTATTCAGGCTGAGTTACTCAGCTTGAAACTCATCAAGCTGAGTTCTTCGAGAACAAAACCGATTTCAAACACGAACTAACATGTATAATTATTAACTCATCCTCAGAAGTCCAAAGAGTTAAATAAAACATATTTATTAACTCTGTCGAGCTGACTCTGCTTTTGAGCTGGGTCACTCAGCTTGAAACACATCAAGCTGAATACTCAATATATACCTTATGTGACATACACAGATTATCAAACACATTAATAATTTAACTAAGGTATAATATAAACTGGTCGAACATATGCTCAGTTTATATTCAGCTTATACTCAGTCTGAATTACTATAAGTTTTTTGTCTGACTAAGCTTCATAATTCTGTTTAAGTTATATATAGAACTCATCTTACAAACTTAACTTTGTCTCATCAAATCTTAACTGATGAGATCATTTTCCCAACAAACTCCCCCTATTTGATAATGACAAAACCATCAAACAGTTCTTAAGTTTGTTTAAGAGAATTATGTTTTAAATCTCATACTTATTAAGATTTTATTATTTGAACTGATCAAATATTTATTGAACATATCAATTTTAATTAAACTTATCAATTTAAATTGGAACACACCAACTTTTGAGTTAAACACACCAACTAATTACATAAATGAATAAGAACTTATATGTTATTCATTTTTGCTGAACTTATCAGACTTATGAATAGGAACACATCACAACACAGTTGAACATATCAAACTTTATACTTGTATTAATTGAACTAATCATAATACAAAAGTTGTTGATCACTTAGATCATGCACACATAGTGCTAAAAAAATATTAGAACTAATCTAATATTTACATTAGAACTAATCTAATTTATCTGATGAACTCAAGATGTAGAAGCTCCCAGATGATGATCTCTTTATTGATCATCTAACAATCTTTCAGCTTCATCGGTTCCCTGAAGTTCCTTCTGTTGTACTCTAATGAGTTTGTTCAGCCTATACTTTATCAACTGATTTGACTCCTCATTACCACAATAGTTTCTTATTCTCAAGGCATCCTCAACTTTTAGATAGCAAACCTCATTTAGCTTAATAAAACTGGGAATACCTGCCTGATCCTTAAACATGAAACCTTGAATATGAGTGTTGATACTTTGATTTTCTCTGAATTCTACTCCTACAGGCATGTCGAACAAATTCTCCCACTGCAGACCAGGAACTGGGACATACCTCAGTTCTTCAGCTCTAGCAATCAACTTGGAGACTTTAGATAGAATTTCTTGTTTGATCTGACTTCTTTTAAATTTCTTAAGCAGCATCATTATCCTTTGCCATTCAATGTAGCCCATCCTGTGAACGTATCTCAGGTCCATTCCCACTGTTGATTTGTCACTACGCTCAAAACTGAGAATAACAACTCCATTTGCTCTGCTCAAGGTCATTCCTCTGATCTCTTTGTTGAAGCTCCTTCTGAAGTAACATTCCTGCAGTTATGCATCGGAGTATGGAATTAGATCAGGTCATGGACGAGTATATACAACTTCAGCTCATGCCAAAGCTTCCTTTTCTTTTTCTTTTTCTTGATCCCTGGCCTCTTTTTCTTTCCTTTTCCTTAGCTCATCAAGGGATATGCCCAGCTCAGTAGCTTCCTCTAGTTTAATCATTTCAATCATCTCCCTTGTAGCTTTTTCCTCTTCAGTTTCAGAAACACTGTCAGCTTCAGATTCATATTCTATCACTTTTTGCTTTTTAGCTGCAGGTTCCTCTTTGTTCATTTCTGACACCCCCTCAGTCTAAGCTTGCCTCTCTGCTCCTTTGGCCAGTACTAGTAGAGCTTCAGCCTCAGCTTGAACATTCTCCCCCTTTCTGTCATCATCAACAGGGGTTGAAGGCCTTGAACGTTTAAGTGCAGCAACATCAGAGACAATCTCTTTGACATCCTTTGACAGTGTCTCAAGCCTTTGATAGATTTTTCTTTTATACTTCTTCTGGTTGAGGTGAAAGAGATCAAACTGAGCAGCAACATAGTCCTTCAGCTGCTGGATGCCTGAGGAGGCAGGTTTATTTGGAGAATAGTCATTGGGTGCATCATCTGAAGGTTGTTGTACACCTTCAAACTCATTTGCACCATAGTTTGGACCCAATGACTCATCTTGGTTTGAAGATGAATCATTGACAGGTCGTGCAAGAGGGTGTGAGAAGTGAAGAGAAGTTATTAGGCTCGAGATGTGAAGTGTATGGGTTGTTGATTGGCTAATTGGTTTAGAGGGTGGTGATTGACCCTGGGGATTGGTCATTCTTTCAATGTTACCTGAGTGTGTCTGCTCAGGCATAGTAACAGGCTCTCTCATGGCTCGAGTAAGTGTAGGCTAAGTAGACACCACACTCGGGTAAGGCTGTTAGGTTTGAATGAGCCTTGAGGTTGACACCTTAAGAGAAGGAGTCTCCCCCTCAACTCCTGCCTGTGGAGGGATCAGTGTGATCTCAGCTCCAGTGATGCCTTTAGGAGTGACACCACCTATGGCAGTTTTTCATTGGTAGGTTCGGATATTCTCCTTAGCAGCAGTGGGCATACTAGGGGTGGCTTCAGATAGGGATTGTAAATGGAAGGAAGGTGGAGGAGATGGGTTAGACTGAGTTGGTTCCACTGCAGTCTTATCTCCAAAGGTGGATAGAGAAAAGTGAGAAGAAAGTGAAAGTGGAGAGGTTTTACCTGAATAAGCTTATGTGTGTGCTGGTTCAGCTTGAGCAAAGTGCTCAGCTTGAACCTTGGTGTCAGCTTAAGAAGCTCCCCTTTGATTCGATCCCTCTGCTTCACTTTCAGATGAAGCTGCCTCAGCTATTTGGAGCATGGGCTCACTCAGTCCCTCTTGCTCTGGGAAGATGTCGTTGTTAAACATCTTGGGGCTGAGTGTTGGAAACAGGAACACATCCTGATCAGCTTCATAGAGTGCTGTCCCCAGATCATATTCAATTGCCAAGGACAGATACCTTATGAATGGTACATGAAGATCCCTTGTGGTCTTCATCACTTGGACCTTGAGTTCATTGAAGAAAAGCAGAGCACGGTCCAGATTTCTGTTGAAGTAAATATTGTACAGCAGCTGCATTTCGAACTCATTTACCTGGTCCAGTCCTCCAACCTTAGTCCCCAGTGAACGAATCACTATTGAAACCATGAAGCCCCAACTGGTTGGAAAAGTGGCCTTCTTGATGACACCATCTGTCTGTGGGTGACCAAATCGAGGTAGGACAGACCTAGCCACTTGCCTTGTGACAGCCGGCTCGAACTCATCAAAATGAGGGAGTCGAAGAACATCCCTTAGCAGCTGCACTGAAAGGGTTACCGTATTATTGCCATTTAGAACAGTTCTTATTATCTCTCCCCTGTTCTGGTCGTAAGTACAGGTGTACCAGAATTCTAGTAGATATTGAGGAACGATGTGAAGGGGTGCGCCACAAAAGGCGAATGCAAGGGGGCATTTACGAATATAAGCCACCCAGGCTTCATAACCTTTGCCTTGTTTTCTCGGAGGAATTGCAAGGCAGGCCCGTTGATTGTTGATTTTAATCAACGACGCTCCATTGTTCTTAAACTGAGCACCTCGAATCGTCTGATCACTGAGAACACGTGATTCCGTCCATGTTGGGTTAATTACACTGAGTAATCGGAAATTCGCACTGAGCGATTAAAAAAATTGCACTTAGCAAAGTAGGGTATTGAATCGGACGTATGCACTAAGCAATGAAGGTGTTTGCGAAAGGTAGTCTAGAAGGTGAGAAGTCAGAATTGTAAGCGTAAACTTCTCTAATCCGAATATGATCGGTATATATACCTTTCCGAGGAGAGAGAAAAGTTACCGTTAGAAATCCCCTTTTTATCCGTTACACCGTAAAAATTACGGCTTGATGTAACAGTTAGAGGTTAGAAACACATCTTATTCCAACGGATACTAATGTAATATAATAATATTGACTTACAATAAGATTATATACACTGATGTATTATACCTATACACAAGTTAGTATAATACTCGATTTGAGACTGACTCAAATACGCAGTGGTCATGAATTAATCACACTTAGTAAATAACACATGAGGTTGGACACACCAAGCTGAGTAAACATATTACTCAATTTAACTCAAGCACTCAGCTTGATTCAAGCACTCAGCTTGAAATGTGCACTCAGCTTGAGAATGAAACTCAGCTTGAGTAGAGCACACAGCTCATGGGTAATGACACTAAGTCATTTTCGTCTGAGACTGACTCAAACAAACCTTTTAACCACACTGAGTAGTTAAAGAATGTTTGGCACCAACCAAACATGTGAACCAATCACACAGTCTGAGTTAAGCACATAGCTCAGACTCAGTGACACTTAGTCATTTATGTTTGAGACTGACTCAAACTGTATCATAACTACACTAAGTAGTTGAAATGTGTTTGGAACTCACCAAACGAGTGAACTCATCATTTAGCTTGACTTGTTATACAGTTTATGAAAACTTATTTATAAACTGTGCACTCAGCTTAAGACACTTAGTCTTTGTCAAACTGAAAAACTCAGATTCTAGACACTTAGCTAGGGGTTGAGCATACCCAAGTTACTTAGCAAATACATAAACCTCTTCTCATCAAATGGTTTAGTAAAGATATATGCTAGTTGGTCATCCGTGAAGATAAATTTAATGTCAACTTTACCTTTTTCCACGATGTCCCTGATGAAGTGATGTCTAATTTCAATGTGCTTGGTTCTTGAGTGGAAGACTGGATTGTAAGTGATGGCTATAGCGCTTTGGTTATCACAGAAGATATGAGTTTTCTTGAAACTTATGCCAAAGTCTTGAAGCTGATGCTGCTTCCATAGGATTTGAGCACAACAACTACCTGCTGCAACATATTCAGCTTCAGCAGTTGAAGTAGCCACTGAGTTCTGTTTCTTACTAGTCTAGCTGACTAACTTCCCTCCAAGCATTTGACATCCTCCAGTAGTTTATTTTCTGTCTAACTTGCACCCAGCATAGTCAGCATCTGAAAAACCAACTAACTCAAATCCAGAGTCTTTTGGATACCAAAGACCTACATTTGGTGTACCTTTAAGGTACCTAAAGATCCTTTTCACAACTTGAAGATGTGATTCTTTAGGATCTGCCTGATATCTTGCACAAACACATGTAGCAAACATAATATCAGGTCTACTAGCTGTCAAATAGAGCAATGAACCTATCATTCCTCTATAGGTAGACTGACACACAGACTTTCCATCTGAGTCTTTACTCAGCTTGACTGCTGGTGACATGGGTGTTTTCATGGCTGAACTTGAATCAAAACCATATTTCTTTATCAAATCAAGAACATACTTGCTTTAATTGATGAATATTCCATCAGGCTTTTGTTGTATTTGCAGGCCTAGGAAATATGTCATCTCACCCATCATACTCATCTTGTACTTTTGTGACATTATTTTGGAGAACCACTAACACATAGAATCATTGGTAGAACCAAAAATGATGTCATCTACATAGATTTGTACAAGAATCACCTACCATTTTCTTCTTTTAATAAAGAGTGTCTTATCTATACTACCTCTGGTGAAATCCATGGATAGTAGATAAGTGGACAGTGTATCATACCAAGCTCTTGGAGCTTGTTTAAGACCATACAAAGCCTTGTCTAACCTATAGACATGATGTGGAAACTTTAAACTAACAAAACCAGGAGGTTGTTTCACATAGACTTCATCCTGAAGTTTTCCATTTAGGAAAGCACTCTTCACATCCATTTGATAGACTTTGAAGTCTTTATATGTTGCATAAGCCTCTTGCTTATACCCTTGTGCTACCAGCCTGGCTTTGTTCCTAACTATCACTCCATCCTTGTCCATTTTATTTCTATAGACCCACTTTGTGCCTATAATTGAATGATCTTTGGGGGCAGGGACAAGGTTCCAGACCTTATTTCTCTCAAACTCATTTAATTCCTCTTGCATAGCTTCAATCCAATCCTCATCCTCTAAGGCTTCTTCAGTCTTCTTTGGTTCCATTTGAGATAGGAAACCAAAGTGTGCAGCGTAATTAGTTATAGCCTTGGATCTGGTCATTACCTTTTCTTGGACATTTCCAATATTTTGATCTTGAGGATGATCTTTGAGGAATTTAAATGTTGTAGTTGGAGAGTCTGGTTATGAATCTGAGTGATGTTGAGAACTCTAAGGTGAACACACATCCTCAGTCTCAACAACAGCATTGTCAGCAAACTGATGATCACTAAGATTCTCAGTCTGAGTGACTTCAGCTCCAAAGGGGTTGACGAACACATCATCCTTCTCAGCTTGAGAATCCCTTGGAGTTTGTGATGATTTCTTTGATGAACACACATCATTATCATTGTCATCTCCTATGACATACATAGGATTTGATAAGTTGGTTTTCTTAGGCCTTTCAAGCTCACTCAGACTGCCCAAGTCAGCTTGCCTCTTATCAGCTTGATCAAAATAGTCTTCATCGAAAGAGACATGAATTGATTCTTCTATGGCCTTTCTCCTTATATTATATATTCTATAAGACTTGGAGATTAAGGAATAATCAACGAATATTCCAAGATCAGCTTTAGGTTCCAACTTATGGAGCTGATCTCTTTGAATCAGCACATAGCATTTTGAACCAAAGATATGGAAATAACCTATATTGGGCTTTGTAGACTTATACATCTCATAAGATGTCTTTCTCTTTTGACAATGATTGATCTATTTTGAGTATAGCAGGCTGTACTAACAACTTCATCCCAAAAATAGAGTTTCAATCCTGCCTCACATAGCATTGTTCTAGCAGCCTCAATTAGGGTTCTATTTCTCCTTTCAGCAACTCCATTCTATTGTGGAGTTCGGACAGATGAGAAATTTTGTAATATTACCTTTTGTTAACAGAAGCTTTCAATGGTAGAGTTCCTGAACTCAGTCCCATGATCACTTCTTAGTTGCTTTATAGATAAACCTTTCTGCAACTCTTCCTGTTTGATAAAACTGATTATCTCCAGGGCAGCCTCACTTTTGGCTTTAATGAATATTACCCAGATGAATCGTGAAAACTCATCTACTATCACCAGTGTGTACTTCTTGCCACTCAGGCTTGGAGTACTTATGGGTCCAAACAGATCCATATGCAACATATGCAGCGGGTCTGTTATTGAAAAAATTTTCTTTGACTTAAAAGACCCTTTATGGTGTTTCCCTTGTTCACAAGCTGAGCACAATTTGTCTTTAACAAATGTGATATTTGGTAATCCAGAGACTAACTCTTTATTGGACAGCATATATATATTTTTAAAGTTTAGATGATATAAACATTTATGCCATAACCAACTCAGCTTAGGAACAGAATGGGAATACAAGCAGGTTTTAGTATAGGGATCAGCTGACTTTAGATCAAGTAGATACACATCTCCTTCTCTTTTAGCTATTAATACAGGCTTTCCCTTAGCATTATAGATTGTTCCTGCTTTCTTCCTAAAAGTAACAACATTATCTTCATCACACAATTGACTTATACTAATCAGGTTGTGTTTAAGACCTTTGACATATGCAACTCTTTGGAATGTAACTTTACCAGCTTTCATCTTTCCATAACCTTTAGTTCTTCCATCTGAGTTGTCTCCAAATGTTACTTTAGGACCTTCATCTTCTTGGAAATCACTATGAAATCCTTTCCACCCAGCCATGTGCCTTGAGCATCCACTATCCAAGTACCATTTACTTGAACCCTGCACATGAGATTAAAACTAAACACATTAGTTTTGTTTGGGAACCCACTTCTTGGTGTGTTCAGATAAGGAGCACTTAGCATCTCCATCTTGTTGAACTGACTGTTCAGCTTGAGCAGGAGCTGAGTCCTGTGTAGGCTGATCAGCTTGTTGTTGTTCAGGCCTTGAGATTTCTGCGTCACAGTCCTTAGCCTCATGACCTCTACTTCTGTACTTGTAGCATCTCCTTCTTCCAATGATTACAGGAGGTAGAGTGTCCAATAATCCTTATGAGAACTTACTCTCAGTTTTAGGATTATATGTTGTGGATAACTTTTCAACTTTCTTAGCAAGTTGATTAACCTGGTGATCACTGACTTTGGACTTACCTTTGTCAGGTCCCTGTTTGTTATCCTTTTGATGAGAAGATTGACTAACAACCTTCTTTTCCATGACTTTGGACTTACCTTTGTCATGTTTGCTGGACTCACCAGTTTCAATAGGTTTGGACTTACCACTGTTGATATTCTTGGACTTACCAAGATCCACAACTTTGGACTTACCAATGTCGTGTTTTGACCTCTGACTTACAGTGGTCTTTAGGTTCTGGTAACTTCTCTCCGAGCCAGAAAGAGAATTTTGTCTTTTGAAAGGATTTGGATTAAGCCTTTCTATGACCGAAGTTCTTTGATCAGAAAGAGTGCCTAGTCTGTCCAGCACAGACTTACCATGCTGTTTAGATGTTGAGCACTCATTTCCATGATCTTTAGCCTTTACAAACATATTGTATTTAAGGTTTTGACCATGTTTCTTCTCTGAGGCTGACTTCTGAGACTCAATCAGTTGTTTATCCTCTTCAGAGTCTGTACTTGCTATCTCATCATCAACTATATTAGCTGCTGTTTGATAGTTACCTCCAAGTACAGCCTTTACCTGTTTAGGTATCTGTTAGGTTATGCACTTTTTAGCAAGCTTTGATGACTTACACCAAGAATTAGTGACCTTTTTAAGTTGGTGAGCTTTGTCTTTAGCTTCCTGAAGTTCTTCACTTAGAAGTTTATTAATGTGTCTTTGACATTCAAGATCACATTGTGCTTTCTTACCAACATCAATGAGATACTTATTTTCCTTAATCTCATTCTTGAGTTTAGTTATCTCATCTTTGAGGTCATTTTGAGACTTAAGGACGGTCTTGAAATCATTTAGCAGATAATCAAAAGCAAGACCCTTTTCCTCATCAGTATAAGAGTTGAAATTACTGACCTTATACATGGAAGCAGGATCCCAGTCACTAAGTTTGTTGTTTTCCTCAGGTTCCTTCATGTCAGCTTCAAAGTTTTACTCGGACAAACCATAATCAACCTCATCTATCTCCAACTCTTCATCTTCTTGAGCCATCAGACATACATCATCATCTGAGGTAGATGATTATGTATCCCAGGTTTCAGCAATTAGTCCTTTTGCACTGGGTTTGTCTTCAGGCTTTCCTTTCTTGAGCTGAGTGTATTTCTTCTTGTATTTATTAGCTCTGTAAGCATTCTTATCAACAACTGATGTTGATTCTACCTTCTTTAAGCTGCACTTAGCAGCAATATGTCCCTTCTTTAGACAGTTGAAGCACACAGCATTCTTGGGATCAAAGGAACTCTTCCCTTTGCCCCTATCAGATCTTCCTCTTCCCCTTTGAGCTCTTCTCAAACGTCTGGCTAACATTGCCATTTGCTCAGTGATATTCTGAACATCATCAGTATCACTTGAGTCTGAGTCTGAGTGGTCAGCTTGAGATTCTGACTCAGTCTCAGATTCAACAACCAGTGTATTGGAAATTTTCTTCTTTTTCTGTGCAACCAATGCAACTTCATTCTTATCCAAACACTCCTTGAGTTGTTGTTGAGAAGTTTTCTTGTGTTTAGTGATCTGTTCTTGATTTAGCAAGAACCCATAAATGGACTGTAGGTTGTACACGTGCAGTGTTCCTCCAGCCCTCAGTGTTGTAGTCACATCATTAAACCTTTCTGGTAACACATCCAAAAATTTCAGCACCAGTTCAGCATCATCTTTCTTTACACTCACACTTAGTAGGTCATTTATCAAGCAGTGAAACCTTGTGAACAAATTTGACAAGGTTTCATTCTTCTTTGAAAAGAAGTTTTCATAAGATCTATTCAAATGACTTCTCTTATGTTGCTTGACCAGATCCGTGCCCTCATAAGAAACACTCAGTGTGTCCCAAATATCTTTTGCAGTTTGACACCCAGTCACGGTGCGAAAGATTTCGTTGGTCAGGGCATTTGCCAGAACACTTTTTGCCTTGTCATCCAGATTGAAGAGTTTCCAATCTTCATCAGTCCAAGATGCAATAGGCTTTCTTGTTTCCTTTTCAGATCTGCCAGGAGACGTATCACTGACAGTAGCAGGAATCTTGGGGATTATAGGTCCTTTTGTGACAACATCCGACATACGGTTGTCAATGGACTTGAGGAACAGCATGGCTCCGAACTTCCACATAGGATAGTCAGATCCATCAAATAAGGGACAGCCTTTGGCAGACATCTGTGGAAAGTTTGATGAATTGTTGCTTGTAGACATTGTAAAACTTTCTCAGAATCTTGAACTTTCAACTAATGAAATCGTTCAGCCTGCTCTGATACCAGTTGTTGGTCCCTTGGTGAGAATAACAACAAGCAACAGTGTGTAGAAGGGGGGGTTGAATACACTTTCTGCGGAAATTGAACAAATAAAATAAAAGTGTTACACACAGTAAATCAAACCATAATCAGTCGAATGCTTTTATTAATATGAAAATGATTACAATGCTTTGAATAAGAAGATGATTACAGTAATTATCAAGTAAGCAACTCTTGATATATAATCACCTAATATAAATCTCTCAATCTCTCAAACTTAGCTATCTATAATCAACTTATGATTATAGATAGTGACGACTCTCTAAACAGGATTTACACAGATTGAATCAACTTATGATTAATTACCAATATCACAACTGATGTGATAATTCGAACACACGAATAGCTTGGCAATCTGTGAGTTTCTTTATCACGTTGAACTGACAAACAATGATTCAAGAATCGTAACACATACGGTGAGGTGAGGTTTTGGCTCTGTAATTTTTATCAGAATCGTAGTCATACCTCTAAACTTCTCAGGAGATAAGTATTTATAATCCTGTTGCTACGGTTCCTAACAAACTGGACTAATCCTAATTTGCTAACTAACTATCGCATAACTCGGAATCTTGAATCTTGAATCTTCTTATCTTGAGTCTTCAATCTTCAATCTTGATTCTGGAGTTTTTTTATCCGCGCCGTAGATATAGAGAGTTAAAACAGAATTTAAAACACATTTAAATTCACTAACTTCTTTATTCAGGCTGAGTTACTCATCAAGCTGAGTTCTTCGAGAACAAAACCGAATTCAAACATGAACTAACATGTATAATTATTAACTCATCCTCAGAAGTCCAAAGAGTTAAATAAAACATATTTATTAACTCTGTCGAGCTGACTCTGCTTTTGAGCTGGGTCACTCAGCTTGAAACACATCAAGCTGAATACTCAATATATACCTTATGTGACATACACAGATTATCAAACACATTAATAATTTAACTAAGGTATAATATAAACTGGTCGAACATATGCTCAGTTTATATTCAGCTTATACTCAGTCTGAATCACTATAAGTTTTTAGTCTGACTAAGCTTCATAATTCTGTTTAAGTTATATATAGAACTCATCTTACAAACTTAACTTTGTCTCATCAAATCATAACTGATGAGATCATTTTCCCAACAGTCTTAATCGTCAAGGAGCTCAGAAAATATCTCTCCTAAAAAGGAGGTGCAAATTCCATCTTGACTATTTACAATTTGAGCACATGGCTTCCGCTGCACCTAGACATGCCTCTTATAATCACCCTGTTACGGCGTGACGTTAGAACACGCTAAATTACAGAAGTTACCACACCCCAAACCAAATATCTCAGGTCTAAGGACAACATATCAAGTTTACTTATGTTAACGCTCCATGAAGTAAACTTGATGCGGATCACCCCAATATTTATCCCCTGATAAATATCTATGAATATTTGGTCACAACCTTGTGCTTTTATTCATACTCGAATAAATCGTCAAATATCCATAATAGCGTTACCTCCCTAATTTAGCTCCCACTACATTAAGTAGCTACGGGCATTTAGACAATTTATCACTTGACTTGTCATGGACAGGTTAAACACGCTAAAAATAAAAAACTAGAAACAATTATGTAAAGACCTCCTATTTCAATCCCATGAAATGTAATTACATAATAAAAGAGTTCCAAGTTACATCTATAGTAGTAATCAAAAACACGAACTAGCTGCTATGTTCTAAGTACCGCATTCCAATAGAACTCGCATGCCTCTCATGCTTAGCCCTAGCTAGCGGCTTCGTCAACGGGTCAGCAACGTTGTCGTCCATCGGTATCTTTTGCAATCTAATATCATCTCTTCCAATGATCTTTCGGATGAGGTGATATTTCCTGAGTACGTGCCTAGTCCGTTGATGATCTCTAGGCTGTTTAGCTTGCACCACAGCCCCTGAGTTGTCACAGAATATATCGATCGGTCTAGAGATACTGGCAACAACTCTAAGATCCGAGATAAAATTCTTCAGCCAGACAACTTCCTTTGCCGCATCACTTACCGCAATATACTCTGACTCTTCCAAGATATGGCTCCTTCATTTAGGGTAAAGACAAATCCTGACAACGACATGAAGTCGTCTCTGTCGGTCTGGAAACTAGCATCAGTGTAACAGTTACACTGAGCTCATCCATCGAACCTCCATAAACTAGGAATATGTCTTTCGTCCTTCTCAGATACTTGAGAATATTCTTGACGGCCACCCAATGAGCTTCACCAGGATTTTGCTGATATCTACTCATGACACTGATAGAATAGGCAACATCGGGTCTAGTATACAGCATGGCATACATGATTGAACCAACTGCCGAGGCATATGGTATCAATTTCATCTTGTCCTGATCTTGACTAAACACAGGACACTGAGCCTTGCTCAAAATCGTGCTAGATTGCATAGGAATAAATCATTTCTTGGATTCATCCATCTTGAATCTTTTCACGACTTTGTCAATATATGTACTTTGACTAAGTCCGATAAGCCGCTTAGATCTATTTCTATAGATCCTTATACCCAGTATATAAGCAGCTTCTCCCAAGTCTTTCATCTGGAAACATTTACCTAACCAGGATTTTACTCCTTGTAGTATTGGTATAATGTTTCCTATTAACAGTATGTCATCTACATACAAGACTAGGAAGGTTACCGCGCTCCCACTGAATTTAGTGTAAACACACGACTCGAACTCACTTTTGGTAAAACCAAACTCTTTGATACGCTCATTAAAGTGTAAGTTCCAGCTTCTAGATGATTGCTTTAGTCAATAGATGGATTTAAGCAACTTGCATACTTTATTAGGGTTCTTTGGATCCGCAAAACCATCCGGCTGTATCATATATACATCCTTTGTCAGTTTCCCGTTAAGAAAAGTGGTTTTGACATCAATCTGCCATATCCCATAATCAAAATATGCTGATATGGCCATAAGGATCCTAATAGTCTTAAGCATTGCCACTGGGGAAAAATTTCATCATAGTCAACGCCATGAGTTTGCGTGAAACCTTTTGCCACTAGCCTTGCTTTAAAAGTATGCACCTTTCCATCCATGTTTGTCTTCTTCTTGAAGATCCATTTGCACCCAACAGCTTTACAGTGTTGCGACAAATCTACTAACTCCAAACTTGGTTGTCATACATGGATTGCATCTCTGCCTTACAGGCTTCTAGCCATTTCTCATATTCTAAACATGAGGCAGCGTCTTGGTAGGTAGTGGGTTCTAAAAGATCCCCTTCGTCTTGAGCAACTAGGAATCCCAGATACCTATCTGGCTCATTACGAAGCCTACTAGACCTGCGAAGGTCTTGTGTTTGCATCTCTTCCTCAACCACAGACTCGGGTTGGGATTCAACAATTCTCTGTTGAACCATAGGTTCAATTATCGGTGGTGGTGTAATCTCCTCCTCTTCAATTTTTTGAAGCTCTATTTCTTTTCTTGGAGTTTCTGAGTTAAGAAATTTCTCCTCCAAGAACACCCCTTTACGAGCAACAAAAACTTTGTTCTCATCTGGGTTGTAGAAATAGTATCCCATGGTTTCCTTAGGATAACCCACGAAGATACACTTGTCTGATTTGGGATTGAGTTTATCCGTGAATGTTCACTTAACATACACCTCACGTCCCCAAACATTGAGAAAAGACATTTTGGGCTTTTTCCCCATCCATACCTCAAACGGTGTCTTTTCAACCGATTTGGTTGGAACCCGGTTCAGCATGAACGCCGCGGTCTCGAGTGCGTGTCCCCAAAACGGCAATGGTAGTGAACTTCGACTCATCATTGATCGTACCATGTCAAGCAGTGTACGATTCCTCCTTTCAGATACACCATTCATCTGAGGTGTATACGGATGTGTGAGTTGTGAAACAATCCCACATTCCTTCAAATGATCGTCGAATTCCTGACTCAGATATTCGCCACCTCGATCCGACCGAAGCGACTTTATCTTCTTGTCCAGCTGATTTTGTACCTCATTCTGAAACTGTTTGAACTTATCAAAACTTTCAGATTTGAGTCTCATGAGGTAGACATAACCGAACCTACTGAAGTCGTTAGTAAAGGTTATGAAATACCGGTATCCTCCTCTAGCTTCTGGAGTAAAGGGTCCACACACATCTGTGTGTATAATCCCTAATAACTCGCTGGACCTTTCATTCTCACTGGTGAAAGGCTGCTTTGTCATTTTACCAGACAAACAAGATTCGCAAATATCATATGACTCTAAGTCAAATGGTTCTAGAATTCCGTCATCTCGGAGTTTCTCTATGCGTTTCTCGTTTATATGTCCTAAACGACAATGGCAGAGGTAAGTTTGATTCAAGTTACTCTTAGATCTCTTACTTATATGATAAATGTCATTGTTATCTAGATTTAGCGTATATAGACCATTTTCTGGAGTAGCTTTATCATTTTTAAAACATGAAATAACTTTTTCATTCAAAACATAAGCAAATCCACAGTCTATAAGTAAATCAAATGAGATAACATTTTTAATAAGTCTAGAAACATAATAACAAGGTTCTAGTTCTAAGACCATGCCCGACGGCAAACTAAGACAATATGTTCCTACAGCTTCAGCACTAACCATGGAGCCTTCGTCTACCCGCAGGTCCATGTCTCCTTGTCTTAGCTTCTTACTTCTCTTGAATCCCTGCAAATGATTGCATATGTGATGACCACATCCGGTATCCAATACCCATGATTCATAAGAAGTAATAAGACAATCTATCATAAAGATACCTGTGTCATTGGGCGAGCCAATGTCCAGCTGATCTATGTCGAGTGAGTGCTCGCATGAATCCTTGCAGCCACAGTCTAGGCAACAAATCTCTCCAAGCTCTTCTAGCCAGTCATCCTCCTGCATAGGGGTCCACAACTGTTGACTCTAGCTGCTTTGGATTTAACTCATCGCTGATGCACATAAGGATTTCGCATGCGACAGTCATCTCAAAATCACCGAGGACATACATTACTCTTTTCTGGTAATAGTCCGACAAGGAACCGAACAAGAGCATAACTAGCTCATGTGGTTTTGATTTTAACCCAAAGCTTTCATAGCAATCTAGGAGCCTTCTCATATTAATGAGATGGTCGCTAATTGGCTGGCTTTCTTTCATTTTAGCTGAAAGAATTTTCTTCATCAACAGCATGCGACATATCCGTTCACTATAATTGAAGTTCCGCTCCAGTCCTTGAACAACCTCATAAGACGACTTCTCACGGAGATCATCCGTAAACTCGGATGATGCTGTGAGAATGAGAATCGACATAACGTCATACTTGTCATCCAGATACTGATAGTAAGCATCATACTCACTATTATGGGCATCTACTCCTGGTCGCTCTGGAGGTAATGTCTCAATAATGTGAAGCTTTCCCTGTGCATCCAAAACATTTTTCAGATGCAACTTCCAAACAGCAAAGTTTGGACCTGAAAGCTTCCACTTGACGGTGATGAGACTTAGAGATTCTCTTGGTGAATAAAAGGGAATAACATATATAAAAGACATCTACAGGAAAAAGAAAAAGAATAAACCGATTCATTATTGATTACATCTTCTAATAATTATTACCTTTTAAACAATAAACTACTAGACTAGGATCCATATTTTACATTTCCCGATGTAAGGTTTGGGCACTTCCCACCGGGACAATGCTATTTCTGGTAGGTAAAAACTATACCAATCGTATCCTAACTGGACACGACTCCTAGATCCGGGGGACATCGGTTACAAGAACCGTGCATGTTTAGTCCCTATAGTGCATTTTGGGCCGGGACTCCCGATAATCACCAAAATAGATCGCACCACCTAAGACAGTGTGAACTCTGGCCGGGACTCCCGATTATCGCAGAGTTTTGGTCACTTCCGCAGGGGTTGTAAGTGGCATGCAGGCCTCCCCACACCATAGAATAAAAAAAACAACCACAAATATAAGAATTAAACAATCCACAAGGTCTAGGGCTCGGCTATGACATCCCAAACATGTACTACACTAATACATGAAAGTAAAACAACAACTGATTTCTAATTATTCATCTTGATGAAAATTACTGATTTTAACAACCTGTTAAAACCCCTATATTGTTTTTCTGTTATTTGCTATAAATATATATTTCAAGTTTTATACTTTGATAATTAATCAAAAAACTCAAAAATAATATTTTAACTTTAAATTAAAACAACGACTGTATTTTAATTTAATATTGACCTCAAATATCTGAACCGCGAGCTGGGCCAAAACATTTAACTGGGTCAAGACAAAAAACCAAAACACGGACAGAAAGAAAAACAAACTGGGCCGAGGCCCATTTAGCCTTTTGCGCCGCTAACCCTAGCCGCTAAACCCTAACTGGGTCATTGGCTTCCTGGGCCGTAGCCCACCACATAATTTGCGCCGCTAACGTGCCGCGGACCGTCGAAGACCGCCGCCGATCGCCGCTAACACTACCGGTCATCACCACCGACTTCCGCCGTGAGCCGCCGCCCCAGCCTTAGGCCGCCGCAGGCGATGTGGTGGTCGAGTTCAAGCTTATCACAAATAACAACAATAATAATAAAAAAACAGATTAAATTTAAAGATTAAATCTAATAATCTTTTATCAAAAGTTTATCCAATAAAAATCAAAACTTGATTTTTTATTATTTTGGATAATAAAAACTTTTTCCTTGATAAAAGAAAAACCTTTTTCATCATAATAAAAGAAACCTACCTAGTCTCCTACGAGGTTAGAAGTGGCTCTGATACCACTGAAGGGTTTTGTAGGGTATAAAAACATATCAAAACATGCACAGAGGAATAAAACCCCCTCCAGTGATCTCATCTAACTCGTACAGAAACTTAGAAGAAGAGGATTAAAAAGTTATACCTTGAGCAATCCAAAAACTTTTTCTTTAAACCTCTAGACAGCTGCAGGTTATCCACTGCTACTGCACCACTTTGAACTGGCTACTAGACTGCCTAAAGATTAAACCTTGGATCAAAAAACCGTGACCCGCGATATATGTGTGTGTTTCGCCGCGTCGCCGCCGACCACGGCCGCCGGTGGCTCGGTTTTTCTTTTGCGCCGCCGAGAAGAGAAGAGAAGAGGGAGAGAGAGCTTCTTTTAGGGTTATCTCTTTTTCTTGTGTAATTAACTTGTGATTAAATTAAAGCCAAATAAGGTTTATATATAATAGACCCTTACTAGGCCCAAAGCCCGTTTAATTAAAGCCCAGTTTTAATTAAACTATTAATCAATTACAGAAAAACCCCTCCACCTTTCTAATTAATTTATAACTTTTAATTAATTGGTCCCGTTAATATTTAAACTAAATATTAACTTCTCCTCTTTAAATAATAAATAACTTTTATTATTTTTCTCTTTCTCAATAATTAATTAAACTATTAATTATTGTGATACACAAACAGGTAAAATCCAAAAGGTTCTAATTGCGTGTGTAGCAGTGTGATCCTTTAGTGTCACATAGTATTGGACACGATGATACATGTTATATATCTCTGTACATAATCTAACACAAGCGAACCGAAACCGTACCAGCGGCGAACCGAAATAAACCTACCTCCATCATAGAGAAAATTTAGAAACCTAGCAAACTGCATTTCCATTTTCAGAGCGAACCATGTTCTATGTGACTCAAAACATAAGAAAGTTGATAAACGATTCATCATATATCACCACAAAGCCAACCAAGATCCACTCTCCTTTTTGGTTATTATCCAAATGATTACCAAGAATTATCTTTATCAATCATGATTAGCTTTTAAACTAGCCTTGTACAATAGTCTTGCATTCTCGAAGCAAATAACTAGGTGGTTGTGGGTTTTTTTATACCAATTGGGGCCCTCCCTTCACCACCCCCATGTGGATGGTCTACAAGGTTCATAACTACTCCTCTTACTATAGGGCGCTTACCTAGCCAACGCTTAGATCCGGCTCTACCTAAACTTTTCTAGTTCACCCCAACATTGCCCACTTGTCGGACTGTTGCTGAGTAGTTTTTGGATATCAAACGTACCTCCCCAGAAGGTAATTTTAATGTGGCCAGTTTCCCTTCTTTTGCAATTAGTTTCGCTACAGCACACACTGCTCTAGCTAATTGTCTACCCTTTCCACGTTTGATTTCTATCTTATGTATGGCCGTGCCTAAGGGCATATCGGTTGAAGTAGATTCTTCTTTTTTATCAAACAAAATCCCTTCCCAAACTATACAAGCTTCTTCCAAAGCATACGTCTTTCTAGATGTAGATGGTGATATCTATACAGATGGATCTTATATATGTGGTATAATGAAGTACCACATGGGTGGATATATAGGAATTAAAATCTGACGAATCACTCATGTTATAATATTCTACATCCTAGGTATTCCCATTCCATCATCTGGCTTATGTTCTTCATGTAGCATTCAGACCGAATGACTCTATGAAATTACGTTGATACTTCCACATATTATGGGTAACGTAGGAGACATATCTATTTTTCACCCCGGGAATCTTTAGAATTACCACTGCTTAGCTTTCAATTCGCCTCCGGAAATGGAATTTATTAGAGCTGCCAAGTGGATAGTATCATTGATCACTTATGCAAATACGAACCTGACCATCAAATGAAATGTGAATAATCCGTCCTCTTCTCTTTAAAAGAAGGGGCGCTTCCGGTTCTGTCAGTGCTTGAAACAATTTTGTCTTCTCCATATTACTATATCTCTAGAGTCAATAATTTTATATGAGGAACTACTGAACTCAATCACTTGCTTCCGTTACTCTTCAGTTTTTTGTTAAGGTCTATCCTGTAGTGGTACTCAAATTGGATCAGTGATCGATTTCTAGGTTTCGTCATAAACCTAATTGGTTACTTCCAATTACGTAAATCAATAGTTCAAACCGCACTCAAAGGTAGGGCATTTCCCATTTTTATAGGAACTTCTGTACCAAAAACAATGGTATCTCCGATTATAGCCCCCCTGGGATGTAAAATATATCTCTTCTCACCATCCCTATAATGTATGAGACAAATGTATGCATTTCGATTCGGGTCGTATTCTATGGTTACGATTCTACCATATATGTATTTTTCATTCCGTCGAAAATCTATTTTACGGTATAGAGCAATAGAACAAGGTGGGAATAAGATCCAAGGGAGGACAACCAAGGGCAATTCAATGTTATGGGGGAATCCTTAGACTTTATGCATAGGCAGGCCTAGCGGTATCAAATCAATGTAGTCGGCGGAACAAAGGAAAGAGGAATGGGAGACGTTTTAGAGGAAGATCTAAGTACCGAGAGGGAAATGGAGCTCGAATCCATAGCATTCTCCATGTACCCACCATTCGTTAGCAGCGACCTTACCACGCTTACCACCAGCCATTTCACTCGAATCTGTAGTAAGAAGTATTCTTCGCAACTAGAGGAGAAATCCTCTTCATTTCTTTATCTTTCTTTGAATAAAAAACCTTGAACCATAGGTGCCACCAACCGAGGCAGAGATTGGAGATACAATGATTGGAGTGCAGTGACCGTACCCGAGATAGATCTGAACTGACAGTTGCTGAGAATAGGTGCAACGGGGAATCATGGGAATAACGAGAGGGTACGTAGGGAACATGGATGACCAAGCTCCTTTTTCTAACGATTGAAAAAGAAAGAGGCTGGTGTTCTTCCCAACTGCTCCAATAAACGTACCTACACCCCATCCCGTCTGGAGAATGATATTTTATTTATCACTGGGTGGAGATGAATACTATATGCTAGCGGCAGAAAATTCTTTGGCCTTGAATCAGGGTATTCAGGAAGACAGGTTGTTCCAGCTTGATATCGTCAAGAATTCCTTACTATTGCATGGGAACAGGTTCATCTTCGAAGTATTTTTTCCTTCCAATATTTTTCTATTGTAGCTTCCCTCATTCCTTTTATCGAGCATAATGATGCGAATAGGGCTTTAATGAGTTCTAATATGCAACCTCAAGCAGTTCCTCTTTCTCAGACCGAGAAGTGCATTGTTGGAACTGGGTTAGAAGGCCAAGTGGCTTTAGATTCAGGGGCTCTTGCTATAGCCAAACACAAGGGAAAGAATATTTATACCAATACTGACAATATCCTTTTATTAGGTAATGGGGATACTCTAAGGGTTCCATTAGTTATGTACCAACTTACCAACAAAAACACTTGTATGCATCAAAAATCTCAGGTTCGGCGGGGTAAATGCATTAAAAAGGGACAAATTTTAGCGTTGGCGAACTTGCTTTGGGGAAAAACGTAAACTTATTGTTCTTGAAAAAAATGAACATTAAATTCAATTAAAAAAAATTGGACTCAATCTGAATAGAGTCTCCGACCCAGCACTGCACAAATATGCTCCAGACATATATATCATATATGTGTGGACATATTGTGTATTATGGACATATTGTATATCAAGAACGAAACAAAAAGCGGATATAGTCGAATGGTAATATTTCTCTTTGCCAAGGAGAAGACGCGGGTTCGATTCCCACTATCCGCCCAAAATGAAGTCTGTTAGTGCATACATGGTCACACATTAAGAAATGCACTCCTTATTTTGATGATGATAAAAATATGAACAAGTAATATTATTGCTTATCAAATTTATTCATATGTTCATATGCTACATTCTTTAAAGGTCAACAAACCTAAAATCAATGATCAAGTGAAGAACAAATAATTGAAGACTTCAATTAAACAAGAAAAGAAGAAAACAAGATAAAAGCAAAACATTCAACTTTCACGGTCGATCCCACGGTCGACCGTGAATCAACCGTCACTGCTCAGGTCACAACTCTTAAATGTTGTTCTTCTTCAAGTCAACCGAAATCGTACTCAACAAGTGAAGATGACATCTTCAAAGCCGATGACGAAGATATCTACAAACAAGAGTTCGAATTATATGAGCTTACAAATAAAATAATTAAATAAGTTTAAGTTTTTATAAAATTACTTTTATAAAAACTTTTATAAAAATGGACAAATTTTTTATAAACTTATTGGTGTTGGTTGATTAAATCTAACTGCTTACCATTTTAGCAAATACCAAACACAATCCTACTTTGAAACAATACACAGCCATATTTGGAAAAGGAATCTCCCAAAGAGGTAAAATTCCAACGTACTTTGTGTATTCATTTCCAAACTTCCATTTTTGTGTTTGAATTCAAACTTTAGAAGTATGGGATCAACCAACCTTTTGAACATCTACTTTTTAGTTGATTTTTATGGTAAAAATGAGTTGAGTGTGGTTTTAAATAAAGTCCAACGTCTATATTGCAAAGAACAAGAAAGTCCAGGTGACTGACGGTTTTAGCCACGGCCGACCGTGGTTCGATCGTGAGAAGTCTGGACAGCTTTTGGACTTGAATCTTTTTCTTTATTTAAACCAACTTAAACCACATTCATTACTAACCTCTTGCACAGCAAAAACACAGAATACATATTCTTATCTTGTGAGCTCATATTGTTTGATAATTCATCTATCATTCAAGATCAAGAATCAAGCAAGAGCAAAGCTTTCAAAGCTTAAACACTACATCATCTTTCTACATATTTTGTAATAGTGTAAGGATCAACTCTAGCCTTTCTAATTAGAGTGAAATAAGGATCTTCTCTAGCCTTTACAAATAGAGAGAAGTGAGGATCAACTATAGCCTTTAGAATTAGAGTGCAGCAAGGTTATCTATACGTTACCTGCAAGTTTGAAGTGTTAATTCTTGCAAGTAAAAAAAGAGAAGTGTAAAATGTTTATCTCTACCTTCAAAGAGATAAGCTAGTGGAGCAAACTCTTGGTGGGTGAGGCCAAGGAGTGGATGTAGTGCAAGTTTGTTAACACTTGCATGAACCACTATAAATCTCTTGTCTACTCTTGGTGATATCTCTCTATCTCTACTCTCTTTAAATTCCTATATTTGTTGTGTTGCTATAAAGAAAATGAGGTATCTTTCATAAATGCTTCTAGTAGTAAAGATTACTTACATAATCTTTATGATGAGCTAAAATATAAATATGATATGTTACTTGATATTAATTCAAAACTCATTACCAAGATCAATGATTTGAAAAATGTTGAGAATGATAATTTTAAACTCAAAGATCTTAATGAAATCTTGGTCAAGGAAATAAATGAGTTAATGTCACAAGGTTGCAATACTTGTGTAAACTTCAAAGAAAAGAATGTTAGAATTCAAAAGTTATCAAGTGATGAAGGAGGTCATGAGTTATCAATTGAAACAAGCAACATATCATTAAAACCATTCAAAATTGTGAAAGAAAAGGCAAAAGAAAAAATCCAGAAGGCTCACGGTCGATACACGGTTGATCCACAGTTAATGCCGTGCATCTTCCATCAGCTCGCTGGAATTTTCAAAAGTTTGAAAAATACAAGATTGCTTCTAGTTCTTTCACTAGTATGCCTAAGGTTGGATGTAATAAACATATGATAAAATCTTATACTCCAACTTCAATGAATGAACAAGGTTTCAAGATAACACCAAGGTGGATCAAAGTAGGTGTTTTTGATACTAACAATTCCGGACCCATGGAAAGATGGGTACCACATGGTATGAAATATGTTTGAGTTGTAGGTTGCAATTGAGGTTAAATATCATTCTGGATGCAACTTGAAGTTTTGTGTGGATGAAAGACTTGGATGATAAATCATCAAGAATAATGCTTTTGAACAACACTAGTGAAACACAATCAAGATAAGTTTCTCTTTCACTTCTTAAAGCTTTATATGTTGACATCTATGTGTTGAAAGTGCCATGAAAACTTATGTGAAACTACTTGACATGTTTAAATGTTTTTATTGTATCTAGTGCTTTACATAAACTTGGTTTGCTATAAAAATAAATCAAGGGTAGCAAAAGCATTAACAAAAGACATAGAAATACTTATCAAATGCTTAAATGTCTTTCAAAGCTCAATTCATACTCAAGTTAAATACTTTTTGATTGAGTTACAAAGTTGAACTATGTGGCGTTAAAATGACATATTACTTGTGCCCATATTACTTGGTGTTGTGATTTAAATCATAACTTGAAGCTCTTCCATATAGATGCATGACAAATATCAAACTATCTTGAAAATCATTAAATAACAAATTTGAGAAAATTAATAGTTGATTAATAATTCTAGATGTATAGTCTCATAAAGTTAAAATATACAAACTTCATCTAAGCAAGAGTATTTGCTTTTGAATGTGAGAAATATTGTGCTTAAAGTTAAAATTGCATATTGATGAACAATATTTTAAAATTTGATATACCATGTTCATGTTCATCATATTGCCTTAAGTAATTATATGCAATGCTGGAATTTCTCACAAAGCATACTTTGGCTAAAAGTCTTTAAATGATATGGAAATATATGTTATATAATTATATATATTGAAATATATAGTCAAATAATAAATCATTTGTAAAAGAATTAATGGTTTACTTAAATCCCGTGGATTTCATTTTCACATACACTATTTGGGTTTAAGTAATTAATGAGCCAAATTAGATTTTATCATATGCATCATTGTCTTAGAATTTAAAAGATATCATATTACAAATTAAGACAACTTACTTTGATGAATCATAATTGGGACTTCATAAAAATGGTGCTTAGAAGTTATATACATGCTTTAAAGTTAGATATATTAAAGAAATAATATTTCAAACACACAACAAATGCAATAATATAGCGGACATAAATACTAAATCACTTAAGATAGAAGTAGTTGATGCAATGAACCTTGGTTTAGGAATGATTAAACATGTTCCCTACAAAATAAAGTTTAATTATGTGAAACTTTTCAAAATGGTGCTTCCAGACTGTCCACGGTCGAACCACGGTCGAAGCCGTGTATCGACCGTGGGTCCACTGCCTAGATGATCAAATTGAAAGAAAACTCGCGGTCGATGCCACGGTCGACCATGGATCGTCCGTAGGATATTTGACGAATTTTATCCCTATTCTACTTATTTTCTCTCCTCTCACCACTTTATCACCTTACCCGTTTTCTCCACAAAAACCCTAGACGCCATTGTTGCTTAGTTACTCAAAAAGCTTAAAATTTGTTGCAAGAAACAAGAATTTACCTTATTATTAAAACTATGGTTGAAGCCCGGGTTGGATTCATAGTTCATCTACAAGCGAAAGCTTCTTCATTCTCGATCTCTCACTTGATTCTTCAATCCTCTTCACTAAAGTTAAAATGCATCACCATTGTTTCTTCATCTTCTTAGGGTTCAATTTTGCATATAAACATGAATCATGTATGAACAATGTTGAGTAAAGATTAAGCCTTGTGTCTATATATAGTAAACATAAAAAAAAAAAACCAATATGATGAAAAATGGGTTTATGACACAATGAAACTGAGATATATTTTTTTAACATTTCTATGCTCTCAAAAGTATCAAACTCACTTGTTATTGGAAAGATAAACAAATAAAGAAAAAGTGAGCAGGTGCTTCACGGTCGAACCACGGTCGACCGTGACTTCATCCGTGAACTTGATGTAACTTTTAATATTTCTATTTAAGGCTCATACATATGTCTACTCTTGCTTTATGCTTGTCATTCATCATCACCCACCTCTAAATCACTTCATAACCTTTTACTTTGAAAACTTATACAAACTTTGTGAACATCATTGTAAACAAATGAATAAAAGCATGTTTATGTTACTAAAATGCTATGCCTAAACCTTTGTGCATTAAATAAATTATATTACCTTGGTTTAGTGCAACAATATGCTAACATGCAACTAATTATATTGTTAAAGTTTGAATATCTTGTCTTGTGCTCAAATTCTAAGAACTTAATTCAAAAAGTCAAGACTATTTGTAAAGGTGATAAAAAAATTAAACTTGCAAAGTTATAAAATGATTATTATGAAGTTAAGATAAAATTTTATTAAATAAATAGAGACACACACTTCACAATTCATGGTAATCACACACTAAAAGTTGAGTTATGATATGAGAGTTTGATAAATCAGTTGGTCAAATATTTCATGTGTTACTCTTAAAAGAACTCATTAAGTAATTGCATGCATAAAGAAATAAAGTTAATTTACACTAACCTCATGCATAAATTCTATATCTTACATGGTTTGAAAAGGTAAAATGCTTGTATGCAACTTATATGTGGTGCTCATGATATCCTGTTTACATCAACAAGATATGTCACCAAAATAACAATACACGCTAAATGATAATACTTTGGTTCATGTTTGACATATCCTTGTTCTTAATGTTATCAAATTACATATGTAATTCTTACATGAAATATCACTAAACATATGTAACATTATGATATGTCATTCATGCTCATCAAGTGTTGAATAAGTATCATGTAATGAATTGTGGTCAAGCTACCTCACACATAGATTTTTCATATAAGATCACTATCAAAAGAGTCTTTGAAATAAGTTTGTGATGAAAGATATACGAAGATGATTACATGGTGAGGAAATATAAATTAACACATTGATTGTTGCAAATGGTTCTCACTTACTATCTTGTCATGGTACTTAATGAATTACTCTTTGTAATCAAGATAGTAAAATTAGATGACAAGTTATGTCTCATATAAGAAATCATGTTATTTGTCATCTTGATATGTGCTTGAATATGCCTATGTACTTAAATGACTATCTTATGTGTCACACGCTTAATTTACTATCACTTGATACATGAATCTATGAGGTATACGTGCATAAATAATGATTATAGTATATGTATTGCACACTTATGTACTCATGAGAACACTTTTCATCTTAATCTTGTTGAATATTGAATACACATAAATGGAAAAGAAAATTTAAATATAAGATTAAATAACAAGTAAGCTTATACTTAAGCCTATTTGATTTATCAAAAGAAGATAAACTTAAGTAATCATGAACCAAACATGTAACTATAAAATCTTTGTTTAACTTGCATGGAATTAGAAAACTTTTGTATACTAGTAATGATGGGAGTATAGTATACATAGGTATTGAATTAATTCAAAATGTGTAATGCTTGAGAAAAATACCTATGGTCTATATCTAATTTCTCATGATATGTTGATCTACATACACAATGAATTATTCTTTGAAGATCAAGATAATAAACAAATGACATCATGTGCTTCATACATAAAATCAAAATAATTGTTAATTTAGTGCACACATTGGTCACTTACTTGATTAAATCATCCATTTGCTACATAATGTATATGAATAAATATCAATTAGAAATGAATAGACTAATATTGAGATAATCTCTTCAATTTAGAGCTAAGAAATTTTCAGTTCTTAACTTAAGATTAGGATTGTGGATTTTTGTTGCCCTTAACATAATTTGCACATTTTAAGGGGAAGTCACACCCTCACTTCCTATCATTTGCATAAATACAAGATAATGATGCATATATCCCTCATGATTCCTACTTAAGTATATTTGATTCTTCCTAAATTAAGTTTATGCATATACTTTTGTATATCTTGCACTTGTGTTTTGCTTTGTCTATCTTTTATCAAGTGCTAGCTCAAAGGGATCATAAATCAAGGGAGTGCATCATCATAAAATCAAATGCTAGATCATAGGGATCGTCAATCAAGGGGGAGCTTTTGTCAAGGGGGAGCTTCTGTTAGGTTTCGTTCGCCATCTTACCCGCGCGGCGGAAGCGTGAAAAACAGATTTCCGGGTATATAAACATGATGCCAAGAAGACCCACTAAAGGTGGAACT
The DNA here is from genome assembly GCA_947179395.2 of Pulicaria dysenterica. Lineage (NCBI taxonomy): Eukaryota > Viridiplantae > Streptophyta > Magnoliopsida > Asterales > Asteraceae > Pulicaria > Pulicaria dysenterica. The sequence continues at coordinate 38,145,583 of OX359291.1, forward strand.
CTACATAAAGATAAAGCAACCAAATAAAAGTGATGGGATATGAAATATACCATGCTCCAGCTTCTGATTTCTTCATGTTGGGATGAACTCTAAATCACAAGAGAGCAACTCTCTATTGATAGTCCACACCAAGTTTGTTCGATCCCCAAATGCTAGTAAGCCTTCTTGTGATCTTCAAAGCCTTGAAATCACACTTTGGAACAACCCACAATCTCCAAGATATCACTAAGAACACTTATGATTTCTGGAAAAGATCAAGAACAACCAAGAACACTTATAAAAGTGTATGCATGTATTCTTGAGTGAGAGAGAGAATTCCTTATCAATACTTGTTCAAAATATCTTCCTTATAACATCTAAAAGACATTCATGACTTTTATCACTTATTTCAGCAGATAGACAAGGTCTCAAAGTCGTGCATAATCATTCTAGATGTCCCATAAGTCAATAAACTGAGCCCAGCAACAACCAAAAAGTCAAGCTTCTGTCAGGCAGATTACGCGCCACGTAATCCTATATCTTACGCGTTGCGTAACCCTTTTTCCAGATTTCAGTTTCTCTCGTTTGCGTTGTGTGCTGTCGGGATCAATCCTTGGCGTGTGACCCAATAGGCTCGTGTATTATCAGTAGAGTTACTAATCAACGTGTGTCATTGGGCATATTATCCAACAGACTCCCACTTGCACATGACACAACGTATCAAGAAGTAACACAGACAGAGAGCGGCCTCTAGCAAGACATCTCTGTCCCCAATTCAACGTGAGTTATGTCATCCCAAGACAAGTACCAAATCACAACCCTATAGGTTTGATATGGCCCTATAGATAAGCGATCAATCATCCCTTTCTTCGCGATATCCTTGTGAACATGAGACATGGTTAAATGTCAATCTCCAGATCGTTCACGATTAAGTTTCTCGATTTCGATTGATGGTGACCCAAAATCTAGTTGCAATCGATCAAACATCATTGCAACACGAGCATGGCCGTGCATTTTACGTCAGCTCTCAATTATCGAGGGGCCCATGGATATCTCTCTAAAACTAGAGGAACAAATCCCTTTGACTACATTGCTCCGCCACATACCCCATACTTTATCTAAAAGCTTCCTTTATAACATCCAATCACGAACTGCGTTAGAAAGCAATCAAAGCAAAGCAGGTTCATGCTTTGGAACACATGTATCTCCATTCTCAGGACGAAATGATATTTTCTTTCTGAGTTACTCATAACAGAAACCATGAAGTAAGCTCAGGTGTGGGTCGTCCAATCACTTGACCATTGCAAGTACAGGCGAAGTGTTGCGTCTCTTTACCCAATCCATTGTCGGATAATGACCAACCACTTCCCTCAGTCTTAATTCAAACTTCCTTCCCTTGAAGAATGACCGACTGTGGACATTTAGAATGCAAAATCATTCTGGGAAGTGATTAAACATGCTAAGATGGAACACAGTAAAGATTCATGAAAATACCCGCCCATACAGACTCTCTAAACAGGATTTACACAGATTGAATCAACACATGATCACCTACCAATATCACAACTGATGTGATTAATTCGAACACACGAATATCTTTGGCAATCTGTGATTATCTTGATACTGAATCAAGATTCGTAACACATACGGTGAGGTGAGGTTTGGCTCTGCAACACTTAGTTGTTTTTTTTTTATCAAAGTCGTAGTCGTACCTCTAAACTTATCAGGAGATAAGTATTTATAATCCTGTACCTACGGTTCCTAACAAACTAAGACTCAACTTAATTCGCTAACTAACTCTCGGATAATCCGGAATCTTGAATCTTGAATCTTCAATCTTCAATCTTGATTCTGGAGTCTTCTTATCCGCGCCGTAGATATAGAGAGAGATAAAGATGAATTTAAAACATATTTAATTTATCTTTAAACTGACTTCTTCACTCGGACTGAGTTACTCAGCTTGAAACTCATCAAGCTGAGTTCTTCGAGAACCAATCCGAATTCATACATGAACTAACACGTACATTGATAAACTCATCCTTAGAAGTCTAACTTAGTTGACTAAAACATATTTAGCAACTCTGTCGAGCTGTCTCTGCTTTTGAGCTGAGTCACTCAGCTTGAAACATATCAAGCTGAATACTCGATATATACCTTATGTGACATGCACAGATTATCAAACAGATTAATAATCTAACTAAGGTATAGTATAAACTGGTCGAACATATGCTCAGCTTATACTCAGTCTGAATCACTCTAAATGTTCAGTCTGACTAAGCTTCATAATTCTGTTTAAGTTATTGTAGAACTCATCTTACAAACTTAACTTTGTCTCATCAAATTCAAACTGATGAGATCATTTTCCCAACAACAACACATTATAATACCATACATTTACAAGGAAAAAAAACTCCTTCCATAATATATATTACATTTCAGACTCGATAACAAGCTACGGGTTTGGCGGAGTGATCAGGAGTTCCGTTTGTCACGAGGGCGCCCCGGTTTCGAATCTTTCCAACACCAGATTTTAAATTTCCAGTTTTTCACTTCGTGTTTATTAAATCTTTGTATTCTTTTAAACCCTTTGGGTCTTTTTTAACTTCTAATTTTTTTAAAACATGGATTCCAAATGTTTAATCCTTTCTTTAACAACTTTTTAATCTTTATATTCTTTTTACCCACTTTTAACTTCTATTTTCTTAAACATCGTGTCTATCTTTTTTTTTTCTTTTGCTTGACGAAAATTTCATGTGTTCGTATTTTATAATTTTATCTGAAAATATTATATATTTTATTTATTTAAAGTTTTGATTAAGTTAAAAATAGTTTAGACTCTACAGATTTTATAGTTTCATACATAAATCACATTATATTGCCAAGCAGCAACCTGGTGGGATTCTTTAACTGCTCATCTATCCAGGGAGACACTGAACTCTGTAACTTGGGATCAATTTCAGACAAAGTTTTGTGAATATTTCTGCAACGCTTTTGATTTGGCTAAGGTGAAGTGGGAATTTATGGATTTAGCGCAGGATGACAAGATGTCTATTGATGAGCTGATTACGAAGTTCAATGAGAAATTGAAATTTGCAAAACAGTGGGTACCTAATGAGCCTGCACAAATTGAACACTTTGTTCAAACCTTGTTGCCTGAATATCGGGGTAACACCCGTATGGCAACATCACTGGTTCAAGAATTCACATTAGCTTGAGCTGCAGAGGGAGATGTGAAAGCTAGGGAAAGGATGAATCGTGAGAATGGATTGTCTCACAAATCAAGTGGGAATCAGAGTGGAAGTAAGGGTAAGTGGCATGGCAATCAGAATCGAGGAGATCAAAAATCCAAGGTTTCGGGGTCAAATCAGGGTAAGCCATGGTGCGGAACTTGCAAGTCTCGTCATACAGGTCCATGTACACCGCAGACTCAACGGTGTGTAAGATGTGGTGAGTTTGGTCATGAGCCTTCTGCTTGTCTATTAAGACAAATGTATGTTGGAACTGTCACGAGGAAGGTCACCGATCTGGAGCCTGCACCAAACAGAAATCAACGGGGAGGGGGCAAGGGGTAGCCAATGTCGGGGACTCGTCTTCTGCAGGTCAGAAGCGTAAGGCTGCACCTTCTGCGGAAGGGAGAGCTTTCAAAATGACTGTTACTGAGGCTGTTGAAAACAGTGATGTAATCACAGGTATGTTTTTGATAAACTCTATGCCTGCCCGTGTGTTATTTGACTCAGGTGCAAATAGATCATTTATATCTGTATCCCTATGTGATAAACTGAAATTACCTACTACTGTGATTGCTTCTCCATTAGAGGTAGAAATAGCAGATGGTAAGTTAGTGCCTGAAACTACTTCAGTGGCTGGGGTGCTAATAAATATAGATGGTACTAGCTTTCTTGTAGACTGTTTGTTGATGCCTATAACGGGGTTTGACTTAGTACTAGGCATGGATTGGTTAAGTCACCATAGATCTGATACCGGGTACTACGCCTATCGCAAAAGCTCCGTATCGTTTAGCTCCTTCAGAGATCCGGGAGATGATGACTTAGATACAGGAACGATTAGACAAAGGATTTATTCGTCCGAGTTCGTCACCTTGGGGTGCACCAGTGTTATTCATTAAAAGAAAGATGGGACTCTTCGTATGTGCATTGATTATCGGGATTTGAATAAGAGGACCATCAAGAACAAGTATCTGTTGCCCAGAATTGATGACTTGTTTTATCAGTTACAAGGGGCTTCTTACTTTTCAAAGATTGATTTGAGATCCGGATACCATCAAGTAAGGGTAGCAGAGGAGGATATACCTAAGACTGCTTTTCGTACACGGTATGGTTATTACAAATTCCTTGTGATGCTGTTTGGTCTAACAAATGCTCCTGCTGTATTTATGGATATGATGAACCGCGTCTGCCGACCATTCTTAGATAAGTTTGTTATTATGTTTATCGACCACATTTTGGTGTATTCTAAGACGGAGGATGAACATGATCAACACTTGAGACAGGTCTGGAGATTTTAAAGCAACACAAATTATATGCTAATTTTTCAAAATGTGAATTTTGGTTTCGCGAAGTTTAATTTCTAGGGCATGTAATTTGTCAAGATGGTATCAAAGTGGATACATCCAAAATCGAAACAGTAATGAACTTGAATGCTCGGAAAACACCGACAGAGATAAAAAGTTTTCTGGGATTAGCTGGTTACTACCAACGGTTTATTAATGATTTCTCTAACCTTTTCGGTCCATTGACCAAGTTAACTCGAAAGGATGTTCCGTTTCACTGGGGTTCAGTTCAGGAGAATGCTTTCAAGACTCTGAAACAACTATTGTGCAAAGCTCCTGTTCTTTCATTACCTGAGGGTTCAGAAGATTTTGTTGTTTACTGCGATGCATCTCACGCCGGGTTGGGATGTGTTTTGATGAAGAGGGGTAAGGTAATTGCTTCCGCTTCAAGACAGGTGAAACCGAACAAACGAAATTATCCAACTCACGATTTGGAATTAGCAGCAGTGGTATTTGATTTGAAACTATGGAGACTTTATCTGTATGGAACCAAGTTTACGATTTGCACTGATCACAAACGCCTTCAGTATGTGTTTACTCAGAAAGAATTGAATATGAGGCAACGCCGTTGGTTGGAATTGATCAAAGACTATGATTGTGATATACAGTACCATCCGGGTAAAGCAAACGTAGTTGCTGATGCACTCAGTCGAAAGGGATCAACTGATATAGTGAAATTTATGCGTTTGGAAATTAAATCTGATTTAGTGGATCAACTTTTGGCTGCTCAACTTGAAGCTTTGAAAGATGAGAATCTGAAGGATGAATTGATGGTTAAACGACAGCATGAATTAACTACTGATTCGCGTGGTTTGAAGGTATATCATACACGTGTCTAGATACAAAAGTTTGGAAACTTGAGGGAGTTAATTTCGAATGAATCTCACAAGTCCAAGTTGTCAATACATCCAGGTAGTACAAAGATGTATCATAATTTGAAAACCCTTTATTGGTGGCCAACGATGAAAATGGATATTGCTTGATTTGTTGATACTTGTCACATCTGTACTCAAGTTAAAGCTGAACATCAGAAACCGTAGGATCTTTGAAACAATTGGAAATACCCAAGTGGAAGTGAGATCATATTACGATGGATTTTGTAACAAAACATCCACGAACTCAGAAAGGGCAAGATATGATTTGGGTTATAGTCGACAGATTAACTAAGAGTGCTCATTTCCTTGCTACTGCTGAAACTGCTTCTTTGAGTAAGTTGGCACAACTGTACATAGATGAAATAATATCTAGACATGGAGTTCTTTTGTCCATTGTCTTAGACAGGGATTCGAGATTTGTATCTAACTTCTGGAACAGACTACAACAGGAATTGGGATCCAGGGTTAATTTGAGCACCACTTATTATCCGCAGACAGATGCTCAATCAGATAGAACAATTCAGACTTTAGAAGATATGCTTCGAGCTTGTGTGTTAGAGTTTGGTGGTTCTTGGGATTCACATCTTCCATTGGTTGAGTTTGCATATAACAATTCCTATCACTCCAGTATCGGTATGCTTCTGTATGAAATGTTATATGGGCGTCCTTGCAGAACTCCGACTTGTTGGTTAGAAGCAGGGGAAAAACAATTTGCAGGGCCAGCTATAGTACAGATGACAGCTGATAAGGTAGCTATTGCTCGGGATAAACTAAAAGCTGCAAGAGACCGACAGAAAATTTACGCAGATCCGCGTCGTCGACCAGTATCGTTTGTTGAAGGAGAAAAGGTCTATCTGAAAGTATCTCCGTGGAAGGGGGTAATTCGTTTTGGTAAACGCGGGAAATTTTCTCCCCGTTACATTGGTCCTTTGAGAATTAAACGAGTGGTTAACGATCAGACAGTTGCTTTGGATCTTCCTGACGAGTTGGTGGGTATTCATGACACTTTCAACGTGTGTTATCTGAGAAAGTGTAATGTAGAGGATAAGACACAGGTTCTTCCGATACAAGATCTTCGTGTGGATACGAATCAAAGACTTATTGAGGAACCAGTTGAATTACTTGATCGTAAGGTCACAAAGTTGAGAAAGAAGCAGATACCTATGGTTTTGGTCAAATGGAAGCATAGTCTGGGCTCAGACTTGACTTGGGAGACCGAAGCAGATATGAGGAGTCGATATCCTTCCCTATTCCAGCGCGATGAGATTCCAAGGACGGAATGGGGTGTAGATTTGTAACACCCTCTTAACCGGCCTAGAATAATAAGGTAATTAATTTACTAATCTTAATAATTATGAATTGGTTAGTGAAATTAATTGTTATTATGTGAGTTATGTGATTAATTATTATATGTTATTTTATTATGGATTATTAAATTAAGAAAATGATAATTAATTAAAAATGTGAATTAGTGGAATTATGAGGTGTCTTAGTGGTGATACTTAGTCACCAACACACCACCACCATTCCTCATTACATGCAAACAACAAAAATTGAGTGTGTGTGTGTGATCTTGTTGCACTTGGCCGAAGGAAGAGCAAAAGAGGAATTCACCTTCATCTTGCAATTTGATTTGTTTTTTTGAAATTCTACTATAGTTGATCCAGAAGGTTAGATCACTGATTAATAGTTGTTAATTGTTGTTGGAAATTCGGTTTTATAGAATTGATATGAATTCCGAGTGATTCAAGAATTAATTCATGATCTTAGGATGATTGCATGTTAGAAATTGTTGTTAAATTATGATCATTATGTGTTTATTATGAATTCTGGAAACATGTATAGCAATGCATGCTTATAATCAGATAAGAATTGAAGTTAAAATCAATATTGTTCAGAAACATGAATTAATCGGAATTTATGCATTGAATCAATCGGAATTTGTAAAATCCGGACAAAGTAATCGGAATTAGGATGAATACCAAACAAATAGTTAGATATTATGTAGAATTCCGAATAGTTCTATCCGGAATTAGATGAAGCTGAATAAGTTGATAGGAATTATGTTAAATTACGAACAGATGAACTCTTGCCCTAACACTTTATTCGGAAATTGGATTGATCGGAATTGATGATCATTCGGAATTGGCCTTTACTCAGAATTGGACTAAATCTACATGTTTATTCGGAATTCATGAAACTGGATGACTTTGTCTTTGTTATTCGGAATCCTGAACTTATACGGGATCAAGGTTTATACGGAATTAATACTTATCCGGAATTGAGAAGAAAATCTGAATGCTATAATTGATATAAAACCGCATGAATTGCCTTTCCTTTTCGGAATTGTGAAATTGATCCGGAATTATGATAATTCCGTATGATTCATCCAGAATTCAAGACTTAGACAATTTCCCTAACACTCTGATCGGAATTGAACTTGTGTTGAGGAAACCACATGATGCCTTATACGGATTTGGAAAATGATTTGGGAATTCCTCAGCAATACAGATTATGACATACTGATTTTTTATATATCTGTGAAATATGTGATATGTATATATACATATGATATATGTATGAGTTTATTACTTGTTGTGAATCAGTATAATAAATTATATACTGACTTGTGTTTATATCTTCTCAGGAATTGAGAAAACTCAGTGAGTTAGTCAACTGAGTGTGCTACAGCTGTGCAGACTGTGGTGAGTGGATTTATATCTTCGGATATACAGGATATGATATCCTAATTGTAACTATGCTCTTGTTTATTACGTATACATGTTGTTTTAGAGATCAGCGTGGCGGATTTTCAGCTGGTCCTTTGTTTAGGGATATATAGTATTAGCTCTTTTCTTGATATGCATTTGTTGTATTCAAGGGTGCTAATATTGTTGTCCATGTATCTGGGCCATCGGTAAACCTTGGTTTTGGCCAACCTTGGTTGTAGGTGGTTGCAACACCGCCGTTTCTCCTTGGATTATTAGCTTTGTGTTTGGGCATGTTTGCCTTGTATATGTTTAGATATCTGTTCCCTCACATAGCTTTGAGCTAATTTTCCCCTAGATTGTTTTGCAGATTCTCCGTGGTGAGTTTCTTGAAGATGATGACTGGGAATATGGACAGACCACTACTCTGATGTCAAAATGTTTTTGATTAGAGCCCTTAGATTGTTTTGTAATTAACATTGTAGTGGTATTTTGTAAATGACAACCAGACAAAATTCGTATTTATCTTTTGGTTTAATGTAATTATATGTAATTAGCTTCCGCATTCAGTTTACTGATAATTAAAAAGTAAAGTGTTACATGCATACTGTGACTGAGTGTCAAACTACAAAAGAGATCTGGGATACTTTGAGTATTACATATGAGGGTACACATTTGGTCAAGCAGCAAAAGGAAGAATCATCTTAACAGATCTTATGAAAATTTCTTTTCCAAGAAGAATG